>JAMFLB010000006.1:0-1200000 GCA_024611085.1 Exophiala sp. LBMH1013 | reverse complement strand
TTCAAGCCCATGTAAGGAGTGTTGATCGGGCTCTCGCCTGTGAAAAGGAACACATCGTAGAGCCAGCCGCCAAATAGACAACCACAGAAGGGTGCAACCATGGGAACCTGGACGCCGAAATTAGCCTCACGACCAAATACCAGCAATTTGTCAAGAAAACTCACCCAAAAGTAGTAACCGCCCGCGGACCAGACCTCGTGGCCGTAGCCGATCATGTAAGAGACCAGACGAGGGCCGAAGTCACGAGCAAGGTTGATGGCATAGCCGGTTTCCCAGCCAAAACAGGCACCAATACCGAAAATGACGAAGAACAGACCAAGAGGCGTCAGAGGACCGGCGCCGATGTTCCCGTCATCCTTGAGGGCGTAGATCAAGAACATCAGGAGGGTGCTGGCGATGAACTCGGAGAAGAATTGGCCAGTCTTAGTCATGAACGATGCAGGGTAGGTGCAGAAGATGCCTGCTGTTGAAGTTGCGCCACCGACGGTTCGAATGTTCGGGCCTCCCTCATAAACGTCGATCGCGGACTTGTAGTTGGCATAGACGATGGCGGAGGCGGTCATGGCACCCAAAATCTGGGCGAGCATGTAGATAGGGAATTTTCTCCACGGGAACTTGCGGTATACGCAGTTGGCGAGAGTTACAGCGGGATTAAGATGCGCGCCAGAGATACCACTGGAGTAGACACCGAGCATGACACCGAGACTGAGAGAAGGTTTGGTTAGTATGATTATGGTGGGATGGTGGGTGGATTCTGGCAAACTCACCCCCCAGCCCCAAGAAATGGATTGATAATCGCCCTTCTCGCCATTGCTGAGAACGACTTGGGCAACGACACCGTCGCCGAAAAGAATCAAAATGAAAACCCCGAAAAACTCTGAAAAGGGCTCTCGGAGGGTGTGTCGAATCCGACTCCAAGCCAGGTCGGGCTCTTGTTGAACCACATCCGCCTGAGGGATCTTGTGGTCGACCAGGGGACCGTGCTCAGCAAAGGCCGGAGCATCCGGCATGGTGGTTTGCCTCCTCTCGGTGAGGGGGATGTCGAGGTGTTCGTTGTGGTCGACTTTGGCCATGTTGTCTGCTTCTGCTCTTTTCTCCAAGTATGAAGATGACGACGAGGAGGAGGCTGGATGGGACATGGAACAACAAGGGAAGCCCGCGTGGCAAGCTGTGAAAAGATTGTCTCTGGAGTTGCGGGGATGAAGGATGAGGATGAAGGATGCCCACGGGGGTGTAACCTAGTTATATAGGAATCCCGGCCTGAGATCTCTCCATGCCTCCGCTGTTCGACCCCCCTGATACTCCAGTGTATGCAAAGGTAGTGTGACGCTGAGACCCAGTCGAGTAGTGGACGCCCTACCAGTCGGCTGGCATGACAGCAGGTAATCCCCGTTACGGGTTCGCATGGTTTCTAGAACATTTGATACGCACGTACGTCCTTGTACACGTACAAAGTGTGCCGAGGATCGGAATGTCAGCCCGAGATGCATTTTGCTAGCTGATCATATATACAGCTCTAACCGATCAAAAGGTCAGCTATACTCTGTATACAAGCAGCAAGGAACATCATCACTCACACCGACCTGGGTACCTAGCTACCTACCTTACCTACCCTTCAGCTTACCGTGCACACTGTGGCAGTACCCAGCTGAATCCCCAGAGTGGTGACTGTGTCTGTCAGCCACAGTGGTTGCCCGCGCGTGACCTGCAAATTCTGTCCGAAAAGGACTATTTGGCCGAAGCGGTCAAGGTTGCAAATCTAGAGGGGAGGCGGGATGAATAGACGACCATAGAACCGAGACCAGGCCGATGGTGTGGAGACTGTCTCTGCCAGAAGAAGTATCTGGCCACATCCACCCAATTAGCGGTATCGACTATTTGCCTGGCACGGACTTTCCAATTTTCCGCAGGTTCCGGAGTGCCCGCACGTGACCCCGCCAATCCTCCACTCTCCGCGCCGGTTCCTGCATCTCGGGGTATGCACCCCGACATTGCTCTCCATCTTCCATGCTCCATCCTCCTCAATTCCGCCCTACACCCAGCCTTCTCCCCTCCCCCCCGCAAAACTAATCAATCGCCATACGACAAGTGCTTCGACTAGACTACCCTTAGCGGTTAGCAGCAGCTCCTTGGACCTCGCTTCCAAGAACTTGTCAACCTCGTGCATCTCCGGAGCCAGATTTCCCCGCCGGAGTACCTGACCCCTGCAGGATCTTTCGCGCGCATGTGCAGGGCATGCCGCATGGCCAGTTGTCGCCTCCTCCGCCCTCTCCCTTTCCCCTGGGCCGAGCTTGCCGGGTCTGTGGACTCTGGAGTTCTTGCTTGTGGAGGTTGGGGAGTGTTCAGCTCTCCAGGCTCGGGGGAAGTGTCATGTTCACACCGAGGATACTCCTACACATCTGTGATACCACTGGCTCGTGGTATTTGGCCGAGGGTCTCGACCCGCTTCTAATGGCACGGTAATTTGAAGCAGAGGTCATACGACCGCGCATGCCTCGTGGAGATGGAGATGGACCACATGCTTGGACATGTCCCCCGCGACTGTCTTCAGCGTATATATCGCGTGCACCTCCCTCTCCCCAGGTTGGATTCTCCAGGTCTCCATTTCCGTCTCCAGGTCCATTTCCAAAGGTTATACTCGAGCCCAATTCACGGACCTCCCAAAGTCACAAACCAGTTCTCAAGATGGGTAGCATTCAAGAGACTTTCGTTGGCTCCATTGATCAGGGAACCACCAGTTCCCGCTTCTTGATCTTCAACAAGGCGGGTGAGCCAGTGGCCTCCCATCAGATCGAGTTTACACAGATCTATCCTCAGCCTGGGTAAGTGATTCGCCCTGCCATTGGAGCGGAAGGACGTTGGTATTGACTGATTGTTCTTAGCTGGCACGAGCATGACCCTCTGGAGATCGTTACCTCGGTCGAAAAATGCATCGACGAGGCGTGCAAACAGTTCGAAACCCAAGGTCACAACTTGAACAGCATCAAGGCAGTGGGCATCACCAACCAGCGTGAGACCACTGTTCTCTGGAACAAAGAGACCGGCGAACCACTTTACAATGCCATTGTCTGGACCGATACCCGTACACAGGGCTTGGTGCGGAAGTTGAAGCACCGTCTCGGCGCCGATAAGTTGATGGAAATCTGTGGTGTACCTCTGTCCACCTATCCTTCAGTGGGCAAGCTGCTTTGGCTGCTCGAGAACGAGCCCAAGGTGAAGGCTGCTTACGAAAAGGGAGTGTTGGCATTTGGCACCATTGACAGTTGGCTGGTGTTCAAGCTCAATGGAGGTAAGACATGACTTTCCTAGGGCTTGAAATCGTACTTGGCTAACTTTCATAAGGCACAAAGAGAAACGTCTTCGTGACAGACCCATCCAACGCATCGCGAACAATGTTCATGAACATCCACACCCTCAGCTACGATGAGTCTCTTCTCGACTTCTTCAGGGTTGACACCGATAAGGTCCATCTGCCCAAGATCGTTCACTCGTCCGACCCTTCGGCATACGGCACCCTCGCCTCGACTATCCTCAAAGGCGTCCCTATCACAGGCTGTTTGGGAGACCAGTCCGCAGCTCTTGTCGGTCAGAAGGGATTCAGCCCTGGTCTTGCCAAGAACACCTACGGAACTGGTAGTTTTATTCTGTACAACGTGGGAGAGAAACCTGTCATCTCGACACATGGTCTCTTGACAACGGTGGCCTTCGACTTCGGTGGCAAGAACAAGCCCATGTACGCCCTTGAAGGTAGTATTGCAGTCGCCGGTTCGAGTGTCAAGTTCCTCGTCGACAACTTTGGTTTCATCGAGTCATCAAGCAAGGTTAGCCAATTGGCCGAGACCGTCGATGACAACGGTGGTGTCACATTCGTCACCGCCTTTAGTGGACTGTTTGCCCCCTATTGGATCGATGACGCCCGAGGCACCATCTTCGGGATCACGGCATACACCAAGCGTGGCCATGTTGCCCGTGCCACTCTGGAGGCCACCTGCTTCCAAACCAAGGCTATTCTGGTCGCCATGGAGAAGGACAGTGGCCACAAACTCGCCGAGTTGGCGGTCGATGGTGGCATGTCAAACTCCGACCTCACCATGCAGATTCAATCCGATCTCGTCAGCATTCCAGTCAGACGGCCAGCCATGCGCGAGACCACAGCTTTAGGTGCAGCTATCGCCGCCGGTCTTGCGGTGGATGTGTGGGAGAGCATCGACGAACTCAGGGAGGTGAACAACGAAGGCAACACAATCTTCAAGCCTAGCATCGGCAAGGAGGAGAGTGCAGCCCGCTTCGCCCGGTGGGAGAAGGCTGTTGAGATGAGCAAAGGATGGGCTCAATGAAAGGTTAACTTGGTCAAAGAGACTTTGGTTAGCGCATGGCGTTTGACGGGGATGGGAAATGTTTTGTGGCTCACGAGGCTCTCGGAGTCACCGAGATGAACAGCGGAAATCCTGGATTCGGGGACATCGAACTGGATGAACAAGGACACTGGTCCTTCTGCAGAAATGTAGAATGAATAAATCAAAAGTTCCTCGATTCAACTTTCTCGCAGCCAACGATTCTGTCACGTGAGCGTCATGTGCTGGTCACGTGAAGGTCCGCAGTTTATCCCGATGGCCTCGCCGACTTCTCGAACTTGGAACTTCTCAACCACTTTCCGTTTGGTAGCATAACATGTACAGTGCTGTCGCGACGCCAGACATGGTCCTGTCTGCGACCGGCAGCCTAGAACAGAATCGACTTCAGCAGTTGCTTCCAGCCCACCTCCCGATCATCCCCAACCAGCTGTCTCATTGCAACCCTTTGCTCATCCTTAAGCTCTAGATCCAGCTTAAGGGCAGATGACGGTACCAAAACCTCCGCCGACGCCCCTTATAGAGATTCAGAACCATGTCGAGCGCTTCGGCATGATGAGACTGGTCGATCATCAGACTGGCTCATCTTGCTCCAGTGGACCCCAGAACATCTCCAGATTTCCTGTATAGCAGGACTTCTATAAGAGGCAGACGATTGATAGGGGTGGCTGGGAGAAATGGGGACAGACATACAACACCCGCGTCTCCTGTCTCCGTCATCTCAGTAGACAACATGGGGCACAGAAACTCTAGCAAGGGCACGGCCGGGGAAATAGACGAGGTAAGGGGCAAGTCAGCTTTATCTATCCTGTCCTCGACCTGGTCTCGAAGGTTGGTCTTGACCATCCGCAGCAGTGAGACGCCTTATATTCTTTCACCACTGGTCCCGTTACTCCTGGAGCTATTCATCCATCTTTACGATGGTATTCCTTGGGATAATCGACGACAACAAGCCTCCCCATGCCCCAGGCTCGGCCATACTCGAGGAAATAGCAGCTCATTCCGAGGCGACCACCGGTGGTCTCTAGCATGGAACCGGTCGCAATGCCAACATCCTTCTTTCCTCAGCCTTCCAACGATCTGAACGATCCATTGGATTGGCCTATGGCCAAGAAGCTGACAGCTTTGGATATTACCTGCTGGGGCGCCATTTTATATGCAGCGGTGGTTAGCGCCATCCTGAATGCCGGAGCAGACCTGCGGGTAACTTGGTCATGGTTAAAGTGTGAATTAATATGGCTACTTATTTTTTACTCTTGGATTCACATCGCAAAGTAGCGTCTGTTTGCAGTGCAGGTCTATGTACCGAGACCGAGCACAATGCCTCTCTGCAACAAGTGTAGGCCTGCTAGGCGGCGGGTTGATCGCCTTTGGAACAACCTGAGCCTGCTCGATCCAGAAACCTGGTGGAACACTGTCAGAGCTATGGTAGTATTGCCTGCATTGCGGCGAACCCGGATCGTTGATAGGTAAACCGAAAGCATGCGACTTCTCGACGGCGTATCTGTTTCAACCTCGCTGGTAGTTAGAATCCAGATTCACGCGAATGCACTCGGCGGCACCTTGCACACAGCAAAGCCTCCGTATTGGAGTACCCCTGACACGAGGAGCCAGCCATTCACTGGGTCTGCTGCCGCCGCCGTCATGAAGCTGATGACCGAACCATCATCGAAGTAGATCAGCTCCGGTTCATAATCTTTTGTGTGATCTAATCGAAGCGCCGCGGCCGGCACTAAGAAGTCTTTCCCCAGGGACTTGACGTTGTCGCGGTACGCTGGGAGATTCTCGAGCGAAGGGAAGACTGATTGCACTCAGTATCTTCGTCATATCTGTCATGCCGTGCCATGTTTATCACTTACCTGTGACAATGGGATCTCCTGTTGTAGGAAGAATGTTGATATTATCTGCTCCGGCCCCTACATCCTGATATGCGGTATGGGTTTAGCCATGGATCCGGCTTGTGGACCAGCGGGCAACATGATCTACTACTTACCACGACTTGCACCTTGGTGAGCGTTTTGTCTTGGTGGATCTGAAACACCGTAACAGTTCCATTGCTGGAATCGCCGACGAAGAGTTTATCTTGCCACAGATTGATGCCGTTTGCGTTCGGGAATGTCTCCCCAACCTGCTTGCAAGAGATCTCCTTTTCGCGCAATGAGCGATGAAGAATAAACAGAGGGCAGGTTCGGCCAGCTATACATACCTCAGACTCGGCATCGCAATGCTGAATGTTACTGGACCAAGAGAAGGGACCGTACCGCTCCTCCAGCTTCCGCAGAGGCCCTTCCCGGGCGTAGTGGTCGTTAGTGATGAAGAAGCTCCTGTGTGCCGCGTGAGTATAGGTGCTTGGTGTGACGAGAAGTTCGGATCTCGGAGGTCTTACAGTGGGCCTGTCGCAACAACTCCGTTTGCCGCCTTGATGTTGGGATGTTTGACATTTTTTACCAGATGAACGGCATCGGAGCCAAGCTCGTGAACGAATATGGCTATAGAATCACCCTCACGAGCATGGTTGACAGCGAAGATATGGATCTGCAGACGGACTCAGCTTGTGTGATCATGGCGTATCTTTCAACGGATCAAGCGCGACCTTTGAAGCGTCCTCGGGCAGAGGCAGAATGTCGATGCCATGGGTAATGAAATCTCCATCAAGGCCATGTAACTCCAGGGCCGTGGTCTGCCCGCTGCTCAGATCATGTTTGAAAAGCTGCTCGCGAAAGGAAGACTCTGCTCGCCGTTCCACCGAGCGCGCACCAGCACAAGGGTACCAGTGCGTCCGTTCTATAGGGTTCCCGCATCCCAGAAAAGCCGTCTGTGATGCGTAATGGATCTTGACGTCTTCACATGCATCAGCTGTATGTACCACCTCGCAGTCGTGATTGTTGAGGACTGTGCTGTTCTCCCAACGCACGAGTCTTGTTTTGTCAATGTCGACTCGTCCAATCGCTTTCCATAGGTACTCGGCCTGATAGTAGATGGCCAATGCGATGAGAGGTAGGACGAGAGAGAAGGAAGGCTTGGGTGCCATCTTGACTGGGCCCCTCTATGCGCCGGAGGTGATCAAGTCATGAAAATACCTGGGGCTATGTCCGGTAGATAAGACGTCGTGACTTGTACCTAGCCCTAATCTATCGGGGCATGAAGCCGTCCCTGGGTATACGATGTCTTCACTCTGATGCTGGGAGTATGTCTGAGGTGAGTCGAGTACCTGATGGTCAAGGAACGTCGACTGCGAATGTCTTAGTCAGCAACGAGAGCAGCAGCTGCATCACGTGATTACAGTGCCAAGCCTGCGTTTCTCGGTGGCTCTGGCCTCACTGCAATTGTCACTCATTTCAGTGGCAGTCCCGCGACTTTGCAACAGTCGAGCCCTTCTAAGCCTTCACCTTGACCTTGACCTTTTACCCAACTCTGATCTCTCTCCTTTCAACTCATCCACCTCCCACCCACTGCTTTTTCCTGCTCATCCGTCGGCAAACCTCAGTATCGCTTGTGTAGAAGTTCGCCAACGTCCTCTGTCCCCGGTTGTGTCTTACTCTCGACTTTTCGCAGTCCTTCGATCACATCTGAGGGGTAGCTTGTGATCTTAGGCGCAGAAAAACAAGTCGTTCTCTATTTACGAGTCATCCTCACCCGGTGAAGATGGCGGAACCTGACGAAGTCGAAGAAGATCTCTTCGCCGATCTGTGAGTGACCTTCTTCAAAGCCTCACTTGGCCGCGCGCCGTGCGGCTGTTTCACGCCAGGCTGGTCTAATCTTCTTGCCTTCAGTTACGACGGCGACGAGAATGCTTCGTCAAACAATGCCACCGCGGCTGCCCCGACCCAACCTGCTCCGAACGAAACCGCTGCCACATCCAATGATGTTCCAGGCTATGGTGAAGAGCCAGAGATCGCTTATGACCCCACATCCTTCGACAATGAAACCTCTGGTCAAGATCATCCTGTAAGCAGCTTTGACGGTACTCGAAGCGAGACCAAAGAGCCGGAAAGACCACAACACAGCCACAGTGGCATCAACATGAAAGAAGATGGGTAAGTGCTTTGTTGCCTTCGTGCTTCCGTGACACCATACTCCATTCCATCCCATTCCCTGCAGTCTACCATACAAATCCCTGGCCCGAACCTCGAACCGAGCGCCAAACAAAGGGCAAGAAGGGCCCTGTATAGGATCATGTTGTGGGGAGTACACGTTCTATGGCTATCCCACGATTACGAGATGCTCTCAATGGGACAACGTGGCCTGTTCAGAATTTTGGGCAGTGACTTTACATGTCACCTGGAATTTAAGGCGGCCCAAGGCATCATGAGACTGCAATGAACACCTGGTTGGATGGCTATATGATCGACTTACTCCTGTCTGCGGACGATCACTGCTGCCATGATACCCAAAGGCATGATTTGCCGGGATTGCATGAAAATAATGAGGTGTGCTAGTCTTGGACCTGGCACAGGTAAAATGAAGACCTGCGTTGAGCGAGACTCGGGGAGTCGCCCAAGGTGCATCACTTTATGAAGCTGGCCAAGAGAATGAAAGCCACCCTCCATCAAACCGGGCTGCAAGCGCTGGTAACCTTGTGCCGCAAGTCTAGCCGAGTCGAGACTCAGACCGAGAAAGTTGATCAGCGAGTCGAAATAGTTGCTGGGACTGCTACCGTACACCAAGATACTTTACCATACAAGACCAGAGTAACAGGTCCAGAACCTATCAGGCAGGAGATAGATGCTATGAGTATCTGTTGAAATCTCAAAACAAGACCAGCAAGAATTGTCCTCTACCGCTAGAACAAAGACAACTCCTGTGCGCGATGGAGCGATTCGAAAGCATACGGCAGCCAGAGACGCTGTTGTTGCCGTCCCTATCAGACGGCCAGTCAGTTGCGAACAACTACCAGATCTCGCCCTAGCGATCCTCAGCATCGAACATGATGCGGCGCAGCACGGCTCTTGATGTGCGATTGGGCCTGTACCTTAAGCAGTCTGGACTTCCATGTGAAGACCTTCTCGACTAGCCTTGCCTGTGTATCCCACAAGCAAAAACCACAACAACCACGACTACAAACGACCCGCCGTCTAGCATCTGCAACGGAAGAGTCGAGTGCTTGTCGCGCGTATCACTAGACGAACATCCGTGGCCCCTTACCTTTGTATGCGGGATTTGGTGGTCGTTCCCCACCGAAACTTCATGTCTCGATGTTACTCTGCAGTGTGTGACAAGGCTGGCTGCCTCAGGGATCCGGGGAGTTCACATTGGCCGTCCGCTTACGACCTTTTCTATCGCGTCTTGTCTTTACAGTCTGCATATGCTTTGTCACGTTACTTTGTTTAGATTTCCGCTATTCGTTCCATAGCTGACATAGTCGCGTCTACAGAAAAATGTTCATTGGCGGGCTCAACTGGGAAACAACCGACCGTAAGCGCCTTTGTCTGACTATCAGAAGCCGTTGCACGCCGCCGTGCGGTGCACGTCCGTCAACATACTGATGTACCAGCAGAATCCCTACATGACTACTTTTCCCAATTTGGAGAAGTACAAGAATGTACCGTTATGCGAGACAGCGCCACCGGGCGTTCGCGAGGATTTGGATTTCTCACTTTCAAGGACCCCAAGACCGTGAACACCGTGATGGTCAAGGAACATTTCTTGGATGGCAAAATTGTAAGACCTACCTATTCTGCGAGATCCCCGGCTCGTCAGGAAAGACTTGGTTCCCTTTCTCGTTCCTACGTCCAAAGGCCCGGCGCAGGAGGAAAGTACAATGGCTTACTGAGTGGTTCCCAGATCGATCCGAAACGCGCAATACCCCGTGACGAGCAGGAGAAGACAGCCAAAATATTTGTCGGAGGAGTCAGTCAAGACGCTACGGAAGAAGACTTTGAGGGCTTCTTCGCCCAATTCGGCCGAGTCATCGACGCCACCCTTATGATGGACAAGGACACCGGCCGACCGAGAGGATTTGGTTTCGTGACTTTCGACAGTGACGCGGCAGTCGAGAAATGCTTGGAATACCACCCGTTGGAGATTCTCGGCAAGCCCATCGAAGTCAAACGTGCCCAGCCCCGAGGCAAGATGGGCGAGCAGGCCGACGACAGCTTTTCCCGAGGTGGTCGAGGCAGAGGCAAGTTTGGAGGAGACGACCGGTTCGGTAACGACCACAATCAAGCCGGCCAGAACGGATCCAGCCAGGGAGCAAACATGGCGGGAGGCAATGGTATGACTCCTCAGATGATGGCACAATATTGGCAGCGAATGCAACAATACTTTGCCATGATGCAGCAGCAGATGGCAGCTTCCATGATGGGGGGAATGGGCGGCATGGGAATGAATCAAATGAATCCCCAGATGATGCAGCAAATGATGCAGATGCAGAAGATGCAGGGAGGCAACAGCCCGAACCCTCAGAACGCCGGTATGGCAGGCATGACTCCTCAGATGATGCAGCAAATGATGCAGATGCAACAAGGCGGCATGGGCGGGATGAACATGGGCGGTGCTCGACCTCCTATGGGCCCAGGGAGCGCGGGAGGAGGAGCACGATCTGGATCATTCTCGGCTCAGGAACAGCTGGCCTTTGAACAGTCCAAGTATGAACAGCAGAATCGCCGGCCGGGCGGTTTCCCGCAGGGACCCCGGGGGCAAGGCTTCCAGAACCAGAACGCGGCCGGCGGACCTCAGTCCTGGGAAGGCATGTATGATGATGTCCCCCAACCTGAAGGCAGTAATGGACGGGGCTCTGCTGGACCGGTGCGCAACATGACACCCAAACCACCAAAGGGCCCCGGCGGTCCCTCCCCACCAAGTGCGGCTCCGGCGAATGCACCTACAGGGCCCAAGAATGCTGGGAGGCCAGGCGCCAACTTCCGAGGTGGCAGAGGTGGCCGCTTCCACCCATATGGACGGTGAAGGCCTGCTGTCGCCGTTCTGGCCCGGGAGATATGAAGATGCGGGTTGGCCTTGGTGTCAGTACAGGTTCGAGGTGGTCTCTCTTTCTCCATGGTTGCGGTGTTGTCACAGCTCTTTGAACCACGACGAGGTGATGCATTGAGGGGCAGGGGAATGGGGAATGGGATAGGTACGGAATCTCTCTCGCTGGGCTGGTATGGCTCAGGAATAATGGAGCGGGTGAATGGGAGGCATGTACCATACTCATCAAAAGCATCAAAGGAGCATGCACGATATGCAATGAGGCTCTGAACGCCATCAAAGCCCAATCAACAGTTTCACGCATTGATGCTTGCTCTAAACCATTTTTTGTCTTACGTTTACCTGAAGGAGCCGGGTTTGTGGTTTTCTTCTGAGGTAGCTCAAGTAGCCGAAGTTGCTACCTCACAGTTGTAATAGTATTCGTGTTGTTTTACTGTTGACAGCGGCGGTGCGAGGCCGTGAGGCCGCGAGGCTGAGCGGTGTTGGTCCGTGGCTCGCCTACCTTACGTACGTGACTACGTAGGTACCAGGTAGTCTGCGTCGACTATTAATAGATTGACGGCCATATAGGTAAGCTACCACGTCCAAGGTAGAATGCAACTATACATCTTAAATAGATAGACATCGGGCGGGTGGCAGGGCTGTCGAACGCTTCTTCATGGTTAGTTCTCTAGTTTTGGCAGGTTGACAGACGTCGACCAGAGTAACGTTACCTCACTTCAGGGAGCTACCAAGGGTAGGTATGGTTAAAGAAGATGGCAAATGCAGGTACAGAGGATACCTAATGTGATGCCTACTAATAGGTGTGTTTAGGGTGTCTTTGGGCGCTGTAGGGGCTTGTATTGGGGGGTGAGGGAGCGTTCAAGTGCCTAGACACGCCGCCTAGAGGTTTGACGCCGCAGGTACCTAGGTAGGTGGGAGAGCCCGTAGTAGGAATTTGTTTGATTGGCTTGCGCTTGCCTCAGTCGCCGTACCTTGTTATTAGTACCTACCTTACCTACCTAGGTAGGTACGTAGTGGGGTGTCTTGCGAGCTCCTTTTTTCCCCTGTAACTGCGCCTCAAACATTTTCACTCCTTGCTCAGCAACCACCGTCCACGAATCACACCCCTTTTTCCTCTTGAGCTTCGCTCCATTGTTGATGGGGCAGCAGTGTCTAGGACTCAAGCATGGCAAAATGGTGCCCGTCAATCGAAGATCCCGAAGCCGGCAGCGATGAGATGCACCGTCCCTAGTCACCATGGCGGATCGAAACTGACTGAAGCAGCAGAACTACTACCTCCTCCCTGCTGCTCTGCTCTAACAGAATGCGTACTATTTCTGCCGTACACACAACGTTTCATTGTCTCGTTGCTTGAAACAGTACTTCTTGCCGATGGCAACGCAACAGGGTAATCAGTCAGGGCGGCACTACTCACACAAGGGAAAACTCGCACAGTGGCTGTGGTGGCATCGAGGATCTGACAAAGCTCCAAGCCACCACGACTAAGCCTAAAAGCCCATTCTCGATCCCCCCAGGGATACATGGCGAATCCTCCGCACTGAACAGACCCAACCAAGACCCAGTGAGTGGGCTTGTCAGCGCTTCCTTGCCAGGGTCGCTGCCTCCGGAAGCCTCACCAGCCAGAGAAACTTCTTTCCCAAACCCGCCCTGAACGACGCCACGAGTCCAGCAAAGGCTCAGCCAGTTGTCCATGCCCGGGATCGACCCACCGTCCCCATCAACGGCTCGGGAGGGCCTTTGATATGCGGACGTGGGCCGGCGTCCACGTACGTACACGGTGAAACAAGGCTTCGACATCTCGCTCGCATCGTCTGCGTCGAGGCCCAGCTGAAATTCAAAAGATTTCTTTTCTTCTTGCACATGATACTCTTCCATGACTCCGGCTACTACCTAACCGCTCTTTTTCTCGACGCTCGTTCTTTATCTTCTGATTTGCCGCTCGCTCGCTCGAGGGACTTCCATCGTTCATATCCAAAGCATCCAACCTTCCTGTCTCCACCTATACGCAACGTCTCTTATCCAATTCCTCTTGATCGTACAATAACCCTGCTTTGAAGATTTGATACAGGACTATCAGGAAAAGAGGCATTGGGAGGGGTTGCAAACAGGGAATCATTTCAGCCGCTGGACGGCCTCCTGCTTCGGTGGAACGACACCGCACATATTACCGCCATGTGGAGGACATCGACTGTGGCTCTTGTCTCGCTCTCCCTTCTTCGGACTGCGCTGGGAACAGACATCTTGAAGACTGATGGGTTCTCGGACTGCAGCAATGGATCGTCCACCGTCAAAGTCAACCATGTCGACATTTCCTTTGACCGATCCACGAACAATATCCAATTCGACGTTTCAGGCACTAGCACAAAAGTTCAAAATGTCACTGCAGAATTGATTGTGACGGCTTACGGTGCCCAAGTATATTCAAAGAGCTTTGATCCCTGTGACGATTCTACCAAAGTCGACCAGCTATGTCCTGGTAGGTTATGCTTTGAATTAGTCGTGGTGCTTGTACTAATCATGCATTGTAGTACCCGAAGGGACGTTTGCTGCTAATGGGACTCAAGAAATCCCTTCCAAATATACCTCCCTCATCCCTTCAATCGCATACTCGCTTCCTGACCTCGACGGAACCGCTCAATTGATTCTCAAAGCAAAAGATGGGCAAGAGTTGGCTTGTATCAAGTCCGGAGTTACCAAT
Organism: Exophiala sp. LBMH1013; assembly: GCA_024611085.1. Taxonomy (NCBI): domain Eukaryota; kingdom Fungi; phylum Ascomycota; class Eurotiomycetes; order Chaetothyriales; family Herpotrichiellaceae; genus Exophiala; species Exophiala sp. LBMH1013. Next base: position 1,186,020 of record JAMFLB010000006.1, on the reverse strand, counting down.
GGTAAGAGCGTCGAAGTGCCCGCGGTCTCATATGTCGCTGCTGCTGTGGCGGCGGGCGCTCTAGCAGTATCCTTGGTTGGTGCCGCTGCTTCTGGTGGACATCCTGGATCCAGTACATCAAGTCCTGGCTTTTCGGAAGTCATGTGGTGGTTTCAAGGCATGGCAATGAACGGCATGCATTCGGTACCATATCCTGCCATCTACCGGAGCTTCTCCAAGAATTTCGGTTTCAGTACTGGTCTTGTTTCCTGGGGCGGATTGCAAGAGTCCATCGACAGTTTTCGATCGCATACAGGAGGCAACCTGACGGCCGACAGCTACAAGAGCCTCCGGAACTCCACCTTGGTCTTCTCTGACGGCTCCACGGTCCAGCCCACGACCGGCATTGCCAAACGTGCAGTTTCGTTATTACTACGTGATATCGATACCTCGATCAACGGAACAAGTTCTAGCTCCGATAATAGCACCTCTACGGAATCACGTTTCGTGCAAGGCATACAGGGCTACGTCGAGCAGTTGACCATTCCAGAGACAAACACGTTCATGACTGTCCTCTTGATATTCGCCATCGTCGTTGCTGCAATCGTGGTCGGCATCCTTTTATTCAAAGTTATCCTCGAGGCATGGTCGCTTTTCGGTCAATTTCCCAAGTCACTGACCACCTTTCGAAAGGAATACTGGCGTATCCTCGCACAAACCATTACTTCTCTCATCATGTTGCTCTACGGTGTCTGGACACTATATTGCATCTTTCAGTTCACCCATGGAGACTCATGGGCTGCGAAAGTGCTCGCCGGAGTCACACTAGGCTTATTCACTGCAATTTTGGCATTCTATACCTGGAAAATCTGGAGTGTGGTTCGCAAGTTGAGAAAACTGGAAGGAGATGCCAGTGGTCTCTACGAAAACAAGGAGACTTGGAAGAAATACAAGATCTTTTATGAAAACTACAAGCGTGGGTATTGGTGGCTGTTCGTCCCTGCCATCGTGTACATGTTCGCAAAAGGATGTGTACTCGCCGCCGGTGAAGGGCATGGCTTGGTGCAGACTATTGGCCAGTTGATCATCGAGGCATTGATGCTCATACTACTCCTCTGGAGTCGACCCTACAACCGCAAATCCGGCAACTGGATCAACATAGTCATCCAGGTTGTCCGCGTTCTGTCGGTGATTTGTATCTTGGTCTTTGTCGAAGAACTCGGCATTGCCCAGACCACCAAGACAATCACTGGCGTGGTTCTGATCGCAGTGCAATCGAGTCTGACCGCCGTCCTGGCTTTTCTCATCGTCATCAACAGCATCATTACCTGCTGCAAGGAAAATCCCCATCGCAAGCGGCGCAAGGCTGCGGAGAAAGATCTGTCACGGGACTTGGAGGGTGATGCCTTTCTGATGCAACCGACTCCTTATAAGGGGTCGCCCCCTCGTCGCGCTCGGTTGAGGTCCGATTCGGCGCCCAGTTACGAGCCAGTACGGGCACAAGCTTTGGCACGGTTGGGGCCCAAGTTCAACAATGACAGTCAGGAAGTCTTAGTCAAGGATGCCGCGGGGATGGGTCGTTCAGGGTATCGGAGCGTGAGTCAAGATCGGAGTGAAGCAGACGGCAGCCCACCTCCTCTCATGCGCGAACCGAAGCTGCCCGATATGGGCTTTGAACAGTATCGACACAGATAGAAGGAGGGTTCAATCGATGGCGACATTCTGTTTATGGGTTATTTGTCTACGTTAGCAAGCGTTACTGGGATGTTTTAAGTCAGGGCAGGACAATACTGGAATAGATACAGATACCCTATGCGTGTCAGGACAAGGCCGGGGTTGGTACATACATCTTTAAGTCATACTGGTTTCGAGCACAGCCAGGTTCAAAGCGTTTGGAAGTGCGACGTGGTCAAGCCGACTCTGCGCTGAACCTAACGATTTCATGAGATGAACATGAACTATACCTAGGTAATATCAAATACATCCCGTCATTATTTATACACGGCAGAGTGCACATATCATGGAACGGCGATGGTTACCACTACTCGGCATGGTTTAGGGAATGTATGAATTGACCGGGCCTTATTGATGTGGATGCTTCAAGTCAGGGGAAGATTGACTTGATGTCTGCTTGAGGCAATGCAATGCACTCAGCCTTGCAACGTCTATTCGGTATCAAACACCCCATACCACCATATCTTCTTCTATAAGCCACCGCGCAACTGTCTTGCTTGTCGCCATACTCAGGAGCGGCAACTATGTCTTTCTGGCCTTTTCTCCTTTTTGTTTGCTCAGCTCACCTAACATACTCCTTGGCAATGCAATGCTTGGAGCTTTGTCCCCTCTTATTTAGAAGCAGAAGACCTGGTCGTCCAATTTGCTGACAGGCCGTGCCTTCTGATAGCCCAGACTCTCGGTGGCCTTCTTCAACGCACTCACCATAGGAGGGGGCCCACAAATCAGAATCTTGGTGTCGGGACTCGGGGGAGGAAGTTTGTCTTTGATCATATCGGCGGTGACGAAGCCGACGCCGCCATCCCAGTTTTGCGGCGGGTTGTTGAGGACATAATAGACATTGAAATCGGGATCGTCTCGGGCCAGAGCATCGATTTCCTCCTTGAGCAAGATATCGTCCGGGTTGACGTTGGCGAAGATCAAGTCTACTTTTGTGGTGTCATTGCCTCCGTTCTTCGGTCGGCCGCGATTGATGGCCCGGATGATCTGCAGCATGGGCGTGATTCCCGTACCGCCGGCGATCATGCCAATGCGCGTACACAGGTTGGGCGTGTAGACCATTGCGCCCTTGGGTCCGCGGACTTTCATGGTGTCTCCAACCTTCAACGTCGTCATGTGTGCGCTGATGTTGCCCTGCGGGTAGGCTTTGATCAGGAGCTCGAAGAAGCCTTTATCTTCGTCGGACGAGATGGGCGTGTACGACCGCACGACTTCTTTCTCGGCGCCCTTGGGCGTCGCTGCCAGAGAGATGTGTTGGCCGATCGGGAGGCCGAGCACGTCCGTCGGCTGCGGCAGGCCAAAGCGGTAGATGGCCACATTGTGCGATGTCGGTCGGATCGATGTTAACGGGAATTCCTGGAATTCGTCCGGCTTAAGCACCTTGCGTGTCGATGCTGTACCTAGAGGAAATTCGTTAGACACTTTTCTTGCCCCGTAAGCACGCGCACTATGTGCGTGATCAGACCCCGTTGGGGGATAGATTGGTAAGGTGTGAGTGAGTGTAGGGCATATATGCCTGCTTCACTTACGTCCTGAAGCGAAAATCTTGTAGCCTCCGACGATGGCGGCAAAGGCTGCAGCGTACGGTACCCATTCTTGCTTGACAATGGCGATTCCCACAATGAGCAGGATCGAGGGAATGTACACCCCGTTGATGTTGGCGGATGAGAATGCGGAACTGCTGTGCAGTGAATTAGGTTAGCCGGGGCGTAGGTTCGAAGTCTCAGGGAGGAACTGATGCTTTACCCCATGATTGCGGTCTTTTGTGCTTCAGAAACCTGCTTCTCCTCTGACCCGCGACGTTCTCGACACACTCACTGTCACTCGGCGGCAGAGGGGGAGGTCGTTGTTGAGGTGTAGTAGTGGCCAACAACTAAAAAGATATCTTCGTCGGGGTTGTGTCGGGGGCGGTGGAGGGGCTAACGAGGCCGCAGGAGACGCTTCTACGGGGCGTTGGTGGTGGCTCTAATAATAAGTGCCAGGGAGTTCAGTTCAGCGCGTTGAGAATCGGGAGCGACTTCGGTGCATTCGTGGGGCTGAAAGCCCGGATCGCATACGATCAGTTTGTTCCGAGCCGCAGTCTGGTCGCTGATGTTGTCGTTGTCTGAGGTCCTCCAATACCTGATCGATTTATCGGAACGGTAGAACGTTCTTCTACTGCTCTACAGAGTATCTCTTGGGGCTGTCCTCACGCTCAATCCCCCTCGGCCTTTATTGACTACAAAGGGACATAGTATACAACATTACGGTCCTGTTCCGAGCCCACTGGAAGATCTGGACCACACTGCAGAAACCGAGGTGGGAGTCGTCAGTTAAGGTACAGGGTATATGGACCCGACGCTGAGCCGCCCATCTTCTATCCCCATTTGTGGGCTCCTGGCGGTGTCGGATGCTGACCCTCGTATTAGGTGAACTATTCCGGCGCAGAATTCCCTCCCCGGGCCTTTTGGTTCTCGTGGTGAACTGCCATTCTTTGACCTCCTCCAATCGGGCTAATAGGACTTGCTGTGTACACATGTACAACGCAAGATACCTAGGTAGTCCGCAAAAAGCCATGTCTCCAGATCCTGTCGATGCTACTACTATTACCCCGTCTCCATCTCCATTCCCGTTGACCGATGTTGATCGATCCATCCTGGCGATGACCGACGACCAATTTCGGCCACATACATGGGAAGAACTCAAACAGATCATTGGTGGGTGACTGCTGGAGGCTAGACTGCTCTACATTATCACCTTCTCCAACACTGTCGTCTGACTTGGAAGCAGCTGAGCATAACCTCAGCGTCCTCAAGAGACGGCCCTCGGACCTGAGACGCTATATCAAATGGTCGGCTGAAACCAAGGCCGTGTATGGGAGTGTGCCGAATTTCGTTATGAGAGAAAGGCTTCATTGGACGCCTCTACCCTCATCGACTCCCGAATCTGGACCTCAATTCGCCGTGCAGAATCCCACCCCATTTGCACATCCTGACGACTACAAGATTCTGCTCAATGATTGGCCTTACGGACTTGCTCCTGGAATCAAACATCTTATTGTCTGGCTAAAGACTAGGTTGGAGACCGAGCCGACGAGAGGCGACTTGACACCCAAGTCTCGGCAACAGGTTGAGGAATTCGTCCAGAAAACATTCGTGGACCGAGTCAAGGATCTACCAGGTGAACCGGAAAAGGTTATGTGGTTCAAAAACTGGAGAGCCTTGCAGTCTGTCCCTGGCATGGAGCATGTCCATGTTCTCGTTAGGGACGTTGCCGACGACATCGTTCAAGAATGGACCGACGGAGTCCGACCCTTGAATGAGGAGATTGCAGTCAAGCAGACGCAGTAGACGGGCAGCGCCGTAGCAGGCTGTCCGGCTAGTGTGATATATCTAACATAATCAGAGTCTCATACATTATACACTGTTCCTTCAGCTTGTCTTGTTCCGTATCTCATTCCAAATGGCATCCAGACTCTGGAATACCGCGGTGACCCCCTTCAAAGTGTTGTCGTCAATCTCCATAAATCCGTACCGCTGTTGAATCTTGTCAGGGTGCCATCTGACACGCTCGGCCTTGACGGCTGTTGCAAAGGGATCCCCGGTCTGCTCATCGTCTCGAGAGGCGGCGGTTCCCTTTCTGATGAAGCGCTCAACCTCCTCGCGAACCACATCTTTGCGCTTGCCCGACTCGACCGGCCATGCAATCTTGTTGCGCAGGAAGACTTGTTCCGCGTCAGCTGTGGACTTCCGCCGCGTCTCTGCCAACGTGCGCAGTTCATCCCACCGCCGCAAGTAGTCTTGCCATAAACTCTGCCAGCGTTTGCGGTCCTTCCTCTTCTCGCCTCGTCGGAGACTGGCGTCAATCTGGGTATCGAAAACGTAGTCATCATATTGAGCCTGCTTATCCGTTTGTCGCCTCTTCTCTTCGTCGCGGATCTTTTGCTTTTCTCTTTCACGCTCTCTTCTTTTCTCTTCCTTTGCGGCTTCAATGCCTTCCCAGCTTTTCTCCCACATCTTCCGCCGGACGAACTGCGCGTATTCTTCCTCAGTCATACGTTCCAGCTCGCCCGTTTCCGGGTCCTCGTAGGTATCCGGGTATGTGTGTATTGGCTGGCCGTATATGCCTTCCCAGAACGATGCTCCTTCGTCATCGGCAAGCGCGTCAAAGAGGGATTCCCTAAACGCCTGGTCGGGAGGTAGGTAGTCTGATCTCAACTGTTCACCATGGTGCGAATCTTGCGAAGACCTCCTCCGCTTCTTGTGCCGGTATGAATGATCTCCATCCTTGCGCCGTTTGCGTTTCGAGTCCGGATCGCCGTGGCTCTTGTCCTCTTTCTTGGACTTGAATCGGAAGCGCTTTGACCGGTCTTCATGTTGTCGGTCTTCGCCAACCCCACTCATATCTTTGGCGGGGCTCGACTGCTCTGCCATCGTCTAAGAAGCTATCAGACATCCTTTATGAATACATTACTAGGTTTGGTGTAGTGGCGAGACTCTGATTCAGATGGTAAGTCGGGTTCCAGAACAAACGGAAGGAGGACAAGGCTGCGCCGGAAAAATGTTGATCCGCACCGGTCGCCAAGATATCAACTTTTTTGAGCAGAAAGGTCCGTTGAAGGAGGAGATATGTTTCTTCAGCGAGAATGTCCTTTTGTCCCTGCTCTTTACGCCCCCGATTTTCTTTCAGTCATTGGACAAGTCTCAGTAGATTATTGTCGTTCCACAGTGAAACAGGCAGAAGTCGTCTTGCAGGTTCAGCGGTTTGGGAACAAACGCTACTACGCAAGGATCTTGCATTGAGTCATTCGGATCACTTCAGACAAGTATCATCCCGCCGGTTCTCTAGCACCCGGGCGGCGACTTCCAACATGGCGAAGGATATTGGCGAGAACTTCTCGTCATTGAGTCTGGAGGAGATGGGAAAAGCCAAGAATCCGGTGAACTTTTATCGACGACACATTGCGGAGAGAGTGGCCCCGCTGGTCGACCGAAAAGTTGAGGAAGTCATTCCCCTGTTGGCATGGACGGCAACCCTTGATAAAGGGGATCTTACATTGCCCGTTGCTGCTTTGCGGATCAAAGGCAAATCACCTCCAGACCTAGCAAAGGAAATCGCCGAGTCATTTCCCACTACCGATGATACGCTCGCGACAGCAACACAAGCGGGCCCTTTCGTACAATTCTTCTTCAAACCCGAGTATCTCACCAAGACTGTCATCCCTGAGATTCTCAAAAGCACAAAGGCTTACGGCACTGATCTTACGCCAGGTCTGAGAGACCCTTCCGACCCCTCAAAGGGGCAGAAAAAGGTTATTGTGGAATTCTCCTCACCAAACATTGCAAAGGAGTTCCATGCTGGCCACCTTCGAAGTACAATCATCGGTGGTTTCCTGGCAAAACTCTACGCTAGGGCGGGCTGGGATGTCATCAAGATGAATTATTTGGGCGACTGGGGCAAGCAGTATGGGCTGCTTGCTAATGGATTCAAGCAGTTTGGCAGTCAAGAAGAACTCGACAAAAACTCGATTGCCCATCTCTTCCAAGTCTATGTCAAAATCAACCAAATCAAGTCAGCGCAAGACGAACCTATCAACGAATTAAAGAAGGAAATCAGAGAGAAGAAGGCCAAAGGAGAAGATGTCACGGCGCTTGAGGAGAAACTTGCCCCCCTCGTGGAAGCCAGTGAGGACGAAAAGGCGCGGAAATACTTCAAGAGTATGGAAGACGGTGATCCCGAGGCTCTGGCACTGTGGCAGAAATTCCGCGACATGAGTATCGAGAAATACAAGAAGACCTATGCCCGATTAAACATCGAATTCGACGTTTATTCTGGAGAATCCCAGGTCAAGCAAGAGACCCTCAAGAGAGTGCTGGATGATCTTCTGGCCAAAAAGATCGCCGAAGAGTCAGAAGGCGCCATCTTGATCGATTTCGCAAAGCATGGTGCGAAGAAACTCAACAAAGCTGTCATTGTGCGGAAAGATGGCACCCCGCTATATCTGACCCGAGATCTTGCAGCCATCCTGGAGCGTTACGAGACGTATCATTTCGACAAGATGATTTACGTGGTTGCCGACCAACAGAATGAACATATTGCGCAGTTGTTCAAGACGACCGAGATCAGCGGCCACAAGGATATTTCCGACAAATGCGAGCACATCTCTTTCGGCATGGTCAAGGGCATGAGCACGCGAAAGGGCACGGTCAAATTCTTGGACGACGTGATCCAATCAGTCAAAGATGTCATGCTTGAGGTGATGAGGAAGAATGAAAAGAAGTACGAACAGTTGGAGGACCCAGATGCTGTGGCTGACGTGCTGGCCATCACTGCAATCATGGTGCAGGATTTGACTGGCAAGGTCCGCAATGGGTACGAGTTCAACATCAACCAAATGACCGCTTTCGAGGGTGATACGGGTCCGTACTTGCAGTATGCCCACGCAAGATTATGTTCGATCGAACGCAAGGCAAATGCCGACCTGAGCACATTGGACTCGGCCGACCTGTCGTTGCTCAAAGAAACCCATGCGGTCAATCTGGTTCGAGCACTGGCGCAATATCCCGATGTGGTCACCAACACCCTCAAGACTCGCGAGCCATCCACCGTGCTCACATATCTCTTTAAGATGGCTCATGCCCTGAGCTCAAGCTACGACCATCTGCAAGTGGTGGGGAGCGAGCCTGAGCTGCAGAAGGCTCGGTTGGCGCTGTACGAGGCTGCCCGACAAGTCCTTTGGAATGGCATGACTTTGCTCGGTCTGACCCCGGTGCAGAGGATGTGATCTGGCGTCGACGGTGGGGCAATAGCAATGCTGGGAGGATTCGGGTTGTTTGAACAGGGATCCTTGAGCATTTTCAAGCGGGAGATTCCGGGAACAGGTTGATGGGGAAAAGGTCTTTCGATGGGTGGTCTTCCCTCCTACCCCATATTGTTGTTTGCTTTTTTCTGAGCCATCTTCGAGCCCGAACTCATAGAGGAGATGTAGCTGGTACGAGGCCAATTGCAGCATTGAGCCAGACTCAAGAATCAGGTGTTGTCTAGACTACTGCAGCCAGGGTGTGCGAATGAACTGATGATGAACACCGGACCCTCTTCAAGGCTGAGTTGCACTCGGAGCGTGCAGGGTTGTCCGGGACAATTGAGGGTCGACACTCGTTTAACCAGGGAAGGATGGCTTCCAGCGTCATGTTGCGTCGGGCAGCCATGGATGTGAGCGTATTTCCGCTGTAGAGGGGTCAGTTTCGTTTGTATACAGTGCATTGAATCCCGCCAGGCACGGTGAGGGGCATGCGAGAAGGTGTCTCGAATGCGAACTGAATGTCTGGTCAGCGACAAGATGGAGGGGAACTGGACGTGGTCGTCTGCTGAACAATCACTTTCTCTCAGAAGTGTGATCTGCTGTGCTGTATGTCGGCTCCCCGCGCTCCCGTTCTCTCAGCACGCGGCCCTTGTGCTGTTGTACCACCATGCCAGCTTATCCGAACACAACTCCCTGGTTTCGTGACACCTAGAGACGGTGGGAGGCTCGAGCAGGGGAAGGTAGAGGATGCGCCCAAGGAGGTTGCTGGAAGTTGGAAGGCCAGGTTGCCTCGCTGGTCACTCGGTCCTTTACATCTCAATGAACCAGTTGGCCAGGGCGCTCGAGGGGGTAGGAGCGTTGTTTGGAAACTCGAGCAGAGAAGCAGACAAGGAGTGAACAAGTGTGGTAGATGGTGGCCAGCATTACTCGTCGGGTGGAGGATGGCTACCTACACAGACTGCGAAGTGATTGATGCCTGCGAGGATTCCATGAAGCGCACCCGAGTTGGGCATCTTATTGGGTTTTATCCTCCATTCACGTTGTAGCAACCTCGACGAGTCCGTACATCATGCAGTTCAGCCAACCAGCAGGACAATAGTTGCATGCGTCGCTGACACCGGTTGGCCTGGACTCCCGCTTTCCAGTCAAGTCTGGTCCATGGCGGCACCATGTTGGACTTTCGTTCCAGTGGCAGCCTGCTACCAGACCCTGACAGAGAGGGTTCCCTCGACCTGCAAACCACCACTTCCTTCGACTGCCCTTCGTCATTCAGCAGTCCGAAACAGGCTCCTGGCGACTGATGAGACTCTGTATCGCTCGCGTCTCTCGCTTCCCCGTCTTCACCACGGTGCTAGTCTAGGGTCAACGACTAGTCGGCCCAGCTGAGAATGACTCCTACTGATGCAAAAGCAGACATAGGCATTTTCAACTCTTCTCCCTCTCCATCTATCATCTCTTACCTATAAGAATCTGCAACAGAATCTCGGATCCTCCTACATGACTCCCCAATTCGTTGCGCCCGCCTTTCGATCTTCCGGCTACACATTACAACGAGCAAATCAAGACCGCCCACGACTACGACTCCCGCCACATTGTCATCTATTCGCCTGTAAACCCGTTTCGACGGTCATCCGCAGCGAGGACTACGACCTCGAATGAGAAGCAGTGTCCTGTGCGACGGTGACTGTGCGTCATATCTACGGCGACACTGCGTACAGCGTTGGTGTAGAACATTCTCGAGGCAGCACCAAGTTATAGCGAGGCAGCAATAGAACATCCAGAGCAAGTGGAGTGAGTGTAGGTTGATCAGAAGAATGTCAGTCGGGATGGCACTCCACCAGCGAGAGAGAGAGACTGAGATACCCGGGTACACGAGAAACGACAGCTGCCTGTCAGATTGTCTAAGTTCACTTCGGCCGGGCGCAAACAAGCTCTCACCGGACAAGCAGGACTCGCTGCCTCAGCCGGTCTGATTTCCAGAGCAGCGAACCCATCGCCGGGACGAGCCTTCAGCCACGATCCGTGGGCAACCTCTCCGAGGGCCATTGATTGTCCACAACAGGCCCAAAGTACTCTGCCGCCCACTAAGTTTAGCTGGCCCACCCCCCGTATCCCTGGTCACCCCACACCTTGACGGTCGGTGCTCGCCACATTCCACCTCCCGTCTCGACAAAACAGCTGATTCAACCCTTCTAAACCATCCCAGGTCTTGTTGCAAAACGCTTCCATGCCTGAGATAGAGCGCCGCAACCCGAAGCGGGCTACGGTCGAGGACTGTGATGAAGATGATCAGAAGCCAGTGTACTGCTCGCAACCCACCGCCAATGTGTCCATGAGACGATCTCAGCAAGAGGCGTCTTCAAGGCAAAAGGAGCAATCCTTTCGGACCGGTGGCGCCGACTCGGGATATGTCAGTCGAGCGGAAACCGTGAGCACGGGGTCTACCAGCACAAGCCAACGAAAGAAGCCTGGACTGAGGGTGAACACTGGAGCAGTTCCCGAACGGGAGCGGCAACCTTATGCGTTGTCGCAGGCTGGTCCATCAAAACCACCCGCTCACCGCCAGCCGTCTTCACATGGGAGCAGCTCTGCAGCTGACCCACGGCCCGCCAAAGGCAAGAATTTGGTGCACGAACGCGGCAGCTGCTGGAGCTGCGATTACTACGGCAAGCATGTTGATGTTAAGAACGGGATGTCCAGAGTTTCAAGCACAGCGCCTCCACCTCCTTCGCCCACTACAGCACGACAGAGTGCGTTAAAGGGTCTCAAGGATGATGCTGCCTCGCCTGTTAAAACCAGACGACCATCTTTAGGACGACAGTCCAGACCAATCAGTCTGGTCTCGGATCAGGCTGTGCCATCCTATTATGTCAACCAAGCTTTGTATGGAGCCGTCGCAAATGCGAGCTGGGGAAACCCTCTTACTCCGACCATCCCATACAGTCCAGTTCCCTATTCTTATGGTCCAGCGCCAATGACCGCTTCCCTGTATAATCCTCTTCAACCGACAGCCTCCTACTTCGACCCTGCAGCCTCCGAACCTCAGTCTGCAGAACCCAGCCGGCGGTCGAGCCCTTCACAGCGCCTAAGTGGATACGGCGATTCGATGACCAGGCAAGGCTACCCCGAACCTCCGATGACTGGGTTAGATCCGGTGACTCCAAGGGAAAGCCGGCCTGTTCTCTCCTCGCACAAGTCAAACTATAGCACCGACCATGACCGGGCGATGATGCCGCCGCCTGCACGGCCGTCACAGCAGTCTGAAGTTGGTCTTCAGCGCAGACCAAGTACCAGAAGGGCGAGAACCTACCATCCGGAGGAAGTCACTCCTCGCCCGCACTCAATATATGGATCCGAGCGCTATGACGAGATCTATGAAGACATTGACCACCGCGAGCCTCGCACAACTCTCTCCACCTTGCATGAGCGGAGGGAGTCTACTTCCCGTCCCCCTACGTCTTATCGAGCCGCCCCTGTGGTTGTCGAAAGTCGAGGCCGGCCTCCTATGCCGAGGAAGTCGGCGACGTGTTCCACGCCTCTGGGCTTGCCGAAAGTCGAATCGTCCAGACCCCATAATCAGGCTCGTGACTTCACGTTGCCCTCAACGCCCCTGGAAGATAAAGAAAAAGTGGCTGAAGAGTACCTCAAAAGGAGCAATAAAACATCGTATGAGCTGACGGCGGAGGCTTTGCGCAAGCTCAGCCTTTCCAATTCAGCTTCCAGGTCTGAAACGGGTAGCAGCTACAGCCACAAAAGTCGGCAGTCGTCATCCAAAGATTCATCTGGCCCGGGCAAGAGTCAAGCAACGAATACCAGGAAGACGAGTATCACTCTTTCTAACGGGCTCAATATGAGCATACCATCCGACTATATGGCAAAAGATGGTCCACCCATCAGCATCAAAGTCGGCGATATGGTAGTATCAGTGGGTGTTGGGGAAGGCCATTTCCCAGACCGGCCTAAAGAACAACAAAGGAGGATTGAGCGTGCACCGAGCGTCACAAGCCGTGCTTCAAAGAAAAGTGCCTCGAGCGGCATCTCCAACCGCGAACGGGATGCTCCGCCTCAACCGACTCGACGACTGTCTCAACTTGAAGAGCAAGGCTTCAGTGTGCGATCGAGTCGTCAGCCCAGTCGAGCTCCAAGTATAAGCGGCCGGGGCTATGAATACAGCCGACGACAAAGTGTTGACGCCGGCAAATCATATGAAGAAGTGATGTACGGGGCATGAGAAAGTCTGATCGATGCCCGTTCGCACAGATATTGTGCTCTATGTTGAGGCTCCCTAATTGGCACTACCTCATTTGTTGGCGGCGTGCTGGATTGTTCTTCTGCCTTGTCTTTTCTGTTTCTGTTTCCATTGAGCACACATCTCCGTCCTTTGTTATACGGAACCCTCGCTTCTGGTCTAACGATTCTCATTCCTGATATCCAGCGACTTGATACATTACGCCTGTTATTATGTTCCTGAGGTCACGTCTCGTGGTCCCGTTTCTGGTCGAGGGATTTTGCGATTTCCTTCTTTACAAAAGCGAAAGCGAAAACACCAAAAGCTGCACTCAGAAAAGTCAATTTCGCCTCGACTAGGTGATGTTATACTGTATTTCCCTGCTTCACACAAAACCGTACCACCCTGGAGGGGACCGTGCCAAAGGCGGGAACGTTTGCTAGGATGGAAGTCATGAATAACTTTTGTGATCGTCCGAGTCTGAGTCTGAGCGGTTACTGAGAGCAGCTTTTATCGGCACCTCTTTTCTTCGGCGAATCTGTCTTCAGAAATGTTGGCAAGCGAGTACACTACTTTGAATTGGTTTGTATTTTCTGTTGGATGGGTGGACGACGGAATTACAACGAAGGGCCCCTGCAGGTCAGGTCGCGCAGTCTGAACCTTCACTCGGATCTGCAAGAGCAATGAAGTTTAAAGGTGCGAATGCAGGAATGTTCGAGACATGAACAACCGGTCTCTCTTCCTTCGGCTTGACCGCGAGTCTCTCACTGTGAAGGACGCACGGGAAGAGGCGGTCTTTCTCGGCGACACGGTGGAACGATGTTACGAAGTTTCATGATAAGATGGCCATCAGCAACACGACCTATCTATACCTTAAGGCTTTGCATTGGATTGAATTGAACTCGGATTGTAGGGGTGACGAAGAGCAGGCTCATATAGTCACCCGGGAGGCATGCCACAAGACTATGGCAACCATGGCCCAATGGAATATCAATACCGAAGAAATTCTGGCGCTTCTATGCTCCTATTCGTCTGGACCTGGTCATGCTGAGGTCTCGCATTGGATTTCTATATATACCGTAAGTTACCCCTAACTTATGCTGTATGTATTTTTGGAGCGACGCTGGACGCCCACGACGCTGGCTGCCACCCCCTCGATTGTACAGTAATTTTCAGTGCCATTTTTGTTTCTCACGCAAATGGAATCAATGGGTTGAGTTTCGCCAGAGACATATTATCCTTTCTTTACCGGGTGCGATTCTTTGGGCTTTTATCGTTGGGCAGTCAAGTGGTTTGTTTCTTGTCTGTCAGCCTTGCTCCGTAATGATTGAAACAGAGAAGATTGAAGGAAGACCTCCACTCGGAAGAAAAGGATCGACGTCCCTCCAGTCTGAGATGGACTCGACCAAAAAAACTCCGATTCCAGCACTTTGTGCTAGGAATCTCAGACCCTGTAATTGAGATCTTGTCCATGTGCGGGGAAAACTCCATGTTTACGACATTGTGTGCCTGTTCTCCTTTGTCGACGTCTCCTTATTAGGTATCGTCCTTTTTCGTTCTCCTTTGTGGTACCAAACTACCTGACCGGTCCAGCGGAGACGCCTGGATGCGTTCAACACTTGACTTGCTCGTACAATTGGTAAGGACGAACTCGTGACTTGATATCTTCTTTGATAATTCCGCAGGCCTCTCGGTTCCCAGCTGGGTGTTTGATTCCACGGATGTCGCAGCTGTTGTGGACTAGAGTTATAGATGAGTCCCTGCTATGTGCGCTGGGGATAGTAGTGGTGAAGATGACGGACCCCGGAACTAATATCGGAATCGGACTCTGGTGTGGCTGGGTGACCGTTTGGTGTCAGACTCCATTGGGGGGCCCTTTCCTCGATGAGGCTTGTGATGCAGGTAGAGTTGCGAGGTCCGGCCTGGATTGTCCCAATTTGGTAGCGTTGAAGACATTGTCATGCTGCGATCAACCTGCCAGGATGGACAATAGGGACCCAATATCAAGTAGCCGGGCCTTGCTTCCTTACACCGCATGTCGCGTTCACCTGTCCGTAAGTGGTGTCTGTTCCTGATATGGAGTGAACCAGAACTTCTGCTCTGGTCTGGTCTGGGCAAAGTAGGTCGATCTTATCTTTCCCGTCGAGTTCATATCTGCTAATATCGTGTTCTCAAAGATGGAGTTGCGCCCATTCTGGGATTGCAATATTGCTGTCACCGGAAATGAATCCCTTCTTGATTGAAATTCCATAATAGCTTCAAAAAATCGCCTTCGTCACACATTCGCGCACGTTTATCCGCGAGCTGTGTTTTGTCTTCGAGCACGGACCGAACTTTCTCGCGGACCAGTTCGGCAACCTTGCCTTTCCTTTTGCGGTTCAAGCCTTTCACGGATTTCAAAAGGGTCGACTGCTGCTGGTCCTTGAAGAAGGCTGGGAGATCGTCTTCGTCGCCGTCAACGTCCATGAATCCGTCCAAATCATCGTCATCATCGGCGCCTATACTGGGCTCGTTTTCAACCTCCATCAGAGTCGAGTCTTCCTCTGCAGCCGGCCCTTCTTCGAGGGGGACATCATTTTGAGCACACCACGTCCTGTAGTTCGCCTCCAGCATGTTCATGATACTAGTTGTGCCGAGAAAGTTTGCGCGCATCGTCTTGTTCTTCCGCACAAAGCATATACGCAGCAACCCATCCCATTCTTCGTAGGAGATATTTGGCCTGGGGTTCTTGGGCACCAGACGGACCACGCTGCTCTCCACAGCGGGCGGGGGTTTGAAGTTGTTCTTGCCCACTTTCATGATGTGGTCGATCTTAGCCCACATCTGCGCGTTCACACTGAGCCTACTGTAGAGCTTATCGCCCGGTTTGGCGAATAGGCGCATGGCAAATTCGCGCTGGAACATCAGGATACAGACCCTGGGGGCGGGGCTGGTCGCGAGCAGTTTGAAGGTCAACGGACTCGAGATCTGGTACGGCGTGTTGCTGATGCAGACGTCGAAGTACGGTAGATCGGTCTTGATCACGTCGCCCAACACTACCTCCAGCCGTTTTCCTTGTGGCGTCCCTTGGACACGCTTCGTCACCTCGGCGGCCATACGGGGATCGAGTTCCACTGCGATGCATTTCTTTGCTTTCTCCAAGATCTTGACTGTCAGATTACCGCTTCCCGGGCCGACTTCTAGTACGATGTCGGATTGTTTCAGGTCCGCTTTGTCCACGATTGCTTGCGCCACGCCGGGGTTTTTGAGCACGTGCTGCCCAATGTCTGTGTTCATTTTGAAGATCGCATTTGAGGTCGCTGTACCGCCAGTGCTTGCGGGCTTGGAGTAGGGCGCAGACGATGCCGCGCCACCGGCACGCTTTTTTGCGTGTAGTTTTGGCATTTTGAAGGATAAATAGGCTTTGCGTTATCCGGTCATCGGGCGATGTTTGTGCGTGTAGGAGCGACCGAGGGCAATTTGGGTGCGTCGGTGTCCCTTGAGAAGTATTGAGTAGGTAGCTTGCGAGCGACCTTAGGCTTGGGGACAAATGGATGATGGACTGGACATTGCGAGTCGAATGTCCGAACTTTTTGGGAACTTTTTGGGAACTTTTGGGGCGGTGTAAAGTGGCAGAATTTTTGGGGCGTCGATCGCGGAGAAATGCCAGCCTCAGCCTTGCCTCTCTAGCCTCGCCTCGCTTCGTCTTTTGGCTTGAGTCAATCCCAGCTACCTTCTTTCAATCCTTTGCCTTTCTGCGGCGGCACCATCTGGCTACTTTGCAGCCATCACTCTCCTTTGCTTTTGTTTCTTCTCTTTTCGAGGTCTGCCGTCAACATGGCTTCTCGACGGGATTTCCTCAACCAAAAGGCACCCGAGAACTACGTCGCTGGTCTCGGTAGAGGCGCAACAGGATTCACGACTCGATCGGATTTAGGGCCGGCTCGAGATGGCCCCAGTGCCGAGCAAATACAAGAAGCACTTGCGAAACGAGCGGCGCAGTTAGGCGCGGCGCCTCCGACCGCGTATGGCGCAGTTGACAAGAAGAAACAAGAACAAGAGGAGGAAGACGATGAACGGTTTCAGGACCCAGAAAATGAAGTCGGATTGTTCGCCTATGGACAGTACGATCAGGCCGATGACGAGGCGGACCGAATATATCAAGCAGTGGACGAGAGGATTGAGAGACGGCGGAAAAGACCAAGGTTAGTGAACTTCCCCTTTCCTCTTCCCCTCCCCCTACACTATCATCCTCTTTTGTTCGAAGAAAGTCGTGGTTTATCTTTCCACTCTGCTATGAACAGATTACCGACATGAATCCTTCGCCGGTGTCTAGGGAAGAACGAGAGCGGGAAGAACTTGAAGAATACAACCGCAAGAACCCCAAAATTTCCGAAGAGTTTGCTGCCCTGAAGAGAAATCTGGCAACGGTGTCCGACGAAGATTGGGCGAATTTACCGGAACCCGGGGATCTGACGGGCAAGAATCGGAGATCCAAACAGAATCTCCGACAACGATTTTACCCAGTTCCCGACAGCGTATTAGCAGGCGCCAGAGATTCGACAGAATTGCAAACCAGTGTTCAAGACGATGGGGTCCAGACGAGTGCGGACAACAAGGATGGCACGATGACCAACTTCGCCGACATTGGTGCTGCCAGAGATAAAGTCCTCAAGGCCAGGCTGGATCGAGCGGCGTCGATGGACGCCGGCACCGGCTCGGCTTCAACGATCGATCCTAAAGGATACCTCACCAGCCTTGCCCAAACCGAATTGAACTCTCTAGGCGCCGACGTTGGCGATATTAACCGAGTAAGAGTACTGCTAGAATCGGTCTGCAAGACAAATCCGAAACATGCACCCGGCTGGATTGCCATCGCGCGGTTGGAGGAATTAGCTGGCAAGATCGTGTCTGCCAGGAAGTTGATCGCCCAGGGATGTGAACAATGTCCCAAAAGTGAAGATGTCTGGCTGGAAAACATACGACTCAACGATAATCATAATGCCAAGATCATCGCTGCCAATGCCATCAAGCACAATGATCGTTCGACGAGGCTGTGGATCGAGGCTATGAAACTGGAGACGGATAATCGTGCAAAGAAACGAGTACTACGTCAAGCTCTCGATCATATCCCACAGTCGGTGGCTATCTGGAAAGAAGCAGTCAACCTCGAAGAAGATCCGGAAGACGCGAAACTGCTCCTTGCCAAAGCCACTGAGATCATCCCCTTGTCTGTCGAACTCTGGCTGGCCCTGGCTCGACTTGAGACCCCCGAAAATGCCCAGGCTGTGCTCAATAAAGCAAGAAAAGCTGTCCCTACCAGTCATGAGATTTGGATTGCCGCCGCTCGACTGCAAGAACAAATGGGCAATGCCAACAAAGTCAATATCATGAATAGGGCTATCAAGGCTCTGGTGAAGGAGGGCGCTATGCTCAAGCGTGAAGAATGGATCGCTGAAGCAGAGAAATGCGAAGAGGAGGGCGCTATTCTGACATGCGGTGCCATTATCCGCGAAACCCTCGGTTGGTCACTTGACGAAGATGATGATCGGAAAGAAATTTTCAAAGATGACGCGAAAGCAAGTATAGCCCGAGGAAAGTATGAAACCGCAAGGGCCATTTACGCCTATGCGCTACGGATCTTTCCCACCAGCAAATCTCTCTGGCTTGCCGCGGCAGACCTTGAAAGGAATCACGGTACCAAGGAAGCGCTTTGGCAGGTATTGGAGAAGGCTGTCGAAGCTTGTCCTCAGTCGGAAGTTCTGTGGCTTCAGCTTGCCAGAGAGAAGTGGGCGGCCGGAGAAGTCGACGACGCCCGTCGCGTGCTCGGCAAGGCTTTCCATCAAAACCCGAACAACGAAGAAATCTGGCTCGCAGCAGTCAAGTTGGAGGCCGACGCTAAACAGGTCGACCAAGCGCGCGAGCTCCTTGCGACCGCAAGACAAGAAGCTCCAACTGAACGAGTGTGGTACAAAAGCGCGGCATATGAGAGACAGCTGGGCAACATTGATGTTGCTCTTGATCTGGTTCTCCAGGGTCTTACGTCAACTGTCGTCGATAAGAAAGAAACAAGGTTTCCGCGAAGTGCAAAGTTATGGATGATGAAAGGTCAAATCTACGAGGACAAGGGCATGATACCGCAAGCTCGAGAGGCATACTCTCAAGGCACGAGGGCTTGTCCTAAGTCGGTGCCTCTTTGGCTGCTCGCCGCTAGACTGGAAGAAAAGGCTGGCATAATCATCAAAGCAAGGTCCGTTCTCGACAAGGCCCGACTACAAAACCCGAAGAACCCGGAATTGTGGGTGGAGAGCGTCAGAGTTGAGCTCCAAGCGAAGCCACCCAACATTCAACAAGCCAAGATCTTGATGTCCAAAGCCTTACAAGAATGTCCCAAGTCCGGCCTCCTTTGGGCAGAAAACATTTGGAAGCTGCAACCAAGAACTCAACGAAAACCATTGAGTTTAGAGGCAATCAAGAACGTTGACAATGATCCTCTCCTGTTTGTCACCGTGGCTCGGATATTTTGGAGCGAACGAAAGTTAGACAAGGCCATGAGTTGGTTCGAAAAGGCAATTGTGCTCGACAGTGATCTGGGAGACACCTGGGCATGGTATTTGAAATTCTTAATGCAACATGGCACAGATGTAAGTCGCTTCCATTCGCCTTGTGCCGCCTGATCTAAAGAACGTCACTAACCTTTTGTTCCCACAGGAAAAACGAGAAGATGTCATTGCAAAATGTGTCGCCAGTGAGCCAAAGCACGGCGAGGTCTGGCAAAGGGTCAGAAAGGATCCTAAGAATGCATACCTCAGCACCAAAGAGGTCTTGTTGGAGGTCATGAACCAGCTCGAGGCTAAAGAGATCATCAGTTGAGAAATGACCTTGTATTGCAGTGTCTGGCCAACCGTTGATATCCGGCAGCCCGGAAGATATACTGAATCATTTTGAACACCGGAATTCAAGATCGATACTCCTATCAAATCGTACTGGATCCATTCAGCCTTGCGTGTACTCGTAAATCTTCAGCCTCGGCACCTAGGTGCTCGGGAGCTCCATATGGTCACGTGAAGAAATGTCTTTCACGTGATTGATTCTAGAGGCTGTACTGCGGATTTTTCAGCCGCTGCCGCAGCTGTGATTAATTAATAAGAAGTGGGTGGCGTGGCAGCCTGCACCTCTCTTCTCACATCTTCCCTTTCCCTCTCCTCTCCATCCGCCATCCATCGAGACCTACTATCTTCAAAATCATTTCATCACTCCGACTTCACCTTTAACATTTCGCGTCCCTCATCCTTTGTGACAGGTGATTTACCAAGGTAGCTTTGTGTCGCGGCAGCTGTTACCTGCAAACGGAAGGCCTACACGTGACTGTCATATCGAAGAGATTTTCATCTCGCGTCTCAGATCCATCAGTGAAATAGGCTGTTTGCTCACATCACCAGTGGTGTTAGACGGGAGAGGATCTGCCTATTCAAGAGTCGAATATATATTGGGGGACCGGTGGCTTGTTATTCATCTTTTGTTTGGGTGCGGCAGAATCACGCTGGTTTTCGTGCAAGCACGACTGGTGAATAAGACAGACTCGCCTGAGTTGCAGTCAGGGCCCTCGAGTTGAAATCATTACTTGTCTACTTTTTCAATAAACATTGCCCTTTCCCGCTGGCTATACATCTGACTTGACTGTTGTTTGGAACATACCCATCCAAGAAGCTTATCGCAGCTCCAAAATCATCCTCAGATCCAGCTCACCTGTTGACCGGGTAAACGATCGACTGCTGTCGCCTCTAATCAATTGCCCTCGCTTGGCCTCGTCGCCATGGCGTCTTATGTGTATTTCAAATTCAAGTCTCAGAAAGAACCTCAGCGTGTAACCATCGATGGCCCTCATACGGATGTCTGGAACCTCAAACGTGAAATCATCAACATTTCTCGTCTAGGTGACGGTACAGACTTTGACCTGAAGATCTACAAGGAAAACAGCAATGAAGGTAAGCATGATCCTAACATGCTCACGGAGATAGCTTCTGACATTTTGGTAGAATACACCGATGACACCGAAATCATCCCCAAGGACTCGACGGTCCTCGCCCGGCGACTACCCGCCTCTGCTCCAGGCAAAGGCCGCGCCGCTCGTTACGTCTCGGGAAAGCCACCCATCAGTGCTAAACCTACCACTGCAGCTGCGGCCAACAAGACAGTCAAGGCCATAGACATGGACAAGGCCATGACGGAGCAGGAAAAGTTGAAGGCAATGCTTCAGTTCACCGAAGCCCAATGGCAACAGAAGCAAGAAGAGATGTCGCACGAAGCTCGAGTCCCCATGCAAGGCGGCAAGCCGTTCAAGAAGGCGAACATTCCGGAAGGTGAGCCACCTCATGGGTACATCTGTTACCGTTGTGGCAAGAAAGGTAAGACCCCAATCTAGCGAAGTTTATGGCTTCTCATAGCTAACACTTTCAGGTCACTGGATTCAGGCATGTCCCACAAACGACGACGCCAATTACGATAACAAGAACCGCATCAAGCGAACAACTGGTATCCCTCGTTCCATGCTGAAAAAGATCGACCAAGCAGATATCGACAAGCTTGATGATTCTCAGAGGCAACATCTCATGGTGAATGCGGAAGGAGAATATGTCTTTGCTCAAGCAGATGAAAAGGCATGGAGAAAACATCTGGAACAAGTCAAGGCTGCTGAGGCCGCGCAGAAAACACTACAGATTGGTGACAAGGAGCTACAAGATCGCGGTTTGGAATGCCCGATCGACAAGCGCTTGTTCGTAGATCCAATGAAGACACCCTGCTGTGGGAAGACATACTGCCACGATTGTATTGAAAATGCCTTGCTCGAGAACGACCTCACTTGCCCAGGCTGTGAGACTGAAAACGTCAGTCTTGAGCGATTGGAACCCGATGAAGACACAAAGAAGAAAATCAAGGAGTATGAAGCCGAGAAGGCAAACGGCAAACAACGATCTAGGAGTCCTACTGCCGCGGCAGACTCTCCTAAAGCCAGCGGTTCGGCTTCAGGGTCCAGACCAAGTTCTCGGGAAGGCACATATTCACCAAAGTCGACCAATGGACAGACCAGAAAACGCAGCGCAAGTGAAGTTGATGGTGGTGAGACAGATCAGCTGGCCGCTCCTGATATGAAGCGCCAAAAGTCAGGAGACGCTAACTCGTCGTCGACACCAAAAGCCGAAAATGAAGAGGCGCATACGGCGAAAGAGGACGTCAAATCGTCTGAGAGTAACAACGTGATGCCCGCCAATATGATGCCTCCTGATTTCTCTCAGATGCTACCGGGTAGTGGTATGAACTTTCCCATGATGCCTAATTTCAACCCATTCATGATGAACCCGATGGCGAATCCAATGGCCATGGGCATGGGTATGGGGATGAACGGAATGAACTTTATGAACCCGAACTTCAACAACATGATGCCAGGGATGAACGGCATGAACATGTTTCCGCCAGCAACTGGGAATATGGGCTTCGGAAATCAGAATCAAAAGCCCAATTTCCACCCGAATGCAAACCAAGGTCGTAACACCATGGGTTCCAATGGCTTCCACAATCGGCCGAATCGGAATCAACCCTACCAGCAATCGAAGCCCGCACCGCAACCAGCAGGCTTGACTGGCGTTCCCACAGGTCCCAAGGCTCTTACCCAACAGCAGAATCAACAGAATTTCTATCCCCCGACAGGACCTGCAGGAGGCAAGTTCTCTAATCAGCAACGCCACGTCGGCAACGAGGAGGATAATGCGTACATGAGACAGCCTGTGAACCCCCATCGTCATCTAAACCGCAATCGACGACTCAGGCAGGCCGAGTATAGGGAACTATGAGGAATGAGGAGCGTGGCTGTCGTCGAAGCAAGGCTGCAGGGCCCTTCACATACGCTGGGCGTTCGATCATATCCACTGCGCATTGCAGGGTTTCGTGTGCATCATATCCAACTGGGCGGGGGCTTTGATTTGGGGTGAAATGGTGGCATGAATCGACTGGATGACAGATACTCTTACGAGGGATGGCTAAAGCATAGCAAGGGTGGTCTCTGGCGTTAGGAGTTGCGTTAGCATTACGGGTCCAGGCAGACCCTCTGTCGCCAGGGCATTGACAGCATGGGCGAAAGGTCGTCCTGGAAGAAGATCAGGAAAGCTCGTGCATCGGGCGCATGTAAAATCTCAATATCACTCTCGAGCCAGTGTCGCACAGAAGGCCGAGCAGACGAATATAATTACTGAACAACGCAAACAAAGCCTCACCTCACTGTTATGGAGATTTGTAGCCTGCTTGAACTCTAGTGAGTAGTAATTGACATGTTGACGTTGGGTAGGACATATATTCAGGATCCCAGTCACGTGACGACAATAGCCCAACACGGGGCACCCGCGTCCTCCAAGCGGTACATGTGTTCACCAAAACAGGGGCCGCACTGACATCGGCTGCGGGAGGGACTGCATGTCAACCGAAACCGCCATTCCTCCTCCTCCATACTCAACATGGGAATCGACACGTTGTTGACACTCTGCCGCGTCGCCTAGATCACGCTTTAAGCATGTTCTCGCCATTTCACGCAAAGGCAATTCGGAGAAAGCCACAGTAACAGATCCAACTGCCGACCTTGGCTGCAGGAGTTCAGCCATTATGGGCGGGAAACGGTCTCAGCAGCAGGTAAATGCTCTCAACCCGCTGGGTCTGGACTTCAAGGCTTACATTTTCTAGGAGATGGTCCAGGTCGGTTCGTACCTCTTCCGCCACCATGGCTGGTCCCTGCGCACTGGAGAGAGTCTCATGGCTAACATTC
This sequence comes from Exophiala sp. LBMH1013, assembly GCA_024611085.1. Lineage (NCBI taxonomy): Eukaryota > Fungi > Ascomycota > Eurotiomycetes > Chaetothyriales > Herpotrichiellaceae > Exophiala > Exophiala sp. LBMH1013. The sequence goes on along the minus strand of JAMFLB010000006.1, from coordinate 1,162,506 downwards.
AATGGGGTCTTAGATAGCACAGAGTACGAACGAACCGCTAGAATTGAACAGTACCGAGGAATATGCTGATTATATGAAGACGGCCTGCGTCGCCGTTCTGGCGCGGCCGGTCTACAAGCTCACACCAGGTCCCCGGGAAGTCGACCAAAGTGATTGGCGCATCCTATTCACATGCTGATATGCTCAAATTTGAGACATTGTACGAGGCTTACTGACCCCAAGACTTCATACTAATGGGCCTTACAGATCCTTGGGACCTAATTCGAGACCGCGGACCCCTCCCAGCTCCTCGAGCCGACCATCACAGACCTCTCCTCCCGAGAAGAAGCCATTCCATTCGCCGGAAAGAAAGCCTTATCCTAGTTATACGTCGGCAGCCTTAGGTGAAGGTTGGGATGCAGTGGGAAGTGAAGACATCGACGGAGACGATGACGACTTGGTCTATGAAGAGGATGAAGACGAATTTGGTCTCCCCAGCATTGCAAGCATGCGTCGGAAACGCAGTATCAGGAACAAAAAAGTCAAATCTCAGACAGTCACATATCCCAGGCTCGGTCAGACGACATCCACCTCTGCACTTGCGCCACCGGCCTCGTTGAGTCGTGGAAGGTCAGGCAGCTTCGATATAGCCGAAGAGCGGAACCCGTTATCCTATCCGAGCGCAAAGAAGGGGGATGGGAAGATCCTAAGACCTCAATATAAAGAGATCTTGAACGACCCGGCAAACTCGTTGCACCTCATCAGCCACCCTGTTTTGCCACCGAATGCAACGCCGAAAGAGGCGGAGGCTCATAGCACTAGGATATCCCGAATCAACAAGTTCAAGCGGATCTTGCAAGCTACATCAGTCTCCTTGCCGGACCTACGGGCTTTGGCGTGGAGTGGAGTGCCTGAAGAGGTCCGGGCGATCACCTGGCAACTACTCTTGGGACACTTGCCCACGAACAGCGAGCGTCGAGTTGCGACGCTGGAACGGAAGCGCAAGGAGTACCTCGATGCTGTCCGGCAAGCATTCAGTTCTGGTAATGTGGCGAGCCGCAGTGGTTCCACCAGTGGTGTAGCCGACAGCACAAGTCGTGGACGGGGTCTAGACGAGGCGGTTTGGCACCAGATTAGCATCGACGTCCCCCGAACAAATCCCCATATCCCGCTGTATGCATATGAAGCTACGCAACGGTCGCTGGAACGTATTCTATACGTCTGGGCCATTCGTCATCCTGCTAGTGGGTATGTGCAAGGAATCAATGATCTGGCGACGCCTTTTTGGCAAGTGTTTCTTGGGACATACATTACCGACTTGAACATCGAGAGTGGGATGGACCCGGGACAACTTCCAAAGGCTGTGCTTGATGCTGTCGAAGCGGACACGTTCTGGTGTTTGACGAAACTCCTGGATGGCATCCAGGACAACTACATTGTGGCCCAACCGGGCATCCACCGACAAGTGGCAGCATTGCGAGACCTTACCACCCGGATTGATGAGGGACTGGCGAAACATTTTGAACAGGAGCATGTGGAGTATATGCAATTCAGCTTCCGGTGGATGAATTGCCTGCTAATGCGGGAGCTGAGCATTAAAAATGTGATACGGATGTGGGACACGTACATGGTGAGCAACAATCGTCCTGCGAATCATCCCATCCGTATATGTTAATGCTGATTTACTGTATTTACAGGCGGAAGAGAATGGGTTCTCCCAGTTCCATCTTTATGTGTGTGCGGCATTTCTGGTCAGATGGTCGGAGCAATTGATGAAGATGAACTTTCAGGAAATCCTCATGTTTCTGCAAGCGCTGCCGACGAGGGATTGGACTGAGAAGGACATTGAGTTGCTCCTGAGTGAGGCTTTCATTTGGCAAAGCCTGTACCGAGACTCTAGGGCTCACTTGCGGACGTCGAATAGCACTGTCCCCATGGGTTCACTGGGACCATCAAGCTGATGGTGGTTGATCGGTGGGTTCACGATACACTGAGTTTCGATCAGGCCGGTGTCGTACACTTCCGGCATTAGAGCCACTACCTAGGTACTACCTATGTCCCAACCTCAGCCTCGTCACAATAACGAGAATCCCATATACTGGGAAGACATGTGATTGGCCAGGAACAAATACCCATAGTGATGTCATTGCCTGATGTTTCGAAGTATCTCCCACAAGTCGTAGACGAGTTTGGACCTGAGGATCCTCCCAACCGCAGTCAAAAGGACATGACGATAGATGCATTGCTGTTCAGTGGATGGTGTCATTCCCGAGCAAATCAATGCATCATCACCATCATGACTGCCACACGCTTTTGAGGTATTGAAGTCCGTCTTTGACGCTCGGTGGCTTTATCCGTCATCACAGTGACGTCGGCCTCACTTGCCCAACACAAAGGTAAGGTATACATGTCCACTGCAGTCATGAGTGAAGCACACACTTGAGTCCCAATCTTTGCCAGAGGTGTGTGCGCTTGTCTAATTGTGATCTTTCGTCAGCTTCCTCCACATGCCCTCCCTGTCTACCCATCATCGACTCATACACTTCGGACGACAACTTGAGCGGACGACTTGCCTGGCTTCCCGAGCCTACTCTACTACGCGCACCTGCAGACCTTCTCCTCAATTCCTCAGCACCTCGCAGCCTCTCCGGCCATTTTCACGAGCCTTTTCTGGTATGTCGGAGAAACAGGAAGCCCACCAGTATCAGGCTGGGAACACAGAAGACAGAAAAGAGGACGAGTGGAAACACCGAGAACCATACAAAATCCACCAACAGGATGGGGATTTCGCCGTCAAATGGGAGGGACAATGTCACTGCGGAAAGGTCCAGTATCAGCTAAGCAGAGAGAAGCCTCTGGCTGCAAAGTATTGTCATTGTACCACCTGTCAGAGACTACATGGGGTAAGTTTCCACCAAGCACAGTTTCTCCTGTTAAGCCTCCAGTCACAGCTAACATGAAGTCTTCCCATAGGCTCCATTCCAATGGGCAGCGATCTTCCACAAATCCGACATCAACTTCACCAACGGTCATCATGATCTGGGCTGGTATGACCCGACCAACAAAGACACCTCCCACCATCTGCCTTGCAAGGTCTCCTGCGCCTACTGCAGGTCACCAATCATGGATGAAGGGCGCAACATGATACTTCTCTTCCCACCATTGATCAAGAACATCAACACCCCAGAAGGCAGAGAGGCATTCCGACCTACCTGCCACATGTTTTATCCCCAGCGAGTGGCGGAATTCCGTGGCGATGGCATTGTCAAGTGGAAGGGACTGGACAATATGAGCGACCTGATCGACGATGACGGGAATGTCTTGGTCAAGTATGAAGAGGGTATGAAGGATAAAGACATGGATGCGAAGAAGAGAAAGCACATTGAATTGAACGACAGAGAGGAAGTGGAGGGCAAGAAGGATGGTGCTTAAGTAGCTACGTATTGATTGTTCGTACTGTTCTAAAAATCATCCGGCATCAGTCGAATTCCGAAGTTAACGTTGTATCGACGGGCAGCTACCTGATACTGCCTGCTCCTCCTGTTTATTTAGTACTCCCCAACAAGTGCAATCGGATAGATAAAGCAATGCGACGAGGCTGAATGGTCCTTATCCGGACCACTCCCACAATCGTGGCACTTAGCCATATCCGGTAAAGCGAATTCTGCGGGCTTGGCGTGGATTGCCAATTCTTCAACCTCGTCTCGTTCCGTCGCTTCCTCGGCGTGACGACTCCCCACCTTTTGTACCATCACCGCCATCGGTGTCACCGCCTCACACGAGTGTTGTTGGGAGTTCAGGGCGGTCAGCAGGGTACCCTCTAAGCGGGTGTGGTGTTTTCGTTCTTTTACTCCAGCTGCTGTGTACGAATGCGGCAATCATGCGCCGGTCATCTCCACAGGGTCTGACGGCCAGTGACTTCCACCACCAGCCTTATGTCGATCCCGTCGACGTCTTTCCCGTGAGGTCGAGGCTGGCGAGCCGGGCCCATGCATACAGGTCTCCGATAAGAAGCCAGGCGGCCTCTCGCAGTCCATCTCGTCTCCCGAATGACCCTCAACCTCACAAGTTCGTTTGCTGCGGAGAGGAAGAAGGACCGTCTTATCGGTCATCCAATGCTCTGGGCCCTCGTATCAAGTCTGGTGGTATGACCTGCGACGGGTTTGACTTCCAACAACCGTACAATAGCATCCAGAATTGTTGCGACGAGACTGCACCCCTTCACACTTCGCCGAGTCCCATGGATTGCGAGGACTGTGTCGATGACTGTGACGACTGTGTAGAGGAACATCTCAAGTTCAGCCAGAAGGCTGTCAATTATCTCGATGACTGTGAGGAATGCAAGGATGAGCAATGCGCCGAAGTGCAGCCGTGCGAGGACACCTGCGATGAGTGTGATTTTTCCTGCTTCGACTGTATTGACTGGAACGAGTTCGAACGTGATAAGTCTTTGGGACTCTCCTTTTCAGTCCCTCTGCTAGGTGACGATGCATTTACTGGAGTCGACAACAATGGCTTCATCACCGAGGCTGAGCCGCAACCTGACGACACCGATGCTCTCGACTTCCAGTCCGCCGACCCGTTCAATTGGTCACCCGCCGTTGTGGCACCTCCCCTCGACGTGCCTATGCACCATCAGTGCTTTGACAGTGCCATTCCCTACTGGCACGGCCTTGCGCAGGGTCAGGTTTGCAACGGCATTCCCAGCCTAGCACACCAAACGCAACAATTACCACTCCCTCCATTCATTCTCGAATATGGATGTCACCCGGCCACGGCGCACCAGCAAGTTCCATTCCATCCCCCAATATTCCAACAGCCGACGACCACGAACAACCCAATCGCCTTCACACCGGCACCAACCCCAATCCAAACATCCCCTGCGCCACCTCCCGCTTTCAGCAATGACAGTAGTCCACTAAGCGACACGAAAGACTTATTCTCGGCTGTCTCAGCCCCCAGCACGTCTCGCGCCTGTCAATGGCTCATGCCGTGCGGCACCGTGTGCGGCGCAGCATTCGGCTCCACCACTGATCTCAAGAAACACCTCAAAGCAGTCCATCTCACCAAAGGCGTGACGAAATGTCGATGGCAGGCATGCGACTCTGCGGATTTCACCTCGGAAGCCGCATTGACAGGGCATATTTCCAAAAAGCATCTCGCCCCGCTATTGGCGTCAGGGCCGACATCGACCCCCAACTCCAACCGCAGCAGCAATAGCAATGGCAAGGATAACAATACACCTGGAGGTGGAGGAGGCGGCCAGTCAGATCACGGAGGCCCCTTCAAATGCACGTTCCCCGGATGTCCCAAGTCGTTCATGTACAAGCAAGTGCGCGACGACCACGTCGCGAGCTGCCACAACGGCAACAAAATGTACTGCCATATCTGCGGGCAGTATTTGAACGGCGAAGGCTCCAATTTCAAACGCCATATGGCTACCCACCGGCCCAAGCATCAGCATATGCTGTGTAAGTTCCATGGCGTGGGCTGTAAGCGCAGGTTTCCAAGGTTGGATAATCTACGCAGACACGAGGCCTGTTGTAAGTTTGGCAAGAAGGCTGGCTTGGTCAATTCTGTCAATGGGAAGCATCCACATCATCACCACCATCATGTTCATGCTGACACTAACGCCGCTCCTGCCGTCGGGCTTTGATCCGTCATGTGGTTTGACTCCAAGAGATGAAGAATTACTGGACTAGGTATCAACACTTTGTGGAAGGCCCAAAGTAACTGGTTACTGTTGCAGACGACGGCCTAGATGCGAACACCTGGAGGACGACCTGAAGTGACAGGAAACCAGAGCGACGCTCTCAGGGGGTAGAGAGGAACGAGAGAAATGGCAAGAAGGTTTGCGAGAACACATCCAGTTCTGCGGAAGCTTTACCAACATTATCGCCAATTGAATTCGCAGAGGATCAAGGTCATTGACCCTGTCCCCTGTCTTTATCCTTAAGGAAAGAAAGAAATCAATTTAGAATATCATCCGATGTCGGTCCGATTCAGATGTAACCGAAGTGCCGGGATTATCTACCTCTCACTCTCTCTCTCCTCTCGGTAACGGGAAATATGCAATGCATCATGCAAGCGCCTCGTCAATATCCATTCTGTGAGGTATAGGCTCGACATATAGATGCGAAGATGACCGGGCCCGACCTCAGAATCCGGCATACCCAAGTCCATCATCGTAGCCGTTATCGTCACCATCATCACCATCATTAGGTCCCATTCGTCATGCACTATCTCGCAGCCTGAAATGCAAGTAGGAAAAAAAGAAAGCAAATCATCTCATCCATCAGTCAATCAATTAATTCCCATGCACCGTCGAATGTCCATCGTACGATTCATTAAGGGAGTGGGGGTGAGGGGGGTATCAAGCTCAAATCCAATGCTGTCATGCAAATTCGTAAATCAAGGTAAGCAAGGGGTAACTGTCTTCATGCATCAGGAGGCCATGATCCGTGGCACCCTTTGGTACTCGTGAATTAGTCGGCCTCCTCATGAGTGGGGGGTATCAATGATAGTCGGTACGTAGTCGGAATAGAACAATTTGGTCTTGTTGACGTGCGAGGAATGGAAGGGGTTCGAGTCCCTTGCTCAGAATGGGCAAGGTCATGTCAAAGTCGACCGCTGGCTTGACCCTGCACGACCCGGCAGGGGTGGTTTGTGGTGTTCATCTGGGCCGACGTGGCCGGCCCAGCCTTGTCAAGATACCCAGGTCGGGTGAGGAGTTCATGACAAAGTGTCGAAACTGTCCGTGGCGCCCAAGTTCATCAATGCAGCAGCAGGTCTCTTTGCAAACAAGCGCTCCTTCTTCCTCTCTCTCCTCTCCGCGGCGAGTTTGGGGTTCCACACGCCAGCGAACAGATCATCACACTCTTCTTCGTCCTGCGAGTCGAATTCCAGATCAGGATCACCATTGTCAGGGATGGTCAGATTGACCGTGCCTGGAGCTCCAGGTCCACCGAGGATTCTTAGATTTCGCGATGCGACAGGTTCAATTTCATCGCATAATGGGAGTCCCAGGTCGGCATCGTCGGCCTCGTTCTCCCAGCAGACAGCCATTCGGATCTTCTTGGTCTCGAGGATGAATTTGCCCACTTTATACTTCTGACTTTCCTCGCTGGCTTGCACGTATTTCCAGCCCAAGTTGGTCCCGCAGATGGTGCAGCTGATGTCGCTGACTATGTGTTGGCCTGTCACCAAGTTTCGGGGGCTCGGTTTGTTCAAGAATGTATTCGGTAGGGCGAGCGTTGCGGTACGGAGGTGGCTGGTAGTGCCCTGCACAAGGTACGCTCGGCCGTGTCTTCCTGTGAACCCTCTACTGATGATCTGAGATGTGAGACATAGGTCCGTGGAACACTTGGCGCATTGGATATGAGAAGTGTGGCCGTTCAGGAACTTGTCGTCCGGAGGAAGGATTGCAGATGACGCTGATGAGGCAGGAATGGGGGTCGTGGTTGGATATCTCACGAAGGGGTTGGACGAGGATGAAGCGGCGGAAAGGGATACGGAGCCAGTAGACGTCGTCGAGTCGGTAGAGCCGTTACTGTCGGCGCTTGACTTGCGTGGTTTGCGCCGGAAGGGTACTGAAGGGATCAGGTATGTGGGAAAGATAGAGGAGAGGGTATAGGCGTCGGTGGTCCTGCGCAGAAAGGACATCTTGCTTCTCGAGTTACAGTAGCGGAGAATAGGACGCCAGATGGGGTCAAAGTAGGATATGATATGGAATCAATCGTGGTTCAGCGGACTCCGTCTTGGGGGTTGTTCTTGCTGTTCATAGTAGTCTTGTTTATCGTAGACTGACCGCCGGAATCGCGGATGTCGAGACTGCGTTTGGGTGACACGGGATGGGAGGGCATGCAGTAAAGGGATTGTAAGCGATTCAAGAGGAGAGCGATGCTAGGATGCAGAAGAGGAAGACAGGAAGGGGATGCTGTGCAAGGAACTGCTTGTGGACCAGCCACGAGACTTGTGCTGAGGTGAACGGACCAACATTGAGGAGGATCATGATGGTACCAAAGATATGCTCGGGTGGTGATGGCGTTTACATGGTACAGTAGTGAGCGAGTGGTAGAGGCCGTGGTTGGGCAATGGGATGGAAGTGTCACGGGGTCCCGCGGGTCACGAGACTATGGAGGGGAAATCGGATGGACGCCGGACTTTTCGGAGAATCAGATCCGGCGTCATCCGGCTGATCATCCGCTTTGATTATGTAATAATGTCTGGTGGAGTACATACATAAAGAGATGGAGATGTATCTAGACGGGATCCAGAGCAGACTTGAAGAGATAAAAAGAAAGGCGGATTCATATGGAGGGACAAAAAGCGACTGTGTGATATTGTAGGAGGAGGTTACGAAGCAGGACATCCTGTGCTGACTCCAAAGATACCAGGGACGTAGGCTTTTTGATATCAAAAGACTTCTAACTTCTCAATCCTTATTCTTCGATGCTAGGTACTTGTTGCGTGAAAGCGTCGGCTCGATAACACTAATACTCTGCAACTTGATTTCACACCCGAGGTCCTTTTCCCCCATTTCCCAGTCCTACATCTACCGCGTGTACCATTGTAGAGTGACGCCCATCTGCTATTCGTTTCTGGGTGATCACCCGCCAATTGTGTCTTCTTTCAGTGCCTCACGAAACCTCCGTGGGCTCCCTCTTCACTGTGATCTCTTTAGTGTCATTGCCACCTAACGTACCATCGTCTATCTCGCATTCGGCATCAGAGTCTGCTTCGATGACAGTGGCCAAGGATGCAGTATCGAGGTTGGCAGAAGGGGCGGCTTGCAGTGAATCAGCAGTGGTCGAGCCGGTTCCTTGGTGGTTTGTCTCTGCGCCAGAAACTCTGCCGGTGTGGTTGCCATGGTGGCTAAAGTCGGAACGGTCATCAGTCAGCTGTTGGAATCCACGGCGAGTTGGCTGTGATGGAGCATCCCCCGGGGTTGCGTGACGGACATACAGTGGCATATTCAACAACTCTTCGTATGAGCTGGCCAGGGGATTGAGCGATAAACTCTCCGCTGTGGGAGCAATAGAGCTGCTGGTCTTGTGTTCAGCCACTGGATGGGACCAGGGATTCGCGTTGTGATACATGAATGGGTGATAACTGTAGCCTGGCACGGACTGTGGCATCGAATACCCGGAAGAAGCGGAGCTTGAGCCCATCGGCAGTGCATACGAGTTCATGTAGTGTGCCGGATCCAGACTGTTCATGTAGGGACTTGCCACATTTGGGAAACGGTAATTTCTGGCAGCAGAAGTGGAACTGAACGGAGTCAAGGTAGAAAAAGCACCATTTGGCACGACGGCGTCTGCTTCCTTCTTGATTGGAACAGGAGTGGAACTGAACAGAGTCGAGGCAGAAAAGGCACCCTGCGGCAGAACAGCGTCCACTTCCTTCTTGATCGCAACGGGAGTCACTGCAGACATCTCCTGACTTGCAAAGGGAGTAGTTGTAGGCTCTTGCTTGACGATAGGAGAGGTTGAACGCTCGTTGTCGCCAACCGTTGCGGATGCTTCAGGTTCTTTCTTGATCACTGTAGAAGGTGTGGTGTTGTTCGTGACGCTCAGGAATTCGGATGGTGGTTCGATTTTGACCATGGGTTGATTCCACATTGGACTAACATATTGCCGACCTGTGCTCTCCACGGAGGAAGTGAACGATGGGTCGATGTATGCAGATGATTCGAGCCTAGGCTTTTTGACATCGTTTTGACCAGAGATCCGCTGTTTGGCAAGTCGCTCATTCTCTTCTTCCAGTAGCTGCCGCTTGCCCTTCCCTTTATCCTTGCTGCTTTTGCTCTCACCATCTTTCTCCTTCTTGGCCTTTGGCGGCTTTGGCTGATTGGAAAGACCCTCAAATTGCTGTCGCATTCGACTGTATCGCATTCGTGCTGCATGACCGTTGGAGATGTCAAGGCTACTTGCAACCAGGTTCCAGTCGATTGATCTAAGATCCAGCTGTTTGAGGATGGTGTACAAGAACATGGGAGTCTGGCCATCGTTGGCAAAGTTCTTGGTGCGCCGCAATGAAGCCATGGTCAGGGCCAGTGGGGTTGAGTGAAGCTGAGTGGGATGCTGTGGATGGCGCAGATGAGAGTGCCAGCTAAGAATGCAAAGTTGTGAAGAAGAGATGATGGTGATAGATTGTGAGAAGTGGTGATAAACCTTGATTCCTGCTTATAGTCATCAAGCTGCTCAGCATTGTGATCAATTCCACTGGCATGTTGGGATATGGCCGTGATGCTTTGTTGAATGCAGGTTCCAAGGGAGCCTTGTATGCAGCTTTGCGGATGATAAAAGGCACGGCAACAACGCACATTGTCAAAGAACAAGACAACCCTGAAGGCCCATGGAGGGCGTACATGGTTTCAAAGCTTGCTATCGAATTGCAGAGCACCGCTCATGGTGTATTCGCGATCTTCCGGATGCTCTCCAAACAAGACATGCTCCCGACCTCCCCTAGAGGTCCACCATGCCACACAAGCGGCGGCACGTTCAACATCCATTTCACCATTGCTCAGGGTGTCCCATAGTCTTTGTAGGCATTGTTGCTTTTGAGCAGGGTTGTCAATTTTGTGGAGCAAGTCCGCCGTCAATGGAAGCCATTCCTCTAGCAATGGAACAGGCAGAAAGCTCAAACAATCTATGATTGAAAGAAGAAAGACTGCTTTTTCCGACAGTGGAGGCTGGCTTTCATGGGACAGATCTGGCGCCAGAGGCAACATCTCTTCGGAGCCCTGATTCATGCGTTCCCTGAGCAAATCCAGGACAATGGCTTGCATGAGGGGCATGCACGTTGCAATGGGCGAGGGCGGCGCTGCAACGCGAACAACCGACTTGACCGCCAATCTGAATTGTCGAGCTGTCAATGGTTTGGGGAAACTGTGCAGCAAGGTTTCGACGTAGAAGGGGACGTTCCTCGTGGCCACCTCTGCATTCTGCGGAGCGGCAAGAATAGCCAAGATAAGACTATGGGCAGCCTCGTAGATTTCTCCTAGTCGAGGATCCCCTTGGGGGTCGATGTATGGTGCCGCAGCGTTGAACAGTAAATCCTGGTTCAGGCGTGGTGTGACCGTAAGGGTAAAGTGTTCAGCCGTGTTGAGGAAGAACAGATCGTGCATTCTATCATGAGGATGAAGAGGAATTCGGCCCAGCTCCTGAGGTCGGATCGATTCTAGAAAGTTCTCTGATTGTGCCTGATAACGACTCAAGACATCGATGGCTGTGAGATTGACGAAGATATATTGCGACGAAGAGGTCAAGCCGAATCGGTGGGCGATGAAATATGTGTCGCGCAAGACATGTAAACTTTGCATGGCCAAGCTCGGGGCATTGATATCGGACGCAAGCACCCCATCACATAGAAGCCTACCCAAGACCGATCGTAGCGTGATGACAGCGGCAAACATGATGTCTCTGAGTAGCTGGAGGAGAACAGGCAGGGTCTTCTTCATGGTTTCTTGGTCCAGATACTGCGACTCCTCCCTCGGGTCGACTTCGGACAATTTGTTCTGCCTCCACGATGTCGCTAGGTTTCTTGTAAACCCGGCAAGTTTGTTTGTGCTGTGGACTACCAACAGTGGATCTTGTACATTGTCGATGGAATGAGCGATCAGTCGCGACAGAGCGCCCAGTGCGGACACCAGATCTTTTGATTTGATTCCCGTCACCTTCCGAAACGAAGGAGAGGCCATTGACCAGGTGAATCTCTGCAGGGATGCCTGCCGCACGTCGTTGTCAATAACTCCCAACCAATAACCTTGCTCAAGACCTTCGCGGGAGAAGAACGCTGCGTCAATGAGGGCGGGCAGCAGGAGGTCATATTGGATCTGTGACTGATGATGGCCTGACAAGGCAGGGAATGTATGATTCAGGACGAACACGATAGCCAGCTCGCAGTTGGGCTCGGATTCCTTCTCTTGTAGAGCGAGGTTGGACGCCGTGACCAATGCAGCTTCAAGCTTGTTGCGCAGGTCAGATGGTAGCCCATCGAAGTCTCTGGCTCGGAAGGCCAGAAGGAGCCCTCCAAGCAGCAATGCATGCCTCCATCTGGGTGACTTTTCATCTGCTCCCTGAATCACGGCTTTGGTCCATTCGCTTACGGATAGATGACTGCGGGCATGTTGGTCACGAGGACTTCGTTTGTCCTCAACCAGCCGCAGAACTGCAGTGTAAAAGACGCTGAATATCTGTCGGCATTGAATGAGGTCGGTCGGTCGAGGGTATAGGATGTCTGTGGACAGTAGGTGAGACGACAACAGTGAGATGTTCAATGGATTCGATAGGCGCGACAGAAGGTTCGTAGCCGTGGGCAATAATCTAGCAAATGATCAGTTCGTACCGCTTACAGGCGGAAAGTACTAACCTTGCAGCATCTTGGGGGTTTGGGGAGACCTTGAGAGACCTCAGAAAAGCCGCGAGTGATCTATCCATTTGCTGCGGTGCAGGTATCTGAAATTGCAAATGATGGAAGTAAGTCGTCCAAGATCAACGATGGAGTTTGGGCTCAACGGAAGCCGAGGCTCAGCCTTGTTTCGTGTCACGACCAATCATAACATGCAAGGCTGGAAGTGGTTCTATGCAACGACACTGTTGCCCACAATCTATCTGTCTAGCTAATCTGTCCGCAAATCGAGGCCGCACATTGGGCTCACGATGTCTGCCTCAGTCTCTGAAGGAGGCTCGTCGACCTGGCTCAAATCATCGTCGTCATCTTCCTCCGTGTCAAAATCATAGTCTGAGTAGAACTCTGGGCCCAAGGGATCCTCGACCGGTTCAGGGTGATCTTCCGGCTCCCACACGGACATGTCTGAGTAGTCCGACGTATGATCTTGAATGTCGTCCTCCACTTTACCTTCTGCCAGCTTCCCCACGTCATCAAACCTCCTCCAGCGTCGGTTATCGAAGGGGTTCGTTCCACCGCAGTTGATGTAGGTCAGTAGCTCGTCACTTGAAACGCGTGATGGAACCTTGGGGCCATCCTCCGCCACTTCATGGTACCGTACATCATGATCCCAGGGACTGGTCACCTCCAAAGCTTCGAGCACGAAATCCTTCTTTTGTGACCATATTTCTACCATGTCCCTCCAGCGGCCATGGACATAGCATCTTCGTATGGTGATGGTTGTTAATTTTGGTTGCATAAATAGCCATGGGCAGAACTCATCAGGCCAGAAGTGGACTCCATCAAATACCACAGTGTCTAGCTCAGGCATCGGGTTGAAGGGGATAATGTGGTGAAGAGGTATCTCCGACCCAGTGGTGGTGGTAAGACCTCGAACTGGACCTGTGCTGGTGGTAAGGCATATTTCCAGACACTCTAATTTTGAAGCTCCGGCCAACGCGGCCACAAGCCTAGCAGATCCCCACGTCCGGCCCTTGACACGCCCTGCATTCACCTCCAAGCAGAGAGTCAGGCTGGTTAGATTGCCAAATGCATTGGCTAAGAGCCCATGTTCCTGATTGACCACGTCAATGGTAAGCAAGTCAATGCCGCTGCTGCAGAAGGCCTCGCTTCCTCGCCTAATCTCCAGATGACAAACGGGTAGAGTGGACTCAAAATGGCCGAGCGTCCGCTAAATCGCCAAGAACCCGTGACAAGGCCATCCTTGCTCGAGGTTCGAGAAGGCAGTGCGGATAGCCACATCGGAGATAGGAAAGATTTCGTTGAGACGTTGCATGGGCTCCTGCTGCTCCATCACTTGGTGGCCGAGAGCTTTCGTCGCAAGATCAGCTTCCACGCAAACAATCCGCCGAAGATTGCCAAGTTTGGGCAATGTCTCGCAAAAGGTGCGGTACAAGACGTCAGGGTCATGGACGATTGTCATGGCGCGGTATGTGTATAAGATGGAGTCTACCAGAGCCAGCACCTCACCCCTGCTCGGTCGTGGCATGATATTCCAGAGCCGCTTGTCTAGCAATTGGATCGGGAGGCCCCAGTGCTTGGCTGTCGATTCTCCGGAGGCGGACTCCTCCTCAATACCACGATGAATCTTGAGGCAATAACACCTTTCATAGTAATCGACAACCATCTCCGCAAACTCGACGGGAGAACGTGGCAATCCTATGGGCCAGTCAGTCCTCGGATCGAAGAGCCGCAGACTCAACTCGTGGAAGCACAGCTCTTGCACAGCCTGAGATATTGTGGGGTGACGAGCGACGTCTCTTAACCGCTTTAAGGTCAAGCACGAGACATCGATTTTGCGGAATAAGGCTGGGATGATGTATTCCGAAAAGGATTTGCGGACCAACCGCAAAGACTTGAGATCAAGAGGCTCCAGCGATGAGATGACCTCCAAGAAGATCTCGGCGGCTACTTTGTCGAACATGGTGAGCGATCGACGAACAATCGAATGGGAAAGAATGCAGACAGGATTGTAAGAAGCTAACAGTAATATTTGTTGAATGGTGACACCAACCAAGATACATCCATACCTTAGATTCACCTACCAAGATACTGTTGTAGCATGATACTAGTCATAAGACGGAGAGAATGGCATCGTGAGACCAGAGGAAGTAAAACTTGCACAGAGGAACAGAGATTGATGTTGAGTGCAAACCGAGTGCAAGAGCGATCAATGAAACCACGACAGAGGAAGGAGCGAACGTGGAGGCAAGGATATGGCAGACCATAGGGACCAACACGTCTCCGGCGGATCAATTGGCCCTTAGTGAATGAAGCTCCTGCAGAACTGTCCACCATTTTCATGTTCCCGCCTCTAAAGCACATTTCAAAGTGATTTGCGCTGTCGAAGCAATGGTTGGGAGGATGGATTGTACATTCCGGCTTCTTAACGGCAGATGGCTTACGTGCCGCTGTGGTATTTCCGGCCTTGACCCTAGCCCTCTGGGTGCCTCGACCCTTTGACCGATTCCTGAGCTCCACGCCGTACTCTTCCATGTCCGCCATGATGGGGACATTCAAAAAGAAAAGTCCGCCGTCGGATTCCAAAGCCACAAGAGATGTTGAAATGCTGTGGAAAGGACACGGTTCGCCCGTGGTATGTGCTTGAAGTCTGTGTTGACATCATGAACAGGCGTGTCTCGTTGTTTATTGGATGCTGGGAGGCATCAAACACAGCTTTCACTACCCGAGACCCTGGTCATCCGGATCTTGCACTTGTTGCATGGAAATCGGAGTCTTGTTTTTGTGGATGCGCGTCATAGGAAATAACATGCCTCAACATCTATCCATGTTGTCTACACAGCATGCGGCTCGATCCTCTTTCCCTTGAGCCTTCCTTGGTGAGTAGTTGCAAGTGCAGTCTCACGAACGATAGACTCGAACATCGTCCCGTTGATTCCTAGATGGCTCAAAGCAACTCAGAACTTACGCTGGGAACGGAAGAACAAGAGGCAACAACCAAGGAAGATAGGTCGCCAGACGAAGACCAAGATCGCGAGGTCCAAGGCAGTGACCACCCTCAGAATGACACTCACGCCGAACGAGATGAAGAAAAGAATGCGCCAGAATTCCCTCCCCTACCTGTCGGCTTGTTCCACCCGTCGCTGAAGGCGGTGCGAAAAGAGATTGCGCTCAAATGGAGCCTTACAGTCGTGATCCTGTTCTGCTTCATCCTCTGCATCCTCTCGCTCTACTGGGCTGTGCTGTTCCACGTCGATGAGAACATGTCTGCCCTGACCGTGGCGGTAGTGAGCTTCGACGGACGTGCAGCGCCTTATGAAGGGACGACTCCTATCGTCGGACAGGCTGTGGAACAACTCGCGCGACATCAAGGAATGGGTGCGTTGGGATATAGAATCCAGGATGCCGGCATGTACGACGGCAACCCAATGGCAGTGCGACAAGCAGTCTACGACTATAAAATCTGGGCAGCAATCATCGTCAATGCCAACGCATCTGCGCTCCTCCAGCAAGCCGTTGCCACAGGCAATGCGAGCTACGACCCCCTCGGCGCAGCCCAGATCATCATCAACTCTGCGCGTGATGAGACGACCTACTACAACTACATTGTTCCTCAGCTGTATCAATTCCAGACCAACATATCGGCGATGTTTGGGGAGCAATGGATCCAGAGGGTGCTGTCCAACACCTCTCTTGACGCTACGACATATGCCCGGGTCCCGCAGGCATTGAATCCAGCCATTGGATTTTCCATGTTCGACCTGCGACCTTTTGGTCCTGCTCAAGCCACGCCTGCGGTGACGATCGGGCTGATCTATCTGATCATCATTGCATTCTTCTCCTTCTCCTTCTTTCTGCCCGTGTACACCAAATTCCTGATTCCCAAAGGCCATGCACCCCTGCACTTCTGGCAGTTGATCATCTTCCGCCTGGTTGCGACCACCGCGGCATATTTTCTCATGTCACTGGCGTACTCGCTTGTCTCGCTGGCGTTCCAGATTCCATTTTCCAACGACTATCCGCATAATGATACGAGCATGGCACAAAATCCCGATGGTTTCGGAAAAGCCACTTTTGTCGTCTACTGGATGTTGAACTGGATAGGAATGTACGCCCTCGGCCTGGCTTCGGAGAACGTGACCATGATTCTGGGACAGCCATGGACAGCCTTGTAAGTGGTTTTTGTGTGATCAGCTACACCGTCTGCTCTCATGTCTATGTGTTTTCTGCCTACGTGTCTGTCAACCTTTATTTACCTCATTCCTTGACGTCGTATGCCCATCCTGTACTGTACGAGTGTAACACCATCCTACCCGTCATCTCAGCCTACCATTTATTTACTATCCACATCCAGCCCACTATATCAAACTCGACTGACACCCCTTTTTTCATCTAGCTGGCTCATCTTCTGGGTGATAACCAATGTCTCAACCTCCTTCTACGCCATCCCGCTAGCACCGGGGTTTTTCCAGTTCGGCTACGCCTGGCCACTATACCACATTGTCAACGGCAGTCGGACCATCCTCTTCGACACGCACAGTACCATCGGGTTGAACTTTGGCGTCCTGTTCGCCTGGTGTGCCGTCAACACTTTGCTGTTTCCTTTCTGTTGCGTATACATGCGCTGGAAGACGAATAAAGAGTTGGCGAGGAAGGTGCCGAGAAGGACTATCAAATATTTGGTGGATGGGTAGGTAGAGTCTCATAGAAGCTGGTCTAATTGATGGAATGTCAAACTCTCGTCTTCATACCCAGGTCTTCGCCATCCGTCCTTCCACCCGTCCGTCCGTTTGCATGGCTATCTATCCATTGTGTGGGAGGTCAGGTCTTTGATGCCATACTGTGCCGATTGATGTCTCGTCAGATCTACACAGTTCACTGCAATGTGAGAAGTCTAGTCTACGGCGTACTTGACTAGCTAAGGTAGGTGAGCAAGGAGGTACTCATCTTACCACATCCGACTAAACCCCCATCAGGGCAAACATGAGCAAACAAGTCGAGTCCTGAAGACCAGTCCTCGAGACAAGTCGAGTCCTTCAAGTCGAGTCCCCCAGGGCTACAGTGGAAGGTAGGTAGGTATAGAGATGGAGAAAAGCATCGCATCGCATCGCATCGCATAGTGTAGCG
This sequence comes from Exophiala sp. LBMH1013, assembly GCA_024611085.1. Lineage (NCBI taxonomy): Eukaryota > Fungi > Ascomycota > Eurotiomycetes > Chaetothyriales > Herpotrichiellaceae > Exophiala > Exophiala sp. LBMH1013. Next base: position 1,145,028 of record JAMFLB010000006.1, on the reverse strand, counting down.
TAGCATCACAGATCAACTCGAGGGAGAGGAAGAGGGAGAGGGAGAGGTCCTCTGTACGTACCAAGTACCTTATTTCTCTCTATCCTTGTCCTTGTACATGTACACTTCCTGCAAGGTGAAAGGGAAGCCACCGACCGAGTTGCCAGAGTATATGGAGAAGTACCTTATATGCCTAATATAAGCGAGTGTTGGTGGATAGGATGCAATGGAGATAGATATGGCGATAATTCACCGTCACCGTCAGCGATCGAGACTCCCAAGAGTAAGACAAGAGATCTCTATGACTTATGGGCCTGACTGATGATCGATGTGAGATTGGGCGGTCAGTAAGTCAGTCAGTCCCTTGGTGTTGACAATAGTGCACTCGTGTGAGGGTATATGAGAGTCTATACGAGTGTGTATACGAGTGTGTATATAAGTGACTAGAGGTGATCCGTGAGCTGTGATCGACCCGCGACTTTGACTTGAACATACCAGACACACAGTATGCACCACAGCGTGCACCACATTTTGTGCCATAGTAGTATGTGGAGAGTCTGCAGGTACATAGACATGACCGTTAACAGTCATACTGTCATCCCATAGCCACCGAGAGCACAGATAGCAGGAGTGGTGATGAGCTGTTGAATGATGGATGGATCTGGGGGACACAGACAGATAGACAGACAAGATAGACAGCAGTCTCTGCGGCTCTGCGTCCAACAAACAGTCAAAAGTCACAGTCGGTGATCACTGTGGTCAGGTCAAGTCAGATCAAGTCAGTCAGTCAGTCACCAACGGCCGTCCCACGTCCATCCGTCCATGACAGTGTGCCCATCATCCGGGCACGAGCTTTGGAGGAGACAAAAGAGGGCCGACACTTCTTCCAACGTTGTTAATCATAGTCTCATTTTGGGCTGGATCAAGACCAAGGCCAAGGTCAAGCAAGGCCTGGCGAAAAGAAATCTTCAACAGTCTTCTCTTCAGGCGAGAAATTGCCACAATCAACAACAAGAATCCAATGCAATCTCGCCTAGGAGCCCAACAAATCTCGCTCACGCAAGCAACTCCTGGTGTATCGTGATTCTGTGGCAAAAGGGGCAATCCGAGCAAGACTGCCGAAGCAGCGTATCACATCAGTTGAACGGATCAATGGAGGAGAGGAGAGGCAACGCACAGACAAGTTCAAGGTCGAGTTCAGGCTCACCAGTCACCACACAGACAGTATCCGCCACAGTTGGGACTCGCGATCAATGGGTCAAGTCAGAGGACGGGAAGAATGGCCGCGGCGGCGGTGCGGTGCCCGTGCCAGAGCCATAGCCACTTCGGAAGGGGAAGGGGAAGCTCTGACCCCCTTGTCTCTCCTGTGGTGCCCCCTCCCCTTAGCCAAGGAAGACAGAGCAGAGAGAGGAGAAGAGGTGATGGGCGATCAAAGGGTCCTGTCCTCCTCACTTCAGGGCAGGGCTCTTCCCTCCCGTGTGCACGAAGCAACAGACGCGATGAACCGGGCCCCTCAAGCGCGTTGGTGGTGGAGGAGGACAGGGCTACAGGTGATCAGTGCGTACGTGTGTGCAATCTCCCGCTCAACAGACAGAAGACAAGACAGAAGACGCCCGAGACCGCGACAGACGCACGGATGGGACACGAGAGCTCAGACAGCCGATCTCAGACACCGACAGCGACAGTGACAGAGACAGGACAGAGACAGGACACGCTTCTGTTTAGTCGAGTCTTGATGGGGACAGCACACGCAGAAGAAGTGGTGTGTCCCCGTACATGTTAGTAGGTATGTTGGTATGGACTCACCAAAATTTGTGTAAGTATGAAAGGATGAGTGGTGAGTTGGGGTGGTGAAGTGGCTCCCGACAGCACAGCAAAGCAAAGCACAGGGCAAGCCAGAACCGTGTGGGTTGGATGACTGTTTGACTGCCGTGATGTGACTGTTTGACTGTTTGACTGTTTGACTGCCGACTTGGCTTGCTTGCTTGACTTGACTTGACTCGAAGGGGGTGCCAGTGAGTGACCCTGAGAAAAGATCCGATCCTGTCGCCTCCCTCCTTCAGCGATAGGAACGATAGGAACGGGAAAGGTCAAACACGGTGAAGAATAGTTAGTAAGAGCCCGAGTTCCGGTCTTGTGTCTGCAGGATTCACCAGTCCTATCATGGAACAAGATCTCCCACTCACCCTCCTCATGAAAGGCTGGCTGTCTTCGCCGCTTCCGACGTTTGCTTAGCTTCAGGGACCGTACGTACAAGAAATGGTGCTGTGCTGCCGTGCGTGCAGACCAGAATTATCAGTCCACTGTCGCCCTTGATGGGTTTTTTCCCTGCGTGATGCACCAGCGTAACAAGTCCGTTGAACATGCCACTTTTTCTTCAAGCGCCCTTTACCGTCAGTCCCAGAGGCAACTTGAGGCGGGCGCAGGGAACGCGACGAGGCCGTGAAGGAAGAAGGGTGAAGGGTAACAATATCCACACCTGCAGATACGCACGCGGACAGGAACAACACAACACGTAGGGGACATGATTGTGGCCGTCACCCAGTCAGTGGTGTAGGGATCCAGTGATCCAACGCCCCGCGTCTTTGACAGCTGTTCTCGCCCAAATCGAGGGGCGGAGCCTCGCCAGATCTTCCCATTCTTATGTCGTAGTGCGGACTGAAACTTTCTTTCGATCGAGCTGCCGTTTGCAGTAGGCGAAGACAATTAAGAGAATCTGGCATCAATTGACTCGCTCTGGCCCCTGCCGGCATTGCCGGGGATGGAGGATGGAAGTGGGAGGCCCGTCATCGCCCGACGCCGTGGGTATGTGTATCCGTATCCGAACTGTATCTGGAACTGTATCTGTATGAGTATGGGTATGGGTATCTGGATGGGTATGGATGGATATGGGTATGGATACCTACCTAGTAGATAGGTGGTGCTGGATGTGTTGTACTGTGGTGTGTGTGCTGTGCTGTGCTCTGCTGTCTGTGCTGGACAGAGCTGGAGATGGAGATGGCGATGGAGCCAGAGCCAAAGTCAAGACGAAACCCACATCAAGAGGAGAGGCAAAAGAGCTCCTCCTCTCTTCTCCTCTCCAGCTGTTGTGGGTTTGGTTTGGTTTGGTTGGTGTCCCTGGTCTGACAGCTGCCTCTCACATCTACTGCAGCAGCCTCCCTCCAGCTCCGAGGAGAAGGAGAACGAGCAGGAGAAGGAGAAGCAGAACGAGTCTCGACAAACAGCAAGTAAGTAACTACGTAGTAGTCAAGCACCAACAAACCTGCCACCCCCGCCACCTCGCACTGCGGTGTAAGTCGCACCTTCCCTTACGTACATACATACGAACCTGCATATACTAGGTATGTACCTACCGGTACATCCCTAGTTAGTGCCTAATGTGAAGATATGTGTCTGTCTGTCTACGTAGCTTATGCTTACTTACCTTCCTAGAAACCAGGGACTTTAGCACGATCCAGACGGGGTTCAGACTTTATCCCAATACCCTCGTTTCACGTCAAACCCCCTCCGCCTCTCCAAAGCTAAGCAGAACAGCACAGCAAGCAAGCAAGCAAGCAAGCAAGCGGACACGCTGCCGAGACGGGAACATGTCAGTTTGGCAGAAAGAGGAACAAGGCCGGCCAGAGCCACGGTGCCTGATCCCGTGAGAGGAACAGCGGCTCCTCTTCTGGTTCCCTCACCCCCATCCCCTCTGGATTCTGGACCTGGAAGGGGTTCAAGGTTTCGGCTACAGTCGACTTACAGAACTACGCACAGTACGTACAGTAGCTACTTACAAAGGACCTTCTTCCTTGGGTCATGAACGTCGGTTCATTAAGGGCCTTGGGAGCCTGCGGGTTCGTTGGTGGTATGTCGACATCTCATCGTCACTCCATTTTTGTGTCCATGTTCATGTCCATGTCCACTATCATTGCCTACTGTACTGCCTACTGCCTACTAAACGCAAGCAGAGGGTCAGACGCGCTCAAACTACCTAGGTACTGTAGGTACTACTGTAGGTAGGTATCCAGCCCCTTGTCGTCTCATGCAGCACTATGGACCACGTACGTACATACGTACTTAGTCGAAATGTCGACACTCGAGGTCGCCCCTCTCCCTCTCCCACAGTTCCGGTCCCAGTTCCAGATACGTAGTTCCGGTCCCAGTTCCAGTTCCAGATACGTACATAGTTCCTCTTCTCTCAATTCGTGCCCCCTGTCCGTCCTGCATCTTGGACAAGGACGATAAGCGAGGCACATAGTCGGCGGGGGCCTGGCATCATGTCTGCACTATTGTACAGTCCCTACGTGGATACGCAGATGTAGGATTCTCCCGGCCTATCCGGCATTTGACCACGACACTCATTCAGGAGCCCTGAGCATTAGCCCCTTTTCCGTGCTGTTGCTGTTGCTGTTGCTGTTGCTATTGCTATACACAGTAGACAGACACTCATCTCGTCCGATCCGCGCACCTGAAACTGGAACTCAAGTATAAAGTATGGCAGAAATGACCATATATGATACTGGAGACTCATCGCTGCTGCTGCTCGCTCGCTATCTACCAATTCTCCAAATGCTTCTCAAAGCAGATTCTAGTTGTACTAGTTGTTTTCCCTTCCTCACTTGAGTCTTCACGGGCTCATATCCTCCTCATCAGTGATTTCTCGTGACTGTACTGTTGCCACCATCTCTTCGTCTTTGCACTGTAAATCCTTCTCCGCGTCGTGCGCCATATAAAAATCAAGCCATCATCATCGAAAATCCCGGTAGACCAATGCCATGAGTGCAAGTTTGGCGTATACACCGGTTTGGTCCCACGCTCGTATCCTTGGTGAGGTATTCCTGTACATTGCAGCCTGGCCACTGCAGGCGGCAAGAGTAGTAGATTTGCATCCGTCATAAAAAACCCATCCCGTCCCATTCCATCCCATCACATCATGAAAATCCCTTGAATCATTCATTCCACAGCATACCCCGTTGCAGAGAAACGACAACGCAAAAGACAGAGAAAAGGCGGATCATGCTCGGCTCTGAATCGATTTGGCTCGCTTGAGCTTGAGCGCCGGAAGCTGCCGGCGCCGGGCATTGATGAACCAGTTGCTGATCTAAGAACAAATTAGTACAAGAGGCTTTTGCACGCCGATGAGATGAATCTCTCGCTTACCTGACTGATGGTCAAGCCGGTGCGTTGGATGAAGATTTGCTTCTGTTCATCACTGGGGTATGGGTGATCAAGGTGATCTTGTAGCCAGCGCCGAAGAATGTCCGTAATGGGTTTGGGCAGATTGCCACGGCGGCGTCGGCCGTTACCGTGTGCAGGATACCCCATGATTGGGTATGCCAATAACTGGCTGTATTTCATATGATAGGGAGAAGTATCCAATGACCGGTAGCCACCATCATACCCGATAGGAGCTCGGTATTGGTCGAAGGGTTGCCCGTACCGTCCATAGTCGAGTGGTTGGTTGTAGGATCGCTCCGACATCACGTATGGGTTGTATCGAGGCGTAGAGTTGATCTGAGGAGTCCTCCATCTAGAATACGAATCGGGACTGTCGTTGGCTGCTCGCATCGAATATGTCGAAGAGTACACGCTCTCTTGCGTGTCGGACGGGATCATCGGCTGGCTCATGGCGGCGTAGGGTTGAGGTTGAGTGGGGAGAGCAGGTTGGGTGGCCATGGGCACAGGAGCCTCGGTGTATGTAGATGAAGAGGACCAAGGTGAACTGTACTCCGCGGGCGTTCTCGCCGGTGTTTGTAGTTGCTGCGATGGCGCAAGGCCGTTCATCTGCATCTGGTTTGCACCATCGGGGTGGAAGGCCATAGGGCTTGAGTGAGGCTGCACCGGAGCCGGAATCGATGCCACATTCATGCTTGTGGTGTGCTGAGAGCTCAGATATGGCACCATCATAGGTCGGGCATTCGAAGGCACTTCGTGTACATGAGACTCCATGTTGTCGTTACGTGGTGGGGGAATGACCTTGGATGTCAAAGTCAGTCCGAGTACTCTGGGTCAACTTGTGTCATCGAGTCTTTACCTCGCGAATAGATGGCAGCTGCTGCTCCTGCTGTGTGACGTCCAGCCTTGTCTGTGATGGCACCGGGGTGTTGTGAGAGGGATAAGGCCTGACGGCGGTTTGGTTGTAATGGTCCATATCTATCAAAGGTGACTTGGGGCAAACAAGATGCGAGGTGATTGAGATGAAGAACCGGGACCTCGAGCGAGGGCAGACTCTGAGATAGATATTCAGTTCAAGATAGTGGCGGATCCGCCCCAGTCACGTCTGTCCTTCGATGCTGAAGACGGGTGTCTGCCAATCACCAAATGTCTGTGGAGGGACGCTTTGTCCAACTGCAGGAGTACTACTACTACTGCAGGCACAGGGAGTGTTGGACGAAGTTGACAGAGCGGTGACAGTAGCCAGTGGCATTGTCAAAGGCAAAACAGAGACATCAAAAGAAGTCCGAGCACCTTATGGAGCCTTCTTGGTCGTCTTGGTCAACGGATCGAGACGCCAGACGGTGCCCGCATGACAAAATCGATATCGGCAACTATGCCTCACGCATGATCCATTCGAGCTGGCCTGCGTCTGGAATCAGTAATCGCTTGAGGCGGGGTGGATGGAAAACGTACAGACGTGGTGGAAAATGTGTGTGTTGTCCGACCTGCCTTCGCAATAATGCCTGCATGTTCGAGTAAGCTGCGTCGGCTCGGGCGATACTGTGGTGGCGTAGGAGCCCACCCTCGTCCAGGCTCTCCGACCAACCGCTTTGAGCCAAAAAACGCCCTGTTACTGGTTTGGGGCCAGGGACCGTTCGAACTGCTCTCGGGCTAACCGTGGTGGAGCCTATGGAGGAGTGGAGTCGGCCATGACGGTGCCTGCGTCTGCTGCAAGGCGAGATGCCAGATGCCAGCGTTCCCATTTTCGACCCCCCTGCCACATGAATTTGGCAAGGTTCGACGGACGACAGCACCTGCCAGTTTCAAGGAGCACTGTCTGGCCTTTGCTCAAGAGTAGGTCGCCGTGGGCAAATTGCCAGTTGGCACGGACGGAGAAAAGGGGCGCAACCTCCAGGACGGCGGAAGACGATCAGAACAATCTTCCGCGGGCAGACGCGAGTGACAGACCATTCGTCAATACGTATGACGATGGCGGTGCGGCCTCAACGCGTAAATCTCAATGGGGCAAACGACACGGCTGCTCAAGTGCCAAGTGCAGTCCCTGGCTTTCTTCGGAAGTGGCTGGTGGACCATAGCATCTATCCTTTGCCTACACACGGAAGGCTGTGGCCGTACCGTTGTGTGTAAACCCAACCGAATCCTTGTTTCATCCAACAACCACCTTTAGGCTTCGGCCTGCTTCCAGAGCGGTCCGTATCCGGTAGCATTTTGAGAACTTTGCAAGTCCTACTGCAAGTATGGTTCGGTGGCTGAAGTCAACTATGCATGTGTGCAGCATCCAGACTGCAATGAAGCCTGGAACTCGGGTTGACACAGGGCCGGTTGGACGCGTTCTGCTGTTGGGGGTCGGTCGAGAGGTCGAGTGGCCGAAGACGGACCCAGACTAGACCCGGAGAGGAGAGAATCGGGTTACCTCACTCGGTGGGCTTCAGTCCACAGTCATCGTATGGCGTTATACGGCGACCAGGCCTGGGCCGCGACTAGCCTTTGCGCGCCACATCCGTTTGAGACCCAACTCGTCGTCGACGTGTATCAGACAATACTGGATGCGAATACAACGCAACGAACGACCTGCACGCGAGCAAAATCGCTTACACACAAGTTCGCGTTGCCATGCTGCGCACGCTGAAAGCCATGAGTTGGCGGAGCGCGACCATGCAAGCTGCAGTCGTGTCCACCGTCCAGCTGTGCGCCCACGTCGCTAAACTTTTCCACCAGATAGTGGGCGTCGCTTCCTGCAGGTGCCAATCTTTTCGATGAGGTCTGCATTAGTTCATAGAAAGGCCCTTTTCGATCAGAATCGGGCGAGATGCATGAGAGCATCCCAGAAAAGTAAATGTGACTCCCATGCTGGGTGGCACCGAGATCAATCGCCCGATTTGATATCCTGGTCGAGACGCTTATAGGAATCCCTGTTTACCGAGGAAATGCCAGAAGGGTACGATTTCTGCACCCCAGAGACGTGCCTCGACAAGGATTACAGAGACAATAATCCCAAGACTTTGGCCGCAGGATGAGGATCATCATTGCCCGGGTGGTTATCAGCTGGCACGAAACCGCATCATCAAATGCACTTGCAGCTGTTCAAGTAACTCTTTTCAGCACAGTCATGCCGATCTCTCTTGGAATGACCCTGATAATCCCCTACCCGAGGTATAGTATCTTCATCTGGTTGCCTCGTCTGAACTTTCTAGTCATCTCGGTTGCCAGTGAGTGGCAGGGCAGCATATGCAAGGACATACGGTGTGTATGCTCCTGTTGCTCCCAGCGCCGATGATCATCCAGACGTCGGCGTGTGCAACGTAATTTGTGTGGTGAAATCTCTGAGCTGCAGAGCATAGGCGTCGTCGGGTGGAAAGCGAGGGGTTGGCGGGACAAAATGTTCGGATAACATCCGAAGTTTATGTGAGAACAGTTGGGTTAGTCAAGGTCTGTCCCGCCGCCAGCTGAACTCTGCCTGGGGAGACTAAGCTCATAACAGACCAAAGATCTTGGATCGAGATAGCTCGAGGCGATAACCCCTGTAATATGTATGTAATACACTAACCCAAGCTGCAGAAACAAATCACAGGGCACCGACGTAATACTGCGTTCGTTCTCGGCCAGAGCCCGACAGACTCCCAGCCGAATGGGCCGGCGGTTGCAGTGTGGCTTTATGCGAGCAAAATTCTTACATTGCTGCTTTGAGTTTTGCAATTTCGCTGGCGCTTTCCCGACAAGGTCCCGAGATGCTGGCTCGTATGTATGTCCAGTGCGCTCAGAGTATGCTTTCAATCTACTCTGGTGCTGCCCAGGTACGATACAGGGTTCGCATCGATGGTATCGAAGCTGTCAGAGGTGGAGTGGTATGTCTCTGTTCGACGATAAAGGCGGGGGAAACAGGATGGCAGCTTTCGAAGACCACAAACAGTAGTGTCTTGCGCCTGAGAAACCGTTATCTCAAAAGATGGCCCATCCCCCAGCCATCGCGCACTGGATGGCGGACTTGGCCTCAGGGAACCACCTCCTCCGGATGAGGTGGAGTTGGTTCATAGCTTACACAGTAGTGAAGATTTTTACAGTGTAGTTGAGGTTGAGGACAAAATAGAGTTTGACTATGTGGAGATGGCGCAAGGCTTCGGGTGGCTGATTTGACAGCTTTTTTCGTCACACCTTCCTGCTTTTAGGTTAGCGTGCTGACCGGCGCATCTCCACATAAAAGCCAGGGCCTGTGAGGCTTCGACACGGGGGCTTTCGATTCCTGAAGATTCTGCATCGGACAGGCGGCTAGGTAGGTTGAGGTGGCTCAGGATAGCTAGCACACACTCTCCCACACCCTTAAGGATCGCGTAATAAGCTAATGCACAACAGCGACTGACAGCTGCGTCGAGCCTCTAACCGTTCGCAACCCAGCGCACCATGCCCTTATCATCACGTACAACGCCTATACTCTGTGATCCGTTGCACCCGTGAGGTGCCCTCAAGCCCCGCGCGCTGCTGTTGCCCCTCGGGATGGCGCATTAACGAGCGACCTCGACAGTGATACACAGTACAGCATCCCTGCTCGTCGGTCTTAGGCGACATCACCATCACCATCACCATACCGTCACCGTCACTGTCACCATGGGGGCTGGAGGCCCTGCGGTAGGGCTCAAGGTCCCTTCCCAGTCACACTTCAGTCAGGTTGATCCTGATACCAAACCGAATCTCGCAGTTTGACAGTGAACCCAACCTCGATACACACTGGAAATGTCAGCTTCCTCCAGAACCGAGCTGTTAACTTCTGCCGATCCACGATTGTGTTCGAAGAGTAAACCTGGCATCCACAGATTAAGCGGCGGATGTTGGACCCGGCTCCAGTCGCAACAGCAGAGCTTTGGTCCCATGACAACTGAACATGTGCAGAAGAATCCTGCGACAGCTACGTATAAAAGCACTGAGACACCGCCATCCAGGATATCGTCCTGTGCCAAAAAGGCACTGATCGTCAATCGTAGGATGCGATGCGATGGCCACCTTGGGCGCTAGAGTCGGCTGAACGCTGCATATTGGATCTCCAAGCTCTGAGTGCTCGCTGCCGCGGCAGCGCGCTAGGCTACTGACCCTGATTTGCCACAACTTTGCGCGTCATATCAAGGAAAGCTGAGCTCTTCTGCATTGCTTTAACAGGTATCGATCGACATCGCTAGAGTTTACGCTCGTCGCAGCCTTTCTTAGGGCAGGTCGGCAACCAAAGCCGGTCCTTTTGCTGCAGATAATCAATTCGCAGCTGCTCGTCGCGCGAACCCTGGCTTTGGGGAATGGTCGAAGTGCTCGAGTCATGTGGTCTTTGTGTTCCCTTCGCTTGTTCGATTGGCCCACATGCACCCAGCAGCTGTCTAGTCATCTGATTAGTAGGCAGTTGACCGCAAAACAGTCTTGAATGTCTAGTCGTATAAACAGGCCGGTATATCACAAGATGCCCTTGCCTTTATCTCTTGTACGTACAGTGTTACCATGTACGTACATTGACTTTCTGCCGTATAGTACGGCAACTCCCGGGCTTGTCCAAGGTAAATCAAGGGCATGACGCTCACGAAAGCACTATTATATCAGCAAGGCTTCAAATACCTGTTTAAGTGCCTGCATGGATGGTGGGAAGGTGTACGTACTCGAGACACATACCTCGCTTAATGTGCAAGGATGCTAAGCGAGTTGTGAACACTTTTCGGATACGCAACATGATGATGCTGTGTTCTTCCTTGATTGAGGAGGAGTGTAGACCGGGCCTGGCCTTAGCAGACCATAGTTGGAGAAGTCGGCATTAGCATTTCGCTAGATCGTTGATACTCCGCACTGTCTTTGACACCATTGATATAAGCGTCCTCAAGAAACGGAGCATCATAAGCAGCTAGATACAACCGGTACCTTGTCGTAGATTACAACCAACTTCCCCTGCCTATCGGAGTGTATGGAGAAATCATCAATGACGCCAATCCGCAACTCTTCAATCCATCTTCGCTCCATATAGATTAGAAGAAATACCTCGTCTAACACAGAGCCTGGCTTGCCTGGCCTGCTTCGCATGAGGATTGTTGATGCACATGTGAGCAACAGCTCATGCATGGGCATATACCCCTTTCATCCACGCTCACTCGAAGCGAGTCAACCGACTCTCGACGAACGTGATTCTTATCGTCGTGTCTGCGGAAGCGAGCATCCAGGGTCGCACGGCGTACGTACTACTTACTGTACTGTACTTGTGCACATCTACCATACCTGGGTACCATACGTACCTGGTAGGCACACAGTAGGTGGCAAATATCTAGGTACCTCAGGTAGGTACAGAGAAACATCAATATCAACGGGCGACCGGCCCGAATGCTGTCCACGTGATATGCTGAATGCCCACTGCATATCGGAAAGGATCATCTTTGACCCGGCCAGCTTCACGGGCATATTCTCGGCGAAATTGTTCTCTCAAACGCATTCCCTTCCTCCCACGGCAGAATTCAACGTCGTCTAACTGGCTCAAATCAATGTCTTCACTGTGCCGACTACATCAGCCGGTCACACCTGGAAGGAGGCGCTGTCCATATGGGACGACCCGACTCATCGGATGCCCCGATGGGCGTTGTTTGCGGTAAGGATGGTTGTTCATTTCTCCGAGTAAATGGTCGACATGACTTCGGTGGTGGTCACACTGTACGGCATATCAACCAGGAAGCAACACTGATTCGCATTTTTCGTTATGTTTCCCTGGTCATATTGTGACACCATCCTACGAGGAGTATATCATCAGGTCAAGTTGCAGCGAACATCTCTTCAATTCTGGTTTTCTTTCTGCTTTGCTTGTTGCTGCCCAGCTTCAGAAATCTCCTGTCATTCCCAGCCTTTGCCACTGCATGCAACTCATTGAGTGGGAGGTTTCGTCATTTCCGCCCCGGGTATGTCTGCTCCAAAACCTAACTGGTGGAAGAGCAGCACATGCTACCAGATATGGCCTGCTTCATACAAAGACAGCAACGGTGACGGCATTGGTGACATACCTGGAATCATCAGCACGATTCCATATCTGAAAGACCTTGGGGTCGACACAATATGGCTTTCACCTATGTACGACTCGCCGCAGATTGACATGGGCTATGACATATCCAATTATGAAGATGTCTACCCACCTTACGGTACTCTGGCCGACATGGACCGCCTCATCAAAGAATGCCACGATCGCGGGCTGAAGCTAATTCTAGATCTGGTGGTGAACCATACAAGCGATCAACACCCCTGGTTTCGTGAATCTCGCAAAGACAGGACCAACAAATACGCCGACTGGTATATCTGGCGTGATCCCAAGATCATCGACGGAAAGCGTCACCCGCCCAACAATTGGAGAGCCATCTTCGGCGGAAGTGCCTGGGAGTACTGCCGTGAGCGAGACCAATATTATCTGCACCTGTTTGTCAAAGAGCAACCAGACCTCAACTGGGAAAACGAGGAGACCCGTGACGGGATATACAAGTCGGCCATGGAATTCTGGCTCGACAAAGGCATCGACGGGTTCAGGGTGGACACAGTCAACCTGTATTCCAAGGATATCTCGTTTCCCGATGCAGTGGTTCGCCTTCCTGGCGAAGACTCTCAGCCAGCGTTCCAACACTTTCTCAACGGGCCACGCATGCACGAGTGGCTGAAAGAGCAACGCCAGCACGTGCTTGACAAGTACGGTGATGTGTTAATGGTCGGCGAGCTGCCGAATACGGAAGCCGCCGAAGTGTTGCGCTACGTGTCCGCGGAGGCGCGGGAGCTCAGTTGCGTCTTTGACTTCGACATTGTGAACCTGGGCACCAATACGCAGAACGGCGGGAAGAAGCACCACACCACGCGCCACACACTGCCGGAGTTCAAGGAGGCCATTCGAAAAGTGCAAGATCTGATCCGCGGGACAGATGCCTGGACGACCGTGTTCCTCGAGAACCACGATCAGGGCCGCAGTCTGTCGAGATTTGCGACCGACAAGCCCGAGTTCCGCGAGCAGGCGGCCAAGATGCTCTCCGTATTGATGTGCTGCCTAACAGGCACGCTGTTCATCTACCAAGGCCAGGAGATCGGCATGTACAACCACCCGCCGCACTGGGGCGTGGAAGAGCTGCGCGACATCGACTCGCTGAACGCATACAACGATGTCGCGGCCCGCCATAACGGCGATCCGCTGTGGTTGAAGAAGGCCCTGAAGGGTCTGCAGCTGGTCGGCCGTGATAATGCCCGCCTGCCTGTGCAGTGGGACTCGTCGCCGAACGCTGGCTTCACAACTGTCAAGCCTTGGATCAGGGTCCACGATGACTACGAGAATGTCAATGTCGCCGCCCAGCTTACGGACCCCCGCTCACCCTTGAACTTTTGGAAGAAGATGATCCGCCTGCGCCACGAGCATGCCGAACTTATGGTCTTCGGGCAGGACTTCACCGTCTGGGACTACTACGACCAGGATGTCTTCACCTTTACAAAGACGCATCCTGATGGTGGTCAGAAGATTCTCGTCTTCTTGAGCTTCTCTGACGAGATACAGCCTATGCACTATCCTGCTGGCCTGGAACGTGCCTCTAAGGAGTTGTTGGTCAGCAATGTGGACGAGCCTGGACGGTATCTGACTCCGTGGGAAGCCAGGGTCTATCTGGTCAAGGAAAGCGTTCTGAATGGGCATTAAACATAGAGGGCGGAGAATTTGGTACTCTGACACTGCCATGTTTCTCACAAATGATGAAGATTGGGCGTTAGACAGGATTGGTGGCCTTTCACGGCGCTTTACTTTAGGTCTGGTCAAAACGCTGTATTGACAAGTTGAGGTCTTCACTTGCTGAATCTACACTTCACATATACATACTATACAAGGTGGCACCTTCACCGCTGACGGTTAGTCCTTCCCTCACGCCTCCAAAAGCGTGTGTTCCGAAATCGATTCGGATCTCTCTATCAGTGGTGTCCAATCAAACACTAGGTGCGAGGGTAAGCACATCCATGCACACTGTCCGAACGCACCACGAAACACCTGAATAGGTGCAACTCCTTCGAAAGGTCGGCGAGCAGACCTCCATGTTCAGCCGCTTAGGACTTGTTGGATGGATCTCCGTGAATCGAGTGGAGTTTGGCCATTTTCGGCTTTCCGCGCAATGAGCGTAATCCGGAACGTCGTTCGATTTGGAGGTCGAGTAATATTTGTGCTTCTTCAGTGAAGGAGAAGTGTGCTTGACTAACCGCATCCCCTCAGAGCAACTATTGCAATCGCCCGAAATCGGTGCGGACGGGACTGGCGTGTCATTCTTCATAGTGGACTCGGCAGTTCACCGTTCAACTCTTCTCAGCCGCTTGCTGCTCAGCCTTTCCTCCTTCCAGAGGAGTATGGACGGTTTCTGTGCCATCTTCCCAGAACTCGATATCCTCTTCCCCTTCGTTCCCGACAAGGGACCCTGGCCGGATCCCAAGCTTTCCCCTTCTTCAATAACTTGGTGAAATCTTCCCCTTTTTCGGCCCTCTCCCCTCAAAATGTCCTCCAGCGTCTGCCGCGAGTCCAGGAACACCTTCAGGTGGTCGGCAATAACGTGGCGAGCTTTGCAGGAAGGGCAAGTAATGAGGACAGTCCCGTGGTGATAGCCATGCTTGGTTACTCTGTGGGAAGAGCGGTACAAGCAAGGTTTGCAGGTGAAGCTTAGTTGATATGAGGGGACGTCTTTTGCTGCCGGCTTTTGAGGTGTGCCTTCTGGCACCACAATAGAAGACTCATATCGTCTGGAGGGAGCAAAAGGCGGTCGTGGAAAATGGCGGGCTCGAGTCGCGAAGGGTGTTTTCGATAATGAAGATTGCAGGCCGGCCGGGCGACCTATCGTCTCAGTAAAAGCCCGAGATGGTATGAGCCTGCGGGACAATGACTGCATTGTGCCAGCGCTAGGATGTAAACGAGGTCGTATAACTGCGATGAGGGTAATCGTGGTTTTTGTCTGCTGTTGTATGGGGACGAACAATCATCTCATTCATCCTTGTCGCCTCGTGAAAACCGCATATGACGCAGGCTTGGCGAGACTTTTGCGGGTTGTAAGGAGGCAGCTTTGCCGAATATGAACTACACCCACCAGAGAACGCAGCGAGGCGGCGACACCGTTATTCATGACTATTCTTTCACCTTGCTTGAGCAATTTGTAGGTGAATGACTGCGGCGACGCAGTTTATTCTCCTCTCTCATGCTTCAAGTTTTTCCTTCTCGCATCGACCGTACGATCTCTAACCGCTGACGCAGTCCTCCACTCCCTCCGCCCCTCGCATCAAATCGATATCTATCGGCTTGTCCGGTGCGGGCAAAGGGCTGTAGTCACGATGTTGGCGAAGGGGAAAGCTGGGAAGATTAGGGCTCCAAGAAGAGTAAGCAAAGCAATACTACACACAATTGATACACCTCTGCCGCGAAGGAGGTTTCTACCAACCACTTGCCGTTTTATGCGGTCCTTCAATGTCGGCCTTCAGCCTTGACACAATTTCTGTCTACCTTGCAAAGTACGGGCTAGCTAACTACCACATCGACAGGGCCTGAACAAAGATGAATTCGACTTTGAGACCATATGGGACAACCTGTCGGCTGCTTTCCTAGCGATCCACAACAGGTCTGCCAGCAATCTTTCGTTCGAGCAGCTCTTCCGCAATGCCTATAAGTTAGTGCTGAAGAAAAAGCAAGACGTTCTTTATGATCGTGTGGTCCAACTTGAAAATTCATGGCTACGGGATCATGTCCGACCTAGGATTCTGTCGCAGGTCACACCCACCATGACTGTGGAGGAACAGACGACGGGAACACAATCGAATGAGCGGCGAATTGCTGGTGAGCGATTTATCAAAACAGTCATGGAGGCTTTTGCTGCTCAGCGGTTATCCATGGGCTTGATCACGGATGTGCTCATGTATATGGTTAGTATCCTCTTTACAAATAACCGCATTCCAACACAATGCTTACCTCCCCAGGATCGTGTCAACAGCCAAGATCAGAGACGGCCTTCTATATTCGCAACGTCTATGGCGCTGTTCAGGAGTCAGGTGCTTCGGGTCCCTCTCAATAAGGACACCTCGTTCGATGTTCTCTCTCTGGTTGAAACTGTAATGCTGGACATGATCAAAATGGAGCGTGATGGCGAAACCATTGACCGTCCTCTCGTTCGCGGCTGCTGCTACATGTTGGAGTGTCTGTATGAGAGTTACAGCGAAGATGAATCAACAAAGTTGTACTTGACTTCGTTTGAACCTCAATTCCTTGCGGCGAGCCGACACTTCTACCAAGACGAAGGCAAAGCACTTCTAGCCGAAGCGGACGCTAGTACCTTTTGCGCGCATGCTAGAAAAAGATTGAATGAGGAAGTTGAACGATGTCAACAAACCATTTCTCCGATCACAGAACCTAAAATCAGACAGGTCGTCGAGCAGGAGTTGATTTCAGGTTACATCCGTGATGTCATCAATATGGAAGGGACGGGAGTCAAGTACATGCTGGACAATGACAAGATCCACGACTTGGGCAATGTGTTTGAGCTCGTTGCACGGGTGGATTCGAAGAAAACTGCACTTAAAGAAGCCGTTCAGAAGCGAGTCATTGAGCTCGGAACGGAGATCAACAAATCAGCCACTGTCATCAGCGAAGCACCTCCGCAACCTAGAACAGCACCCAAAGCCGGCACCGAGGGAAAATCGGCTCCGGAAAAGATCCTCAGTCAACAGACACAAGCCGCCATCGCATGGGTTGAGCAAATCCTCCAGTTGAAGAGCAGGTTCGACCGAGTCTGGGTCGAAGCATTCCACAAAGACTCGGTGATGGAGAAGACTCTTGAGCTATCTTTCCAAGAGTTCATCAATGCCAACGACCGAAGCCCGGAATATCTGTCGCTTTTCTTTGATGAATATCTCAAACGTGGCGGCCGAGACAAGACCGAGGCAGAGGTGGACGCTCTGCTCGACAACGGTATTCTTCTTCTACAATACCTTGCGAACAGAGATCTCTTCGAGACGTACTACAAGAAACACATGGCGAAACGACTCCTCATGAAGAAGTCCATTAGCCGTGAAATGGAACGACAGATGCTGTCGAAGATGAAGATGAAAATTGGCAATCAATTCACGCAGAAGCTGGAGGGGCTCATCCGAGACACCGAGCTGTCGGACGATCTCAGTGCAAAGTACAAGGATTATGTCAATAAACTGGGTGACCGAGATCCGGACCGTATTGATTTGGATTGCAGAGTCTTGACCACCACGGTTTGGCCATTCGAGGCCTTATTCAGAGCCGAAAACAACGAAGAGTCTCGACTCGAATGCAAATTTCCCCCTTCGGTGGAGCGTATCCGGCAGAAGTTCGAGAAATTCTACTTGGACAAGCATACGGGCCGGAAGTTGACCTGGATGCCCAGCCTGGGAGATGCAGACTTGAGAGCGACCTTCACCAACGGTGGCAAGACTCGCCGATATGAGGTCAACGTGTCGACGTACGGAATGGTGATCTTGATGCTTTTCAACGACCTGGCGCCTGGAGAGAGTCTGACGTTGGATGAAATTGCGGCCGAAACGAATATTCCGAGATACGATTTGCTTCGAAACCTACAGTCTCTGTCCCTTGTCTCGAAATGGAGAATGCTCAAGAAGGAGCCAATGAGTAAGGAGATCAAGCCAACGGACAGATTCAGCTACAACGAAAACTTTTCAAGCCAGTTCCTCAAGATCAAGATCAGCGCCGTGGCGGGTGGGGCCAACCGCGTTGAAAACACCGAGGAACGTAAGGCGACTCAGAAGCGGACGGACGATGAGCGGGGCCATGTCATCGAAGCTGCCATCGTTCGGATCATGAAGGCTCGTAAGAGCTTGCCACACTCACAGTTGATGAGCGAGACACTGCAACAGCTATCAGCACGATTCCAGCCGGACGTCAACATGGTCAAGAAGAAGATCGAGGCATTGATCGATCGGGAATATCTGGAGAGAGGGCCTGATCCGTCAAAGCCTTCGTACAACTACCTAGCTTGACCGTGCATCCCGCGGTGAGATGAAGTCATGATGGAAATGAGTTTCGAAAGGCATGCATGTGCATTTAGCGCTTGGGAATAGGTTCAACAGGTCATGGAAAGGGTCATGAACAGAGTTCACGGGGACATCAGCGTGGCGTATTGGAACTTAACGTGAGGAGCGAATTGTACCCGTACTAGGAGTGTCATCAGAAGGGTCAAGAAAGCCTGGTGAAGTTAGGCACATGTCGTCGCTGGCTAGCTTCGAACAAGAGCAGTATGGGAAGAACGAAATCAAACCAAGACCTTGGTTCTCCGTCGTCGACTCGTGCCGTAGTGATATTCGAAGCCTCAGTCTACTATTGGGAGGGCTAGCAGCAAGGCTGAGACCTTGAACGAGACACATGCCACAGTATTTTCGGCGCCCCAATGCCAACGTGGAAACTATCGGGCAATTATAACGTCCTTGTGCTTGGTATCTCTTTAACTCAGATAACTACCTAACTTGACCGGGCAGTACACCGATTTCGCTCGATGAAGCCCAAGGGTCACATTAGTAGAGTATATATTGCTAGCACTTGCCTATTGTAGGCACCTGGTATCTAGGAAACTTCCAACTTGAAGGCTTTACGATACACACTGTATAATACGAGCTACTCCCTTAAAGCTGAGTACAGTACAATACAAGCAAATCTTGGCACGTCGCAACCCCTGGATTGGTCAATCACACTCCATATTCCATATTCCATACTACGATCCTTCTTTGAACACTGCCTTTAACAGCCACGAAAAGACTCGGGAAGCATACTGCACCTACTTCAGCCACTTACAAAGGAAGTAAAGCCAGGGCTCAGACAGACATTGCCACGGACTGGTGCCTGATGATAGACGTGGAGCGCGCCTAGGGTTTCGTTTGGTCTTGAACCATATTGAACCATAAATCAACCTCTCGAGCCAATCCCAATCGCCGACCCATTGAAGAGAGATAGCAAGAGAGAGGGTCTCAGAGGGAGCACAGAACACCGTATCCCGCGTCTCCTCGCACAGATTGGCTATTGTCCTTCCAGACCGCAGCGCGCACCGAGGCCCCAGGGTGACTCTTCCTTCCATACATTCCAACCGCCCCAGCCAACCAACACAACAATGGACAGAAACAGAGATAGAGACAGAGATGTCGGTCTCGACATCGACATATCCGATATCTTAGCCGAGGTGTCGCGGCCAGGCGGGAGACCAACGACCGGATCTCAAGCCTACACCGACACCAACACCAACACCAACACCAACACCACCATCGACACCGACGCATCCACGGACCACCAACTCCTCACACGGGCATGGACTTCAGAACGCAGCGCGCCAGATCTACTACCGTACCCGACCGAACTGATGGAGCGGATCATGGCGCGTGTTCAAGCGCAGATCCAAAGAATAGAAGATCTAGCTTCCAGCGGTGGTGCAGATGGAGTGTCATCATCGCTGGGCACCACTGGCTACGGCTACGGCTACGGCCACGGCCACGGGCGCAAAGGTCCAGGGTCAGGACCTAGTGGTACCCAGAACGCGAATTTGATCTTATCGATTCTCCAGACCGATCTGTCGCGCACGCAGTTTTTGGTCCGCAGTTTCTTGCGCCAGAGATTGGCGAAACTGACGAAACATGCGGGATGGTATTTGGCGCAATCGCAGCTCGATGATGGCGACAGTAGTGCTGCAGAAGGTTCGTTTGCGACGAGATATCTCGGGCCTGCTGAATCGCAATTTCTACGGGCTCATCAGGCTTTACTTTCCGACTTTTACGGCGCTAGTTTCCTCGATGCTTTTCCCCCTGCGTTGAGACGTCTCGATGATTCGACGGGTGGTGTGCCTATGGTGGAACCTCCGGACTCGGGAACGGCGGTTGTTGCGCGGTGTCTGGTCGATGGCGTATGGAGTAATGAACGTGATTTCGAGTCTGTCTTGACCGGTCGGGAAGCGGATACCGCCACGGTCGAGTTGAGGATGAGGAGAGGCGAGGTTTGGGTGGTTAGGTGGAGGGATGTGAGGGGCGGGGTGGAAAGGGGGGAGTTGGAGTTGTTATAAGAGTGAGAGTGAGAGTGAGAGACAAACTAAGACATAGGAGTCAGTCATATGCTGCTTTACAGGAGCATGACTCTGAGTACTCAGTGGCAGCTTTGATACGGACGGAGGGAAGGCTGTGCAAGGAACCAAATCCCTAGGAGATGAAGTCTCGCTGGTTGACGTAGCAATGGCACGGTACTGTACTGTACTATTATTATATTGCATATCTCGTGTTGAAGTTGAATATGCGGATGGATGCCTGCATGGTATGATATACGACTGACGGCTTGATACAAGTACTGCCATTGCCACTGCCACTGCCACCCAAGAAGGGAGCTGCAAGCAGGGCGTGATATCGGGTCTCAAGCTCGTCCCAGTACAGATGTCTCTTCTCTCTACCAGCTTCTGTAGAGGCAAAGGCCAGTTGAGGTGTCTGCGGCTTTTGCCGGCTGTATATTTGCGTCTCAACGCCTCATATGATACTTTTCGGCCCGACGCACAGCACGGGTGTAGCATCAGCACCGACATCATCATGGTCCACCATCTAAGGCTGCCGCAACTTCCTCTGCTCATCCCTCTTCAACAACCAGCCCAACTCGTCCAGCTGCTCTGCCTCCAAAACATCACGCATAATCTCCGCAGTCAAGAAATCATGATCAGCAAATTCAAATCCCGGCACAACAGTTTCGCTAATCAACAGACCCGCCGACGAGCTTGCTTCCTTTTCCTCGGCACTCGCACTGCCATCAGCATCAGGAATCAAAAAACTCGCCTTAAACACCCCGCCCTCGACGATCCACTGCACCCTCTCGCCCCTTTCCAGGTCCTGGCCCACGACAAACGTCTCCACTGGCACCCTACCAGTCACTGGATCCCGCCGCTCCATATGAAGCAGGACATAGACACCCCTGCCTCGGTGCAGCGTGTGTACGGTTCTTGCGCGATTCCGGTGGAAATGACCTACCGGACTGCGCGGGCTGAGGAGGTAATAGATGGTCGTGCTGGCGTTGCGGGTCGGAGAGTCGTCAATGGCCGTCGGGTTCGAGAGAGCTGGGAGATGTTGGAACGGATTGGGGACTAGGAGTGGGTCGCGATCCGTTTCGGCGTAGTGTCCGCCTTCAATGTGTTCTTGAAGGTTGAGCTTCGAGATTGTCGTTTGGATGATTGGACTGTCTTGCTTGGCCGGGTTGGAGAGGAGACTTTGAGCGTAGGCTGCGAGATTGGCTGGTAAGACTGCCGAGCCGGACGTTGGTGTTGGTGTTGGTGTTGGTTGAGACATTGTGGTTGAGATGTCGATAGGTTGATAGTGGTGATGGAGGTGCTGTAAGTGCTGTAGGAGAGTGCGTGGCTGAGGGACAGAGACAGGGACACAAAGATAGAGATAAGACTGAGAGTCTCCAAGGAAGCTGGAGCTGGCTCTGTCAAAGAACACAGACTAGAGAGCAACTAGACTGGCGGCCTGATGCAGCGTGACCGGCGATTGAGTACCGGTGCAGGAAGCGGTGCCAGAATATATCCAGTGTCTGTCAGGATCGCTCGCTTCTCCGGTTGACTGGCGAAGTGGGTGGACGTCAGATTTGTCCAATTCGATCTTGGATCACGTCTTAGAAAGACAATCAAGCAGATCCCTTTCCTGCCGAATTTGAAGCCGAATATTGAAACACCAACACCAGATGAACGATTCAAGGAGGCGGTGAACACCTTACAGAAACTTGTAAGATTCACGCTGGTTTCGCAGTGAGCAATTGAAGCAACCAAGATACGGAAGATTCCATTCTTATGTAATCAGTATATTCTCGCTTACATAACCTCAGCCTCGTCAACCCCTTAAAAGGGTGGTTGAACGGTCTACAATGATAATATGATATGATGAATTAGCAATCTGAAGGGCTGGACTTGGCTTATATATGTACCCCCATGAACCATTCGCCGAGTTTCGGCATCACCAGGCCCTATTCTGAGACAGTCATAGTCCGTCTTTTCTCCTGAAATGGCGGCAACGTCGTGTTTCGGCAGTCCAGTCTTTCGCCGATTGGCATGGCTGACTGGTGAGATAGTAGATCAACTTCAGTATCATATCGGAATACACGATAAACCAAACCATCCGCCCAATCAACCCACAACATCTTGTAGCCTGCTACAAGTGCCAGATGGGGGCAAAACTAATCTAGTCTGGAGGAGGTCGTCGTCGCCGTCATCGTCATCCTGTCTTCAAGATTGTCTCCCATCCCATCATAACAGAGAATCAAGAAAGCTCTGGCTTGCAACATCCTCCAATTTCCATCGAATAAATACCTTCGTTCTAACTCGTTTGCGACACTGATCGAATAATGTGCAACCGAGGGAAGCTGCAATCCTCCATTCGCATGTCTAATTCAGCTAGTTTCCCGCCGTGGCAGTAGATAACTTCTCCTCCAAATCGAGCTCCAATCAGGCGACGGGGGCAGTTTAGTCTTGCCAGTCTTCGTATCTTCGTGAGCCATGTCTCTGAGATGCGCGGGACTTAGAGATCTAGCGCTCGATCGTTTCAGATCGGACACGAAAGATTTGCCCCATGCGCAACTAAACGAGTGCAGACATTAGTCAAAGCGCCACATCGTCCGCGAGGGATTCATATCTGATGGAACTTACCTTGAATTTCCCAGGACATAATCCTCATTCTTCTTATGGTTGGTCGCCCGATCAGGAGTACTCATCGTGAGGGCTCTATACAGTGCCGTGGCCGTTCCAGCCATATCCCAAGGGTTGAACAGGACACTTCCACGAAGTGCTTCGGCCGCGCCGGTGAATTCGGAAAGGAGAAGCACTCCTCGCCTCTCGCGTTGTGCCACGATATACTCGTACGAAACCAAGTTCATGCCGTCGCGTAATGATGACACGAAGCAGACATCAGAGGCGGCGTACATGGTCATCAATTCATCAAACGGGACACTCTGGTGCAGAAAGTGTACGGGTTTGTAGTGTTCAGTGCCTGATCACAGCGACAGTCAGCTAAGACAATAGAGCAAGGACTTGGGGAACAAATTCTTACCATATTTGGTGTTTAATTGCTCCACATGACGGTGAAGGTCATCCGCCAGATTCTTGTAGTCCTGGACGTTTTCTCGACTGGGCACCGCGACCTGGACCATGCTGACTTTGCCAACATATTCCGGGTGTTTCTCTAGAAGCAACTCCATAGCCATCACCTTTTGTGGAATGCCCTTGACGTAATCAAGGCGGTCGACCCCGATGATAAGTTGAGGGACGTTGTATTGCTCGCGGAATCTTCGGACTCGCTCCGGCATCTCAGGGTTGTCCATATGCTTCACAAATTTGGGAACGTCAATTCCAATCGGATAGACGCCTAGGGTAACAAAGGTGCCGTATCTTTCAATCCCTGAAGGGAACTGCTTGAACCCGCTAAAGACTCGTCAGTCTGAGGCTTCAAGATCGAACAAGGTAGAAGCGTCCTTACAGATAGTCTCCACATGCTCTCCTGAAGTTCTGCGCATATGTATGGGTGTGAAAGCCAATGAGCGTGCAGCGTAGCAAACCATTTAGGAGCTCTTCCCAGACCGGTAATATGCGGAACATGTCACCGGTGGGGAATGGAGTGTGGAGAAAGAAACCGATAGTAATACGCTTGCCTCGCTCGAGGGCAGCTTCGTATAGCATCGAAGGAAGCAACATAAGATGATAGTCATGGATCCAGACAAGATCCCCATCGACGACCTCATCGACCAGTTTGTCGGCAAAGCATTGATTCACCCTCCGATACGCATTCCACTCATCTTGATGAAATCGAATTGCGTTCGGTTGATAGTGAAGAAGTGGCCAAAGAGTCGAATCTAAATCTTTGTCAATTGTTGCTGAGAGCGGACAATACAAGGACTCACTAGAAAAGCCGTTGTAGTACATCTCTGCTAGGTCATCCTCAATCAGGACTGGCACTGCACTGTGCTCCTGCCTTAACGTCTGGGTGACCCGTGCTTGCTCGGTGGCAGGCAGTTCAATCCCAGGCCAACCATACCAGAGCATCTCCGTTTCACGTTTCACACCGCTCATTCCCGTAGCGAGACCACCAGAGGACTCTTTGAACTCATATCTGCCGTCGACGTTTGGCTTGACTGTGACCGGAAGTCGATTGGAAACAACAATCAATCTCTGATTCTCTGCTGGAGTTTCGGGAGTGAGCGAAATGGGGGTGGCTGGTGGAGTGTCCATAGTGAGAAGACTGCAGTAAACTCAGAGGGTGAGGGTAGATACGAATATCAGTTTCGGAGGGAAACCGAGCATGATATATCGCGGCACCGCTCAGACAAAGGCAACAAACATGGAGCTGGAAAGGACAATCTCACACATGCAAGTGCTAAGTCCGCCGAAACCCTAGACTAGCATCCGAAATGAAGCGACGAAGATGGGGCAACCAGGGCCACTTCAACTCGACAGGAAGGCGTGGAGACCGCGATGAGTCCGTGGAAATGCGTCTACGCAAAATGGCTTCACGCCTGTCAAAGAAAGGCTTTGACGGGGCTGGCGCGGATCCTCCATGATAAGCAGGGTCATGGGGAGGAGAAGACTGGAGGTGAATAAAGTCGGATGGAGATCCGATATGCATCGATGCTACAAGAGCCATAGTTTGTCAAACAACTGCAATTGCACCATCGGGTACGTTAGCCTCGCTCTTTCATATTACCGAATATAAAGTTACTCAACGCGAGGAGGACTCGCTTGTAACGGTCAGGCTCCGAGTGTAGCCTTGCCATAGAGCCTCCTGCCTTGTTTGGGACAGCACACCCAACCTTGACGGTAGCACCAGAGACGCCGAACGCTGCTCATCGTTGGATCGACGGCAATCAGGACCAGCATGAGCCTACCTGTGAAGGTCGTTCAAGCCCACGGATAGACAAGTCGGCTGTCTTCATCGATGTGAAAGGGTCTCATCCGGGAGTTTACTCCGTGGACTAAACATTTCCCACTCTTCTGCGTCATGCAGCCGGCATACAGGGAGTCGCCGGTCGAGAAGAGCGTTTGCCTATTGTGGAGGCGAGGGTGACTGACTCGCCTCTGAAGCTGATAGGGTTTAACCGTTCAGGGCATTTGCAGATGTTAGGGGTTTGGGGAAGCGTCAAGGACCGAAGGCTTCCTGCGATGAGAGGACCGAGAGTGCTGCAAACGGCCGTCCTAGAAATTTGAGACCATGAAAACGAATTGATCAGGCGCGAGTTTCAGCATCCGTGTGCCCTGCGTTCTCTGGAAAGCTGAAGCTGCCCAGTTCGAAAGAAGGATGAAGAGCTATCAATCCGAAGGAAAGATGAAGGTCACTTGTGATACATCGAGATGAAACACAGTGAGTGAACGGTTGATATGATTGGACCGGCAGAGACGTCCACCGTCTAACCTATAACGTCATATTTAAGGCTGTTTTAGCGACGGATGACATGGCCGCATCTTGGCTCGCACCTGATTCATCCCCCTCTCTGCTGCGGGTCTTCATTTATGCGATCCAGTCTAGTAAGCAATTGAAGCCTTTCCCTCATTCCTCATCATGCAGTCTCCTGAATCCTAAAAGTGCCTTGCAAGGGAAGAGTTCGAGCGATATCGTCGGCTCGACTCCAAGCACTTTCCTGCGTGTCACTGTTGCCGACGGCCAACTCTCGGTGGACGCCTGGAAGTGAAGCAAAGTTTTCCGCTACAATCAGGCACGGGATGCATATCGTGTTGTTATTGGGGAGTCCAGATCACTCAATGCCTACCTCCGCTCTACAGGCTTGTCCTTCGGATGTCGGGGAGATCGGTGGAATCCCTTGGTCTGGGGTATCTAACACATGGAATGCTCGCATGGTCTGTTCTGACACATGTAAGCATACGCGTACGAAGAGCATTGGGCCCTACCAGCCGAGCCGCTCTAGGTTAATCGCTTCGCCGTCTGCAAACACTGCACCCCAGACAGGTTCCCACCTTATAGCGTGACGCTGCTCACGCTCAAAACTCCTTTGGCGCCAACAAGCTCGGCCTTGACATTGTCACCCACCTCCTTATCGACACCCAATATCATGAGAGCCTCTGTGGTCTCCTTGGCAGCAGCCAGCCCAGCTTCCGCTGCAGTGCTGTTGACTTCCATTGGCGAGGCAGCAGAGAAGGTTGCGGGCGCAACGCTCATGAAATTGATATTGACGCCCTCACGGCCCAGGATGCTGCCGACCACGCCGATCTTTCCCGGCGAGTCGTAGTTGTGACAGATCAGCAACTTCCCTTCCGGCACGAACGAGGTGGAGAAACGACCCAGACGGGAGATGAAGGGTGAATTGTCACTACAATATCCAGATATGATATGCTGCATGCTTGCGTTCCGCTGTTGTCCCGTGGTGCTGACCATAACTTCTGATCCTTGTCGGCTTAGCGACGGTGCCCGGCTAGGTTCTCGAGCGACAAGAGTAACTAGACTGCTGTAGGCCTGCATGCTGGGGTCCCGGGATTTCTGCTCGTTGACGAAGATTCCTCTTTCTTTGGCCACCATCTCGGCATTGACAATGTTGACGTTGAACCCTTCCGCGTCGGAAATGGGCGAGGTGAGTCCCTTGATCAAGGCCGCGAAGAGAGGCTTGGTGCTTGACATTTGTGCAATTTCCCCTTCGTAGATGAGGTCAAATGTGTTCATGCTTCGATGCACGGGCTGTCTTGGGGACGTAAAATGCTGCGTATACAATGAGCCCATCTTCTCGACCAAGCGAACGAATGGCTGCAGCGTCTTATATTCGGCGGGAAGGATGATAGGGGCGTTGACTGCGCTGCGTGGCAAATCGCCCGCCAGTATTTGGAGGACCTGCTCGCACACGTCCATGGATACGTTTTCCTGTGCTTCCACCGTTGATGCTCCTAGATGTGGAGTGGCGATGCATCTTGGATGCTGCACTAGCCTGGCAGCCGGTGAGTTCACGTCCTTGGATGGAGGCTCACTGGTAAAGACATCGATGGCGGCACCAGCGATTTGCCCCGACTCCAGCGCTGCAAGAAGAGCTTCTTCGTCAACAATCCCGCCCCTTGCAACATTCAGTATCCGAGCTCCATGCTTCATCTGATTCAATTCGGCGCTTGATAGCATACCGCGGGTCGAAGCCAGCATGGGAGTGTGGATGGTGAGGAAGTCGACGCGAGGCAGGAGATCCGAGAAAGACTCGACAAGGGTGACATTGGCGGCGGTTGCCACAGACTGAGATGCGTAGGGGTCCGCTGCTACGACGTTCATCCCGAGGCCTCGAGCCATGCGGGCGACGATGAGCCCAACTGGAAGCGTTTGTAAGAGGAGTTGGAGCACAGAAACCAGTAGCAAGCGGAGGAGATCAATATCTCAATGACAATAAACCAACAAGCAGTCGTCTGTCAACGAGCGAGATTCGATGCAACGTACCTTTTCCCAGTCCAACTATACCCAATGTCTTGCCCTTGACCTCAACTCCTACCAGACGGCTTCTCTCCCATCTGCCAGCTTTCACACTTGCACAGGCATCCGGCACATTTCTTGCCATACTCATAAGCAGGGCAATAGTATGCTCGGCGGCCGCCTGGATGTTTCCGCTGGGCGAATTCACCACCACGATGCCGAGCTTTGTGGCGGCAGGGACATCGACATTGTCGACGCCAACACCGGCGCGAGCTACGACCTTGAGCTTCCGCGCCGCCTTCAGGAGCGCAGCTGTGACTTTGGTCTCGGATCGCACTAATAGGGCATCGTATTCAGGTATGATGGCGATGAGTTGCTCAGGAGTCAGTCCCTGCTTTTCGTCCACATCGAGAGTTTTGCGGAGCAGTGACAACCCGTCAGGCGAGAGCTTTTCGGGACAAAGAACTCGAGGGCGAGTCATTTGACCGTTGGACGAGTCCATGATAGTAAGATGCTGCCGTCGGTTTCTGCTAGGTTCACGAAGATGTCGAATGGTTTAGTTAATGGGCAAACAAGGCGCAGGTACACACCGCCACTGTCGGCAGTTCAAGTCTGACAAAGTGATAATTCCTCAAAGAAACAGAAGATCAACGCCAGGATACGGCCAGAGAAAGACTGCAGATGTTCAGAATCAGGCTTGTATTTCTTGTTATTGTTTCAAAAACTTTTTGAATTTTGATCCCACGCCTTCAACATATAGAGCTACGTCGTGCGAATGAGGTGTACTAAGAAACAGGCTTTCTTTCTGGCCCCGGCGCCAGGAACCTGAACATCCATTCGTGATTGGCAATCTGGGGCGTCACCACGTAACCGAGCAAACGACACGGCATCGGGAAGCGAGAGTTGTCCGAGGAGGCCTCAGTGGGTGGGGGATCCAAGCAGCCGAATCGCAAGAGGTGAAAGGAGGCGTACGAAGGGAGAAGATGCAGATGCAGCGGTGGCCAAGAAAGGTTGGAGGTAGACAAGAGAAACTGAACCCCGCGATTCTGGGGAAGAAACCGATGTTTTAAGTAGTCCGAGTCCGCCTCCCCAGAAAAGGGATGCAAACAGAGCAAACAGAGTAAATGCAACAAACACCACCCATAGAACTATTCAAGTTGTTAGTATGCCCGTTCATCCTGGTCATGCCATGCGATCCATCATATACACCTTCAGTATTCCAAAGCCTCCTCAAATAGTGCTCTAAGCTGTTGTCGCTCCTCGTTCAACTCTTCGCTCAGCCTAGGTGCCAACATCAGCACTCGCCGCTGGGGCAGAGTACCCTCCACCAAGTCGTCAATGCTCTCCCGAGAGAAGCCCAACGGTTTCAAGCCTCGTGGCTGATCACCTAATTTGATGAGGAACTCGGCGAGGGCCTCACTGAGAACTTCGCCGGCACTTTCCTTTTTCACGTTGGAAATATCCACACCGAAGCATTCTGCGGCCGCCAAATGGCGCTCCGGATTGCTGGGGCCTGTGAATTTGAAGACCGCAGGAGCAGTGACTGCCACACTGACACCATGAGGAATAATGGGCGTATCAACCTGGTAGCCTGCATGTTTGTATCCCGGGTTCTGTCCACTAATAGGATAACTCATACCGTGGCACAGATGAACGCCGGCATTACCAAACCCGACACCAGCCAAGGTGGCGGCGAGAAGCATTTCGCTCTGAGCCTCAAAATCTTCGGGGTCCTTGACCGCACGCGGTAGATACTTGACAGTTGACTGGAGAGCCTTTAGGGAGAAGATGTCGGAGATAGGGTTGGCACCTTGGTACGCCGGGCGATTGATCGGATTTGTCGGGCGAGGAGTTCTCTCGTTGTACGGGATAGCCGTCCAAGACTCGAGCGAGTGGCACAACACGTCCAGACCGGACGAAGCATGAACAGCGGAGGGCATGGTGCGGGTGTTGAGCGGATCACAGATGCCAAGCGTGGGCTTCAGGGTACGGTGAGCAATACCAGTCTTTGCCCGCTTCTCCACCAGATCGAAGATGGCCGTCCCGGTGGTTTCTGACCCGGTTCCTGCTGTAGTTGGGACGGCCACGAGAGGCTTGAGGGGTTTTGTGACCGGCAGTCCCTTGCCGAGCGGAGCATTCACAAAGTCCAGGAAGTCGGCCTCGGGGAAACAGGTGTAGAGATTCATCAGTTTGGCCGTGTCAATGACCGAACCTCCGCCTACTGCCAGGAAAGCGTCCGGCTGGTAGGGCTTCGCGAACGCAATAGCATCCTTGATCGAGCTGTCCTTGGGCTCAACCCGGCACTTGTCGTACACTGTAAACTCAATGCCTTCTCTGGTCAAGCCGTCGACGGCCTGCCTCATCGCGTCGAGCTTCGCGACATTCTGGTCGGTCACCACGCAGACCCGCTTAGCGTGCATGTTTTTGAAATCCATGCCCACCTCTTTCGTGCTGCCTGGTCCGAAGCGAATCGAGCTGGCCGCCATTTCAAACGCATATTCTTTCTCTCGTGAGTGGTCAATAGGCGTGGCCAGTCGTCGTCGAGCTTCGCCAAATACGGCCGGCCCATGGTGATGGTTGGGATTCGAGTGACATGGACAACTGGGAGGGTGATTGTACTGGATCGCGCGAAGTAGGGAGGTCGACCGCTGAGTAGCGGTCTTCGCGACACGGACAGCAGGTGAGAAGGACATGGTTGCGGGCCGATTTGAAGCAGACGCGACTGGCAGTCAAATGGTAGCTGT
The DNA here is from genome assembly GCA_024611085.1 of Exophiala sp. LBMH1013. Classification (NCBI taxonomy): domain Eukaryota; kingdom Fungi; phylum Ascomycota; class Eurotiomycetes; order Chaetothyriales; family Herpotrichiellaceae; genus Exophiala; species Exophiala sp. LBMH1013. The sequence continues at coordinate 1,114,735 of JAMFLB010000006.1, read as the reverse complement.
AAATGGAGCAGTCAACAGGGCAAGCAATTCAATGTCACCTGCTTGTGGTAGCCTGCCACGAGTAGCGAGAATATAGGAGAGGAAAGATGGTCAGCGACCTAGCTGATTTACCCTTGGGCAGTTGACACCGACTGGTGTAGTCCCAGCACTCGGTATAGCCCCCCCATCACCGCATGAACTGGTGGACGTTCACTGCTCAAATGTGGAGGCGGAAGCGGACAGAGGCCGAGGTTGACCGACTGTGGGGAGATTCGCACTGTTCGCCGTTTGTCTGTTGTTCTGTTCCACCGGAAGACAGAAGAGGAAAAGTGTAGCATTGGGTTTACAGGACGTAGGCTGCTCCCTACCGTAGGTGCGGCCTCTGGCACGAACTCGACCAGCCGAACTAGATGATGTTGCCATGCGACTACCTTGCTTAGGTAGAGAGCCTCGAGACTTGGACACCCATGATGGTTAAGCCGCAAGAGGACCAAAAGGACTAGCTAAGAGGTGTCTATATAGAATATTATTTCGCCTGTAGTGTCGATGCAGAAAGAAAAGGACCAGGTAGCTAGCTGGTAGCCAAAAAGGCCAAAAAGCAAAAAAGAAATCCATCGACCGCGGGAAGACTCGAACTCCCAATCTTTGGTGGTCAACTATAACGGCTTTAGAAGCCATAACCGAAAACCAACGCCTTGCCGTTAGGCCACGCGGCCTTGATTCAAGGCCAGATCTGGCACCTGATCTGTGGGAGAAAATTCTGATAGTCCAATATATGTGCTCAAAAAATAGTCCAAGACCATGCCAGTACTAGCGTGCTGCAAATTCCGCAATTAGTGGGCATCTCCAATGCAACCGCCGACCACTTTTGCAAGACACCCTTTGGCAGTATAAAAAGCAGATCCTCTACTCGTTGATGATCAGAGACTACTATGAACTGGGCCAGATATGCTCGAGAGATGGACGGGTAGCACCCATATAAGTCTTCATATCAAGGTAAGGTGTCGATGGAGATGGCGCGAAGCTTACCTAGGTAGATCTTCGCAATGCAGGATGGAGTTCTTGCCCTGGCCCGGTATTTTGATACCCCGGGTGTGAACTCTGCTCGCAATTAGACGAGCTCCCCCGCGTCTGCTGCATCAGAATTGCACCCTGCCTCTTGTGTGCAAGAGACACCGGCAATCACCATGGGCGATGCTCCGTCCCCCAGCTCGGCGTCTATCATCAGTTGCATCCCGCCTTTTATTGACAGAGTCGTGGAGTTTCCCGAAAGTGATGTCTGCTACTTACTCGAACGCCCACTCGCAACGTACAGGCAGTGCCACGACGGAATCCCTCCCGAGGCTCGGATGGTGTTCACCTGCAAGAGGGTGAAGCGCGGATCTTCTTCCTCGTCTCCTGAACCATCAGAAGTCATACCATATGGAGAGGCCGAGTTCGTGATGAAGATCAAAGTCCAGTAAGTCATATCGATCTGATTTCGATACGGCCAGAACGCGAGATACTGTTGGTGTCTATGCCCATATCGGAAACATGTGAACTCATACCGCGCCTTGAGCGGGAAAGGAAGACATCGGGCTGATCAAGATATGCTTCTCGATTTGAGATGAGAGTTATATCAAGTGCTACCGTCTATGGTGGAAGTAGATATGAGACAATGTCCTGGTACGCTCGAAACAAGCCCAACAATACTGACATCCCTTTGTCACACATACAGAGTTCCAAGTGGCGACTATACCCCTTCGCGAGGCCCAAGCAGCACGACATCTGCCGAGATCCGGGCCCTACAAACGTTTCGCGACGCAGATACCCCATTTGCACCTATGCTAGTTGGGTACAAGCAAGCAGTCCAAGGCCCCGATGGCCCTTTACCGGGCGGATACCTCACCTTTGTCGTAATGACCAAAATGCCGGGGGTGTCACTGCATGACTTGCATTTCTGGGGCCTTTCTGACCAGGAGAGGGAGGAGGTTGTGCAGCACTTTCTGGTGGCGCTACGGTGAGTACGCCCGCGCAATTGAGCAGGAAACTCAAGCGGTCGCCCTTCAAGGGCTGCGGTTTCATGGGCTAAAGTTGACCTTCTCACAGATCAATATATACTCTTGGAATCGAACCTGTGGATTGCGCCTTGCGTAACATCCTGTGGGAGCAAGAGACCAAAACATGGTATGTACACCTGTCAATTGAATTCCTTGATATCATGAAGAAGGCTTCGTTTCTGAAAGCCGACCTCCAGTACAATCATAGATTTTGAACTGTGGAGAGAAGCCTCAGGACCTATCGCAGATGAGACGAAAGAGCTGCAAAGATGGGGCCTCGTTCGAAGGCCTGCAGCGAAGACTTGGTGGGAAGCATGGAACACTCAGTGGAGATGAGTTGCAAGTCTGCCATTTCCCTCTCTATTTTCATGTAAAGAAACACGGTGGACACCCGGCATGACGTTCAACTCGGTCACTGGAGGACCCTCTCTCTGAAACCTTCTGTGATCTGGCTCAACGCAGAGCTTGGTCCCTCACCCCGATCTGCATACCCAGCAGGGTGAACAAGAAAGGTGGAGGCGGTGATGTTTGAGAAGGGGAGGAAGACTACTTGATTACTTCTGGTGGTGAATAACCCGTGGAATGTTACCCGGGTCCTGTCGAGAGTGTTGTTTATATATACTGTCTGATACTTGTTGCGGCTCATCAACATGGTGCTGGGCAGAGACACGTAGTGAGGCTGGAGACCCTCTGCCTATTCTACTATGTTACATACATTGTGGTAGTATACCTAGATATATCACACCATCGATTGTAAGCGGCAGAATCCCCAACCCCCGTGAATGACCGGCCTTGTGAGTGCCTCTCAGGCTTGACCCGTCTGCCACACTCCGGAAGGATTTGGTCCATCCCAAAAAGGGAAAGAATATAGTGCCATGTATTTGACACTTAAACAGCCAGTCTCCTCGAGTTGCCTTCCTCTTCCACATTGTACCTTGTCTGCCAGTTGCATCGACTACCCTTTTTGTATTGTCCAGGATCGAGCAGCAATCATGTCATGGCCGCCGCTGAAAGACCGCTTGCTCAACCTCATTGAGCCCGGATATCTACTCTATGCTAGTGCCTACTGTGAGTGGTGTCGGTCTAGACGAGCAGAGCTGTGTGTGGGCGCAGGACAAACCTGGCTGATACAAAGGCAGCCTTTCTGACCACGGCAATCGACTATTTCCTGATCCAGCGCCATCTTCCATCCCCTTCGGCTCTACAGAAAGTGAGAGACGACGCCTTCTCCGCCTTCTGGACCAAAGCTACCGGTAAGTGACGTTGCGAACCCTTCCTGACAGGCAAAGCTGGCCTGTGATATCTGACCATTGTACTACTTGTCAGCTCCTGTCGAACCGGCTCCGCCACCAGCAGGATCTGCAGCTCTGGTGCCGCCTCTCCTGTCTCGAGCACACGGGGTGGTTCTCGACATTGGTCCTGGCTCGGGCTCGCATGTTTCGAGTTTCGCCGACAACGCGAACATCAGTGCCATCTACGGCGCCGAACCCAGTGTGGGCCTGCATGCACCTTTACGGGCTCGAATCGACGAAGCCAAACTGACGGGTAAATACCACATTCTTAGCTGCACGGCTGAGAAGAAGGCGCTGTCAAGTGCACTGGCGAAAGAAGGCGTCAGTGCTTCGGCAGACGGCATCTTTGATACTATCGTCTGTGTGCGCGTCCTCTGCTCGGTGCCTGATCAGGAGGCGACGGCGCGAGAGTTATATTCCCTCCTGCGCCCGGGAGGCGAGTTGATGGTGGTCGAGCATATCAGGAACCCGTGGACCACGAGTGGCAGTATCTTGGGCAGGGCGATGCAGATCCTCTACCACGCGCTTGGATGGAAGTTCTTCCTGGCTGGTTGTGAGATGAACCGAGACACGGCTGCAGTGTTGAAAAGGGCTGGAGAGTGGGAAGCGGTAGACTTGAAGACGCATTTCGAGTGGGCGGCGCTGCCGTATATTTCGGGCACGTTGACGAAAAGAAGATAGCAACATCTTCTTCAGCAGAGGAAACCTACTGCACACCTGACCTAAAATGTCTATACGCAATCTCGGTACGGGGCTGAGAACTCTTTCCATGTTCTGGTAGATGTGCCTGCTACGCAAGGTATCATGATGTAGATGTCGAGACTGGCGGTGACATCAAGGCGGACACCAAAAAGGGTAAATTGTTGTCACTGTCGTCTTCCCACTCCTTTTTTCCCTCCAGTATCGTATTGTTAATCTCCTCCACCGCCATCTCACCGCCCAACCATCGCCGCGATTGAATCAAGGCCTCAGTCTTGCCTTGCTAGTTCCCTCCGATCCCAAAGCGTCTCCCTCTGCATCTGCATCTGAATCTGCCTCCACGACCGCATCGACACCCGTCACCCAACATGGCCGACACGAAGCGGACCAGTCTGAACATTCGACCACCGTCCAACTCGCTAGGGGCGCGCGCCTTTGATTTCACTGCGCCGCACACAGCCTTCATCCAAGGCCGGTGGTATGTCACCCACTCGACCCTGCCGATGTGGAAGACGAACCGCAACGTGACCATCACCTACACGCCGCTGGAGAACAACGCCGAAGTCCTAGAGGATCTGGTGGAATACCAGTCGTTGACGTCGAACAAGCTGAAAAGAGTGGAAGGCGTCGACACGCCCGACGCCGACACTGTGGCCGCATACAGTTGGCGCGGGAGAGCATGGTTAAAGATCGCATCGAGCCATTGGCAGATCCTGGGCTACGGCGACGAAGACGGCGGCTGGATGGTCACGTACTTCCCAAAAGACGCTGTTTACACCCGCCGGGATCGACATCTACGCGCGCCGAAAGGGCGGGCTGTCGCAAGAACTGGTCGACCAGATCAAACATGAAATCAGGAGGATCAAGGATCGGAAAGTGTCCAGGCTGGCTGAATTCATCTTTCCAATCCGTCATGACTGGTGAATCTACAACCGGCGGGAGATCGGATCTCGCCGCAAAAAAACAAGGTGTGCAATACAACCCGTCGATATCATCTATGTAGGACGACTCAGAGCACAGTCGGCTCCTTCAGAGGTATAGTACCATCCACCATCCAGCAAGGCTTGCTCCATGGACGCCCATTTCTGGATCTTCCCTCCCTCAGGTGTCTTCAGGTCCAAATCGGCGAACTTGACATCCACCAGTTCGGGCAGGTCTCGGTTTCGCTCCGTCGTCACCGCCTCCGAATTCGCTGAGTTGCAACACTTAAACGCCAGGAAGACACTGCAGTCTCTCAGCGCCATTGCCAGATCGAGATCCTTACCCTTTGGATCTTGGAAGCCTTCCAGTCCAACCGAGCTATACTTCTTCTGCAGCGTCGCCAGATGTCTCAAGGCAGGCTGCACTCTGTGGCGGAACGCTGTTATGAATTCCCTCATCGACCGTTGCGGCGGGTGGTAGATGTTCGTCAAAGCCCGAGCCAGGACGTCGTCTTGGTCCGGTCCAGCGAGCAAATCCAGCGGACAAAACCCCTGAATCACCTCGGCCCTGATGTGCTCCTTTTCCCCTCCGCATTGCGTTCAGCGCACATGTTCTGCAGACTTTCGCATCAGCCGGCGCACTAGGACTCTGGACCAACCACTTCGGCTTGAACTCCCTCAGCTGGTCGATACCAGGGGCGTGCAGGTTCTGCATCAAGATCCCGTACTGCTCTTTCTCGTACGCAGGCAGATAGACGTGCCGTCTGTGCGGGTGTCGGACATTGCGCTTTGCCTTGCCGCCCTCTGCTGCAGCGTCTTTGTCTTTGTCGTTGTGGTTGTGGTTGTCTGCTGGATCTTCGGCCTCCATCTGCCTCAACTCTGCGTTCGCATTGCGCACCATTTCCGGCGTCAACTGATAGAGTGCCTGTTTCATCAGAAGGTCCTCGTGTCCAGCGAACAGGGGACATATCCGCTCCTCAAAGTCGGCAATCACTTCCACGGCAGGTTTGGTCGAGGGCAAGTCTTTCCGTAACCGCAAGACACAGCAGTGAGAATGGTCCTGCAGTTCTGGTGGCGATCGTACAGATACACTGTAGATGATGTTGGCGGCCCCTTCGGCGAGGTAGTGCAGTTGTAAATTGGCCGATGTGAGTGCTGAGGGACAGCTCGGAGAGGGTTGGTGTGGTTTCGACATTGTATCGTGATGTCGGGTCAAGAAGAGATGAGATACCTTAGTATAGAGTAGTATAGAGCAGCGAGGGTCTAGAAATATCCATAGACCGAAAGATATATGTTAGGCGTTTTACATGTATTGTGCTTTGTAGTTGTCGCGCTCAGCCTCGTCACTCCATGTCCCGTGGTAAGATTCCGCGGATATTCTGCCTTTCTGGCTCAGCAATCGAATCGTTACAAGTCGCTCCGTAATGTCCCATGCAAGAAGAAGAAGAAGTCATGGGAAGTGCATGTCATTCTCTTTCTCGTCGCTCTGATGTGTTGTGTTGTGTTGTGTTCTTTCATCGAACTCCTATGAATGGAGGAAGGAATCGTTCCAGGAGTCTCCTCGTTGGACCTAAATTCCACCGAACGATTCGTTCAGATTGATTGTCCGTCTGTCTGAGAATGCACGTCGCAGGTACTGACTGACGCTGGTGATCCGGTGAGTGAGTACCATTCGGTGAGTACTAGCAGTGCACCAATTGTACCAACCAACCTATAACTGAAGTCCAACTTCGATCGGCGATAATCGGACTTTAAAACAGCGTCACTCACTAGGTACTGACATCAGGGCCTGCATCAGTCTAATAAAGGTATTGTTTTACTCTAATGCATGACTCCGGAAGAACGTGGGAACAGCCTCCGACCTACCCTTTTTGTCTCTATATTTTCACATCTCCAGAGATAGTGTTCTGCACGCCTATATCGGGGTCCAAGGACCGGTAAATATCTAGGACTCGATACTGAGCACCAGGAGGAATTACGAGATACGAAGTTCGAATACTGTTCCGGAAACCAGAGGGTCAAGGTGGTATATTACATCCACTCTGCGCTGGTCTAGCTTACACCATCCTCGACCATACCTACCTTATCACGCATCTCGAAATGGCTCTCATGACAGACCTCTCACCGCATCTAGCCCTGATCACAGGTGCAACAGGGGGCATCGGGCACGCCACATCCCTAGCCCTCGCACGTCTCGGCTGCTCTATCGCCGTCCACTACCACAGCGCGGCCGAGACAGCCTCGTCCCTCGTCTCAACGCTGCAGTCCATGGGCGTCCGGGCCGCAGCGTTCCGCGCGGACTTGAGTTTCTACGCCGAGACGCGTGAGCTGCATGCCGCGGTCGTGCGTGAACTCGGCAATCCCACCATCTTGTTCAACAATGCTGGCACCACCCAGGGCAAAAGCGGTGTCAAGGATATCGCCGACGTCACTGTCGAAGAGTTCGAGGCCACTTGGAGAGCGAACTGTGGGACGGCCTTTTTTGCTGACCCAGTTGTGTGTGCCGGCTATGTTGGAAAAGGGCTGGGGAAGGATCGTGTTTTGTTCCAGTGTCGCTGGCTTTACTGGTGGTGTTGTTGGGCCGCATTATGCGTGAGTTTTTTTGATTCTCTGCCTCTGCCTCTGCCTCATCCCCCCTTTTGTGGTTTGGAAGTCCTGATCATGCATGCCCTCCAAATCATAGTGTTACCTTCGCATCTCTGTGAATTGAGGCGGTTTCGCTGACGTGTGGCATGCATGCTTTTAGATCCTCAAAGTCAGCCTTGCACGGTCTGGTGCACTGGCTGGCGGGCGCCTATGGGAAGAAAGGTATCACGGTCAATGGCGTGGCGCCCGCTTTGATCGAAGATACTAAGATGTTGCCTTCCGGTCCGGAACTAGTCAGCAGTAAGTCGTCTTTGTACCCCTGTATCCTGTTTTTGGCTGTTGATTCTCGGCTGTACCGGTCTGGCTGCTGATACGATGGTTGCAGAGATCCCGATTGGTAGGCTGGGAAAGCCAGACGAGATTGCCGAGACCGTCCTTTGGATTGTCAAAACTGGCTATGTGCATAACAAAGTCATCGGCGTCGACGGAGGCATGTTCATTCAGTAACAAAGCGACGTCGGCTGTTTGTGGATTGTGGTTCTTGCTGGCCAACCTGAGGAGCCGACTACCCGCCAGCTTCCTTTTTCTTCTTCGCTTCCTCCTCCCTCTCCCTCTTGCGCTGCAGATATCTTTCCTTAGCACTCATCTTATCGGCTTCCGTGAGCCTGCTCTTGATCTTTTCCTGTCGGGCTCTCTCTTCCGCCATTTCCGCCTCTCTCTGCTTGGCTGCCATTTCCTCGACCTGTCGCTCCACCATCCGCGACTGTCTCTCGCGCTGGGCTTCTCGAGCATCGTGCGCCTTCGAGAATTTCAAGTGGTCCTGTGCACGAGGAGATTCCTGTTTCGTCGTGGCATGTTGCTCCTTTCCAGGTTTCTTGGGCGCCACGTTCAACCCGGCCGACAGGAGTTGTCTCTTGTCAACAATCTCACCCTCATCGTTGATGACAATCTTGGCTCCCTTCTTCAACAGCTCCTCGGCGATCTTCTCTTCGGTCTTCTCCTCCTCTACTGGCGCATCTTCTTGAACTCCGCTGGCTTTCTTGCGGGCGGCCTCTTCTTCTGCTTGTTGAATCAGCCGCATCCTCTCTTCATCCTTCTCCAGCATCTTCTTGTGGAACTCTGTCATGCCACCTCCTTTCCGGCGTCGCTCCTCTTCAGCCTGTTCTCGCTTCTTTTCTTCCTCTTCCATCCGTTTGATCTCCTCTTGTTGTTTCTTGTACGCTCCTGTCACGAACATCTCTTTGTCCGCAAACTCGTCGCCTTCTGCCTCCCTCTCACGCTGCAGCAGCTTCTCTCGCGCTCGTAATAGATCTCGCTTTCGGGTCTCTGCGCTCTGCAGGAGCGAACCCATATATTTTGGCCCGGATTGCTCGCCTCCGCTGGAGGACTTCTTCTCTTTGGGAGCATGAAATGTCTCGTAGGCCGCGTCGTAGTCATACACTGAGGAGTCGATCTTGGACGCTTCCTGGTCTTGCAACTTTGCACTTCGCAACGCCGACAAGTTCTTATATTTCTCCGCTCCCGTCCTATTTGCTTTCGCAGTTTGCAGGCCTGGTTGTGACAGTTTCGGCGATTTCCTAACGGGTTCGTCGTCTTCATCATCTTCGCCAAAAGCATTCAGTGGTCTCAGCGGCTTCGATGGCTTCTTTGCGCCATGTTGCGGCGCATCGTTTGTTTCCGGAGGGTCTTCATCCTCATCGAAGAATGCTTTGCGCTTCTGTACCGGTTTAGATCCACCTGGCTGACCTTTGGCGGTATTCAGGCCAAAAGCGAGCGCAGGCATCTTCGCGTCATACAAAATGAGCGTATAGCAAGTGGTCAACAACCAGAGACTACCACTGTAGTTGAGGTGACAAGTCCGCCCAGCATCTTCACATGTAATATCCTATCACGTGACTAATGTCACGTGCAAGAAAATCAGCTCTTCTGGTAAAGCGGCACAGAAAACACCCAAATCGGCCAATATCCTGCTGCTGAACTCATTTCAGGAGCAAACGTTGTGCAGTTCAACAGCTACATACATGCAGACATCCTTTCATATTACTATGTGTTGGTGATCGTGGCCCTGCAACGGACAACCAGGACTCATCAATCAAGCCTGCAGAGTCCGCGGTGACCCTCAATATGTCCTACTATTTTGTCATCATCTCGCCTACAGACACTCCGCTGTTCGAATTGACCTTTGGCACTTCCAAAGCTGGAGGCGACGGCGTCGCCCGGTTTCGAAACGGAGAGACTGCTCGGTACATGAACCAGTTCATTGTACATGCCTCTTTAGATGTCGTGGAGGAAGTACAATGGTTGAGCCCAAACATGTGGCTGAAAGTCATTGACAACTATGCTCCAACCAACTCGCACATAAGCTGTTTCATCACTGGCACCAATGTCCGATTCATGCTTTTGCACCAGCCGTCGGCCATCACAAATGCTTCTGCTGGAAGTCGTTCATCTACCATCTCCTCCACTTCCGTGCCTCAGAATCCAACGAGCCCGCAGACCGAAGAAGCTATCCGTCAGTTTATGACTGAGATCTTTGAGTTGTGGGTGAAGACGTTGATGAACCCGTTTTACACTATTGGGAAGCCGATTCAAAGTCCAGTCTTTCGACAACGTGTGGTCACTGCCGGCCGAAAATGGCTTTAACTCGCTTTGAGATCCTCAGGGCACGTGCGTGCTTTGTTTGATCCCTTGCATGCGGAGAAGCCCAAGTGTCGGAACAAAGGATTACACAGTATTCAACCTCACCTGTTTCAGGGTCTCAAAGAGTGCCTCCTGTGGGTGACTCTTCCTCACTTGCGCTCTTGCTCTGCTTGCCAAGAATATGGCACCATCGTCTGCTTGGTTCGTCTCGCGAGTCACGTAAGAGCCGAACTTCCATTCTCACGGCCTCGGACTATCAGCCTTCCCAGCACCTGAGGGTTTGTGGTATGTTTCAGCCGTGTTTGTTTTTGGGATCTGTGAGCTGATAAGTTCTCACAGTTAACGGCTGGCATACACGAAAATCAGGCGAACTCTGAATCGAGCAGAAGATACGACAAAGATACAAACTGCTATTGACGAAGATGGCGCCGCTAGGATATCATCTGCGCGACAATCATAACACAATCCTCCCAAGGTCAAATGGCAACTACCTACATTGGCCCCTATGGGCGCAAATACTACTGGTGGTAGGCGTGGTCACTATTTGGGTGCCAGCATACTTTGCAGTCCAACTATTCCGGGAGTGCTCATGCGCCCGGCGCAGGGGCACGGAGCAGACTCGGTGAAGCGGGGGAATCCATGATGGTGTTACCCCTTGACGTCCTTCCCTGGCGCACACAGACAGTTCTGTCGGACCTCGAAACCATGGCAGCGCTCCGGGTCGATGCGTCTTCTGCTCGCCTCTCAATGCAGTGCCTATCAACGGCGAGGCTCCTATTGTTGGGACTCTCAAATGCACATATCTCGGGCCATAACTCATTCAGGGACCGTCATAACTCTTATTTCCAGAGTGTGCAGGAATCAAACTCAGAAACCCAGGCAGGTGACTGAGAAAACGGTTGATGGAGACGGTGATTCTCGCAACAGCGTCTGCGGTAGTCCAGTTCATTTGTACCTCATGCGAGCTACTATCAGTGGCCTCTGCCCTTTCCTTGATATATGTATGTCCTTCAGCGACACCTTCTGTTTCTCAGAACGGCTGGCGACTACAGATGGCGGGCCCCGATACTCTGGCCGACTTGAGCCCGGAATGCGGGGTGAGTCTGAAGATGTTGAATTGGACACAATAACTTCATTTGGGGTTTACCGCAGCGGCTGTCTGGACTCTGCTGGCAACTGGCAAACCCTTCGGTTACCACGTTGACAATCGACCCGGGCAGGTGACGATCTACCAGTCAGTGGCTGTAGCTGGAAACCTGTTACGCGCGCCTGGTGGTTCCCAATTACACTGCTTGGAACTGCCGTTTCCACTTTCCCGTTGACCCTGTTATCACTGTGCTCCAGTAAATACCTATAGGTAGTACTTCAACTTGAGACAGAGCAGAGTGACAAGCCATTAAAGCGGCGCATATTTTTTACCATCCGGAGAAATAAGCGGCGTGACCTTTCTATGACTTCCCCCAGATGGTCGGAAATATATTGACTGCTCGCATTTACCTAGGGCGCGCTCACGACTCAGGCCCAGTTAATGCCACTTGCGTAGGGTGGCCGCTCAAGTGATATTTGCGAACTCTGTCACAGCGGCTCGACCAGAACCTCGAACAGCCCGTACCAGCCATGTCTAGACTCCCCCTGATCATCTACCAACGTTGTAGCACAAGCGTGCGGAAGCCCACCTTGACAGTCAAGTCCTGTCTCTGCCATGTCTAAGATCAGTAAGGCTGGCATCGAAACTACGGCAGATGGCGCCGCATACATTCCCTCGTCCAAGCGCGCAGACGGATCTACCAGAAAAGAAATCCGAGTGAGGCCGGGCTACCGACCACCGGAAGACATCGAGACGTACAAAAACCGCAGCGCAGAAGCATGGAAAAACAGAGGACAAGGTGGTGTACCTGGGGCCGAACCTACCGCTTCGGCCAAGGACGACGTTGCTGCGCAAAACAAGAATGCCAAACGTAGAGAGGCCGCTCGGAAAAAGGCAGCAGCACAAGGGTCGACAGACGATGCACTTAGTACAGCCATGCAGAATGCAACTCTTTCTGATATAGAGAATCGCAAGCAGGATTGGCGCGACCCTGGCAAATTGGCGGTCAACCAACCGCAACCGTCGGCACAGGAGGAGGAAGTCGACAAGCAAAAGAAGATACGAAATCTAGTTAAGAAGTTGAAGGCCGTTCGAGAGCTTAGAGAGAAACGAGCCGCGGGAGAGAAGCTGTCGCATGACCAGATCATGAAGATCGGCAAAGAAGGCGAACTTTTGCGGGATTTGAAGAAGCTGGGCTACGATGGGCCAGAAGTACAGTCAGAAGCAAGCGAAGCAGCAGGTCCATCGGACAGTCCCTCGAATCCGGCCACCTCATGAGAAGCACTTCTCATTGACAGAGCAGCAGGCCCCTAACGAGGCCGTTGAATCTCTTCAGGTTCCTTGGTTGACACAAAGCGATGGAGCTAACAACTGACCTGTTCGATTCAAGAACGATCTTGTATACACGGACATATCGTCGATTGAACCCAACAGACAAGGCTGCGACAATGTTCCGCAACAGCGCTGATGCGCACCCACAGTTTGATCAATGCTCGATTTGCCAGGACAATGGCGTGCCTAGAACACGGGCGGACACCGCAGGCCAGCCAAAGCACAATGAGGGAATGGAAACGGACATTTGAATATGGCAGAGGGCTTCTATAGTCTTACCCTCTGGAACCACCATTTGTCTTCGCTCGTATGATACTCGCTGCATACGACGTGGAATGTTTCACATGTTTCACGTAGTATAGAAACTCTCTTAGACGACTGACTACATACATATATTTTGCAGGCAAGTTTGCCGAGTCATGCCATCATACACTTTCAATTGATCTTTCATTCCGCTGCAGTTCGCGATTTATTATCTGCTTTCTACACAAGCCTGAGTTGGGCCTTCGTTCCCTCATCCTTCCTCGTATCCTCTTGCACATGCTCCGCTTGGTGAGCTCCGCTGGAGATGCGCCTGGGTGGTCGTAATGCGCTCCTCAATCATGCTGTGAAGGACCTGTCGCGGGCCTGTACGGCCCATTTTCAATTACGCACCCTACAGACACTCCCTCGTCTTCCTGAACTCGGCTTGAAGCTTCGAGATTCGCCGAACCCAAACGCCAAAAATGTGGCCATCCTAGGAGGCGGTATCACCGGGCTGGCCACGGCGTGGAATCTCCAACAACGCATCCCCGACGTAAAGATCACAATCTATGAGAAGAACCAGTTGCTGGGAGGATGGGTGCAGTCTGAAAGAATTCCAGTTGAGGACGGACATGTCTTGTTCGAATGGGGTCCTCGCACACTGCGGCCTTCGTTAGACTCGCCAGCAGGTGTAGCTACAGTGGAATTGGTAGGCAGTCTATCTATAACTGCTCCATGATCTGATCATCCGTACTCATTCTTTATGCTAGATTGCCCAGCTACGACTGGCAGACAGTCTCATTGCAATCTCCAAGAAGAGTCCTGCTGCACTCAACCGCTACATCTATTACCCTGATCACCTCGTCTTACTGCCAGGCCCAGGTCAGGGCGTGTTGGATCTGGTGTCCCGGTTACTCAAGCTTCCGGACGGAGCCCATAGTTGAAGGAGTTTTCCAAGGGTTGGCAGCTGAACCCTATGTGGCGATCCGAGACCCTGAAATCCAGGATGAATCCGTGGGCGATTTCCTACGACGGAGGTTCGGCAAGAGTATAACGGATAACCTCGCATCTGCTTTTTTCCATGGCATATACGCCGGGGACCTGTACAAGCTCAGTGCTCGCACTTTACTGCCGTCTCTGTGGTATCTCGAAGGCAGAGACCGTCGGAACGAGCCGGGGGGTGTTGTTGCAGCTGCTTTACTCCATGTACCAGGGCCACAGCCATGTGCGCCAGGACACCCTTCGGTTTCCTGCTGTCTATGCTCAAGACATGTTCAACCGTGCCGATCGCCCGGACAATATGGCGGAGTTACTCTATCTGCTTCAGCAGGCGAGTGTTTACACATTCACGTGCGGTTTGAGCGAAATCACCGCCACATTGGGGGAGCGGCTCAGCGACAATCCCAACGTCAGTATCCGGACTTCTTCCCCGGTTGAGGATGTTACCTTTGACAAGAATCAATCAAAGGCTTTCGTCCATTCACAGGGAAACACAGATTCATATGATTACGTGGTGTCAACATTAGGGCCGGGGATAACAAAGAAGTTTTTGGCTTCTACAGCAAGCAAACGTGGAGCCAGCATAGGGCCGCACGTCTCGAAAGCGTGTGATTCTAGCAGTGCCGCAGTCACCGTCATGGTGGTGAACCTCTACTACAAGGAGCCGGATCTAGTTCCCCAAGACACCCGAGGCTTCGGCTACCTGATCCCAAGGTCTGTGCCGCTTGAACAGAACCCCGAGCGTGCGTTGGGTGTTATCTTTGGTTCAGAGACGTCGGGACTTCCAGACACAGTTGTCTGGGGTGGCGCCAACGTCGAACCGCAAGACACAGCTCCTGGCACCAAACTCACAGTCATGCTAGGTGGACACTGGTGGGACGGATGGGCTCCAAGCGACATTCCCAACGAACAGGAAGCCATCGAAATGTGCCAGACATTACTGCGGAGGCACCTTGGAATCTCCCAGGCGCCAACGATAGCCAAAGCTCAACTGAATCCAACTTGTATCCCGCAGTATCCTGTGGGATATCGCGATCATATGGCGACGATCCATCGAGCTCTCAAGTCCGAGTATAATGGGAGATTCAAGGTTGCTGGGCCATGGTGGCAGAGTGGTGTGGGCATGAGCAATTCGATCCAGAAGGCACTAGAGGTCTCGTGGGCGATCCAGCATCAATGGGACGATCACACGGGATTGGAAGACTACGACGAGGATGAGACCTGGTATATCTGGGATAAACGCACGGGAGATATCGTGAAGGACCCTGAAGGCTGATCAGAAATACACCAGACATAAGAGGTTTTGGGGGATGGAGTGTAAATCATTCAAAAGTACTTGTGCCACGATGGCGTCTGGGGGAGAAGCGAGGACACGCTGCCACCCGTCTAATGTACAAAAAGCAAGCCTTCTTTGCCTTCTACTACTGTTTATTGACTTGTCTGGACTGTGTGTGGGATGAAGATCCGCAACATGGCTGTCATGCAGCTGAAGGGGCCGGCATCAGAGAAAGATGGATCACCGAGGGCAGGTGCATGATATGGTATTATTCAACAGCGAATCTGTAGACCACCAACTCAGCCTTATCACCCTCCACATCACCTCTACTCAATCCTGTTTCTGGGCCCCTACCGTCATTGGATACTCATCCTATACTACATACCTGGTAGATATCTCCCAGAAGATGCAAGCATTACACGATCACTCGGGGTGCGAGAATGGTAAGTAGTGATAGAAGTGTCAGCATGTCCGATAGGTCACAGAATTGTACCCATCACATACTAAAGCTTGCTCTTCCGCGGTTAACTGGGGTCTGCGGTCTAGACATTCTGAGGCCAAAAGCACAGATATGCAACGGCCATCACTACAGTTAGTATTGCACACAAGGCTTGCCATTTCCCAAGGTCCTTAACCCAGCTTCGAACAAGTCGATAGGACATTTTCACGGTGCGAAGCCAGACAGACTGCTTTGAGTTTGTGTTCCGGCCGTGGGGTCGATCGGACACAATCGGGGAACGGACGGGAAAGAATCCAGACCAGACATAGGTAGAGACATCGTCACGCCAGGGGAATCGAAACCTCAGATACCTTGACGAGTCTACACCTATGCAACAGCTGTAGTCCCTAGCACCCTGTCTAATAGCGCCTAGCCAGATCTTGCGCGCGATCTTGGCAGCGGTGTTTGAAGGCATCGTGAGCGTAAAATGATACACAGCGGACATGACTTGCACCGCCGTCGCTTTTGCAAGACTGATGTCGTCAAGCATAGCCCAGTCAGAGTGAGCGGTCCTGTGTATCAGCCTCATTTCCAGTGTGACAAGGAGGCAGATCAGGTGCGCGAAGGGTGTTTGAAGCTGCATGACGAATTGTTCCTCGCCGAAGTGGCAGTCTAGTCGAAGGACGTAGTGAGGAATGGTGGTAGGAAATGCTTTGAGCATAATATGGCCTTCACCCTCATTCAGGAACAGCTGAACTGATTGCAGATTCCCGTGTTTGTAGCTTTCGCTCGCCATTCTCAGCAGATCCGAAAGAGTGTTAGAAGAGCGGCTCGGCGGTACATGCTGTGAGGAGTACAAAATGTCCATTATTCGGAGGAAGCTCAATCGACCCACCACCGGCGGAATTGAAGGCGCCTTGGACTCCTTAATGAGCCGCTGAATCGCTAGAGTGGCGCTGTCTTGCTTCTGCTGCCCAGCAACGATTTGGTTGAGAGATATCATGATCTGTGCGTTGTGACTGCCAGTTGTGGCAACGATTTGATCGGACGTCTGCTGCAAGGAAGTTTCGATAGACCGTTGTGCTTCGTTCACGACCGTTTCGAGATGCTCTTTATGCCCTTCGGCTTTAACCTCCAGACGAGTGAGGCTTGACACAGTCTGAGCGGAAGGGTCGGTAAGTCCT
The DNA here is from genome assembly GCA_024611085.1 of Exophiala sp. LBMH1013. Taxonomy (NCBI): domain Eukaryota; kingdom Fungi; phylum Ascomycota; class Eurotiomycetes; order Chaetothyriales; family Herpotrichiellaceae; genus Exophiala; species Exophiala sp. LBMH1013. The sequence goes on along the minus strand of JAMFLB010000006.1, from coordinate 1,098,020 downwards.
TGCTCAAGCGTCCTTTTCAGAACTATCAAGGACTCCTCAACCGTCTTCGCGCGCTCTCGAGCCATTCCCTCAGTGATGCTAAGTACAAAGTCAGAAGGGGCCCCACATCCATTGAACTAGCTCACAGAGCTCACAGTATGGTCTCGAGCATTGCGGCGTGATAGCCGTCAATGGCTCGCAATGTTGCCTCGCGCTCCTGCTTCTCGCCTCGAAAGGAGTAACGCTCCTTGGCGAGAATGCCATGGTGCTTCTTCTGCGAAGCGTTGGATCCAAGCGTGTCACGATATCTCTCTGTCAGGCGTCGATGGCGGTCTTCAGTGTCGTGCAGTAGATCTTGCAGTGCAGATGTCGCATTTCTGGTGTCAACAACGAGGCTGGGTGAATCAAGCAAGGTCTGAAGTGCACGCAGTGCTCGGGCTTTCGATTGAAGGCTATGTTCGGTCTCAGTATAATGGGATTGGGCACCATCCTCGCTTCTGAGAGCGTCGACTGCCTGGATGAGCGTGCTGATGGCCTTTACGAAGTCACTGGGCGAAACTCCAATGATGGACATCGTTAGGCGTTGTGCTGAAATGGCGTTTCGCGTCGCAACATGAGGGGATTCACTAGATCAAGATGGCCTAGAAGTACTCCTCGATCAGCAGTGCCGTGCAGAAGCAGAAAGCAAGAAGGCAGGCGCATCGTTCTTCGGATGTCATTCATCCTTCAGCCTGACGCACGATTTGAGGCTGTGCGTCGTCCGCGCGAGGCGGTGTTACAGGCACCTATGCAGGCCTTGCAGCCAATGAGGGCGGAATGCTGTACGCTGGGAGCGAGCCCAACCGGGGTCAACGGAGGGATGGACGAACGAGGATGGTAAATAGCGACCATGGCCAGATCAAAGAAGATTCAGTGTGAGAGTACGAATATAGGGATGACGTGCTTGTACTTATTTGTTCACCCCCGGAACAGTGCCTTCCTGCGCGTGTGAACCGCCAAAAAATGGACATGATCGATCTCACGTCCTATTTCCCGGTAGCTAGCTACCTACACCAAGCTCCCTCTCAGGTCGCTACTACTTCAGTCGCCAAGTAAGATAGCCCTCGACAACACCCACGATGCTAAGCACCGTGCCAAACACACCGAGTCCAGTCTCCAAACTATGCCTAACTAGTCCTGCCGCGACCCCTGCTGCGACAGCGAGCAACAATGTCAAGGTCACAAAAACCAGTAGAACAAGTTTACTGAGTTGGAGCTTTATGAAGAAAGCGTCGCGGGCGCGGACGGACGCGACTGGCTCCGAGACGGTGGCGAGGCGAGTGTAGGAGGGCAGGAAAAGGGCTGGTGTCGGGAATGTAGGATGGTTATAAAGGCCGGGGGTGAGGACGTGGGAGTAGTGGAGCGTGTCGATGTCGACGAGGCTGGGGACATGGCTGAGCGCTTCGATGGGAAGCTGGATGGGTTTGGTTAGAACGAGGCCGTTGAGAGCTGGGACAGAAGGAGGCCATGGGTACCGAAGTAGGTGTCGCCGTGTAGATGGTCGGAACCAAGAATGGTACAGCCTTTGCGAGCCAGGGCTCGGACTTCTTGTACTCGCTAAGGAGTTTCTTGATCACGTCGGGGTGACAATCAGGAGTCCTGGACAAAAGAAAGACTTCGTGGAGCCAGTATACTTCGACGAGGCACCACTCAAGTGTGGCAACGGAGTTGATGTCTGGGGAAGGGCCCGGGCCCAGGTCATGACCCGGTGTGGGTGGATGAAGGGCGGACATGATTCAGTTGGGAGAGAAAGGCTTCAGCTTGATTCCTTCGGCTTTCAGGAGTCTCCAATGCAGATGGTGAGCCACGTTCAAATTGGAAACCCGGTTGACCATCTGTTGCTGTACCGCCATGCTGGACAGTCCATCGTTTTATGCTTCCTGACGTCGACCTGCGCATTTGCTCGGTGTTGAAACGTACGATGTGCGATGTTGCTCACCTCAGGACTCGGGTCGCAGGAGAAGATCGGCGTAGATACGCATGTCTATAGGGGTAGAATGGTGAAACTGCGCAACAGAGAACTGTACAAGGGGAGGGAATCTGCGCAGGCGAGCTTTTTTGGTGTTTAGTGGTAGAACGGTGAGATTCTGACGTTCGCAGGAGGCTGCAAAGCCAGATGCGCTCCTGCGCAACTTCGGATCTGGAGACTCGGTTGCACTTAAGGTTCCGGCTTCAAGTTGATGCAGTGGGGATAAGAAGGAAAAGAAGGGACCATCTCCGCTGTGGCGACGCTGGCGGGCTCGTCGATTACAGTTTGCTACAAGTATATACACACTTCCCCTGTGTGCTTATACCTAGCAAGTTTCCGCTCAGCGCCTGTCCCTTTGAATCTCTACGAGGTACTTGAGGTGGTGAGAACCGTCGCGCCATCGACCGCTCGAATGCCGCCGGCGGGAAGTGTAGCTGAACCCCAGGCACCAACCAGGAGCTCTGAACTGACGAAACCCAAGTCGCGCAGCTGCGCAGCGTCCCAGATAAATCATAGGCTGCCACTACGCGCGCCTGCGCAGAGAAACATAAAGCAGGCTTGCTGCCTTACGGTCAGGTACATAGGCAGAGGTGACCAGGTAGCCATGGCTGCGGCTGCGGCTGCACGTCGCTCGTTGACTTACTCCTCCTTTTTGCTTCCATCTCCCTCCATACTGCCAACAGTTACTGGACTGTCCAACCTCGTCGTTGGCGAGACCGTGTAGTCGCACACGATGTGGCCTTTGTCTCACGCTCCGCATGGGGAATCTCTGAATGCTTCTACTTCCCGCTCACAGTTCACAATCAACCGCCCACGTTCCAGAAAATCTCCTAAACCTCGAAATGTCCGCCTGAGACCCTCTAGGGATTGGTCCGTTACTACTCTTGCGGAGGCCTCTACCTACGGCCCGTCTCCTCATCCATCTCCACAGGATCTTCCACAAAAGTTGGCTTTTGACCACATCAATGCCACTAGATCTTCCTTGACTTATGCGGATGCGCCTCATCGCTCCATTTCAAAACAGAAATTCTCCGTCGCGGTGAATGCATTACGACTTTATCCATGGGCATCGCCATATCAAATCCGATTCCTAGCATTTTCTCTCAAAGTAGATCCCGAGAGCCTGTCCGAGTGGTTCTTTGACCTGCCGACCACGTTCTGCAAACTTGAAGGGTTATCGAAGAGCAAGGGTCGTCTAAGGCAGGGGTCCAACACAATCGCCGTCTGGAAGCGCAAAATCATTGAGGATGGCTTGTCTGAATGGCCTGATCCTACTGAGGACGTGATCCGCTTCCTTGCAGACGTTCTCGCAATCGATCATGGCATCTGTTGGCAATTTGTGAAGCAGGATGCTGATGCCCGGTCACAACTAGCTGGTCGAAAGCCTCAGGAAAAACCTCGGCTCGACACTGTGTCCGCTGTCGAAGCATCTACGTCTGAGGATGCAGGTCGAACCGTTACAGGTGCAGGAGGCTCACCCCTCAGTGAAGGACCTTCCCTACATCGCCTTCTACCTGAAAAGACATGGAGGCCTGTGCCACGGTCAACATTGGGTTTCAGGAAGGACATGGGATTGTGTGAGCCGTCTTGGAATACTATGCTGGTCACGGAGACTGACATTCATGATGATCTATCAATCGTCGATTCCGATGATGTTGATGGGCTCCAGGACAGCAGGGAAGTGACTATTGAGGATGAGCTTGCGGCGTGTTTTGGAGCAGAGCCTGCTCGTGCCGCACTGGCGGCACTCGATGAAGTGATTGTAGCAAATCCATTCGACTTGTTGCGCGCAGCAGCATCATTCTGCCAGAGCGCCAGCGGGAATTCGAGCACTGACAGTCCAGATTCATCTTCGTCCCAGAGTAAATCGGATTTATCTACCGCTCCTACAAACCCCTCGTCGCCGGACAGCAACAAGCGCAAGAATCCCCCTGGTGATGACGGCGATGGGGAAGAGGAGAATGACAACAATAAACGACAGAGAGCCTCGAAGAAATCTAAAGCCAGTCCAGATGCGCAGACTCGCTGGGATTGTCCGTTCAACAGAGGGCCAAAGGGCGCACCCAAAAGCACCTGTGGTTGTGCAGTCAGCGGTTTATTGCTCAAAGATCTTTGGTATGTGACTCCTTCCGCGTCCGACATGCCGCTAATCAAAGTCCCGGTCCGTAGGAGACATTTGATGCGAGACCACTTTGGCTGCGGCATGTGCAAGCTGAAATTCCAGACTGATCAAGCTGTAAAAGATCACTTTTACTATAGATTTGACGATCCAACCATCTGCAGGTTAAACTTGCACGGAAGCTCAGCGCCCGACCTCACATACGAGCAGTTGAAAAAGATGGGAGAAGAGTATCAAAAGAAGGACCTCAATAACCTACAAAAGACATGGGCTACATGGTGGGACCTGATCTGGATCGAGAAATATCCAGGTCGTGCGGCTCCCATCGGCGTCCACCAGGGAACGGTCACCTTTCCATCAGCCGTATTCCCGGCAATAATGGAGGAGGTTTGGAGAGCGTTGAACGGAAAGGTAGATCTTGACCCGCAGCAGAGATTGGAGATCGAGAGTGCCGTTGAAGAGAAAGCGCGCCTATTCAGTCGCAGCTACGAGGTCAAACAGAGAAGATCGAGAAACCCAGGCCGAACTGAGCAAATGATTTCTACGCCAGGGCCAGCACGGACGCCTGCCCTCAATGGAAACGCTGCGGCGGCTATGCAGAACCCAACCCCAAACGACGACCAGCTTGATTTCACTACGGTGGATTTCAGCTTTGACCAAGATTTGACCATGTTCCCAAATACCGGAAATAGAGATGATGGGTTTGGAACACATAAGGAGCAGATGTTGTTGTCGACGCAGTGCCCCAGCCGCATACCCGCCTGTCCGGTCGGCAACCCTTGGAGCCTGCCTAGTCCTTTGCCTTTGGCTGACGACGCCAGGACAGTATTTGAACATCCACTCTTTGGATGAAGTGATTCTTGGGGCAAGGCAGATGTGCTAGGACTGCTGGCCTCCGATGCCCAACCTGCCGGCGGGGTTATTATAAACCATCATATGATTAGCCAAAGATACACTGGACTCTCGTGACTTTAGGAAAACTTGAAGCAACCCTAAGAGCAGTCAGTGCCACGCTGTGCTCTAAGTCGCCCCAGGGTTTGCTAAGCCAGGCTCAGGACTGCGCACTGCGCTGGCAGCCAAACCTCAGGATAGCTTTGTAGTGGTATACTTGAGTGGAATGAGACCTGAAGGACAGGGTACAAGATGTGGCAGCAATTAGATCTCCAAGAGTCAAGCAAGGACAATAGTTCCCACAGTCGTGCGCCCGCAAAATTCACGGTTGTAAAGACAATGCGCCTCCTAGAGCCAGTCTTGCGCAGCAGCTTTCGCACGACCTACGCAGATGTCCACGCGGACCGTGCGTGTCTTTCTGCGCTGGATTTGTCTGCGCATGGTGCGCACGTCGGTGCATCAAAACCCACTGGCGTCCCAATTAGGAAAACCACGGTATCAGGCGCCCAATGGGCACCGCTGGCGATGCCACTTTGGCAAGTCTTTCTTGCTTGTCTGGAGGGAGCTGTGGTCATCAACCTTCTACCTTGTTCATGGAACTCAGTCATGGGTATGGCCTGTGGTGAGGCTTTGGGTTTACTCTGTCCACTCATCCATGCAAAATGCACAAATCAACCAGAACCAGCATTCGGATACTACTTTACACTACCATAACTTTCATATAAGGTGTCTATCATAGGCAATGCTGACTTGACTATGCTGTATGCTGTGCGGCCTGCTGCGTGTGCAAGTGGACAATAACCCGATAATGAGTATCGGGTCATCCTTATAACGCTTTAGGGACATAGAGGATGATTCACAACTCTATACTCAACGACTCCCCGCGCCGTGTACAGAGCTCTCTATGGAGAGATATCTATGGAAATGGTAATCCCAGGCAGACGTGATTATGTTTGTGATTCCTCCCCAGTAATTGGCCAACCACAGTTGACGAGGCTGGCAACCCCTGACTAGGCCTCCGCCTAAGAACAGCTCTGACCAATCAGATCACTTTCTCCACCTTTTCCTTCAGCTTCGCCTCTACTATTTATTTTTCCATCACACGAACCATCATGAAGAAACCTTCCTTTCTCTGGTAGTCAACGGCCACGAACCATATATCACCTTATGGCAAGAATTTTTTACCCTAGCCATCTCTGCGCAATTGACCGGCTAACCACTTCATACCCGTCATCAGCATCAGTGCATACTCAATCTACTACCCGACAGTAGATATGGTGCAGCACCGATCCCGATTTCCGTATACGCATGCTGATGCGTGGTGGGAGGGTAACTCCTCTAGTTCCGGCAGTACCAAAATACTCTCCGGGTCTAGAGTCGGAAGTCGAACGCGAACCATTGACGCGACCAGAATGATCGACCATCAACCGGTTGAGATTGTCAAATATTCGCCAGTGTACCATAGGCGCGTGCAAGTTCTGAGTCATAAGTCTTGCGTGGTTGTTTTGCCTACTTACCTTATATACTGTGTCCTCTTCGCTCTTCGTCCTTCTCCTTCTCCTTTCCCTTCACCTTCCCTTTTGTTGCTTTCTATGCAACACCTACCGCCCGCTTTGTGTTCTTCTCGGTCTCTGTACTCTGCTGGGGTTGTTGATTGTCAGGGCTACAGCTGTATCAGCTAATCTCATCATTGCGTACTCCAGGCCTCACTCTTGCTCCCACTTGGAGAGTGTGGGATTCAGTCAGACTCGACTGAAGATGTGGAAGACACAAACAAGTCGTCATCAACAGCAGAGACAACCAGCCATGTCCGATGATATTGTCTGTCCACACCTGACTCTAACCACAGACCAACATGCAGCTTTCTTGATGCGTGTCGGTGTCGGTAAATACATGCCACTGCACACGATATCGACTGCACCAGTTTCATCATCCTCTTTACCTCTCCTTCAATAGCACAACACCGGCTGTGCCTAGGAGGGAGACATCTGCTTATGACTCAGACACATATCAAAGTCGCCAAACCACGGACCAAGTCAGAAATCGGTCGCTGAGACCAGAAGCTTGTCTATCCTGTCCCCGGCGTACCAGGATCCATGTCTTCGCCTCCAACACAACACCAGCGTCGCAACCCAGGATTTCAGCTCAGCTAAAACAGCCACAAGTTGAGACTGAACAAGGACCCGCGGACTCCTTCTTTTGTCTGCCTAAACAGTTCAACCTGGACCTTTTGGTATATACTTTGACATTATTGACATGTATGCTGCTAGGATATGAGACAACGACAAAGATGATGCAATCAACTGGATCAACACCCATCAGAACAACGATACTAATACCCAGGCCCAAATTCACAAAGATACTGATCCTACGCCAACCAAGGAGTCCAACATCTACCTTGGCCTACCCCCGACGTGGCCCATACCACCGCGCCAACAACAAAGACAGCTGGGCCGAGGCCTCCCAAGCCACACTTACCCTACACCAACAACAGTTTCAAAGCATGCACTCACCGGACCCCCTCAATCGACATGTACAGGTGTCCATGACGAACGCTCCCCAGAATGCGACCTGCGCCATATGAAATACAGAACTACGACAGACCGAAGCCAGACGACGAGACCAACCCTGAAAGTGAACGGACCGAAGCAGGTGCATAAAGCACCATGCTGGATATACAGTCTCCAACACCGACACCGACACCGACACCAAAAGAGAGACAATCGATCCACAACCGCCGTCCCACACCTTCCACGCGCGGATCCACTAGGACAACGATCCCGATACCGATACCAACACCGACATCGATATTAGTCTTGATCTCTCGTTGCTCTTCCTCTCCAGCTCCCTCGCTCACTTTCCTCTCACCAACTCTCAGTGATGTCGTCCCGTCATTTATCCAGCTTCAAGTCCCTGTCTTTTCAGTGCTCGGATTGAGAATGTCTATATCGTGATATGTCGCATCGCTTAGGTACTCATATCATATCATTTATGACTTTCACGATTTCACGATTTCACAACTCTGACGACTCTTACGACTTTCAATATTGCACATTTCACTCTTTCACGACACTAACGGCACTCACAACTCTTCTATACCCACCGACAATGACAAACCAGTACCGAAGCTGATATCAACACAATTGCATGGCTTCCCTGATCTTCACCACCTATCTACGGAGACTCAGCAGCCGAAAGCGAAACCGTCCTTATTCGCTACTTACTACTAACTTAGCCAGTTAGGTGACCAAATATACAGATCTTCGTCTCATAAGAAAGTGGAGTCGCGTCCTCTGTGTCCTCTGTCCGCCATTACCTTGCCTGACTCGACTTCAGAAATTCAAGGGCAAGTTCTACAATATACACCTCTACAAAGATACCTCCCAACGAACGTGGGCCAAGCGAGCTATGCGCAAACGAAAATCCCTCCTTTTCTCATGTCTGACCTTCGACCTTTCGACCTTCGGCCTTCGACCTTCGACTCTCGACTCTCGACTCTCGACTTTGTTATCTTCCCCTATATTTGCCCGACAATGTCCTCTACGACTCGAGCATGTCATCTCATCTCATATCATATCATCAATGTGAAAGGAGACACCAGTCATACCTCGAAGACGAAAGATCGGCAAGGGGCAGGCCATGTCGAAAAATCCGTTGGACAAGCAATCTCTTGAGTCTCGACGCATGTTGTTTCAACTCTGATCTATGTCTATGTCGACCACGGACGCAACTTTGATCTATATCTATCGGCGACAACAAAACGCCAATTTGGAGGTAACCATGACATAACCACCGACTTGATAGTTACCACATATGAAAGGAGAATGGAGCGAGGGAGAGTGCGCGAATCGATTACTAATCCTCGACATATTCATCCTCGATATTCATCCTCGCCGTACAATATCCCCCGCACCCGCACCCCAAAAACCCAAACCTAAACCCAAGCCTCAACCTCAACCTGGACCTGAATCTCAGTCTGAATCTGAACATCAACAGACAAGGCCACCTCAGACGTAACACAACCGAAGATGGCATGCAAGAACTAGCTACACAGCAGCACAAAAAAGACAACGACAGGATAGCCCAAAGAACCGCGCTACATTACACGCCACCTACCACCCACCACCCACCATAGTCTTTGAGCGAAACTGATCATCACCACCTTACACATCCAGAAAGACACCAAAATACCATGACAGAGGACTGAGCACAGGGCCAAACCGACGTTTTCTCAAAAGTCTACAGGTAGCCAGCAAGGTAAGGAGACTCACTCGTCTTATGCGAGCTTGATGTGGTTCAGAATCATGATATTCCTTGTTCCGCCTTATCACATGGCAAGGTCGACATCGCATACACGCTTATAGGTATCTCTTTCAAATCTCGACGAACCCGCTGTCTAGGCATATAACGACCAAGCAAAAGCCCAGACACCCATTTTATGCGATCCAAAACCATATTCTCTCCAACAAGTTCCTTGGGCGACGCTCGGGCCATACCACAGCATCCAAAGCAGCCTTTCCTGTAAACAGATCGGCTTCAGCTGATTTGCGAAAGTGGGTTCGCTTGAAGATTCTCCAGAAGAGATACAAGCCGAAATAAATGGGAATGCCGATGTAATCGGTGATGAAAGATTGGTAATCCCAGCCACCAGCGATGGAGTCAAAGCCGTTGAAGAGGATGATCAGACTGAAAAAGATGGCGGCGATATAGCCCAGGTAGGGTTGGAAGGGTGACTTGAATGGCAGGCTGTTGCGGTCGATGCCTTGAGCCTTGCACGCATAGTAGAACCGGATATAGGCAATGTTGATGCTGACCCAGGTGAACAGAGTCGAAATGGTGGTCAAGTTTTGGAACCTAACGAAAAGATCAGTCGGCGCACGACAACAACAGGTGAGTGGGGACAAAACGTACCATTCGAAGACCGTGTTCGAGCCGGAGGAGCACGACATGTAGGTCAACAGAGAGATGGAGCAGGTAATCAAGACACACCAGATGGGCACGCCGTTCTTGGTGCACTTGAGCAAAAATCGAGGTGCTTGTCGGTTTTGGGCGATGGCGTACAAATACCGAGAACCGGTGTACAAGAAGGCGTTGGCAGAAGAAGATGCTGAAGTCAAGATGACGGCGTTGATGATGGAGGGGAGCACCTTGATTCCGGCGCGACGAATGGCAATGACCCATGGAGACTGCGCCGCCCCAGCTGCGCCGGTCGCCAAGGCACTGAGGAGGTTCGGGTCGTTGTAAGGCACCAAAACACCAATGGCCAAGGTTCCCAAGACGTAGAAGAAGAGGATACGCCAGAAGACTCGTCGGACGGCTTTGGGGATGTTGCGGCGAGGGTCCTCGGCCTCACCAGCGGCCACCGCCACCATTTCGACACCACCATACGAGAAGGCCGCGTTGACCAGCGTTGACCACAAACCCAAAAAGCGACCCGTATCACTGGAGGCAATGTACGGCTTCATGGCTCCGGGATTCCTCCAATATTGAAAACCCAGACGATGTTGTCCCGGCACGCCCCCACAATCGATAATGAGCGCCAGAATCAAGAGCCCGAGAATGGTGATGATCTTGATGGATGCGAACAGGAATTCGGCCTCGCCATAGATGGAGACGGCGAAGATGTTGAGACAGAGGACGACGACGATGATGATGGATATCCACGCCGCCACATTGATATCGCGGGCGCCATGCCAATACTGGATGACGGTGGAGGCGGCGGAGATCTCGGCGCAGAGAGTGATGGAGCACGAATACCAGTTGTTCCAGCCGACGGCAAAACCCATGGCATCATCGACATAGCGAGAGCAGAACTGAGGAATGGCACCTGGAAGAGGCAGCCACGTGGCCATCTCACCCAACGACATCATCATGGCAAAGACGGCGAGACCGGTGAAGGTGTAACCCAGCAGGACCGACAAAGGCCCGGCTTGGGTAAAGGCACGACCGATACCCAAAAATAGACCCGTGCCGATGGTACCACCGAGCGCAATGAACTGGATATGCCGGGATTTGAGGCCTCGAGTCACATAACCGTATTCCTCGGCGGTTGCGATGTCGCCGTAGATGTCGGTGGCCTCGTTGACCCTGGAACCTCGACGAGCCTAGACGGGGACCTTGTCAGTTGCAAATTTGGGCGTCGCATCGGCGGTTTTGTCTTACCTCCATCTTGTCGCCATCGAGGGAGCTACTTCGCGGCACAGTCCCTGGCGACTCTGAGCCAGAGGTGACGTGGTAATCTTGGTACTTCTCCATGGTGACGATCGTTCGAAGATGTGAAGAGGGACGATTGAGTCAGTGGGACGGTTTTGCTACCAGGGCTCGGGGTAGCCTTCTGGGCCAGTCACAGGCGGAGACAGAGACCTGGTACCTGGAATAGCAGAAGAAACACAAAACAACCTCTTCGCCCGACGAGGGGGGTGGAGGATGGTATATGTAGCGGACCTCGCTGCAGGTGGCCATGGTGTGATGTGCGTCCTGAGGCCAGATGGCAGAGCGACAGCTACCCTGGTCGTTCGAGGCCGTACTGGGTGATGGCTTGGCCCCAAAGCCACAGATACGCAAGTTGAGGTGTCCTGGCAGTGAGTGTTACCCTACGACCCACCTTGGAGGGAGTTCAGGCGAGTAGACGTGGGAAGGGAAGGGGCTGGTGGAGGGAAGCAGAGGCACAAGCGACGGTGGGTTCGCATCAATGGGGCATCCGGGCACATTCTGGACAGGTTGGTGATCCAGCCAGCAAGGATGTGTTGTTGTCTAGGTAGGTCGATTGACGAGGCGTCAAGAGTCGTTCGGCTGATGGAGAAATGGGTGTCGGAGGAGGGTGGAGGAGGAGTGATCTCCCGCTTCGTAGACGGTAGATGTGGGTATTGTTGAGATGACGGGGTCACGGAGTGCGCCAGTGAGAAGGCAGAAGAGGCGAGGCAGAGAGGCTTTCGATGGTAGGACAATTTCACGATGGTGGCGAGTGAGGTGGGAGAAGCAGAGACAGTAGGAAGAAGAGGTCAAGCGCAGGCGCAGGCGCAGGCAATCAGAGAAGAGGGAGTTTTTTCGCCTGGCTTCTGTCCCTGCATGTCTCCCATCTTGGTACCACAGCCCTGCACTGGCACTGAACGTACTGTGTACCTACCTACTTACCCAGGCACCTAGGCATCCAGGTGACGGTGATGGTGAATTGCCAGTGTGGCACTCAAACAATGGCGCATCATCGACCACCGGCATCTCCACTCGCAACGCAACTCTCTTATCTATGGAGAATCTATTGTGCTGCAACCCTTAAAGTCAATATACATGGTGAGCGAGCCTCGCAGGTCCACCAAACATTGAACCATCAAAAGGATAGAGTTTGTCTGCCTTGAACAAAGGCGCAGCGCAGAATCAGCCTGCTGGTCTGGCTGGGTATGTGCAGGACTGTTCTAAAGTGCAGCTAGAAGATCTGCCGATCGTGAGTGGTAGCGCGTGGGGTAAAAGAGGCAGCGACGACTAGTTACAAATACTACTACAGATGTAGTATGGTCCCTAGGTACCTAGTAGCACCTAGATACCTTACCTACCTAGGTACCTAGGCGGCTACGGGGGAGGCTTGGGAGGCTAATAAAACTACTCGCCCTGGCCCCCCCAAGAGCCCCTAAACGTACGACCGACTCCCAAGACGTCGAGTTCTGTGCTTCTCAGGCGACAAGTCTTGGCCTCGACATCGCGTAACAGAATCACATCATTATTGGTGTTATTCAAGTTGACGTGATCAAGAAGATGGCTTGGCTTTTCATCCAACATGTGCTAGGAACTACAACATTCACTGTCGGCCTCGATCCCTCTTCCGCCGGCCAGACACGCATCGAATGGGCCCTTTGCCTCCCTCAGCTCCAGCTCAATCGAGTGGCAGCGGCATGTTTCGTTCGGGCGATGCCCCTTAATCGGGTTCCGTTTCCGCCTCCGAGAATCAATCATGCATTAAGTTACTGCGTCGAAGGCGGGCCGAGAGCTTCTAGAAGGCCAGAAGCAACTCACCGGTTGGCCAGGTGCCACATTAGGATCCACTGTGGGGGACTTTCATCGTTCGGCTTCCGACGTCGCAGCTCCATGTTCAAGTTGTCCAGCTTCCAGTGCGGGAGACTATGAGAACACGACGGTACTGCATCACATGCGCGCACGCCATCTTGGCTAGAGACAATCAGCTGTGCATCGCCTAGTACTTTCAGTCGTGTTCGATGATCATGACCTCCAGTCAACCCATTCTCCTTCTTGCGACTTCTGGACCAGCTGACATGCAATGCAGCCTTGGGCTGTACTAGTATGCCATCATCGAACCATTCCACAGAGCGGCTCGGCTGCCATTGATTCTCGAAGTGTTACTGCATCCGACAACTTTCTGATATCTCTGTCTGCTTTTCATGTCGATGGTTTCAATCTGCTTTCCAGGATTCAGACTTCCCAATCAAAGTTCAAGGCAGATCAAACAAGCATAGCCTACTATATGATGTCCAGTCCCAACATCCCATAGCAAGGCGTCTTTGCACCACCGCTAGTTCGACCCAACAGAAGAATCGCCAGCCTTTTTGGTCAACGGTACTCGGCCTTCCACCTGCTTCGAAAGCTCTGCTGCAAGCGCCATCAGCCTGTCTAGCGAGAAGCAGCTGCAAAGCTTCTTGGGCTTCGAGTTGATGAGATCTTTCTCGTCCATCGCCACCCCCAGGTCTCGTCGAGCCATGGTGGCAAGGGAAGGACTGTAATGTTAGCTGTGTCTCTGTTCTACACACTGTATCCCCTGATCATGAACTATGTAAGCATCCAAAAATCAGAAGGTAAGTTACTGAAGAAAGATGGGTACATATGGTAGGTAAGGCTGCAAAGCTGCCAAGGTACAAGTATACTCTTCCGCACAGCACACTACATAAGCCAACATATCAAGATATGTTGCTATAAACATCCACTCTGTATACATACCGGTGATCAGACACAGAATTCCCATATCCCCATTATGTCGGAGAGACAAAAACTTTTTCCACAAACCCCATTGATATGGGGGTTGTGGGAAGTGAAACCCGGGTTCGCAGGGTTTTTCCGTTTGGGTCTGGCGATGGCAGGCAGGCTCGTTCGCCCCGGTTCGGTTGGGTTTGGTATTGACTGATTAGCAGGCTCGGACGCCCTGTGTTCGGTTTGGGCTCGTTCGCCCCGATCTAGGCTCGAACGCCACTCGTTGGTTGGCGTCAACCCGGGTTCGCAGGATTTATTCTCGGACGGCAGGCAGTGGGAATCGAACTCGGACTCGGGACTCGGGACTCGAACTCGGGATTTTTTGTCGTCGGGTCGCCCAGTTGATACGGTTGCCTTCCACTCTTGGTGTCTGGCTTGCTGTGTAAGCCAGAGTGGTTTGACCTGGACCGATCGGTGCTGGGGGTCTTTGCGATATTGGACAGAATATTTGAACTTTTGATTCATATACCTTGATTTTGGAACACGGGAGGATGATTGGCCGGTACCTGGATCTGCAGTGAAGGGAAGTGGAACATGAAGGTGAGGTATTGGCGAGGGTGCAGTGAATCAAGAACATGGGAGGGTAGGTCTACCGGCGGGGAGGGCGCCTTTTCAGCCTACTATGAGATCTGGATTGTTTTCTTCTGATGATCGGGCCTCAGCATGTCGTCTGGTGGATGTATATCCCTGTCCACGCTGCCTTTTAAATGGAAGTTCGCGCTATAAATGATCGAGCCGCATCGGTCTACTATCGCCAGGCTCGAGATCAAGAAAAGAAAAGTCCGCACTCGAGGGGTTTCATCATGTCCTTGTCCTCCGACCGAGATCAAGCTAGATGCAGGGGATGGAATTGTGACAACCATATTTGTTTATCGAGGGCCAGCATAAAGAAGGCCTCATAAACAAAGGTTCACTAGGCGGTCATCCAACGTCGTGATATTATAATCTGTATGAGGACATCTATCGGTTCTTAATTTCCCTCAACCGACTGCCAAAATGCTCCTTTTGCTCCTCCGCCAACTTGCCCTTGGTGTCGCTAATAATGGTCAACACCAAACTGTAGTTGTTATACAAAAACTTGGCCCTCTTCGGAGCGTCTCCGGCTCCCTTGGCCAACTTGCCCAACAAGGTCTCATACTCGGTCCTCAGTCGACCAAGACTGTTTGCCACCGGCTCGTCATCGCCCGCTTCAGCACTGAGCATCAGGATTCCTTGGAGGAACTGTCCAAACCGTTGTGTGATGGCGTGAGGAGCAACCGAGGCCTTGGATGCATCCGACCCACCGCCAACAAGCGAGAAGGCAGCAGCAGCACCGCGGTTACTGCCGGCGGGCACCTTCTTCAGTGACTCGCAGTGCAAGTCCATAACCATTTGGAATCGGGGCCATAGAAGAATGTTGGTAAAGTTGATATATGAATCAGCCACGGGGACTTTCCGCCGCTGCAGCTCAAAGGCAAAATGCTGATTGAGCCGGACACATAATAATAATCCTAAGCAATCGTTTGTGCTTTCGATCAGTTGCTTCGTTAAGTTATGGCCGATGGCGAAGGTAGGTTCAAAGATCTCTGTGGCGCGACGAGATATTTGATGGTAAGTATTCGTGGAAAACAGTTCGGTGACAACCGAATATTCCGCGCACACATTGTCGATGAGCGCTCGATTAAAGTTCCGGAAAGGAAGTTCAAGGTAATGTGCTGACTTGCTCTCTTCTACTAGGTAGGCGGGCAAGGCTGCGTCATTCTTGGATTTCAAAATCTCTTCTCTTCGTCCTAGGGAAAAAGCATCATGCTGTTGGGGGGCTGACTTCGACCCTCCCAGGACATTTCTTCTGGCCGGGGTCGACTCCGAACCGAGCAGATCGTGCTGATCAAAGACATGGAGTTGCAGCTTCTCGAGGGCTTGATGATATCGGGCAAAAAGACTGCTATAGTACCAGCGCATGGTGTTGACGTAGGCTTGGCCAATTTCTTCTGCCAGCACAGAGTGGTTCCTGGCTAGATATGCATAGAGATCTTTGTATCTCAAGAATTTCTGTTGTTGAATTACCTGCGCGTTGATGTTGGGCGACCGCAGGGCCTTGATCTGAGCCACAATGTAGTCACGAATTCGCTCAATCGCTTTGGCTTTGAGGTTTTCTAGCAACGGCTTGAGATCCTGTAATGCTTTGAGATCCTCCAATTTCTTCTCTTTGGCTTCTATCATGGCGGATCTTGCCTCGACCTCGTTGAGGGCTTTGAGGAAGCTTTCATCGATTGGGCCTTCGGCAATCGTCCTCACGGTGGACGGAGAAAGAGTGACATCTTCAACCGCAGGCCCCAGGAGCTTTTCGACATTACGACGGTTGTCAAGTCTGGCGTTCAACTGGATGGAGCGAGATTGAAGATTCTCGATTTCCGCGGAGACTTGTCCCAGCTCTCCTTTGAAATTGGTCAAGTATGTTTCCACCGTTCGTAGAACTTGATCGCACTCCGCAATGGATTCGTGAAAGTCTTGATATTTCTGCCTATTCTCTTTGGCCGAGATCTCGCTGACAGGGTCTACTCGTCCAGGTTGGGAGGTTGTCTCTTGTTCGACGAATTCTTGAAGACTAAGACCGCCGAAGTCGATGTCCTCAATTTTTGTATGGCCAGGTTTTCCTGAACCAGTTTCGCCATCTGTCCAATCCCCAGGCTTCCCCAATATACCACCCAACACCTTCAAAGGGTCTTCCACATCGGGCGGGGGCCGCTGTTCGATTCGCAAAGAGGACCCATTGGGCTGTCTTGCAGGGGAGATCAGAGAGGTAGTTGAACTGTTTGCACTGAGGTCAAGGGAAGCCGAAGATCTACTTGCAGCCAAGCCCAATCCTGGCCGCTGAGTAGGGGCGAGGTGAGAGCTCTTGCGCGGTGAGGGAGAGTATGGCCTTGAAGGAGTAAGAGTGCCACTAGGAGATGCAGCGCCCACGGTCAAGCGGTCAAGCCACATTTTGGTTGGGATGTACAGAGAGATTCATTTCACCTGGAGGGAGACCAGAGGAGAGGTATAGAGAATCTGTGTTTGCATCCAGTACAATCGTATCTCAGCAAGCATCTAGACAGGTGTCGACCAGCCGTCTCCAAGGCCACCTCTCCCAGTCGCGGTCACGGTGCCGTTGATGTGCTGCCAGGCTACTACGCCGCAGTAGTATGTTATTAGTACCAGTAGGTACTACGTAGTATGCGGTTAAAGCCACACTGTTGGCAGCCACTGCCAGTGGCAGGCACTGTCAACCGAGCAACGTGCCAAGACCATTGCTTATCCAAACAAGGCTAAAGCCATCTTATCGACTAGTGGACATTTTAGCTGCGTGACTTTTCATTTTTACACCCGGGGGGAAGGCAGTCATTTCAGTCATTCAAAGCCTTTTTTTGGCCCCCGCCTCTCTTTCGATCCCACTTACTTCTAACCTGGCACTTTTGATATTTTACTTGGGTCTGGCCTGGACATCGATCTTTCTGCATCCAGCATCTCTATAAATCCATCCTTTCGCCTCTGCATCTGTCGTACACCGACTTATCCCTTGCCCAACTTTTCATTCTTTAGCCTCCTTCAGCGACACCCTCATCAACCTCCAACATGGCCGAAAACAACGACGCGCAGGTAGGTAGCCTTGATTCTGTTTTTGTCCCCCGCTCCGCCTCGTGTGCCGGCGCACTTACGTTTGGCATCTGTGCCACGATCCTTGATCCCTCCATCTCATCTTGAGACGAGCCATCCAACTGACATGATATCACTCTTAGCATGAGCACACCTTCGAGTCCGCCGATGCCGGTGCTTCGGCCACTTACCCCATGCAATGTTCCGCCTTGAGAAAGAACGGCTTCGTTGTCATCAAGGGCCGCCCATGCAAGATCGTCGAAATGTCCACCTCCAAGACTGGAAAGCACGGTCACGCCAAGGTCCATTTGGTTGCTATTGATATCTTCACTGGCAAGAAGTTGGAAGATCTTTCTCCATCCACCCACAACATGGAGGTCCCCAATGTCACCCGCCGTGAATACCAGCTGGTAAGAGATGAAATGAATCCTAGGAGATGGAACATATATTGACCTGGGCATAGCTCGACATCACTGACGACGGTTTCTTGTCTCTCATGTCCGATGATGGCACCACCAAGGACGACGTCAAGTTGCCCGATGGTGAAATCGGTGAGAAGATCGAGAGACTCTTCCGCACTGAAGAGAAGGATACCAGTAAGTGCCATTTCACAACCCAGCACACAGCTCATTGCTGATTTTCACTCTAGATGTCATCGTCTTGACTGCCATGGGCGAGGAGACCGCCATCGATGCTAAGGAGGCCCCCAAATAAATGGCCTGCGCACACAACGCACATCTGCGGCTCGTACGGTTCGCTCTACACGTCTGATGTATTTATGGATGACGACCAACCCATCATGCCTAAAGCGTTTTGGTTGCAAAGGCGGTTTGCCAACATCTAGCAGGCGAAGAGTCGATCTGCTAGAGCTACAACGAGCCATAGATCTGTGAATTGGCTGGAAAAGTAATCTTTCAGTGTTGACTCGGTAGCCTTGCAACTTTTTGAACCTTGGTAGTTAGACAATTCAAGCAATTACCAATTTAATTCTTCTTGTAGTTCCCATTGTACCTTTACTGCCTATGAGTTTGTAAAAATCTTGCGATCTTGAAAAGTCCTAAATGAGCAACCGTTGATTGGTTGAAATCCATTTTGATATTCAGCCTGGTCCGGATATCGACACCCATATTTTCAGAAAGAGGTTGGCTTGATCTTACCTTGAGACCCTCAAATCGCCTTTTTTTCGTTGTTTGGATCAGGGTTTTAGAACCGGTCTTGTATTACTGCGGCCATGTCCAACTTTGTTCGGTTGCCCAGGTCCGAAAATGGACGAAGATGATCGTTGCGACCAATGTGGCTCGACAGATTTGTTCGTCGAGGAAGATGGCAGAACCTACTGCGAGAACGGGCATGACCAGGGAAGAGCACCCGTGACAGGCGACGACGATCTGGACTTTGCGAGACACGGGAAAGTCATAAGGAAGAAAGAGCCCAAAGAGAAGCAAAAGGTGTCGGGAGGTGAGAGTTTCTGTCCAAGATTGTATCTATCTCGGTCATGGCCAAAGCTAATCGAGGCCAACAGTCCTACATGGACCCAAAGCATATCAGCTATTTCTCCAGTCATGGCAGCTCATCTTGCGGAAGCAATGCTACGCTCTGGTCCATGAAAAAGGCTTGCCGCCGGACCTTTGGGTGAGCATCTCTCTCTTATCTACTCCCTATGATCACGACGACTTGGATCTACTGCCAGCTGGCCGGAGCATAAGCTGACTGACTACCGCTTTTGCCCTTGCCAGACGATCGTAAGGGATTTATGGGTGCTATGGCTCTCAAGGCTTGACCATCGCCTCCAAGAGCCGAGCGACTCTCATCCGTTTGCTGAGCCTGCAAGCGAAGCAGATCTGGTTACAACCTCTGCCAACGAGACAGACACAGATGCAGAAAACGAGCAGCAACGCAGGAGCCGCGACTCGTCACACAACGGTCCAGCGCTGTTCGATACGGTTGCTCTGAACTACCTCGGCGTCCTTCTACTTCGGAGACCAATCAGTCTAGCAACCATGCTCGAGTACGTGACTGCCCCAGTATTCTATCAAGGAATTGAACATCCCTCCTTACTGACACATTCCACCTATAGATGGATCCAGAGAGAAGATATCCCTTTCATCCGTGCTATACGGCACGTTCCCGCGGAAATGAAGGACCGCCTCCCCGGAGAATATCACCTCAGGCTAGAGACTGTACGGATGATCGAGGAGGATGACCTACAGGCGGCTGTGTACCGTTGCACGAAAATGTACAGCATGTCGTTCGGGATGATAATGCCTCCATTGAACCACAATCTCTTCCTACTCAGCTACGTCCGCTCACTTGCCCTCCCGATCGAGGTGTACAGTATAGCTCAGCGTCTCAATGGCATCACGAAGTACCGATTCTGTTACCCTGACGGGACGACACTGGGTACATCGAGACGTCAACCAACTACCTACCCCGAGGCGCAACTGATGTCGCTTATTGTGGTAGCCACAAAACTCCTGTTCCCCTTCGACTCGCACACAGTCAAGCGGTACCCGAAGGACGCCAACGACCCTACGACGATGCGTATGGACTGGGCTGCGTGGCTGGACGCGAAACGGAAATGGGACAAACACAGTGCCAGCACTACCCAAGACACAACCGGTGGCGGTCTCCGACCTGGGTCTGAAATCCACGTCAAAGACAGCGATATTCTAAGTATGACGGAACACCAACTCGACCAGTATATGGACTGGTATCAGCGGACATGGATCGATGACAATAACAGCCAAAAGAGACATTCTCAATCCCAAGGAAACACCATAGACAAAGAGATACTGGATATGTTCCCGCTCCATGACCTGCCTGATCTGGCCAAGACAAGGGAAGAGCACGAGCGGCAGTCAAGAGAGGACCAATCCCAGTTGACAATACGGATTAAAGAGGTGCAATCCTCGCTGATGTCGCGTAGAGCGATTTCTGCGGAGGAAGAAGCCGAGCGAGGCATTCAGGTCCTTCGTCCTGGTGCCATGTTTCTCCGGATTCGGAATCTCGAAGACCTCGCCGCGACGGAGACTGTGGTCAAGGTATTTCACCAAGAAGCGGCGCGTGCGGCGTGCCTGAGCGTCAAGGCGCTCTTGAGGGCCGTTAACCACTGCGAAGAGAGGATCGACGAGTGGCTCAAGGCTCGGAGACGACAAGAGGTGTTTAGAAATGAAGACGCAGACGAGCTCCACAACGACGACGACGACGATGAGGAGGAGGATGACCACGACGACAGTGATATCCAGGAACAAGAAACGGAGAAAAGACGACGGTTGGAGACCGGACATGAAGATAACGACGCAGTCGCTACGGCCATACTCGCGACAAGCCCGCCCAACGCTTCAGCGTCAGGTACTATGCTCGCTAGAGATCTTAGCGGTCTGGACATCCAGTCATCGCCCCGACCCAACGATCAGTCTGATTTGGACGAAGACATGGACCTGGACATGTAATATGGTAAACTCTGTTATCAAGCCGGCCAGACTGGCGCGGCGATAGTTTCAAGGGTTACATGGCCCGCAACACCAGACATTTTTCTGTACACCTGCTCGTCAAGGCAGCGTAATTTGACATGCAATGATCGTACTCGCACCATTGTATTCCGTGACCCGAAGCTTCCAGTGACCTCAATATTTCACATTGACTGTTTTGTTCCCTACATCGCCAGTCACAGACCTGCTTCATCCTTTCAATATCCATATCCTCCAAAGCTCACATAGCCACAACCACAGGATGTCAATGTCACTTGAACCAGCCCAGCCAGTGTCCTTGCCCGGTTTATCCATCGCTCCTGGCTATCATTGTATCATTGTACCACTCCTTAACTCACACGTTCAACGTCACCCCCATTCTTCTCCCACTCAATCCAACTCCCAGGAAACTCACCAACTTTACCCGCAAAGCCCGCCTGCCTAGCCAACCTCGCAGCCGCACGACTCCTCACTCCAGCCTTACAATAGAAAATGACTTCATCATCCTTGCCCGGTTTCTCAAATCCATATCTCTCCTCAAACTCTTCAGCGGGCAAGAAGAAAGCGTCCGCGGCCGAAGTGACGGGCAAGTTGCGACTTCCGGGGATTTTGCCCGTGGACTGCAACTCGCCTGGTTCGCGCACGTCGATCAGGATGCGTTTCGGGTCCGGTTTGGCCGCTAGAGACTGAATATCCGGGAAGGAATAGACGGCTGATTGTGGTTCAGAGGTCGAAGACTCGGAAGAGGCAGTAGAGGCGGTGTCGTCTTTGCGTGGGATTAATGTGGTGGTGAAGTGTCTTTTGGGCTGGCGGAGGCGGGGTTGGGGCATCAAGGTTGCTGCTGATGTCTTGGGGGTGTTGGTCTTGAAGGGGCAAAAGGAAGATGCAGAGGGCGAAGCGCTGGTCGACTGCAGCCGTGTCTGTTGTGCATGACTGGCACGGAGGGAGCGGCTTGCTGGTGCTGATGCTGTTGCTGTTGCTGTTCGGGATGCCGCAGTCGGGGAGGGTAGGTGTTCGATGGAGCGTGTGAGGATTGATACACCGCGTTTGGATGCCATGATTCTTTCTTTCTCGTCCTTTCGTTTGCAATGATCAATAGCTTTGGAGACTGCTTTAATGACCGAATGCTTTTGATGCGGAAGCTGTTCGACTTATTGTAGAGCAATTGAACATCGGTCGTCCATTTCCCGAGGTATTTCCAATCAGCCGTACGGTGGAGCATGTCACCTACTCGAGCAAGGCTGCGACACGGATGAATCTCCTTTTAGGATCCAGTTGTGGGAGGATTGCGAGAGGTAGACTTTTGCATTCTTTCTTCCAATCTACAACATCTGAAACTGGACCCCTATAATCGAGCACGGCACGCTTTATGCGTCAAGATTCTTCAAGCCAAGATCAAGATTTCTCCCAGGTCGCAAACTTTCCCTATACCAAACAAAGCACCTTATGAACTCCCATGTCCATCCAACCCGAGATCCACTGGCATTAGGTTACGCCACTCTATGTTGTTGAAGTTCATCAAATCCATCCGTATCAGTGTCGCCGCTGGGTTTTCACAGGCCCTTGAACCTCTCCCAGCCAGCAGCACCATTTTTGCTGGGCGAGGCCCGGCCTTCTTCGACAATCTTTCCACTGACGTCGCGTCGACGGCCCATGCCCCTGCCAAATTCCGAGCCCAGTCCAGCGTACCCGCTATTAAGGTCATGGCCTGTAGAGTTGGACACCTGTCTGGGCCCGTTCCACTGAGGGTTGGCGGAAACGTTCAGAATGTTGGCGCTCAACTTCTCATCCTCACTGTCAGAACCATAGATCTCGAAGTTGCCGCTATAATCGCTTCCTGTCTGCATTGTCCTTGTATGCTGATACATATCTTCTACGCTTTCCATCGCGGCCTGCATCTCTTTCTTGTTTCTCTCTGAAGTCACTGAGCCGATGGATGACCTCAGATCACCATAAAAGCGACCCTTCCCACCACTTCCGATAAAGCTCGACGGCCGAGGCCCCATATTTGGTCGAGACTGTGCATTGGTGTCAGCATCAAGTAGGGCAGCTCTGCTTCCGTTGTGCATTGCATCAGGGCTCCTTGGGCGCGCACAGATGTTCTCGTCTTGGTACTGGACTCGAGTCGGAGTCGGAGGATTCATGGCAAGCGGCTCAAGGCTTCTTTTCTTTAGTTGCGGCTGCGGGCTCTGAACCGGAAGGCTCTGGTTGAAGGTAGCGGTGCTCGCATTGGCCGGAGGGAAACGAGTCTGGCTGTTGTTGTGCGGTAGGTGGGTCTGGCTGTGTCTCATTGCTCCCTGATACCAGTTCTCTCTTTCACTCTGGCGTCGGTCGAAGGACGCGTCGCGGCCGGATATTGCCGAGACCGGAGACATTGGGCGGACCTCATGGTTGAGCTGAGCGGTTGCGCCTTGGCTTAACTCATTGGGTACACCCTCATAATCGAGGTATGAAAGCCATGATGATGGACGAGAAGTCTCTTTCGTAAGCCCTGAAGAGCGCTCCGGCCGGAAGTCCAAGCCGGTACCGGCACCTCGCGAGGTAGGAGAAGGATTGACGGTCGAATTGGGACGTTCGGGAGACGAATTCCTTGACCATCGCCATGGATCCTTGTCCTTCTCTTCCAACTCTTTTCGAAAATCTGCTCTGGAGGTGCGGGCATTCTCGCTCCCATACAGAGTAACACTATCCGCCGAGTCGGTACGAGTATGGATAAAAGGGACCCTCCTGAACCCGGAAGCCTGCGAGTCTCGCTTTGCAGCCAACTCAGACGCCTTCATGTTCTTTTCCGTAATGGCCTCTGACTTGTTTCGTTTGTGTCTTGATGTGAGATTCGGCTCCAGGGGATTCATATCTGGCGGCAATCTTGAGATCTGTCTGAACTTTACTGCCAAGTAGATGTCGAACAGAAGGGACACCCCAAGCAGTCCACTCTCGGTGCAGGTAAGAAGGAAAAAAGCGTATATGACCTTGTATGATAGCGCTGAGTCGTTAAAGAGTGTGCTCCAGCTGTAAGTATTGCTTGTATAATCTGCATGCGCCATCCATGCTGAGAAAACAAAGAACGGAACTAGGCCGGTGTCGAGCATAGCTGCGAAGATCATGTAACTTGCCGTGGACCCTGGACTTCGGCCAGTCGGGCCTCGACAAAGATGGTACACTGCATATACCAAGTGGCAGAGGCCTACGGCGGGAGCCACCCGAATGATCCATGCTACCGTTGACGAAGTTTTGTTGATGGCAATGACGCAGAACAGGATACCCAAGGCTCCAAGCAAGGCACACACTCGTAGGAACAGCTGGATCTGGCGAGAGCGAGTGACTCTGATCAGGGTATTGGGATTCATAGGTTTCGCATCGAGGTTCCCGTAGGGGACGATTATATACTGCGGGCAAAGTCAGTGCCAATGCTATGCTTCTGCTGTCAAATCACGAAGCATACCGTGTCAGGATGTTTGTTGAAATCAATAAGAGGTCCATCTTCCTTCGGTTTCGGCAGCTTCGGGGACCATGAAGCCTGTGTGGCAGCTTTGGGATTGAAACCCCGTTGCGTAGGGCCTCCGAACGTGTAGGTGTTGGGTCGGTCGTAAATAAAGGGTGGCTCGACGCCCATTGTTCGTTATGGAATGCTGCTGTCTTGGAAGACAACAAGAATCTGGGGCAGAGGGCGGATGGAAGGTTCCGTAGGCAGGACGTCAAGGTCAGGGCAATGATGGAGAGGTCATAGCGGAGTGGGAATGTTGTAGACGGGTAGACAGGTAGACAACCAGAGAGTGACCCCAGCTGGAGTCTGAAGGCATGTTGACACCGGGGAAAGGTCCGAGGTTGGCGCAGCAACAGCTTCTTATCGATAACCGCCTGCGCCCGACTTCTTTATTTAGACCTCCCCCTATTTCCACCCAACATCCCTACGCAGCCACAGCCTTGCAGGATCACGAAAAGGGTATGTGTATTCATTCATTTGATGGTGTCTATCCACTTGAGAGAGGCGCTTTCGGCTTGTGTCTACTTAACACCCAGCAGCTCCAGCGCCCGCACGAGCTCTTCTACCGCCCATCTGACATCCTCCTCCGCTTCCTCCGCCGCCGGTCCGTCTGGTTCCAGAATTGACTCGAATGTCCCTGCTCTCTTGTAGCGCCAGGCTGACCGAGCACGGATAGTTGGAGCAGTCGCCCACAAGTTGCGGTATGAGTATCGGAGATCATCTTTAGCCACCTTTTGGAGGGCGGCGATATCCTCGGCATCGGACAATTCCAAGTCGTTCAAGTGGAAGCCAAAATCTTTCGCTGATCTCATTCGACTGTCCGGATATGCTGCCCAGAATTCGGGGTCTGTTGGGGCACAGGGCAAGCCAAGAGCCGAGCAAGTGTATTCGTAGACATACAAGCCATACGTCTGAACATCTGATTGCAATGCCAGGATTGCAGTAGAGGTCGGGAAGAGGAGATGCAGATGGGCCCAGCGACTGCAAACACTCCCGCAGAGGCTGACAAGGTTAGCCAGTGCCCTCAGTTCTAAGCCAGAGGCTCTCCTGAAGTCGCAAAGTTCGGACTGTAGTGTCTTGACAGCTGCACTCATGAGCACTACCATCGTCTCAGCGAATTGCTCCATGTGAGACTGGTCCTCAAGGTCGACACGGGTTTCAAGTCTTTTGCAAACTTCAGTCGCGATAACCATCACCAGAGGCCCTAGGAGTATGTTGGGGTCGCGGTTATGCACCACTCGCTCCATGTAGATCGGAAATACAGCCTTGATGAAGCGAAGTTGGGCCGTGATGTTGAGCATGAATCTGCCTTCGTCGTCTATGTATTTGGGGTCACTTGCGGATAACGTGCTGGCAAGATGCTGGATCAATTCCTCCTTTGTGCCGTGGACCACAGCTAGCTCGCAGGCGATGCGGAAGGTTCGAACAGCGTATTCGTCATCGATATGAGCTGACTCGCCCAAGCGGCGGACAAACAATCGCTCCAGATGGAGAATCTTATCTTTGAGTTGTATGTCCTCCGCATCCAGAAACCAGGGGTCAATCCTGAAAGTCGGGAACGAATATCTGCTCAGCTCGAACACAACAGCATGAATGAAGTCTGACCACGCGTCTCTCGCCTCTCCTTCGAGTTGCACCCAAGTCTCCTTCAAGGCACCGGTGATAGTCTCGAGTAGCTTGTCTGCATGCGCCTTTGTCAGACGCTCGATGTCCGAGAGCTGCCGCTCGTCTGTCGTCTGAAGATAATGAAGGCTCCGTATGACATGGAGGACAATTTCCAGTCGATAGTCGAGCAGGTCTGCACGGGTGAAATTGAGATTCGGCACAGCCTCCGCGAGTCTACTGCGTAACCCTGCAAAATCAAGGAAGTCGGGAAGCGTTTTGACAAGAGTGTTCGTCAGAAGGTGCTCAAACCCGATGTCATCCTCTGGTCCCAGAATCGCCGTCAACCAGCTGCTGAGGAAATCGTATATGTGTGGGCCTACGAAATCCTTGCAAGATGCAATTTTGCTGGTCATGAGGATGCGGTAGTGCCTGGTTGAGTCTGTGAAATCGCCATATCTGTAAATGGAAAAATGGCCCCATTTGGACCAGTAATCGTCCCAGGTATTGTTCCCCTGTTCAACCAGAATATTTGCAAGCGTGTACCATGTCTCCACCAAAGACACCAGCAGCATGTCGTCAAGAGGATGATAGCGGCTTAGCTGGCTAAACGTGATTCTCCGTAGCTCTTCTCGTAGCATTTTGAGGAAATCTGTGGGGGCATTTGACGCCTTCTTCAAGTATGCTGTCAAGACATCAAAAATTGCACTGATAGCTCGATCGCTAAGTCCCTCCTCCCGGCCGCCGAGCCAAATCATGTCGCGAAACCGATCTCCTGTTAAGAGACAGCGCGCCTGAGGTTCAGTGAGGCAGAGTTCAATGGCCTCCACGTAGGTTTTCGCTATCCCGTTGAACCGCGAAATCGCCATGGTCAAGTTTCGCTGATGCACCGTGAGCTCGTACCAATGAATGCCATCATCCCCTAATTTCTGCTTATCAGAAGTCGGGATTGTCTTCAACTTGTCACTGATCTTGAAAATCATGTCATGAATCCAGACAGCCAATTCATGAAGTTCTGATTCGGATGCTGGTTGCGGAATGGCCGATCTAACGGTACTGGCCCAGCATCGAAGCGTAAGCGTACATACAGCGTCATGAGCATTACCGAACTCGACTAGATCTTTGACTTTTGAAATCTCCGGTTTGACGCCGACCGGTGCGTAGTGATAGAGTGTGGAAAAAAGAAGATAACGGTTCGCCACCGCTGCGAGGTCTTCGACGCTTAACGGGCTGGATTCTTCGACCAGCAGCGGTTTGTCGTCCCCAATATCGCGGCCATTGTTCGGTAACAAACTGAACACCAGAGAAACTTTGCGCAGTTTGAGCTTCCTCAACTGTTCACTGTCCTGGGAACCGCAACGGGGCCGTACGGCAAGCGTGAATGCTGTGAGCTTGAGGAAAAGGTGAAAGTCTGTGTCACCAGGCTCGGGAACCAACTCTGAAATGCCAACTAAGCGTTCTAGGAATCGAGGCACCTGTATCGAAGTCCGTGAGAAGAAGTCGAGCATGTTGTTCGACTTGTCCGAATACTGCTTGAACATCTGCTTCAATAGGTTGTTCGCAATGTCCCCCTCCGAAGTCCGTGCAAGGATTAGGCACCACTGAAATGCAACCAGACCAAACTGCTTCAACTTTACCATTTGACCGTAATTCGTCCTTTTTGGCTTCCCTTGTGCCGCCATTTCTTGGGCGAAGAACTTGAGGAAATCTGTCATCGCTGCCGGAAGCATAGAGAAACCAGAGCAGATTGAGCTGCCGGGGCTTGCCGGGGCTGTTACCACACACTCTTCGTTACCGAGGGCAGTACAAACACATCCGATGACGAGAATGATATAGGCAAGTATCTCCGCCGGATGGCCTGCCGATCGTTCACCTCCCGGTTGCTTTGATGGCAGATTCTTCAGGTAAGGAAGCCACGATTGACCAGGATGTAGTTGGTGAACCAAGGCAATGGTCTCGATCTCATCAGCCGGGATGTCCAAACGCGACACATCGGGAACCGCGGGGCTTCCAGACTGTCTTGCGATGTAGGAAAATAGGGTATCAGTGGTCTCCTGCCGCAGTACTAAAGACGATGCGAGCTTTACCAGCATCTGATTAGTCTTCATGATCTTAAGGTCGATAGTGATTGCAAGTGTGATGCTTTTGCTGATTCTGGAAATTCCCTGTGCAAGGACAATCAGCCTGTTCAAGACAGCCAGAGTTCCCGGAAGACGCAATGTGCTTTTCGCGGTATCGAATGTCTCAATATCCTGCCGGAGTCTGTCGATGTCATCAATGACAACGCCGATAAAAGCTTCCAGCTCGTGAGCTGCGGAGAGGGTCAGACTCTGGTTGACATAGGTGATGATGCTTGCAACCGACTCCGCGCACGCTGTGAGCAGAAGGGCATACTCGTCCCGGCCGGCACCGGCTGGGTTTGTATCGCCGCATAAGATGGAACCTATCTCAGTGAAACTTTCGCGAATGATTGATTCAACATCTGCTGACCAAGTCGAAGACACGAGTGTGCGTCCAGACTTTGGAGTTGTGATGGTTGAACTGCCTCTCGCAGGGCCAAAGAGAGTAGATAGGTGTATACTTGCTGGATTCAAGATTCGAAAAGCATCCTGCAAGAACATGGAATTCTGGAAGAAGTGGACATTCTGCACAACCGTCGTACCCGGCGGATTGTTAATGGCCTGTGATATGATGTCCGCTCTATTGTGCAGGTTGAGATCTTCGAATCCGTCCACCGGAAGGCTTGCAGTCGCCTCGCGACGAGCCATAACGTCGGCGTGTACCTCCAGCGCTCTTGGAGCCTGTTTCCTGCTGTACTATCAGTATTCGTGCTTGTTAACAGTAAGAGAGCGGTCACTCACTTTGGCACTCGACTTCTTGTCAACCGATCTGAAATGGTAGAACTCGGCGGATGCTGCGTGAGAGACTGTCCACATGCTTGCATTCTTACCGGGGGAGGTCGAGGTACACGCCTGACAAGTGGGGGAAGCCTGTCCTGGGTATTCAAGGCGGCCTCAGTATGTTCTGTTGCACTATCGTATTGTCGGCTAGATCGAGGACGACTGCGTCGTGGTTGGCGAGGCTGAAAGTACTCCTGGAGCCTCGCTGAACGATTTTGGCGCGTCAAGTCATGCTCCGGTTGAAGATGTCGAGGTACAGCTTTATTGTTCTGGATGCGTTGAAGTGTGGCTTGAGTGGTCTCTTTCAAGTGGGTGAGCTGAGTTGAAGCCTTGTTTGAGGTGGTATCAGTCAAGTCGTGGCATGTGCCGTTGGCGGAGCCTGGTTGAGGGTCAAAGGGGCTGCGCCTTATGGGCTCTCCTTCATAGTCACTGACATGAGCCGTCGTCCTCCGATGAGCTCTCCAGCGACCCAACTCTTTGTTCACATCCAAGGTATCCCCTGTCGTTGCCAGTTTGAAGAACTTCTTAGATGGATCTTGGGGTCTACTCTGGCCAGAGCGTCCTCCTCGCCTTCTTGCGATCCTCAGGAACAGGGGAATCTTTTTCTTCCTTGAAACCAGGCGCGTCCAATATGGTAAGCTTCGGCTTTTGGTGCGCCTTCTTAAGCCTCTTACGTGGAAGTGAGACATGCTTTGACCTGGGTCCAACTGCGTTGCTTGCGCCGTTGCGATGCTGTCGTTCAGGCCTGATGACTGCCGGTTTTGACCCGACTTCTTTCGCTATTCGAGGCTTCCCTTTTTTGACGAGGTGTTCCGACTCCTTGGTGCGAGCATCGCATCGACGGTGTCTTCCTCGACAATATCATTCTCAAACCACAGTTGCGCATCGCCATCCAAGAGATTGATAGGCGGGTCACTAGGTCCCTCCGAATCACTGTCTGATGTAGTATAGATCGCATCAGTGTGCATGAAACGAGCGGTCCTGGTGTCTGTCCTTCTTGCCGAGGAAGGTGGTATATGCTGGGCAACGCCTTTCTCCAAAGCTGGCTTAACTGGCGACCGCGCCTGGTGTCGCGAGGCAAGCTTGTTGTCCCGCTGCTTCGAATCCAGCTTCAGCCAGGAGGCCGGCAATACCCCCCTTGATCTTTCGCCGCATGCGTTGGATGCCTTGAGAATCAGCATCGGAGCTGTCGGCCGCACTTGAAGTTGCCGAGGAATCATCGCTGATAATGACCTGCTCGGAGTCAGAGGAGTCGAGAGCTTCAAAATGTGCTCGTTTTATGCCCTGCCTCTCAGAGGACAATAGCGGAGTTGGAAGAAGCGCGGGGGTGGTATTTCCCGGCAGGAATTCATCAATATCAGGAAGTAGGCCATCCTGGGAGGACAGTGTACCTCGGGAACGTGGCGGAGAAGGTGGAATTTGAAAGCTTGGGCTTTTTGCCCGAGGGGCGCTCTCGAGTACATTTCGCTCTTCGGGAAGGTCATATATATGAGAATCAGCAATGGTGGTAGGCGTCTTCCGGGATTGCTTTGGACGCCGGCGTCTCTTCAAAGCATTTGCCAGAGTCTGAGTTGCAGGGCCGTTAAGGATATCCGACAGGTCAGGAAGGTCGTCGCCGAAGGAGATTGAAGGACCAGTAGTATACAGCCGTGTTCCACGGACCGGGCTTTGCGACTCTTCTTCATCGTTTTTCGAAATCGGGGTCGAAGGTCGGCTTTGGGTGTCTGAATTCCTCGTCTGGCTGCTTCCGTAGGTGTCGGCACCTTGGGAATCCTCCTCTGAGACATTGTGCGGCGGGAGGATAATCTGCTGCAATGGGACAGGCTTGAGACCTCTAGATTTCAGAGTCTGCCTGTATCTAGCGTCTTCCAGCGCATAAGGATGTACTTGAATAGGCGCTCGAGGCCGGAAAGACCTCCTCATGGGATGCTCATCGACTCCCTCGGCTAACTCAGGGCCATCTGATTGTTCATTGCGCCCAGTCGTCGCAGGAGGGGCACTTGGGCCCCCCCGGGGATTTTGAACGAGGGGATCCCGCGATCGATGAAGGCAAAGACGAAAGCGGACTGTCAGTGTCATCGTCGCCCTGTCGGTTTAAAGAGCCCAGAATGTCCTGTATTGTCCGCATGCCTTTCCGGAGTTCGGCTTCGAGCATCCCAGCAGTTGACTCCCCCGGGGCCAGGAGGAAAACTGGAAGACATGGGCGCATCGGTGCCATCATGACCGTTTCGCCTATCACTGCAAAGGCTGGAATCGCCTTCGTGAGAATCTCGATGCTGGGAAGAGTCATTCCTCCCACTGCTCGGTTCACAATTTCCGTTTCCCCTGCCCTCTATACTGTATTTCTGTCCATCTGACGATGTTGGGGCTTCATTCAGGGAGTATTGCACTTGCTCAGTTGTTCGTCCTGTTTGGGATTGTTTGCTGGCCGAACCGATCTCAACACTGATGGCGTTGCCATGACCAAGCACAAGATCAACACGGCGGACATCCTCCTCCTCATCCTCCTCTTCGTCGTCAGAGTCTGGCACATATCCGCGATCTCTCCAGTTGGCCATCACTGGTGCTTTCCATGGTCCTGTGGCGGCCTTTGGATATGGTTTGATATCAAGTGGCTCAGTCGCGTCGTGAGACGCGTCTTTGATGGGGCACATTAATGCCAAGGCACTAGAATCTTGAGGCGGAAAGTTTTCCGATAGGTCATAGTGTTGACGACAATGGGACGACAAACCATCAAGATCCTCAGTCTGATGTGACAAGAAGACTGTGAGCGGATTACTTGGTGATTCAACAAAGATGAGTCGCCGGCTGGTCGGATGGGCTCTGGTGGTGGGCTTTGGTGTACTGAACGGTGAGCCTCGGAGCTACTCTTGTTCCAAACATACAATTGACTGACAGTGCAAAGGTTATGTCACTTTCCAGCCTGCGTTTGAGCAACGTGCCCTGGAAAAACTGAAAGAAGAGTATGTGGCAAATGCTGGACACTTTGCAACCTTTGACTGATCGTGCTGCTCTTGTGCGCATAGGGAACTTGCTGCTGCAGACCTCGGCCCCAATTTGATAGAAATCCCTGCTCAGACAACGAACCCGCTCAAGGAAAATGCCACCACCCAAGGCGTCACTGCTCGACAGACCGGCTGAAGTGTCACTGGTATGGCTTGGAGTGTCAGAAACGCATGTAGAAGGCCGACCGCTGTGTTAAGAGGTTGGATACATGCAGAGACCCCGGAGTCCAAGGACCGAGTCTAGACGACCAGCCCTACCCATTCTATACCTCTCAGGACGCCAATCTACGCATGACAGATGTGCGGATGACATGGTAATCGGCGGTGCTGCGGGTAGCTTCTCACGACCTTCGCGGAATGGCTGTCCCAAGACTGCTCTAGATGCCGCAACCAGTGATTCTTCTGGTCAAAACACAACTCTACACCATTTGATTTCCAAGATTGAAGAAGGCCACAGCTCATCGAGAGCTGAAAAGAATCCGACAACGGTGCTCAAATAGTATTCAACATGGGACTACCTCCGCTCATGGATATCAGGCGGCGAAAAGCCCAGGATACAGGCGCAGGTCTCCACGAGGGCTTGCATTGGGTTGGTCTTCATTCGGATCAGGTCAGGCCTATCGTCGTGGGATCGACCTAGCTCTACAAATTTGGTCGCTATAGCAGTGCCAAAGCAAACGGTGGCAAGGAATCAGAGACAATTTCCCAGAGTGGAATCTGGGGGTTATTGCAAATTCAATGAAAGCAATCGGATCAATTTGGCTTCGCACGTTTCCTGAGCGAATGCAATCATGGCCAAGGCTGCGTGTAACCCTACAATCAACGATGTGGTCATCGGTCTGGAACTCCTCCCTGCCATGGGCCTTTTGCGTCTAGAGTTTCCTCCCATGAGCTCATTCAACCTCTTGCACAAGCGCGTTGTTACTTGCTGGCAGCGGTGGACCAAAAGCACGCCCAACTCTCTTACCCAACCACTCTTCAGGAACTCCAAGCCGCACCCCATCCTTCGTACTGACCCATCTCGTGTACAGTGGGTTGGCTTTCTGGACGACCTCTTCCTCGTCGTATGGCGATCCGGCCGCTGCTGCTGCTGTTGCCGCAGCCAGCGTCTCGGGTTTTGGAGCGGCACCGCGAGCTTTGGACACCTGGGGTTTGAGCTGTTTTGGATATTAGCTACGAATCGTATCAATGAAACAACCATGGACACACCAGCCGGTTCAATGCAGCAGCCTTTTCCTCCTGGATTTTCCGCTTGGTCAACTCCTTGCGTTTTCTTGCATGCTCGTCTTTCTTCATCGCCTTTTCCGCGTCGGTAAAGAACTAAAAGCATAGTCAGAGCCAATTCCTGGGCAGGGAGGGATAGTAGGCTGGAGATTACCTTTCGCTGTTGTGGTGCCATGTCCAGTGCCATGAGTGTGCCTTGATCTTCCGGTCTGCCGCGCTGTCTCTTGGTCAATTTGGTCAAGTCGGGGGTGGCAGAACCAGAAGCTGGAGTATCGTCGTCGCTATCGTCCAAGTCGTCATCATCTTCCTCGTCCTCGTCAAGCTCTTCTTCATCGCCTTGAGCATCTGCTCCTTCCAACTCGACCTCTTCGTCATCACCCAGAGTTTCATCGTTGACATGGACCGTAGTTTCATCCTCCTCTTCGGAAAGCTCCGAGGAATTGTTAACTTCATCGTCGTCTGGGTCGTCTTCCATTTCCTTATCTTCGACTGACTTGACAGGCCCGACGTTTGCAGGAGTGACAATAACTTTGGCTGGTTGCTTACTGTCTGAGCGGGCAGCGGGTGGCTTCAAGGTGATCTTCGGAGGTTTGGGCGCAGCGTGGCGTTTCGGAGGAGGAGCAGGGGAGTCATCCATGTCGACGTCTTCATCGTCGGTTCCACCTTCCGGTTCGGCGCCTAGTTGATCGAAGTCGTCGAGGGCCTCGTCTTCGTCTTCCTCCTCGTCCTCTTCATCTTCTTCTTCATCTTCGCCGTCCTCTTCCAATTCGCTCTCGCCATACTCCGTGTAGGTTGGTCTCTGGTTTCCACGAGTGGCGGCTCTCGAACCAAGCGCGGCTCGACGGGTGCTTCGTGGACCGTCCAGAACTTGCCCACCACCGAGCGTGTCTTGAAGTGATTCGATCTCATTTGCGCGCATGACTTCTCGAAGCTTGCTTGGAGCAGCCTTGACGGTCAATTTGAGACTTTGTCGTCGGTCATCTGTAAAGCCAGGGCTTCGTTGGACGGAAGCGGGGGAGCTGGTCGATGCACCTGCGCGCCGTGGCCTGGAGGACGCCGGTGTTGAGGCACCAGAGGAACTAAGCGTCGCGTCAGCCTCAGTCCTCTGAGAAGAACGGTATTTCAATGTAATGAAAGGCATAATAAAGAACTCAGCATATACAGC
The DNA here is from genome assembly GCA_024611085.1 of Exophiala sp. LBMH1013. Classification (NCBI taxonomy): domain Eukaryota; kingdom Fungi; phylum Ascomycota; class Eurotiomycetes; order Chaetothyriales; family Herpotrichiellaceae; genus Exophiala; species Exophiala sp. LBMH1013. The sequence goes on along the minus strand of JAMFLB010000006.1, from coordinate 1,063,585 downwards.
CAATATCGCGGTGACTGTAGCTTCTCTTAATGGAACGGAAAAACAGGAGTAGTCGATCTTAAGCCTTTCGCGATAGAGATGGGCCAGAACTGCAGAAGAGACAAAGGATATGTGGATCGACATTCACAGGACTTAGGATACCAGTGAATCACTGGCCTGCCGTGTCTGTGCATGTGTGTGTTCACCACAACATGATTCTGCCTGCCTACTCCCATAGTAGAGTAGGTCCCTGGCTAACATAGCCGCATCTTTCTGTACTGCTTGCTTTGCGGTGGTATGGGCTGCATATCAAGACAACAGCCCTGGCATTTGCCAACTCACGCAAGGGTACAATGAACAGAAGAGTCACTTACTCATATCTGCCTGCTCTCCGCATTGATTCGGCTTGTCTTGGGTCGTAGTCTTCACCACTGGATATATCTGACTCGTCTGAAGGATCATCAGTTGCATCGCTGAACTGATGTTGCACACGGTGGTGTTTATCTGTCATTTTTCAGGCTGGGCGAAAGACGGTTCTCCGTTAGCTCGGTCCGCACTATGCTGTGCGCTGTGGCGGCTTGATCCTGGTGAGTTTTGCGCGTCTAATGGCCCCGTGTTTTCCTTGATTTGTCTATCTTTTGAACCCTAAACGCAGTGGAATTGCTCAATTCCCCAGAACGCACATAAATCCGTCTGACTAGCTGAACTGTTTGTCGGCCGGTAATATGAGTTATTCGAGATCCAGAAGGCTGCTAAAGACACGTTCCGAACAATGCCACAGTGCAACAACCAACACCCGATATTTGATGTGGCATTCGATGCTCTGAACTTGTGGCTGATGGCTTCAGCCCTGTCACGTGTCACGTTCTTCCGCCACAATTGATGAGCCGAGGCTGGCAACGTGACCACTTCAACTTCAGCAACTGGACTGACTGACGCTCGTCTCATGCTTCTTTCTGTCCACGCCTTGGACAGATCTGCTAGCCTCTGTACCATTTCAAGTTCGACACGATGGCAGACCAGGAGTCAAAGAAAATACCATCCATCCCCGAATGGCAGAAATTCTATCAGCCCGCTCAAGAACCCGGCGCTCCTCACGATGACCAACCTTCTCCCAGCCAAGATGCCGCCCAATCCTCATCAACGACAGAACTCCCTTCGCTCGAACAAGCGCGGAGGTATCTTGAAAATGACTCCATACGGGGGGGTTCACGGGAGCAAAAGGTCGCTTTTCTGCGGGAAAAGGGCGTCTCAGCCGAAGATATAGACACGTTACTGGGCCCAGAATCACCCTCGTCCTCGCCCTCGTCCTCGTCCGCTTCCCCTTCCTCGTCAACTACCTACGACATACCCTCAGATCTGAAGACTGTGCACGACAACAGCGAAGGATTAAACAAAAGGGAATCACAAACAAAACCCGCCGATACTGCAGCACCTGAGAGTGCAGCAACGCACTCGGCGGAGGCCACTACTGCGCCCGAACGAGACATCCCGCCCATAATCACCTACCCTGAATTCCTTCTCAAACCCCAGAAACCTCCTCCGCTGGTGACCTTCGAACGCCTCGCGAACGCCGCATATGCGCTCGCAGGCATATCTGCCCTCACATATGGCGCCAGCAAATACATCGTGCAACCGATGCTCGAGACGCTGACGGAGGCGCGACATGATCTAGCAGAGACGGCGAGGGCGGACCTTGAAACGCTGAACAAGAAACTCGAGTCCACCGTTTCTCACGTCCCGTATTTCCCGAGTATCGCGGTATCACAGAAGAAGAGATACGAAGACTACAATGAGGATGCCGAGTCTATCGATTCCGATCCAACGGAGCTCTTCCATAGGGACATAGCGACGCAGACCTCACCGCCACGGTCACGGTCGGCGTCACAATCCTCGTCGCAAGCCGCTCCTGCACAAGATCCCACCGTCGCCCAGTCTTTGCGCTTGAAGTCGCTACATGGCACGTTATCGTCTCTGCTGACGTCTAGTACGTCACATTTCTGGGAGGATCGAGTCAAGGACCAGACCGCCGAGTTGCAGAGCGTGCTCGACAAAATCGAGACAAGCTATAACCTGTTCCAGATCGATTATGGCAGGGCATTTGCGGGGAATGCTGTGACTGGTGACAAGAACAAGGCCGCGAAGCCGATCACGGACTCGGAGTCGTCCAAGTTCAAGGCTGAGATCAGGTCGTTTAAAGGCGCGCTGCTGAGTTCGAGGAACTTCCCGACGGCGAGACCTGCTGTCCCTTTCACTCTGCCTACGCGATGACAGAGTAATGCATCCTTCGCAGATTCCGAGGTGAGGCGCAGAAACCCCTAGCAGATCCTACGGCCTATAGGCAAAATATACGACCAATTTAATGAGTATTTCATGGCCGCTGTATGGTACGGAATTGTCTACTTCCGGTTTGGCGTCTCTACTCACGGTCTGATCGTCTATCTTCTGTGCTATTTGCCCTGCTGTCCCAAGAAGCCGGCTGTTCTTCCGATTGACGTATAAGCTTATGCCTTCAGACATCGTCCAGCGTAGCGTCGTAATCCGTCATCCCATGAGGCCGTGGAATTCATGTCAATCTCCTCTGCCTCGCTACACTAGATCTGGCGTCCACAATTCCTGCCAGAGCAATGTATGTCCAATAGGAACTCAAGGTGTAGCCCTACACATACCCACCAGTCTCTTCACACCGACCATCCAATGGCCACACTCGTCAACCTTGTTGGTATGTACATCGATCTGAATGTCGCTGGCACGCTGGAAGTCCCTATTTTGCAGCGCCGTTGCCAACTCAACAATTTGCTCCACCGTATCCGGCTTCAAGAGATCCTCGTTGTTCAGATGGTCAAAGAGGATGTCAAGACGCTTCTCCGTGTCAATGACCTGCGGCTTGAACGAAGCCGGGGCGCGTGCCTTTACACGTGCCATCTCCGCCGAGAGAATCTGGTAGATGGGCTGCGCTGAGGACGGGATATGCGTTCGGTCCCCCTTGGCTATAAGAAATCGTTAGTTATAGTTCTGGAATATATGATGGTTGCACTTACGATGCTTCCGTGTCTGGGCACCGGCAGCTCGCTTGTCAGAGCCGGCAGTACCAGGTCTCGATTGCGTTTGTTGCGGCGGTCCGGTGCTTGGAGGCGCACTGGAGATAAATTGCTGCGATGGCGTCGGGATTGGAGGCGCTGATACTTGCTGTGGCGTTTGCGTGGTCGGTGATGGGCCATAGGGGTTTGGTCTAGATTGCTGTGGTGACAGGGACGGCGCATATGGGTTCGACGGTTGTGGTGCACCTTGGAAGGAGGACTGCTGGGGAGGTGGAGCGACCGAGGGACGCGCTCCCGGTGCGCTGGTCGGCTGAGAGCCTGCCGCAGGGGCATATCGACTCGGAGCAGAGGGTGCATGAGAAGGCGGAGCATTGTACGGTGATGGGCCCCTTGGAATTGGCGGCGGCACAGCCTGGCCAAGGGACGGCGAAGTCACATTCGCTGGCGGGGCATACGCGTTGCTGGCTGACGAACTAGGTCGTTCAATGGGCGGATGTGACAAACCTGTAGTTGGAGGGGAAGTCACTCTTGGAGGCGCCGAACCTTTTGGAGGGGGAGGAACCGGCGTAGTTCTCGGTCTGCCACCAAGCGGGGGAGGTGCAGGAGGAGTCTGTTGCTGGACGAAAGGAGGTGGGCTGAAAGGGTTCTGGGCCGGTTGAGAAGGGACACCGGGTGTGTTTCTTCTAGAAGTTGGCGGCTTGACAAAGCCCTCCGGGATATCGTTCCAGTTGGACATGCTCTTGTCCTGAGAGGGCGGAGGAACTGCTGGGGACTGGTTGTATCTTGGCGGCGGTGGGATCGGGTTTGCCTGAGGTATGCCATAAGGCTGTGGTGTAGTGCTCGGAGGCACTCTCATTTGCTGAGGAGGCTGATAGCCGCCAGCTGGAGCGTAGGGATTGATAGGAGCGCCAGTGGACGTGGGCGGTGCATATGGATTCATGGGCTGAGAAGGAGCACGTCCATAAGGGGTCGGAGCAGTAGGAGCAGCGGGAGGTGTCGGAGTGAATGAAGTTGGAGGTTGATACGAGCCCATTGTTGGGAGCGGCTTGTTCCTGGAGGTCGCAGTGGTGTTCTGGGCGACAGGTGCCGCAACGGACTTCTTTCTTGCCTGTTGAATGCGACTCCTTGCTATATCCGCTCCTGGGTAGTTCGCTGGGAGCAGATCAAGATACTTTTGAGCAACATCGAGTTGGCCAGATCCAGCCACGATATCGGCATACTCCAAGTACTTGTTGTAAAGGGCCTCCAGCTTCCAATCTCCGTTCTTCGAGAGCTCATCATCCTGGAAATTGACAACTTTGCGGAAGATGGTGACTTTTTCGATGAAGTCTTGCAGGGCCCGAGCATGCAAAGAGAAAACCGATGATGCGTCGGCCTCGGATGCTCCGGCCTCCTCGTGCTCTTTCAGCTCCTGAAGCCAGATGGTAACGACTTTCTCCAGTTTTGATCCGGCCAAGTAGCATAGTGAGGCGTCTTTGCGTCCCACAGCGGAGAGATTATCAATTTGTTCTTCGATACGATCTCCTAGAGCTTCGCACAGATCTGGGAATTCCTTCTCATCGGCGAAGGTACACAAGGTTGCCACGACCTCTTTCCAATTCGAGAGGTCTGCATTATGCACAATATCCCAGAGATTCTTGCCTACCACCGATGCAAGGAGACGAAGATAGTTGGGGCCACCAGATTGCTTTGCGAAATATGCTTCCTGCGCCTTCTTGATGCAACTTTCACCCCCGCAGATGGCGATCATGAAGGCATCCGAGATCCTGTCCTCCTGGAGGCATACGTCCAAGGCCTTTTCAAATTGTCCCAGGATCAGTGCCCGGGTGATTTTCTTGTCGGCTTCAGACTCGGCCCCCGTGAATATTTGAAATGGATTGTTAGTCCGTGTGCCCTTGTTCGCTCCAAGCTCGGATAAGAAGTCCCCATCAGCTGAGCTCGCAAAGATTGACTGGAAGCGTTTATGTGACTTGGAAGCGCCGTTCACCGAGGGCTTTTGCTCGTCTGTTTTGTCATCACTGGCCTCCGGTTGCTCCACACCGTTTGCAGCATCTTCAACAGGTTTGTCTTCAAAGCCCAGATATTTCACCAACTCCGATCTCGGGTTTTGGGAAACCAGCGTCTCGATGACCTTCCAGTCAGCCTTCTCCTCGTCTGTCTTTGCGGAGACAACCCGTTCCTCGCACAGGGATCTAAGATCCCCCGACTGTATCGCTTTTTCAAAGGATTCTGTGGCAGTTCCAACACTGGAGTCCACCTCGAACTTGCTGATGCTGACCTTGGAGACTCTCGACTTGCCGGGTTCCGCAAGTCGAACGCTGATAATTCGTCCACCAAACCCGAAAGATACAGATGTGGGTCGTTCCAGCCATCTCGGAGCCTTGGCCAGCGAGAATGAAGACGTTTGGGGTTGACTCTGGGCTTTTGAAAAGAAATCTTCCCCATCTGCAACCTGACTCTGATCGATCTCTGTGTTGCTGGGGTTGGCATTCTGAAGGGTTTGGATCTGCAGCTTGCCATCGAACGAAGCTGTCGCAAAGAAGTTGGGATTGTGGGGGTTAAACCTCGTTTGGAAAGTCCAGTTGGTCACAACCGGATAGTCTCCATACTGCTGGCCGGTCTGGGGGTTCCATAGCACAGTCCTGTTGTCTTTCCCACATGACAGTAAAAGGTCATGATCCTGAGGGCACCAGGACAATGAGAGGACCCCAGAATCATGGCCCCGAAGTATTTTCTCCGGGGCATGGGAGTTTCGTAGGTCCCAAACCAATATGACAGGGTCTTGTTCCAGCGGCACGGCGGTGATCAGTCGCGTAGGTTTCTCAGGATCCCAAGCAATAGCACTGGCTGGTTTCCGTTGAAAATTGTTGAGCGTCAAGCTCTCTTTTCTTGTCTTCATGTCCCATACTGTGACGAATCCTCCGCTGCTGCCGGTAACCAAGATATTTGAGACCTTCTTGTTCCAATCCAGGCAGTCAATGTCGTCTGCTCGAGCCGCCGTGCTGCCAAGGCGGATGGGAGTGTCCAGGTGGTTCAAATCCGTTATGTACAATTCCCCTTTAGCGCCGCCAGTAGCCAGAAAGTTCTGTATCTTCGGGTTGAACTGTAGGGCTTTGATCGCTCCGCTGTGAAGCTTCTTGTTGTAGATCGAGGCCTCCGCCGCGTTCGTCAGGATCTTGTCCGCATCCCATAAACCCAGTGTTCCGTCATCAAAGGCTCCGGCAATGATCCCCCTTTTGTGTCCATCTTGTGCAGGTGTCCAAGCGAGGTCGTGAAATCTGGATACTGGTTAGTTGAAGCCACAGCATCGAGTGTGATGTACATACCCAGTCTCGGTGGGCAGAGTCGCGGAAGGCTGCAACTCTTGAGGCTGCTGGGTATTGTCGAGGGCGAGATCCCATAGTTCTAGACAGGTCTCGTTGCTGAAGTCGACATCAACAGCTCCTGACTTGGTTCCGGTTGCTATCCAGGGGGCAGTAGCATCAGGGGACCACGCGAAAGCCGCGGTGCGTGGAATTTCTCTGAGACGCACCATGACGAGAGAGGGCCGATTGACGCCAGAGAGGAGGGTTGTGAAAACGAAGCAGAATTAAGAAGGCATGCAGCAGAGACGAGAAAATGCTTCGACGCGATATGGACAGACACGTATCAAGGTCGGTCAACAACTGATTTGTATCGAGAATGGATCAGGTATTCAACTTTCTGTGATCTGGACACCGTCGTTTCTCCAGAGTCCGCAGATGTCAGTGGCCCAAGCGTCTATCCCTGAATTCTAGGTAAGAGGTAGGAAGCAAGCAAACCACACCATTATGAGCAGAGAGGCCATCCACGTGACATGACGCCACCACTACTTCAGCGACTTCGGCCCCTTTGAGCGCTCTATCTACACAGTACCTACCCAATACCCTACTGTGTAACAGGCTTTCTATCTACCCAGTCTGTACTCTTTGGTGCCCGAGTCAACTGTCTCATCTCACTTACCACTTGTCGGACGCAAGCTATCAACAAAAATGCTGGACCTGTATTCGCACGCGGAACGATTGAGGCGCAGGGCGAGGGACGACCAGCCTGCGCTGCGCTCTTATTGAACCTTGGGTCTCGAACCTTCTTCTGTGCCGTTTCCACCATGCGCACATCGGTCGGTCCAGTTGTCGCGTCCATATGAGCCCTACTGTGTCCAGGTCCGCCGGTGGGCGCCGGCCTTGACATTCCTCAAGGCGGTGACCATATGCTCAGAGATAAACAGTACCACGGACCGGTGTGGAGGTGAACAGAGCAACATCATTGCCATTCAAGTCATAGGGCACATGACTCTTCCCCTGCCTCCGCCTCTGTCCGCTCCTTCACCCAGAATCCCTGGACATTAGCGTGTCAATGGACAGCCTCAAAATCTTTGCAGAATCGTGTGTTTTTCATCCTCCATCTGGTCAGCGCCTTTGCCCTCAAGAGACACAGGACCCAGTTCATCAATCTTGTAGCCTTCAGGGCGGTACTCAGTTCGGGACCTTGAAGGCATAAACCCTCCTATGAGCCACAACAGCCACGGCTTGAGATTCCATCGTCGCGTCAGCGTCGGTTTGATGTACCAGGGATGGCCGATATACTGCATAAAACGATATCGTCCAGTCGAAGGATCCGGTTCCGGCATTTGCTACCGACTCCGAAAGGATCGAGGCCGAGATAGGAACCAGTTCTTGATCAAGGACCTCCGCAGCGATACTGCAGTATCTAGCGTCACCCTGATTAACCTGGTAGGTTCCTCGAGCCTGTGAAGGTATATTTTAGCATCACCCGTCAAAGAAGTCCAAAAGACACACATCATGGCTCTTTTCACATGCTGATCGAGTCAAGCAGCAACGAATTGCACACCAATACTATGAAATATTCGAGGGATGTTGGTCAATCCCACTGCGAGAGCTGCAAGCTAGACTTCTGTTGTTCTGATCGGGACGGGTGTTTAGTTGACCATACCATCGCTCCATGTCTCTAGCTCCTCGAGCCCGTGGAGATCATCTCGCCAACCCAACTGAACTGAAGGCAAGGCGTAATACGGTATGTCCATTGCCTCACCAAGACTCTTCCAATACACAGCCATGGCGCATCTTTCGAGATTGGACAGATTGCGCCACTCAAAACGCTCCGTCCAACGGATTGGCTCCAGGACAAAAAAACTCAATGTGTAGAGCATATCCTCATCTAATATCTTCCCAGCTTTCCTATATCGACTATGAAGCCAGTCTAAGCGGGCGATGGCTTTCAAGTTTCGACCTGTCGTGGGCTTGTTAGGGATGATTTCAGTGACAAGGACTCTCGTGTCAGCAGCTCTCTTGGATGTCGCTGCAGCGTCACAGAGTACTCCTGTTGTTACCAACCATTTGGATATGGATGGGATACCATAAGTCTGTGGGCGGGTTACCACTGATTCCATGGTTCTTCCATTAGCGCACAGTGGTCAACCAACCTTGAAGAATGCAAAGAAGATCGAACCAGAGGATGTAAGAGGGAATTCTAACTCGGCAAGCGATAACTGGATTTGGAAGGCATCATCCAAGGTCATGCGGGCGAGAGACTCACGATCATGGTACTGGTATCTGCTCGCCAGTGAATCCCTTCGTCGTAATCTCAGACTCCTCGCAAGAGCAACATCTCCAATCCAAGTACCGCTAGAGCAACAAGGAGCAGCGTTCCTGAACCAGCACGGCAAGAAGGAGTAATTGATACTGTGACCAAGTTTAAGATTTTACCAACCTTTATAAAGGTGTCGAGAATCACAAGTCGTTCCGGCGGAGCATGTCTGATGAATTGGAATTCTACCTATGCAAATACTAAAATAAATAATGCAGACGGAATCGTTCTCAAAACTCATCGACACGTGACCTTTCGATTTCTTGCTGGTATGCATACCAACTCCCACCACTCTCGTAAACAACATTGAAACAGTCGCAGCAAGTAAGTTACCGAACAGCGATGGCGGAGGGCACGAATCGCCCCAATAGTACCATCTACGTTGGCGGGTTGGACACGACACTCGTTACTGCCGCGACGTTGTCGGAAGCTTTTATCCCGTTTGGCGAAATTGTCGACATAACACTGCCGAAGCCCGAAGCGCCATCTTCGACAGATTTACATCGTGGCTTTGGATACGTGGAATTTGAAGATGCGGCCGACGCAAAAGAAGCCATTGCCAACATGGACCAAAGCGAGCTGTATGGACGGGTGATCAAGGTGGCACTAGCGAAGCCAGACAGGAAAGACACTGCTGAAACGGCTCTGGGTAGTAAGACGGCAATATGGGAACAGGTAAGTTGAACTGACGAGTATCTTTCTGGTGGTGGATTTGTTCTATTTGCACGAATACTGCGAATAACGGCTGACTGTTCGGGTTTGCGTAGGAGGATTATCTGGCAAAATATGCCGGAGCAGCAACTGAGGATAAGGCTGCGGTGGAACAGGCCAGGAATGAAAAGTCGGAAGACCCTATGGAGGGTCTAGAGGGTCTTGATGTTGCCGGACCAAGGCCTGAGTGAGAGAGCTCTACAGCCGTTCGAAATCAGAGCATTGCAACACTTGAACGGGCAAGATCTATCGCGCCGACATGGTACTTCTCCTGTGGCAGAGTATGTCTCTAGCCTGTAGTGGTGAGATAAAGCCTCGCTCAAGACGCTCGATGGGATATCCGACCACGGCCGCCCGATCATACTTTGACGATGGTCATCCAGTATAGGCCTCGGTACTCAAAGCCGTTGGCATCCAAGCTTATCACGACGAACGGAAGTGGAAAAGGGCTCTGAAAGGGGTGCGTTGTCCTGCGAAGTCCTGGGACATACGGAAGCAGGGCAGGGCGGGCAAACCTGGCGAGAAGGAGTGGACTGGAAGACGGGGTCAAAATGGCCAGCAAAGGCATCCTTATTCGATATTTACACGTTTCCTGCATTCCGGGAATCCCCAAGCCCGGCAATGCGGATCATCCCCCTAGCCCAGATCCATCATGACTTCGCGGGCGATTATGCAGATATGATATTCTTCCTCAATGCGCCGGCTTTGGTGGGTTCTTGTGAAGACGAAGGGTCTTGTCGGTCAACAGCTTCCTAGTCATGGCAAAGGCGGCGGCGAACAGGGCGAAGCTAGTTAGAGTCAATGGCGCCACTCTCAACCTTCAAAGACGACTCTGTGCTTGTACTCACAGGATGACAACGCCTAGAGGGAGCAACTCCGGGGGGATCTTCTTCAGAGAGCGAAGTCGCTGGGTGATAGTGTGCGCTGAGGGGAACTTCGTCAATGGCCTGTATAGTGAGGTCTATACGTCAATGGTTTCTTACCGCTTTGTTCGTCTTCCTATTTAAACAGGTTAGCACCTCACCAACAGTTATCAGGTAAACCCACCTTTGTCCTAAGCATCACTCTGGAGTTGTGGAATGGTCTGGTCTGCCTCAGAGCGGATTGGCGGAAGGCCGGCTGCCTCAAAGCAGCTGCCCGCAAAGGCTGCAGCCTCAAAACTCTTGCTGGGTTCATCGCGTCGACTTCGAGAGGAGTGGAGAGTGGGAGTCAGAAGGCTAAGGTACCAGAGCTCCCGGAAGCACAAAATGATGTTGGAGTCGCAGTTGCGTTGAAGCTCTGGCTACGACGTGGGTAGCCCACCAATCAGCAGGCCGATATAAAAGCCTTGGCGGTAACATGGCCCTCCAGCTCGCAACTTCCTCAGGTGACACTTCAACTCTGATACAACTTGGAGCCTCAGTTCACCCCGACTGCAAGACTCCTTACAAGGTCTCCCTCCCCTCCGGACTCTGCTTCAGCTTCCAGTCAACGCCCAGCACCGGCATCATGGTCGAAATCGAAATTCCTGACGCTGAAGAGCTCGGCGGAAACGTCACCAAGCCCTTCAAGTTTGTTACTGGTATGCTCCTAGCTCGGATTCCAGGCTGCTACTCGGTCAATGGACTTCTGACTCTTCGTTTCTAGCTGGCTACGACGCGCGATTCCCCAACCAGAACCAGTACGTCCCTCAGATCGTGTTCCATATCATTCCGAGCGCGGCCTAACAGAAGAACCAGGACCAAGCATTGCTGGCAAAACTACGTTGATTACCATAAGTGTATCCTCGCAAAGGGCGAAGACTTTAAACCGTGCAGACAGGTACGATGGCGGTTCGGTGGTACCAAGAGATGGAAAGTGCTGACAGGTCATAGTTCTACCTTGCATACCGATCACTATGCCCCAGTTCCTGGATCGCCAGATGGGACGATCAGCGAGAAGCCGGGAACTTCCCAGTTGATCTCGAGCATTAGATGGAGATCTCAGCATACAGGAGGTGCTGGATATGGGCAGTGGTGAGGCAGAGACAGGAATTGTACATAGGGTAGATCCAAGATCCAGCCGACGCAGCTCCATTGGATCGCAAAATCGGCCGAGTTTGTTCAGCCATACCTCTTCCGCATCGTCTTCATCCCATGTCTGCATCTTGAACATGTGCCGTAACACAGCTGTTACCATTTGCGGCATGTGATACGGAAGGTTTGCTACCTAGGTATAATCTTCTGGTTACAAAAAATACTACGGTGTAGCAATATGAACGCGCACTCTGGTGGATTCCATTATGCTTAGGATATGGATTGGGACTTTACCAGTCCTGTTATGTCTTGTCATGATACCTCCATAAGGGGTTACCATCGACCATTTAACATGACTTTTGCATAGTCCGCAGCCTTTGGGCGGCATGGGTCAATTTGCGTTGCAGCCTCTAGTCCTTTGCTTGAGCATGGAAGTTCCATGTGATACTGCGCCGAGGGTCCCGTTCCAACGCACTAGGCGATTGCTGGTGTTTGACCAGAGTGCACAAAGGCCGAGCAGATCTTGGGCGGATTCGTGCAATGCCAATAGACGTAGGGGTAACGGATTTGGCAAAAGGCAGCCTTGCGGCTTCAGTTTGACCCAGCGTCCCATGTAGGCCTCTGTCTCCTTTATTTCTTCAACGAACTCCTTTTCAGAGCTTCCAACAACTCCGGCCGTGAATTCAAAAGCTGGGCTGCTTGGGCATAAGCATACCACTGTCTAGTTCTTTTGTGTTTCTCAGGCCACTCTGACCTCTCCTCGGTAACTGTGGCCTCGAAGAACTGATAGCTCGCTTTGGGAGCATTTTTGGTCACGGCCGTGGTCTCTCTTGTGTCAGGAATGTGTCCCAAGTCCTTCTCGACATTGCAGATGATTCCGGCTTCCTCCCAGGCCTCCCGACAAGCAGCCGCTGATGCCGTTGCTTCGTCCAATTCCCAGCCGCCTTTAGGAAGGACCCATCCGTTGCGATGAGTAGACTGAATCAGGAGGACCCGGGTTTTGTCCGGAGATAATGGAACCACGCCGGCTACCAGTCTCTCGCCTTTGGGACCATAACCTGATATAGTTGTCAGTATATTGTGCATTTGAGAAAGCACAGCAGTAGACATACGTTGATTATCGGATCCAACGCGAGAAGTCATTGACAACTCTTTCGCCATGGCTGAGGCGGGGTAGGCCGGGCAACAGCCACGAGCCCAGCGAAACAAGAGAAAGGGACGTCTTGTCTTGTCTTGTGTCTTCTATTTTTATTCGGGGCGAATCTAGAACAAAAGCGAGTGCGAGAGACGGTTGAGGGAGCACGCGGGAACACTGTCGAGCTGTTCCGGTGCAGGCGGGAAGGTCGGTCGTCTCGAGGAGAAGCCTGAGGGATCACAGATGACCCATGGCTCGTGGAGTTTGCAAAGATATTTTGCGAAGAGGGTGCGCAGGAGAATGTGAGGCCTTCAGTCCCGTGTAGAACGGGCCTGAGGGAGGACGTTTGACGTGCAGAGCAGTCTGAGATCGGAAGCAGCCATTATTTGTAGGGTTTGGTAAGTTTAAAATGGGGGTGGACACGAAAGAAAAGTGGTGGTAGCGTAGTTTAAGTAGAGTAGCAATAGCAGGCAACAAACGGCGGCTTCCATGCGAGTCCAGGCCAGGCACGCAGTTGATCAGTCACTACTTTATCACCCCATCACTTTGTTCGTTCTGTCACCGCAGTGGGTGATTGAGACATTCTCACCGACTTCAACAACCTCACTACCACTACCTCTGCTAGTCCTGTAATTGACTGCATTCACAAGCATCATTGTTCCCTCTCTTCACTCCTATCTGACTGCCGGCGCGTCTGGGGAGGACTAACGAACACCCTCGGCCCATCTGGTTCGCTGCTGACTCTGCAGTGGTTCCTGTATCGTCTCTCGTATTCCTTCACCGGCTGCTCGCTTTATGTCCCTCTGCGCGACGCAGCAGCCGACCTGAGGGCACGTGCCCATTTCGACGTTTATACTGGTCTAGAAACTGCACGACATTCCACTGTCCGGAAGCTCCTCTACTGCTCACGCGAGCGCTTGTCCATCCGTCGGCGTGGGGTGTCCCTCCCGTAACACTGGCATTATTGCCCAACTCCTCCGGTCGTGTGCATATCCCACCTCGAGATTGAAGTCTCCTCGCCGGTGGGCATCTAACTGCGAACTTGTCATATTTCCACTATCGCTACGGTGAGATGTTGCCACGCAGTTACCAGTCAGGTGACATCATTCCTTGACCACTTAATCTCCTGGCGGCTCAGCCTCGGTGCATCTGCAGCCTGACGCGGGCATCGGCGGCATATTCGATCTTCTTCGTCCTCGGTCTTGACAACCCGATTTGAGAGACGCTATCCGACCATAATGTCAAAGGAAGTCTCCATGTTGAAGCCATTAGGTACGTGATCTGGTCGAGAGGGGGCCCATCTCCATTCGCTGTTGTCTTTATAGTGCTGGCCTTGGTTAGCCCTGCATCACAAATGGTGGATGGTAGCTCACAACTGTAGGCTATCAACGAAAGAACTCATGTGGATATTGCAAGAGTAATGACGGCAGTAAGTTGGCCCTGCCATGCTGTTGTTGATTGTCAATTGGCAGACATTTAACCTGTTCAGGCTCCGCCTACTACATGTCATGTGACAACTTGAGACTCGATCACTATCAGGAATTGATGGATAGGGGTTGGAGACGGTCAGGTTCATTGTATTACAAGCCTGATTTACTACATTCGTGTTGCCCTCACTACACTATACGGTATGCGTTCGCCCTTCCGAGCTCATACGACGGATGACCTGACCTTTTTAGTCTTAAAGCGTCAGAATTCAAACCTACCCGAGAACAACGCCGGGCCATCAACCGTTGGAATGACTTTGTGATTGGCACGGAGTATAGGAGAAAGGCTGCAATGCTATGTCCTCGAAGCAGAGAGCAAGTTGAATCTCCGAACATGGAGACTTGACATGCTGACTATGTCAGGGAGAAGCGCCGAAACAGAGACAAGTTCGATTTGGTGACTGCAGTTCATAAGTCAGAGTACGACAGAATCGAACGGCCCGTCGACAAACGAACCGGAAAACCCATTGAGCCGGCTCATAGATTCGAGGTCAACCTCGAGGGCGACAGCTTTACGAAGGAAAAGTAGGGGTTATGGTGCGACCAGTTTGTCCTGTACTAACAAGGAGCAGGTATGAGGTCTTCCTCAAGTATCAGCTGAAAATCCACCAAGATCCTGCCTCGCGTTGGAAAGATCAGGCCTTCAAGCGATTCCTTTGCACAGGTCTCGACCGGAAGATATTGAAAATCAATGGCAAGACACTGAAACTAGGCTCGTACCATCAGTGCTATCGCCTGGACGGTAAATTGGTTGCTGTAGGAGTCCTTGATCTCCTACCTCACGCCGTGAGCTCCGTCTATTTGTTGTAAGTGTTGCAGCACGCAGATCCCGGGTAGGCATGCTAACTTATAAGCTATGATCCTGAGTATGAGCACTGGGACTTTGGGAAGATAAGTGCTCTTCGTGAGATAGCCCTCGCTTTGGAGGGCCACTACGAGTACTACTACATGGGTATGCTCGTCCCGCGTCAAGTGTGCACGTGGCTCATCACATTCAGGTTACTACATCCACTCTTGTATCAAGATGCGGTACAAGGCCCGTTTTGGACCTAGTTATCTGCTCGGTAAGCCTCCCAGTCCCCAGATCGTCGATTTTTCTGAACAGCTCCAAGATCCCGAAAGTTTCGAATGGAACTTATTCGACGACAACTACCGCCGCGAACTTGACAAACGGAAATATGTGTCTCCCTCGCATGATCGCAAGTACGGAATCGTTCAGGATGAGGGTGGCAGTTCAACGGTATCAGCCACGGTGGTATCTGGTACCGAATCGAATGCTGGCAGAGTACCTGCCACCACTAAAGAAAGAGCGCAAATCTTTGATGATGAGCAAGATCTGGAGTTCGATGAAGCGCCTAGCGATGAAGAGGATGCAGAGATTCCTGAAGGGTCACTATTCGATTTCCAGATACCGGGTGTGCTTTCCAAGGATGAAGTGAAACGTCTTGATCTGGACCACTGGCGTTTGCTGGTGAGGAATGCTTTGATCGAGTTAGAGGTGAGGGCTGGTCGGTTGTTATCGGCAAGGCTGTATTCGCTGACCGTTATAGGACCTCCGAGGCTGGGAAGACTGGAAAATCGATGACCCAGGTTCAATCAAGGGCATCGCTGCAGAGCTGATTGCGGCTACAGGCCCCAAACTACTTCAGAATTCTGCCCTCGTTCTGTTTTAACAAAACGCTCTGGACGGGTACATGGAAATGTCACACTGATGACGCATGAAGCAAACGATTGTCGTGACCATTCTCAACATCCCAACAGCGAGTCTCCAAACGACAGATTGGTATAAAAGTGCGTCCTTGCAAGGTACATCCAGCATTAGATCCCTCATCTTTCTCTGCAAGCCATTCCCGCCATTCCAAGAATAAAAACCAAACCTTCGATACTCTTTAAACCAACCAAAGTGTGGTATATATCGATCCGTGTTCAACAAAATGATCCGCAAATCATACGACTATGCGAGCTACCCGAGGAAGCGGTCGTATTCACGACATCGACCTGAATCCGACAAAGCTAACAAAGACAGGGAGATTGGTCCACCGAAGGTCAGTCTTGGAAACATGCATTGTATGCCCTCTGGTAAAATGAGCTGCTAATGTGGCCATGTGCTTCATGTCACAGACGCCTACCTCAACCAACATTTCAAACAACAGCGGAAGCAAGAATCAGGGTGAAAACCGTGGTCGAAGTGGCAACTCGAAGCTGTGATGTCTTGGCTGTGATAAACTTGATCGATCGGTAGCATCTAGCTACAGGAGTGCACTCAGCAGTATGACAGTATGATGCGGCTGGCGGTATATTGCCGACAACCTTGAACCTTCATTCATTTGGAAGGCAATGAGCTGGAACGAGGCCAGGAGGAACTGCTCTGATGGGTGTCTGGGATCAAGCAAATACGAGCTCTATTCTCCAAAGTATCTGCTCAATCCTTGATCCTTCATTTACAACACGCGCTCTTTGTGATATGTCAAGAAGCATCCTTGGTGTCAGGTTGTGAGTCTCAAACGCAGATTGAGTCTTTCCAACCAGGTGAAGCTGAGGTCAAAGGCTGTTGAGGGGGTTAGTCAAGCCAGAGTGACTCTCCTGCTTCACTTCTTTCTCGCTGACCTCACTGTAGCTTCTCACCACGCTGCCAAAATGAGCACGAGACAGAAAAACAGTGTCACCTTCACCTTAAGTTCGTCCACTCTCATCAAACGCGACGAGTGCTTGCAAACGAGTAACATAAGAACTTTCAGGTATAAATCCTTCATGCCCAAGCCTACAAACCTCCTCCTTCTTGCATACATCTTTTCTATTCTTCATTAGTTGACCTCAATTCAGCTCATCATCATGAAGAAGTTCATCCTCTCCGTCGCGCTGCTGATCGTGGGTTCACTCGCGTCCAGCGTGACATATCCTCACACGTCTCAGCGCACTGCTCCAACAAGTATAGATCATACAGCATGGAACAAAGGACAAGAAGCACCAAATCATGAGACGGGTTGGCATGCGTTGAGTAAGGCCACGGACCCTCCTCCCTTTCATTCTACTCACCTAGTCAAAGGTTCCGAATCCCCAACCTCTGGCGTCAGTACCGATCTTGCGTATCCCGCGATTTCTCCTGCGAACAATGGACATGCCAACAAAGTACCGATCTTCCACCCTGGAAGCGCGAACTTCAATCCTCCTCCAACAGGGTTTCATGGACGAGGTCGATCTCATATTGCCCCTCCACCGCCTCGTGTACCTAAATCACCACGAGCGCGGGGTCGCAACCCTCTGATCGACCGCACGACTGGTGAAACTTTCAAGCAGCATTCTGCAGGAGGCAGCACCAATTATGGTGAGGACGACATTCGTGGACACGGACTGGGAGCTGCCCATCGGAGCAGCGCTATAGGCATGCCTCGACCATTGAGAGTCTTCAGCATTCCATTCGCACTCGCGCGGACAATCAGAGCAGCGGCAGTACCGGTCAACAAGTACGAGGGCGAAGGCGGCTCCCAAGAGAGTCATGTTGGCATGCATTGTGGAGCTCCTTTCTGCTCGGCAGCGTCACGTTCGATGGCGAATCCTCTGAGGTATCCGGTCTGGATGCTTGCAAAGGTTTGCAGTCTGTTTGGTAGTCGCGGAGCTCATGCTATTGGGCCGGCAGATGAGGAGGTTGCCCATGTCCACGGCCTGGTTCCAAGAGAACCGTCAGACAACCAGCAAGGCTCTGAGCAGCAAACGGGCCATGGTCACACGTCGACTGCCAGCCACGAAGATAGCCATCCTATCCCTGCCGTCGACGGCGACCGCGATCATGGACTGCCCTCACAGTACGAAACCAGCACAATCAACCAGCAGCGTGAGCATGAAGATTCCACTGCGGAATTCGATCCACAGACCGCCCCTGCTTCGACTACAGACCTACGATCGATGCCAACGCCCGGTAGACTCAATCTCAGTGAGAAGATCGGCGGTTATGTTCCCATCGAACGCCCTTCCAATTCTTCTGCGCCGTACAGCCGGCTGATTCCGTTCGTATCGCTCTTCAGAGGTGCAATGCTTCCAATGAAGGCGCTGGGCTGGCCTGTCACCTTGAACGCTGCCGCTGCTCACGCGGATATGTCGCACCTGGAAGGTGGATGTGGCAATATCAATGGAAAGCATGGTATGAACCCTGTGGATGGAGGGAATGCACGTGAGTCCTGGGGACTGGGCAGTGCTATCGTCAATATGTGGGAGAGAATGAGACACTGAATGGCTCTGCGAAGTGGATGACAAGGTTATGTCCTGGTTACGCTGGGCTTCCATCAACACGCAAAGGCATGGCGGGGCTGATACTCGTACTCGCGGGAAGAAAGGACACATCGATGAGCTCGGAGGTACCAGCATGTTGTCTGGATATCATTCCTTCCAGGGCATGGGTACCCCTTGGTATCTCTCCATCGTGACTAGGTGATCGCGCATAACGCGCATACTCAGTCTTAAATATGGGTGTATAGCCTTAGCAGGATGATACACTGCAACAAAGCTTTCAGACCATAAATGGCCACCTGACCAACATCGATGCTGATCAACAGCAGCAATACAGATGTTATGTTCTATGACGTTCCCGCATGCCCCAGATACCATATATTGTACGTAGTGAGAAAGGAAGGTCCGCCGGTGCCATTAAAGCGGCGAGGCCAAAATTTCGAGCAACTCATCAACCATCATTCATCCGAGCTTGTCGGTCGTGTGCTTCAAGACTCCGATATATCTTCAATCTTCCTGTGGACAACGCCTTTTTTTCTGTTCTGTTTGTCCTTGCTAATTCTCAGGCATCCCCCTCCGGCTTTATCCTGCAAAGATGTTCCGGAGACAGCTACTGCGCCAGTCGCGCACAATCTCAGAGTGTCTCACTACTGGGTCCCGTCTACGACAGTCGCCGTTCAGTTCCGCAACCTTTGTTTCGCCACGTCCAACCACTTCCCCTTATCTGTCGTCACGGTTAGGACGAAGATGGCAGTCCACAGAGTCCGAAAACAAATCCGGTGAACAGCAAGCGTCGTCATCAGAAGAGACGAAACCAGCCGAGGCAAAGGAAGATCCCAGTCAACAAGAGCTTGAGAAATGCAAAAAGGAAGTGGTAGATTTGAAGGTATGGATATGGATTTCACATATGTTCTGGTTCTCTATGCACAATGCTAAACCTTCCTTCCAGGACAGATATCTCCGCTCCGTTGCAGACTACCGCAACCTGCAAGAGCGCACAAAACGGGATATGGAAGCGGCAAGGAACTTCGCACTTCAACGCTTCGCCACAGACCTCCTCGATTCGATAGACAACCTTGACCGTGCTCTGTCCTCGGTTCCTCAAGCCGCCCTTGGCAATGCCGCTACAACATCCAACACCTCTTCTTCAGATCCCAATGTGGGCGCACCGAGCGAATCAGCCGGTACCGGCGAACCTAACAAAGATCTCGTGAACCTGTACTCTGGGCTGAGGATGACTGAAGAGATCTTGATGAACACGCTGAAGAAGCACGGTCTGGAAAGATACGATCCGATGGAAGAAGGTGGGCGCAAGTTCGACCCCAACCTTGATGAGGCCACATTCTTCACCAAGGTGGAGGGCAAACAGGACGGAGACGTCTTCTTTACCCAGAGCAAGGGATACAAACTAAACGGAAGAATACTGAGGGCCGCAAAGGTCGGGGTTGTTAAGAACTCCTAAACCCTCACGCGGGATATGGCCCTCCCCCCTCAAGTCGCGCGGCGTCACCGAACGATCCGAGACCTGCACATGCACATGTCTGCTGTAAGACATGAGGTATGCCTCCACTCTGTACAAAATGGTGATCGATACTTGCCAGTCCACTTTCTGTCCGCCATTTTAGGTCGAACACATGAAAAGACGGGGTTGAATATTCCGGTTCTGGAAGAAAATGTGTTTCCAGAGTTCAGACTCTGATCTGCAAGAATCATAGATCCGAGACTGGATTGGACGGACATTACGAAGAATAGTGACGGCTAACATGTTCCGTCTGGCGTCCTTTTGAGTATGATTGGGAATGGGGACTCTTTGCTGGGCATGGGTTGAGATGTTGTTGCGAATCCGTGAGACGTTGGTTCTACGGAAATCAACATGGTCTGCAACATATTGCATACATTTCACCCTCCTCTACCCGGCCAACTCTCCTGGTTCTGGCTGTGTATTGATATCCTCTTCTCTTTTTACCATGACCACTACCTAGCTATTGTCAGATTAATCAGGCCCGAAAAGCGTTATAAGCGAGGTCTGTCCAGATGACAGTCTAATGAAAACCATATGGTTCCATATCCAATGTCCATACACAGTAGTATCAATAAGCCAAGGGGGGCCCGGAGGCGTACCACATGGCGCCTTGGGCTCTCCCAGGGCCTTCAGCCTCGCGTCAGAAACACCGCATCGAAGGCAATAATACGTATTTTTGTGCTTTGTTTTCACGATGGCATCACAATTACCATGGGTGATATGATGTTAGTCAGGTAGTAGGTACCTACCAGTATAGATATCGTACATTATTACATTGTGCACTTGAAAGAGTCTCATGATTCGTCTGCCACACATGCGTTCGGGTGTTACAGTATGGATTTCAGCCGATGTGATAAAGCACTTTGCTCAGTAGGGATATCTGGTATCATGGATGGCATTATGTGTCGAAGAGAAAGACAATGTACATTGAGGAGTCGAGAGGCTGGTAGAACCCCGTACCGGTACCGAAGAAATCTGTGAGTATCACAACTCAGATAACTGATCGATGCTGGTGGGTTGAATTGCTCATCTCTAGTGACATCTGGGACAGCAAACTTTTGTGAGATATGGTATGGTTTGACATGGGACGAGAGCAGGTCCCAACACGACTTTTCCCGTTCGAAACTGGGGGTGGATAGCAGGTGTCAAACAACAGGGTTGTGGACTTAGAGCACGAAGCGCATCGCCTCGACTCACTCGGCCAGGACAGTGATCCTGAAGGATCGGACGCGGTGTTGATGTAATAAAGTAACAACGGTAGAAGACGAATCCAAGAAGACCAGTGGACGCCCTGTCTGCTCGTCAATCACCTTAGTTCAATGTTGAACTGCGACTTCATCTTGGCCGCAACTTGGTTGTGCAGATCATTGACTTCTTCGTTTGTCAGCGTCCTCTCCAGACTTCGATAGTTGATGCGGTAACATAGACTCTTCCGGCCGGTCCTGGGATGCACAAACTCGTCTACCAGTTGCACATCCTCCACGAGGTTCCCAGCCACGTCCCGGACGACTTCCATGATGTCGTTCTCATGGAACGCTGCGGGCTGGGTGTCCGCGGGAGAAGCCTTTGTGGCATCTCCTCCTGCGGCGGCTGCAACACCCGAAGACGACTCAGCACCGATTGGTGAGGCGGCCGCAGGCGACGAGTTGATCCAGAAGGCAATGTCTTTGTAGCAAGGAGGGTGCTTGCTGAACGGTTCGAATTTTGTGATGGTGCCCCGGTTGAACTGTTGCAAGAAGCGCTTATCCTCCGACCAGAAAAGACGAATATCCGGGATCCCAAATAGAAGCATGGCAATTCTTTCAATTCCTACACCCCACGCCCACCCAATGCTGTTCCTCAGACCGGCATTGTTGAGAATTGGTTGCTGGACGACTCCGCAGCCGAGAAGCTCAAGCCATTCTCCGTTCCACAGAACTTCAAGTTCGAAACTGGGGCTGGTGAATGGGAAATATGCTTCAATCCAACGGGCCTTTAGAGGTCCCATCTTTTCTCTCTGCGAGGCGGGTATCATCTGTCGCGAAGCTTCGAAAACCCTGTCCACCAAATATTCCAGGCTTTTCTTCAAATGGGCGACCACGAGCCGTACTTCTTCCGCATCATGTTCAAGTTGAGTGGGGTTTGAGCCTCTCAAAAATTTGGTAGCCTGATCCTCGACCGAGATATGCGTCGGTGGTATTTCGTAAACGTCCTTTGAGATGATTTCCTTCCTCTGAAGCTGAGCTTCATATCTTGACTCGGCGGGAACGGGTAAATCCCAGACTCTAGCACCCTCCATCTGATGAAAGACTGGGAAATGGCTCTTGTCGATGCTGTCACGACGGTAGACATCCGCACAGATCGTGTATCCTTTTGCTTCATCATTGACCAGCGATCGGAACGCCGCATGTTGGTGCGCCGAGGTATGGGTACGCAAGAGATGGTTGGAGTTCACGTAGTAGGTATCCGTCCTTGAGCGGCCCGGATGGTCCTTCGGAAATCCCAACACATCGAAGTTCTCATGCGTCGTTACTACAGGGTCGGCAACTGTAAAATGATTGTAGGTCGGTTTGGGAAAGCATGATTCGATGAGGGTTCGGGTAATGGCAATAGGATGGTTAGGAGTGCTGTACAAGTTCCGTCCAACGAGCTGTAGGATCGAATCTGATACATTGGTCGTATCATCGAAGATATACGGCTTCCCCAATATATTCACACCGGAAATACCATCATGTTTGAGTTTCTTTCCATGGCTCAACTCTTGCAATTTATGCTCGAAGCGCTTCTGCTCTGGCTCGGCCTTGGACTCAGGGGTGGTCTTCGCAGGATCGACTTCTCTTGAAATCTCGACCGATTGTTCAGGAAACGGATGTTGCACTTCTGCGGCTGCATGGGAGCTCGACCATCTTGCCTGCACCAGGGCAGAGCGGATGGGAGCTCTGGGGACCGTGAATCTAGCTGACTGCGCGGCCCGGACAAAGGCACCTGTCTTGAGGAGCTGCATCGAAGACGCCTCAATGGTCTAGAGAAGACCACGGCACGCAATTATAACTGTATCCTAGGTAAGAAGCATCAACAGCGGAGGGACACGGGCCCTACGTACCGCGTCAAGGGTGTGTGCGGAAGAAATGCAGTCTTGAACCCGATGTCGCAGCGCATCTCGAAAAATTGCCGACGTCCAATCCATTATTTCGGGAACGAGTTCAATTCGGTTATTCGGCGATAAAACTAAACTTTTAGTATTTCCGCTTGTTCAACTTCTTATTACATTATTCCATCGCCCTTTAAGTTCAAGTTGTGCACGCGACGCTCTTTAACTCTCCTTTGCGACGTTCATTGTTCTGTCCCCTGAAGTAGCGAGTGGTTTTGTACAGCGCGACTTTCGCTCAATGGAGTCATGTCGACAATCTCTCCCTCAGCCGCGAAAGATGCAGTCAAGCAGGTGCCAGTGCCGCAGACAAAATCTGCAACGGTGCGATATCCGTTCTGGTTTGGCGGAAGCGCAGCCTCAATGGCTGCGGTAGTGACACATCCTCTCGACTTGGGTAATTGACAATTCACTCGGACCTCTCTTGTCTCCCTTTCGTGCGGGTCTAACAGTAGATACAGTCAAAGTACGCCTACAGACAAGACTCCCAGATGCGCCAAAGACCACCCTTACTACGATCGCATACATTTTCCGCCATGAAGGCATCCTCGGAATCTATGCCGGCTTGTCGGCCGCCCTCTTTCGCCAAATGACCTACTCGACCGTGCGATTCGGTGTCTATGAAGACCTTAAGATGCGCTTCGCGCCCAAGCCGACCCTCGAGGACCCTAAGCCGAGGCAGTCTCTCCTTAGTCTTATTGCGATGTCTAGCTTCGCAGGTGCCCTCGGCGGAATAGCTGGGAACCCTGGCGATGTGCTGAACGTTCGAATGCAGTCCGATGCGTCCAAGCCGCCCGAGGCTCGACGGAACTATAAGCACGCTCTTGATGGTTTGCTACGAATGATCCGCGAGGAAGGATTCCTGAGTATCTTCCGCGGAGTTGAAGCTAACTCGGCCCGAGCACTCCTCATGAATGCTTCGCAACTTGCCAGCTATGACGCGTTCAAGCAGGTGTGTCTGCAGACGCTGGGTATGAAGGACAATCTTACTACACATTTTACGAGCTCGCTCGCGGCTGGGCTCGTGGCTACGACAATTTGCTCGCCGGTCGACGTGATCAAGACACGGGTTATGAGTGCACATCCGAAAGTGTCCATTCTACATCTGCTCAAAGAGGCAAGTCACAAAGAAGGTCTCTTATGGGTCTTCCGTGGATGGGTGCCCAGTTTCATTCGCTTAGGCCCTCAGACCATCTTCACCATGATATTTTTCGAACAGCACAAGCACCTGTACAGGAAGTGGAAGGGAATTGAAGAGTAGTTGTGTTCAGACATCCGAGGTCAGATCCACAGCTAGGCGTTTGAGGCGTCATCTACGGTTAGACCGGACTGCCAATGTTACGGCATTCCAGGAAAGGGATAAGTCAGGATAGAGATCTGACAGGACGTGGACCATAGAATGTGTTCTGGATACGTTTTGCAGATGGACCACCATCATCTCGTTATGCTCAACCAGAGTTGTGTGAGCTGGTGGACTGATATCATAGGGGATGCACTGTACAGTCGGGTCCTCAACTGTGAATATGGAGATCCATGATTAACCCAAACCCATAAACATGCGCCTACCGGAATGCCAACTACTATGATATAACCCAGGTGTAACCCAATGGAATGACTCCCTAAAGTTGTCTCCCACAACGCCCGCTTTCCCGACCAACACCTCGACCGACAAGCATGTCAATGTTCCATCAGTTCAACTGGTGGTCTTGCTGTATGCGCCATGACTTTCTTCGGCGGCTCTTCTAACTCAACCTCCGAATCATCTTCGGTCTCCAACATCACCGCCGGAAGTGCCGGGCTGTCGCCGTGAGCCTTCGGATCGTAGATCAACGTCGAGCTACGACTTCGATGCTTCTTTGGCGATGAACCTGTGGGAGAAGCCTCTGCGGAAATTCCGGCGAGTGGTTGCCTCCGGGATGCTTTCAACCTGTGTAGCGCCTCGGCCGTATATTGCATCTTTGATTCATCGTCGGAAGAATCATCAGTGGGAGTAGTCATCTTCCCGCTCAACTTCGCCAATTTTTCTGCCAGATCCTCTGCATGAACCTCCTTATTGGGAGGGTCTTCGTGCTTCATCTCCCAGCCGATAGGCGGGCTAGGAGGAGGGCTGATGAAGAATAACCGTCCAGCATCGGGGCGCTCAAGGTATTTTTTCTCATCTCCTATGGGCGTAGGTTCACCAAAATAGCATTTTGCGACAGAGTCTCCCATAACCACAGCGCCATCGAATACCTGCCGCACCCTGATTGCGGAATCTGTGTCATAGAAGGAGCAGATAATGCGATGCATGGACTTGAGTGGCGAGAATGAATTCAACGGTGCAATCTCGTTGATGTGCTCTTTGATCGTAGCAAGAGACGCAGGGTGGAAGATCTTGGGATCATCGAGGCGGGTGATTAACAGGGTGTTGGACGGCGGCGCTGGCTGTGAGAGTGGCGGTAGGGAAGACAGGTCAATGGATAAGGGGGACCGGGATCGCTTTTTAGAGATGAGGGTTGGAGATGAAGCGGCCGAGGACGGTGGAGATGCAGAGGAAATATTCTGGGTCAGAACAGGAGGAGGGGACTGTCGCACGACGTCCGTCATATTGCCCGGTTTGTATATGGGGTGTCCACGAGCGTAAATCAGTGATCGTGGGGGGGGTGTGATGTTGGTAAGATCAGAAGAGGAGGAAGTTGGAAAGGGCGTCCAAAAAAGTCACTTGTATGAAATGTTCTGCAACAATGAGAACTCTTGTCAATGAGGCGCAGTCAGCAATGCGTAGGCCAGTCCGGCAGCGTCTTCGAGGATTCGAGAAAGTCGAGGCCTTCAAATACTTAAGGGAGCGGTGGAGTGGAATGTCCGGAGTGGCGCCGGGAAGGGTCGTGGTTGCCATCAAGAGGCTGGGGGACAAAAGGGGGCACTGTCTGACACTCACATAGGAGGATGTTGGGCACAAAATGGAGCAAAAGTCTAAGTCAGACAATATCCTCTTTTGGTGCCACTACGAATCTGATTTGTGGCGAAGTCGGATTTATTGATTTTCCGAGTCATGGATGAGGCTGAGTCTCGTATCACCAATCATAATGAGCGAGAGTGGCTACGTACCGATCGTAGTACAGCCTCGCCTTCTGCTCCTTATGTCCACCTCTCAGCTAATGTAATATCCCTTCGCCACGACGGAGTCAGTTAGGACACGGCACTGACTTTGGCTTCGCTACGTCGTTGCCTCTGCTCGCTGACTATTATCTGAGTCACAGGATCCAGCGAAGAAGACGGCCACGATGAACCCTCGGTTCTCCAACGCATGAGGAGAGTGGAGTAGCCTCAACCTCCGCAAGTTTGCCAACACCTATACTGTGTATTTCCCCGGGGTAGGCCATGTTGCCGGATAGACATCCTCGGCCAACTGCAGGGCCCGAGGAGATCAATGTTCCTCTTCGCTAATGGCTTTTGAAAGGGCCCGAGGTTTTTGTTTCCTCTGAGGATCCATCCCTCCCTACTATCGCTCACGCAAAACCGCCTGAACCTTCTAGGAGACTCCCATCAGGACTATACTCAGCGTTTTAGCGCCCGTCACGAAGAACAGCTCTGCTCTAGTCATTGTCGCAATACCGAGTGCCAACTTTCAATTTTGATATCTGGGAGTCCCTGGCCATGGCTCCAGTTGCGATCACCAATGGATATGGTGGCATGCATCTACCAGCAGACGGAAGCACTGATCCGCAGCTCGCTCGAAATGAAGTGCGACCCAAACTCAATAACCCCTCTCCAGATGATGTACAGATCAGGGAACAGCTGTATGGAACTCGCAAGAAGATGCGTATTGCTGTGCTCGGCGCTGGTATGTCCGGCTTAAACTTCTTCAAGTTTGCCGAAGATAAGCTCAAGAACGTCGAAATCATATGCTACGAGAAGAATGCAGATATTGGGGGTACCTGGTACGAAAATCGCTATCCAGGTTGCGCTTGTGGTACGTCTGTTCAGGAAGAAATCGTGCGTGCTTCTAACTCTGCCAAGATATACCCAGTGTAGTTTACCAGTTCCCATGGCGTCCCGCATCTTGGTCGAAATACTACTCCTACTCTCCTGAAATCTGGGAGTATCTGAAGAAGGTAGAGCAAGAGCACCACTTTGTTGAAAAATATGTCAAGCTTCGACATCGCATCATTTCCCTTTCTTGGGACGATGGGACTGGTCAATGGACTGTGCGTGTTCAGGATCTTGACACGGGCCGAGAACATGAAGACCATGCGGACATTGTGATCGATGGTGGCGGGGTGCTGAACAAATGGAAATGGCCTGACATTCCAGGTCTACATGATTTTAAGGGCACCCTGCTTCATTCTGCCCAGTGGAGCGAGAACACCGATCTCACCGGTAAACGAGTGGCCCTTATAGGTGCCGGAAGCAGTGCGGTGCAGATATTGCCAAACATCTACGACAAGGTTGATAAGGTGTATACATGGATTCGGTCCAAGATTTGGATCACCGCCGGATTCGCTCAAAAATATGCGGGCAAAGATGGGGCCAATTTCATCTACAACGAGGAACAACGCAAGCTCTTCGACGATCCGGACGAGTTCTTGGCTTACTGTAAACTCATCGAGGAAGAACTCAACCAGAGGTTTGGCTTCATCATCAACGGGTCTGAAGCGCAGAAGGCGGCGCGTGAATTTTCCGAGAAAGAAATGAAGACATATTTGAAAGACAGACCAGAGCTATTGGAGAAAATCATGCCTACGGATTTCTATGTGGGTTGCCGCCGGCCAACGCCAGGGAATGGGTACCTCCAGTCCCTTACCGGAGAGAAGACACAGGCGTACACCTCACAGCTTCAGCGTATTACTGAGAAAGGATTCATTGATCCGGACGGAGAAGAACAAGAAGTGGATGTCATAATATGTGCTACTGGTTTCGACACCTCCTACAAACCAAGATTTCCTCTGGTTGTAAACGGCACAGACAAACGGGAAGAATGGAAAGACCATCCACACGTTCCATCCTATCTGAGCCTGGCACTAGCCGGTGTGCCTAACTATTTCGTAAATGGCGGCGCGTATTGTCCCTCGGCGCATGGGTCTTTCTTCCCGCTCATCCAAGGATACTGCAACTATACTATTCAGGTGATTGAAAAGATGCAGATTGAGAACATCAAGTCTTTGAGACCCAAAGAGAAGGTCGTGGAGCAATTCATCCGGCACGCCGACTCGTTTCTGAAACGGACAGCTTGGACCGGTCCATGCTCGAGTTGGTTCAAGGGTGGGAAGGTTGATGGCAAACCGGCTATATGGCCAGGATCGAGACTCCATTTCCTCCGCTGCTTGGAAAAGCCACGCTTCGAAGACTTTGAGATAGACTATGACGATCCAGACGACATGTTCAGCTTCTTCGGCAACGGCTTCCACGTGTGCGAGAGAGACGGCAGCGATATCACATGGTATTTGGGCGAGCCAAAGAAGGAGGTGGACATGGAGAAGATTCAGCGAGTAATGGATGGCTTGAAGGGCATCGAACTGAAGAGGCCATGGGAGTAATCTCTGCACCGAGGAATGTACCACCGATGTACCGCCGTAGGCCATAGACCTGGTGTCTCCCCTTTTCCCATCAGCCTTGCGATACATTACACTTTGTATCCAGGAGTTCTTCTTTTACTCTGTAGAGTTGGTCCCTTTGCGACCGTGGATCATTCTGCACCGGGTCCTAGAATATCACCCTGGTGGTAGCTGCTGGCCAACCTTCTGTTTGTGGTCAACCCGAGCGTGGATTATCTGTTGGTACTATTGCGACAGCTGTGTGGCGTAGGATGCCTCTAAAAGAACGGGAGAGCGCGGGAGCAAACTGACGGTGGTACGACGGAGACGCTCCAGCATGATGGACGTTGGACTGATGAGGCAGCCAGTGTGGTCCTGGCGCAGGCTGAGGGACGAATGGCTGCTTCATATCGTCCAATTCCCCGGCGATGCTGCCCCGCCTGCGACAAACCAAAAAGAAAAAAATTCAGTGCATGTTAGAGAACGTCGCCGGTCAAAGCAACACTTACCATTCTTTCTTAGCCACACGACGGAAGTATTAGACTTGAAGCCTGACAAGAGGAGCAGTCAATCCATCCGTCATTACTTGCTCTACATCCTTCTTTTGCAGTCAAACTGCTTCATCATCCTCTTCTTTCTTCCTGCCGTCATTTTTGTCGCCGGCCATTGACCACCCCGCCCGGCCTCTTTCGCTCCAGACTACGTTATTGTTTCCCCAGACTCAGTATCAGTTCGTTAGCCATGTCTGAAATCACGCATCCCACCATCAAAGGTGAGTTACTGTCTGGGTTAACACATTGGAAGAGGTGTGATGCTGATCTCCGCGTCCCTAGATGGCTGGTTCAGAGAGATCTCCGACATGTGGCCTGGTCAGGCAATGATCCTGAAGGTCAACCAAGTCCTACACCACGAAAAGTCCAAGTACCAAGACGTTCTGGTTTTTGAGAGCAGCGACCACGGCACCGTGCTCGTCCTTGACAATGTGATCCAATGCACAGAGAGGGATGAATTTTCCTACCAGGAGATGATCACACA
Organism: Exophiala sp. LBMH1013; assembly: GCA_024611085.1. NCBI lineage: Eukaryota > Fungi > Ascomycota > Eurotiomycetes > Chaetothyriales > Herpotrichiellaceae > Exophiala > Exophiala sp. LBMH1013. The sequence continues at coordinate 1,034,192 of JAMFLB010000006.1, read as the reverse complement.
TCTGGCAATGAACTCCCATCCCAACCCAAAGTCGGTCCTCGTTATTGGCGGTGGTGATGGTGGTGTTCTGCGCGAGGTTGTCAAACACGAGTCGGTTGAGAAGGCTATCCTCTGTGACATTGATGAGGCAGTCATCCGGGTCAGCAAGAAATATCTGCCAGGCATGTCCATTGGCTTCCAACACCCTGCCGTGCAAGTTCATATCGGAGATGGCTTCAAGTTCCTTGCGGACCGCAAGAACGAGTTCGATGTCATCATCACCGACAGCAGCGACCCAGAAGGACCAGCCGAATCGCTGTTCCAAAAACCTTATTTTGAGCTTCTCCATGGTGCTCTAAAAGACGGTGGTGTTATTACTACCCAAGGTTGTGCGCACCCATCTCCCTTCACATTTCCTTGGGCCTTTTTCAGGCCCTGTCCCCGTCGAAGTTGTTGCATAACATGCTAACATGCTGGCTTTTCTAGCTGAGAACCAATGGCTCCACATGCCACTCATTACCAAGCTGAAGAAGGATTGCAAGGAGGTCTTTCCCGTGGCCGAATATGCCTACACCACCATTCCCACCTATCCCTCTGGCCAGATTGGTTTCATGGTCTGCTGCAAGGACCCCAACCGCGACGTCAAGGTGCCCTTGCGTTCGTGGAGCCCCGAGGAGGAGGAGAAGCTTTGCAAATACTACAACAAAGAGATTCACAAGGCGAGCTTCATCCTGCCAACCTTTGCCCGCAAGGCATTGAAGTGATTGAGCCTACAAGCATGGAACCATCATAACGTGTCCTCTATTGGGTCTGCATGATGTATGATAGGTATGCATGGGTATGTCTATTTCTGCGGAGTTTCTGACAGGAGCATTATTGGTTGCCGGCCACGGAGCGTACCATATCACCATTTGCGGATACGCACCGGGGTTCGCCAAAGTTAGAGTCTCGGGCAAGGGCCATAGGCAAATTAGACAGTAATCACGAATACTTTTTGACGAAGAGACAGAACGAACCAGAACTGTCCAAGCGATCTCAACCATGACATCGATTGGTGGGTGCCTGTGTGAATGCGCCTGGATGTTGATATCAGAATCCATCGAGATGACTTCACACCAGCATCACAGTGGAAACACCAGTGATGTCATCGCGATGCATGTTACTTCGACGTCCATCCCTTCTTCATATTAACCTCGCAAGTCACTCCTGAAATCTCTGCTTTGTCTCTACTCAATTCTGAACTACATTTACTACTACGTATCCTCGCATTAACCCAGAAGACATCAATCTCACCAAGACATCAACTGCACAACCTCATATCTCTCTACCAACATGACGATCTCATTGAACCCCCGTGCTCCCAAGCCAGACTACGAGAACGCCCCTCGTGAAGCCACCGGGCCCATTGCTGCAGACTCTCTAGCCGCCGAATCCCTGAACTCGAAGGGCGCCTTCTCCGAAAACACTGGCGCAGCAGCCCAATCCGTACGCGGCGATCAATCCACATTTGCAAACACCGACACATCAGGCGCCCATGTCCTACACCCAGCGCCGTCAGGCTCAGAGCGAGAGAAGCAAGACGCCCTAGGTGCCGGCGCCGATGAGAAGGGGCCCTTCGGGCCTGAAGCTCGACGCGGCAGGCAAACCCATCTTCGACGGCGTGCACAATTCAGACGGATACTATGGCGGATCAAAAAGACAAGGGCCAGCCACTCAGCAAGGGCAGCGTGCGGGCTGGTGACAGCGACTTTGGCGCCTCGACCGTCTCGAGCCGTGACACAGTTGACCCCAACATTCGCTCGACTGGTAGCGACTTCAGCCAGTCTGGCGGCAGCGGCTCGTCCGGTGCCGCTGGGGTCCGACCTCACGTCGATGCTGCTCCGGGATACGTCGCTAATGTGACTGGCGCTGCGAGATCCGAAGGCACGTATAAGCCGAAGGGCAATAACCTTGAAGATGCCGATGTCACGGAATCTATTCCCAAGCCGAAGACTTTCACTGGTAACGTGGGTGGTCAGTATGATCCCGGCCGTCTGGCTGAGAGGGAGTTCGAAGGACGCAACACTGCTCCTGTGACTGAGCTTTCTTCGGCCGGAGTTGAGGGAGGTAGACAGAGACAGCAAGGATCTTCCGGTGGAGTGGGTGAGCAGGGTGGTCAGTATGGCGTGCTTGAAAGCGAGAGAGCATGAAGAGATACGATGGGAAATGGTTAACGCTTGACATCCTTAAAATGGAGTCTACGATGATTGTGGTTTAAATCTTCTCCTACGGAGTGGGTATCTGCTGAGGATGTAACAACAAGCCGTGGAGCAGGAGCAGCCTCTTGCCCGAGGGATCTGACACAGTACCACAGTACTTGCACTCATGATCTGCATATGTACCTTGCGGCGGACTGGTTTCCGCGAAGGGACATGAATTGAAAAGCCATTCAAATTGCACACTTGTTTCAAGCTTCAGTGTAGTTGATGTTCGTTACTTTTATGGTAGAGTGCGATCGTGAGAATGACCTACAACATGTTTTCGGGACTTCGATTGTATCGCTCCCCCAATATCTGCGTCCCATGAGTTCATAGTCGTCAGAGTCCTGTGCCGGTCTTTGTAACTCTTGGTTCCGGCCGTCCTTGAATTTTTTCTGAATCTGCCCACCCCCTAGTTCCACTTACAAGTCCAGCACCATCTTCTCAAGCAAGTACTTCGACCCTCACATATAACTAGAGTGTTCAGCCCATCCCGCTTTCTCGCCTTCAGCATCAAAGACCCAGCCAACACCTGCTAGCATGGCCCATCTTCGCTATCCTCTGCATCGTTCATTTCGACTGTAGAACAAGAGACCCGATCGATCGATAGCCGGCTGGGGCAGCAGTGCTATCCGCGCCGTAATCGAGGATAAATCCCAAGGAGTAGCATAAGGGCATCATAGTCATACCACTCTGGGCTGTCTGGCTGTCTGCCACAACCGGAGTTTGTCATTCGAATCTGCCGTTGTCGTCAAGATGGAAAGCTTTGTCCCTGAGATGCATTGAGTTGGTGCAAATTATCTCCTTAGCCGGATGGTCCGAATCCATCTCCTGGAATGGCGACTGCGAGGTCGAAGAGAAGGCCCTTATCAAGCTAGCCCATCATAGCTTTAGCTCTGGATGCTCCATGGCTGAAGATGTTTCTGTGAGGAAGCGTCTGTGCCAGTATTTGCCCGACAATGACGCCTGCCCCGACAATTCTGAAGCAGCCCCAGGGTTGCTAAGCCCGCCCGGCCCTTGCTGCGTATATAGGTAATCGATTCTGGGACGATGCCTGCTGGGGTCTGTGTGTGCTTTTCCCGCCCTTACACGTGTCCTCAATAGGACTGTGCGCGATATGCGTAGGTAACCAACGGTGGTAGCGCTAGAGAAGCTTGGTTTGAAACCCTTCCTCCACGATTTCATCATCATGCTGCCTTGGGCAACACGTATCCCCGATGCTGGTAATCCCCGCGGAGGCATTCAGTGGGTAGTGCAAAGTTGTTCAGTCAAAGGTGCTCAAGACATGAACATTGAATGGTTCAGACAGCAGCATTCGCGCTCGTCTCCACGCCAGCTTCGAGGTTCAGAAATGCGTCCAAACCACTGATCACATCTCTGGCCACACCATCGACAACAACACTTTTAATCACAGCCTTCAAAACACTCCTCTTGACTCCACCAACCCTTGGCCTCCAGACTCCCGGTACATCAACACCTTCTTCAGCCTCGCCAGACTGGGGTACTCCTTTCATGGTGTTTCTAGCCGGAGTATCGATCGTTCGGACAGCAAGGACCTTGCAATCCTCACTGTCGTTGGCACCAGCAGCTACGCTGACGGCAACCACGCTGTCCGCAACAGCAAGTTCCTCCCTGCTGGGGTCGAAAATGGCGTTTTCGCCCACCACAACCACGAGCAGAATGACAGGCGGCTTGACGCCCAAATGACCGCCATCCCGCGGATAGAGATATGTGCTTGCCATCCAGTCGTCGTCTGCAACAGGATCTTCTTCTCCCTCACTCTTGAGTTTAGGAATCCTCGTGTCTCGCAGCGCCAGATGGGTGGCCATGCTCAACAATGGTAGCGGGTAACTTGCTAGGCCATTGGGAGAGATCAAAAGGACATCGATGTAAATATGCCAATGCCACCGCGAGTTGATGACCAGACTGTCCTGCAAAGATGTTGTATAGTCATTGTGCGACAGTTGTGGTATTGACGAAGCAACGGCCAAGGGCTCGCGTAGCATTTCTTCCAGGAAGGCCAGGTTGGGATCGTCATCTCGCAAACCAGGCAGTGTGAGACTCAGAGTAACCCATTCCTGCCTTCCTCTTCCCTTGCGGGGCTGGTCTTCGTCCATGTCAATGTCCATTGCGCCATCTTCGCCGGTCTTCGATCGCGTCACACTCTTTCTTTCCACCGTCTTCTCGACTTCAAGTTTCACGCCGACTATCGCTTCGCGGCCATCGCTGAAACCCACGTGTGCGCTGCCATTGACGGCTGGAAGAACCCCTGTTTCGGCACGCAGAGGCCGGAAATCCGTGCCTAGCGCCCGAGCGTCTGGTCGCAATGGAGGGACCGAAGATAGAGATGTGTGAAGGTACGCGAGTTCGGCCGGCGAGAACGGTAAAGAATTGGTGAGTGAGGGCATTTCGAGGACTGAGGGCGAAAAAGGTAGCGAAGGGTGCGGAGTTGGAAGAGATCGTGGCCTGCAGAAAAGGCGCTGGATTGAGCTTCTTGGACCAAGACAGAGGACCTGTACGGCGGCACCAGGCCTTCAATAATCTTCAAGTTTGGTAGTCTGGCCGGCCCTGTCTTTAAGGAGTGTGTGGAAGCTGTGATGCGGGAAGAAATATGCTCGGGCTTGGAATCATACCAAGGTTTGATGAGTGGCATACAAAAAATAATGTCGACGATGCCCGCCGCCGGAGTTACCAAACCTCGACGGGAAACTATCTCCGATCGCAATGCTAAAGATGTTGCAGATATGGATATGAATACTAACTCTTCTCATATCACACATCCTCAGAGGTGTGCTTTACAACAAACTGTCTGGAATATGAAGTACTTGCTATGCGTGAGTCTCTGTGCGTTTATCCTGCTTCGCGTGGAATTGTCAACTGACCATGCTGCCATCCATCGGTCAACTATCAAGACCAACGCCATCCAAGCCATCGTTCACACCCACAAGGCGAGGTCGTCCCGCCTTTGCTCCATAGATCATTTCCATGAGTTTGCCCTTTTGCTTTTCCCGTACGCCTCTCAGATAATCATAAGTTCCTTCCAGACCTTGGATTTGCTGCGCAACTACACTCGCATTATCAATGCTGACCGAATCATTTCTCCTGACCAACGGACTGACTAGTCTCCTCCGCAGGATTTCCAGATTGACCTTGAGTGTCTGTAACCGGCCGCGGTGCTCCACTAGCAATTGCTTGTTGTTGACTGTCCTGGACCGCACGCTCGACAAGAGCCGTTTGTTCTTCTCGTACTTTCTCAACATGGCTGCATTGGGCCCAATCACTCTGGTCCATAGGGACGAGAGAAGATCATTTTCAAGTCTCTCCTGTGTATCCGTCTCTCTGACAACCGTCCGTTGTAGATTCAAGAACTGTCGGTCGATGGTTTCGAATAGAGCGAACAGCGCGGCTGAGTGCGTCAATTCACTGTTGATGGATTCCTCAAGCACGTTGACAAACTCGTGGAATGTCCTTGTCAATGTGGCCCTGGTTTTCTGGGGCGAACTGCTGCCAAAGATATCTGTAAGCATCTTACCCAGCGCGGTTGGGCCCGTGGATGTTTCTAACAATCCTCCCCGATTCAAGAGGCCGTGCAAGTGGTCAAACACTACCCCGGAGATTGAACTACCTTGTGTCGACGTGACCCCTTGCAACTCTCGTTTGGCCCAATCCATCACTAGGAGGATGCTATCCACATCGGAGTCGACATCGGCGAAGAAGCGCGTCAATTCTAGTCCTAGCGACTTCAAAGTCTCGGATAATTCGTCCAGCGAGTGTACAATGAGTGGCGCCGAAGTCATATTGGCGCTTCGGACTGACTCTCCTAGGTCCCAGACCGCGACGCTTGTCTCTTGCAGCGCTGTGATTTGCGCATATCCGTTCTCAGAATAGAAGATCAACGGTTCGAATGACTTGGCAAGAGTCGACACTTTGACCAGGTCAGGGACAGGAGGAGGGACCGGAGGGACCATGAGAATGCGCAGAAGTGATGCGAACAGGATGGTCCATAGAAGAGAAAAAAGCGTTGTAGATTTGGTTCTGGTCATAGCCTCCACCTTCCGCTGAACAAAGTTGATTAAGGGTACAAATGGTTCTCGATGTTGCACATCAGCACGGAGCTGTAATCGGATATCTATAGATTCATCTGGTCAGTGACTCTTCAGTGTTTGGTAGGAGGCGTCGGCTTACAATTGTTTGGATTGTCCGACGGAGGAACAGAGGGCTCCCTGCCGAAATCTCCAGTTTTCATTTGGTAATGAGGTTCTACCTCCGGGGAGCGCTCCCGTACCGGTGAATCCATACCCGCAGGCAAGGGTGTATTCACTGCTATCGTAATGTCCGGATCTCCCTCAGTGGCATCTTGATACACCTCTGGACTTGTCTGTCTTGATCTTGAAGGACTAGTCGACGGTCGCAGATCGAATTTCCCATACGGATCGTGTCTAAACCATCCACTCGCGTTCGCACTTCGAATCTTGAATCCTGGAGGAGACCACGGCAGGCCTGTAGAGGAACGATCGTCGACCTCGCTATCTCCGTGATCTGATCTGAACCCTGAAAGGAGGGGTGAGCGGCGTTCCTGTTCTTCAAAATCTTCGATTGAGGCTTCCAGCAACGAATGCACGTCCTCAGAGACCCCCCTCTGCGTAGAGATTGTCAAATGGTGCTGCAGCCATCATCGCGGCCATAGCAAGGTACAAGGAAGAAGGAAAAGAAGCATGAAGACAAGGCTGAGGGGATAGGTGAGGCGGGGCAGCAGGTCGACGATGCGGTCACCTGCCTGAACAACCACCCCAAGTTGTACTATTGTCACTGGGCAAAGAGCGGAAGGATGGAAACGGTGATCAAGGAATGTGCAAGAAATGTTTCCAGTAGATAGGAGAATGAGGGACCGAAAGGTTCACCATGTCTGAAAGGACGGAATGAGGGAAGCCATGTCTAGAGAATGCGGGATGTCGACCAGCCCAGCCTCTCTCTCGCAGGCGCAGGCAATGCGCTCATCATGTAGGGACGTGCGTTTGCCCTTCACTGCTGCCAGAAGTCAAACGTAGCGTTCGAAGACCAGTGCAAGAGACGAGTGAGTGCGAGAGGGAAATGTGGGAGGTTGGGACAGCTGGCAGTTCTAGTGTCGCAGTTCGGGGGGCAGTACTTCTCCCAATCAGATGTCAGAACGCGCTCTGAACCAGGATTCCTGATGCAAGGGCAAAGGGACGGGCGCAGTTCTAGCTTCCGTCAGTGATGTGTCGACTCTTCCACCCAATTGGTTTGTGTCTACAGATGAACAAGCATCCAATCGTTCTAGTATCGTCAATCCGTTAAGCCGGCTGCAAAGCCCTGGCATGGAGATTGTATGAACAATTCCCATCAGCAACAGCATGGCGTGACCGAACCGAACCCATGCGTCCCGAATCAATGGAAGAACCGAGGAACTGTGAGCAGAGAAGTTGCTTGATTGTCGGTATCCGGCAGCTGTCTGCCAATCGCATACGCGAATTGCAGGTACGCTGAGAAGTAGCAACAAGGGGAGTTTTATGTACACAGAGCTTTGTCTACCGGCTTCTCCGGAGTGTCTTGATCGGGGTGTTGGTATGCCAAGTTCAACGTCAAATTATGGTGATTGTGCGCCTCCGCCGTCTTTGATGGTACAGCAGCCGATGATCCCGAGGTCAATTAACAATCGAGGTGGCCGGATCCAAAATGATAGAGGAGTTTACTTGGTCTCCTCACGCAGCCAGCTAGGAAGGAGTTAGCAGACAGGCTAGAGCAGATTGAATTAGATGGGAGACGAACGTGATAAGGTCATTCCTGTCCTTGGCCTTCTTCAGACCTCCGAAAGCCATCTTGGTGCCAGGAATGTACTTCTTGGGGTTCTCGAGGTATTCAAACTGTCCGAAGTTAGAAAGAACAGCCCAAACCCAGTTCGCAACAGCGGGAGCATACCAGGGTGTCCTCGTTCCACGTGATACCCTTTTGCTTGTTGGCGTCTGTGTAGGAAAAGCCTTCGACTGAACCAGTCTTACGGCCGAAGAGACCGTGCAGGTTGGGGCCGATCTTGTTGCCCTCCGACTCGACAACGGTGTGGCACTGAGCACATCTCGTCTTGAAGAGGTTGGCACCCTTCTTCGCGTCACCTGCGGAAGACGATTGTCAGCTTCCTTCTATTTTTGCGCAGCCTTCTTCGCAGCAGCTTCTTGTTCTTGCTTCACCAAGTGCCCACTCGAGTCGTCCAACTTTTGACACAATCAGGAAGTATAACCCAAGCCATGTCGCGGAGGACAGACGAGTAGATAACCGGGTTGGGGATTGGTAGCGTGGCAATTCCGAGATTAAGCTCCAGTGAGTCAAAGGAGGTCGAATGGTGTTGGTACGGAAGGGAATCGAGGATTCAGTAACCGGGGAAGCACCACCAATGTCACCACGTGCGAGCATATCAACCGTGATCTCGAGAGGAAGCGTAATGAAGCTGCTGCGAAGCTGTAACAGGACCTGGAGAACTGAACGACTTACCTTCCTGGAAGCTGTCGCCCTTGGCCATTTTGGTTTTTAGTGATTGATGGTGAGTTGGAATGAATGTAGGTAGTAATAGAATGAGGCTTGACAAAGCTGGCGAGTGGGTGACAAAGAGAGGTAGAGTAGGATTGAAGCAAAAAAAGTTCAGAACAGGAGGGAAGGAAAACGTATGACGGAGATGAGTTTAAGTGGTTTGCTGCCCGGGCGTTGAGCCGACGATGCGCCTCCAATCAACTGTCGACTATTGCTCTGCTACTGCTGCTGCCGTCCTGCTTCCACGTACCATAGAAGGAGATTCTAGCCTGCCACTGTGGCGCCTGCGCTGCAAAAGTGGCGCCGCAGACCGTTCACCCGTCCAATTATCGCCTTTCCATTGTCATACTGAGGCTTTCGGACGTTCTCGGGGTTGAAGGTATGTTGCTAGCAAGGTGGACACAGAGAGACAGCTGACAGCAAAGAATATAATAATAAACACAGTACTAGTACGTGATATATTTGCCTTCACGCCTGAAGGGCTACACATGCATACCGATTTCCTCCATCTGATCTCGTAGCCCATAGTATGTCCAGCACATGAGATACCAGGAAGGTGCCAGGTACCAACGAGCAACATCCCAGCGCAACTGGCGAGGGACACGTGACGTTACTGTCACATTACGTATCATCTCATGACGTCGACTCTTTCCGTGGTGCCGGAACCAGCGGAATCAATCGAGATTGGACATATCGCGCAACAATGATTATCCGTGCCCAGTGCTCAGCATCCCCCTGATCTCAGGTACCTGGCGATCATGTCCAACCTGCAAGACAAGCACGATACATGTGGCGGAAAGAGAGAGAGAGAGAGAGAGAGAGAGAGAGAGAGAGAGAGAGCACCAATGCCAGACATCAGCCGGGAACGCGTGCTTGAGCTCGTACAATTCACCGATCCCACAGCTCTAGGAGCTGATCGGTGTCTATCTTGGCTCTACCACTCCGGTATCTGTGTTGTTACCCCTTAGGTGAAGTGTCGACAAGCAAGTCATCCAGGGCAGGGGACAACAGGTAAGTACTTGCTTCATCAGTTTGTCCTTATATTGCTCTCCCTTCTAGACTCGGCTACGACATGGTGGCCCAGAACTCATCTATCAACTCATGCCTCTTGACAGCGAGATCAAAATCCCCGTGAGGTAGGCCCGCGGCATACGCCTCATATATCCGACCAATATTCTGGCCCTGGGTAGGGAGGTCTGTCCACTCCGGACCACCTTCATCGGTCTCAATCTCTTCAATCTGTCCCATCTCGGCATTCGAAAAGCGAATACTGATAGCCTTCGCCATCTGCGGACCAGCACTGGCAAACTCGACCACCAATTCCCCTTTGGTCCCATATATCCTCCAAGTCGAGCCAGGGGCGCCAATGAACCGGTCTCCCGCTCTCAGGTGGAAGCTGAACACTGCTCGCGGGTGTCTCTCCAGCCGGCCCTGAAGCAGGATCTGATCGGGAGTATCTTTGTCATAGAGTTCTTCAGAGAGCGACCCGTCACTTTTCATGAGATGCATTCGCGGTCTCAAATTGGCCGCCAAGGGAGTATAGCTACCTGGTGACAGCTCCCCTACCGCATAGAAGATGGAATCGAGGATATGTCCGCCATAGATGGTGAGGAGGTTACCTCCAACTTTGCGGTCCATGAAGTAATGGTACCGATCACTGGCCGCATTGTTCTGCCAGACATGCGTGGCCCCCTGATAGTTGACGCTGTGGATCTCTCCCAGAGCGCCTGTGTCGATGAGTTCCTTGACCTTGTTGACGCTAGGTGACATGCGTCCTTGGAGGCCAATGACAGTCTTGACGTTCTTCTCCTTGGCCAACGCCGCCATCTCCTTGGCCTGTTGCGTCGTTGCGGCAAGTGGCCATTCCACAAACACGTTTCGTCCTGCCCTCAGAGCAGGCATCGCCACGTCATAGTGAGTATCTGCTCGTGTGGAGACTACATAGAGGTCGATGTCCGGGTCTGCCGCCAGCTTTTCATATGAGTCGTAGGCCTTGGTCGACTCTGGTAGGTTGTGGGCTTTGATGGCTGCCTTGGTGGATTCTATGGTCGAGTTGCACAGCGCCACAATCTGGTAGTTGGGTGACTTGGCCAGGCGAGGCAGATGCGCCAAAGTCGCCCATGTGCCTGGTTTGCTTGATAATCCCACGATTCCCACTCTGATAGGAGCCATTCCTGCAATGTGATAAGATGAATACAGACGACACCGACGGCTACCCTCAGAAAGCTGGTAGTATGTATGGTGAATGGAGGAAATAGTAGCTCAGAGGCAAAGGAACAATAAGGGGATCGGCGATATGAGATTCTTGTTTGCCCTTTTGAACCGCGTTCGTTCGAATACGCTGTCAGGAGACTCGTCACTTTGAGATCTCTGTTCAATATCGATATGGGCGGTGACTATCTACTTACTGGGCGAGGGAGGCAGTGATATTGGACTCGATATCAGCCGTGTAACGTTGATTGGCTTACAAATCCGAGGCCTGTCCTGTCCCGTCAATCGCTGCCGGTGGTTTCTCTGCTTTATCAATCATCGCCAGCTAATCAGGCGCGGTTGGGATGAACATCCCTAATCCGGTTCACCGGCCTGAGGCAGGATGCCGAAGTACGTAACGTAGCTGATACGCTTCTCCTCAGGACACATCAGCCCCCGCAGCGATGCGATGCGGAGGTGTCTTGTGTCAGCAGGGCGAGTCGAGCGGATATCAACGTAAAGGCTGTGTCGATGTATCAGCGAGGATGTCGAGAATGTACAATGTACTGAGCACTTTACTGCGATCGCCATAACCTTGATTCGGGATTATGCTTTGATTAAGACTAAAAACACTCGTCTCATTCCACTATGGGTGAATTTCGGTATGCGTAGCCCCTATGCCATTGTCTAGATGTCGTTTTTCATCGCTCGTTGTCGTGTTCTCACACATCATAGCCTGACCTCAGTCCTTTTCGTGCCATGTATTCAATGCGCGCCATTTTCCTTGTCATTTGCGGCATCACCAATTTCACAGAAGGCCCGGAATGTGACCAACTCATCGCTGGTGCTCTCGATGACCAACTCGGCCGTCGCACCGACAAAGTAAACCCAGCCTTCCTTGATCTCCTCAACCTTGGGACCCACACTGACCTTACCCTCACCGCTCGTGGCAATGACGATGCTAGGGCCCGCGATACCCTCAAAGGTCGCCTTGGCGCCAGGCTTCTTCAGAACGGTGCGGACGACACTGAACTCCTCGATTGGCGGGTCATACAGTAGCGACTCACTGCCAGAGCTGTACGCCTTGTCATTCAGAGTGACGTAGGGGTAAGGGACTGGCTGAAGCAGCTGTTTCTCAGGCGGCTCATGGTCGTAGGTGAGGATGTCCGTCAAGGTATCGACGTCTTGGAACTTGGGCGTGAAGCCGGCGCGGATGACGTTGTCGCTGCTGGCCATGCATTCGATAATGTCGCCAGAGATATATGCATGAATGTCATCGGCCTTGAGGTACATGGCTTGCCCGGGCTGAAGCTTGACGTAATTCAGGAAGAAGAGCACGAATAAGCCAATGTCCTCGGGGAACTGGCTGTTGCAGCGCTGAACGAGTTCACACAGCTCTTCCGAGGTGTTGACGCTTGGGCCGGGAGAGATTGAGCCTGATTTGGCGAGTTGGACAAGCTCCTTTGATTTGGCGGCCACTTTCTCGCGGGGAGTTTTCATGAGTGAGCTGAAGGCGGCTTTGAGACGGGATTTGGCTTCTTCAGGAGTTATAGAGGAGGAATTGGCGATTTCTTCGAGACCTTTGGCCTGCTCTTCGCCAACCAGTTCTCGTAGAGGAGGAATCGTAGAGAGGAAATGCGCGATCTCTTTCAAAGGTCGGAATCCGCACAGGCCTTCAAAGGGGGTGATAGCCAGCGTCATTTCCGGCTTGTGGTTGTCGTCTGGATAGTTCTTGGGGTCTTTGGCGTGCAGCTTCTCGGCAAGTTTCTTGTTTGGGTGGGCTTGGATTGAGAGAGCCTTGTTGATTGACAGGACTTTGAACAGAAACGGCAGTTTCTTGTTGTATTTCTCCGTGATTTCAGTTCCCATTAGTGCCTGGTTGTCAGCGACCATGTCGAGCAGGCTGCGGCCTGTCGTGAGGTCCTTCGACGGCAGCGACGGGTGTGTGCCCATCCATAACTGAAAAAGCATCAGCGTGAGCCATGAGCCATGATCGATAATATGGTCCACATACCTCAGCATATGGCTTGTCGTCTTGGATGGAGAAGTCATCTGAAGGAGTCGCAGCGGCATATCTTGCTGCAGCCGAATCCTTTCCCTTCTTACCTTCTCGGTGGTCAGTATGGAAGTAGACGTTTCTTCACTCCGATTGCTCACCCCAGTCATAGCTGTTACAGCCTGTTGCTTCGTTAGTCGTTTTACTGTAAGTAACAGATCTGGAGTCTTACCGCATTGCAGACGGAACAAAGGCACCTGCATCTTGACACTAACAGACCAGAAACTCAAGATCACCACTCAGCTTGGCAAACCCGTCGTAGACAAGGACTTGAGCAAATATCTGGAGAATCGCAAGAAAATTCTAGCAGCAAGAGCTCTGGCGGTGAAAAGGGGGAAGAGTGGCTCACGTTGATACATCATGAACAGTTGACAGATATCAAATGCGGGAAACGTGGTTGGCGGTCCACCAATGAGAAGTTCTGTGGATCACATCACGTGAGCTAGGGCGGACTGCAGCCGTGACGAATGCAGTTGTGAAACTGATATAAGCAAGGTATCTACCTAGGTAGTCCAGTTCGATCTAGCTGATCTAGGTCGAATATCAGGAGAGGTCATTCAGTGTAATCTAGGTTGTCTGTTCAAGTTGAGTGGCACACTGCACGAGCCGAGGTGCATTAGTCCTCCCATTTAGACAGTACTATGCCACGAAACGTTCCGACCAATCACGTGATCTCAGCCTTGCATCAAGGTCACATGACTACTGTTCATTGACATGGAAGTCATTCACTGCTCAACGCACTTGAGATCACGGTGAGACGGTCATATATTATTGTCCCAGAAAATCAGTCAACACTCACGGTTGGGTGGTGCAGTGGATTTATCCTGGCACCACGGTAGGAGCTTGTCTCAAATCCAAACCAACCAGTAGTGACAACCAAAAAAGCCTGCGGTTAGAAATCTCTCCTGTTGATGCCTCTTGTAGGGTCCAACAGTTCCCGTCTGGGATGACTGTGGCCTTTCTCATTCCTTGAGTTTTTGCATTTTTGGTCGATGAGATCCTCTTCTTCCAGGTAATCTTTTGGTATACTCAGCCTTGTCACGTGCTGATCACATGACGATAGTGGGCTTACTAAGGCACATATCGACTAGGTAGTTATCGATTGCCCGATCCAACATAAACCAATCAATCGTTCATCCTCTTCCTATTCTAACCAACTCTTTCTCTACATCCATCCTGACAATCCAGCCACGGGCTGTTTGCTCTTCTTACAGTTGTTTGCAGTAGTGTTCTCTGCTTGACAATAGTATTGGTTGTCTCTCTATTTTGTATCAGCTGGGAGGCATAACCAATGTGTCAGGCTCTTTACCTATAAGTCCAATTACAGACTCGGAGAGCATACCCTGCAGCTGTTGGCTTGTATGAAATATACTGGCTACACTCATCGTCTCTCTTGCTGGCAGACGTCGCTCAAATATCTCTCTCTCCCATTTCTTTGAGGGGATAATCTGATTCCCGGATATTTCTGTCCCCAGTTAAAGGTGCATCAACATGGGCTCACGTCCCCGAGGGGGGCGGGGCATGCCCGGCCGGGATGGTAAAGAAACAGACCTCGAGAACGATCTTCTTAGTCGAGCCATCGAGAGTTTACGAAAAGCACAAGGATACAATGACCAATCCAAACGGATCGGCCAGGAGATAGTGCTCCTGGAAGAAGAGATCAAAGCAAACGGTTGTACGTTGAACCTTGTCTGATCACGTTCCTGGGATAATTTGACCAAGTTTGTGCAATTTTGTGCATATTACGTGGACTTTATTGATTGGATTCATTCTATCAGACTCTACCCCCTGAAAATCACAAGCGACTGGATGCCCTTTATCGTGAGAATCTCAGATATGCAGAAATGGAAAAGAAGGTCCACGACGACGAAGACATTGTCAACAACCTCGCTATTTTGGCAACGATGAAGACCAACGATGAGCCCGCACCACGAAACGGCCAACAGAAGTCCCGCAAGCATCAAAGGCCAACCATCGAGCCTGACGTGGTGGCTGAGTCCCCTGGGCCAAGTCCCGGAGACGGTCGTCTAGAAATGATGAAGCGCGTGAAAGGCACCTCACAGCGAAGCTCCAGTACTGCCAGCCAGAATCGAGCGGCCGCCACCGTCAAAGACGACGGAGCTGACACGCATAGGGGTATACAGGCAGAGAAGGCTGGCCAGCTCATTCCTGGCACCGAAGTCTTCTACAAGTATCCCAAAGACCAACAGGAACATGAAGAGGGTGTCGGTATTCATGGTATAATCAAGAAAGTGTGGCAAGACAAGAAACCGTAAGTGGGCCAGTGTTCTTGACCATGGTGTCGTATCTGACCGCTTTCAGGATTCACTACGATGTTAGAGACCCGGAGGATGATGCCTCAGGAAAAGTGACAGTACGCAAGGCGACAGCCAGGGATCTCGTGCCGATTCCGCAAACAGTCGCCAATATCCCGCAGTTTCCCACAGGAGCGAATGTATACGCCAAATACCCCGATACCGACACCTTCTACCGCGCCAAGGTTAAGAGCTTTCAGAAAGGAATGTACAGCCTGAAATTCGACGAGGATGATAAGGAAATGCTCGTCGACGTGAGGTTTGTGCTGGATTCGAGACTGAAATGAGCTCTGGGTTTATAACTGCGATGACTTCCGGACGAAAAGGGCTACAAAACTGGTTGTGGTACCAACAGGAGTCTCGCAGCCACGACGCGTTATTCTGCACATGGCCGATGATGCGACGACGCGATGGTTGTTTTATTGTTTGAGCTGGCCTTTACTGGCCAGGTACGCGGCACCGGAGTCCGCCCATATTTCATATACCTTGACTTTGGCGTTCTCATCGAACTCGAGGACATACGTGAAGACTTCGTCCCAACTTTGACCCGTGCTTGTCCAAGTAAATTTGGCCTCCCCGCGAACCGATACTTTTGAAACCTCCGTATCGACCACAAAATTACTGAACCGCATATCTTCATAGCTCAAGTTTGAGGACAACAGCTGGAAATACTCCTGGAGACCTTTCTGACCTCGAAACTCTCGACCCAAGAAGGGCGCCAGCTGTGGCAAACCGTGCTCGAGGGCGAGGACCTCATCCGAGGCAGAGAAGTGGCTGAAGATTTCCTCGGGCGGTTTTTGGCCTGCGAAGGCCTCGCAGAAGGCCTGGGCGGCGGACAGAAGTTTGTCTCGACTCGTGGCAAGCATCTCGCAGGGTATAGAGGACGATGGTTACGGTGAGGCTGACCTAGATGGCTATTTTAGCTGATGGTGTTCCTGGAGCGACTGTATGACCAAGCACAGCAAGCAATGGAGCAAAACTGAGGTCAAAGTGCGGAGTGACGGCCGAGGCTGCGATCGCGTCAGCATCTGCAATCATCGGAGTAAATGCCCTCCCCTCTTCCAACTGCTTGCAATTCAACTCCAATATTCTACCATTTTCCGCTTATTTTCTGCCTCTCTTGTCGTCGGCGCTCCTTCAGTTGCGCCTATTCTATTCGAGATCGCCATGCAGTCGTTATGAACACAGGCCTTCTTTAGACTGGACCAGTACCTCTGCTCACAATGGCTCGCCCCGCCGAGGAGCTGCCCTCTCATGCCTCTCCTATGATCTCTCCTCTTCCACCATCGTCGGCGCCCTCATACTTGAGCAACTGGTCGGATCTTAATGACGACTCGCCTGCTACACCGGGTGTCCCGAATACCCTACTATCGCCTGCCTTTACTCCTCCAGCCACTCCAGGCGCAGCGACTCCTTCGCGCCATCTCAACGCCGAACCAAAGTCCATTCCCGTCGATACGTCCCTCGACGACCCAGACACCAAACAACCCCATCTCCTTGAAAGGCTCCCAAATGTAGAATGCGTGGTGCGTGCACGGATACCAACCACTTCTGGGGCAGAGATGTTTCTACACCTATATCAGAATGATTCCGACAACAAGGAGCATCTGGCCATTGTCTTCGGCAACAACATCCGCAGTCGAAGCCTTGACGCCGAGCGACCAGGGGAAACCGAAATGGATCGCATGATTCGAGGCGCATACGTGGGCAGACTCAGGCCGGGTCGTATGAGTTCGAGATTTGACCCGGAGCACAACAAGAGACCGTTCGGCCGCCGACTGAGAAGCGGATCCGCATTGAAAAATGTCACAACAGTGTCGGAGGAGGCGGTGACCGTAGCCGAAAGTTCGGCAGCAGGGCCAGTACAGCCTCCTGCTGCCTCCCAGGATGAGCAGAACTCTGAACAACCCCCGGAGGACGTTGCGGGACTTGAAACATTGTCCGAAGAAATCCAATTGCACTCTTCAGGAAAGCCACCGCTCGTACGGATACATTCAGAATGCTACACCGGCGAAACTGCATGGTCAGCTCGGTGCGACTGCGGCGAACAACTCGACGAAGCAGCCAGACTCATGTCTTTACCAAATTCTACCGGCGGAGTCATCGTCTATCTTCGCCAAGAAGGCCGAGGTATTGGTCTTGCCTCCAAGTTGAAGGCATATAATCTCCAGGATCTCGGGGAACGACACAGTAGAGGCGAACCTTCTCCTTCGACACCCTGCCGATGCCAGAACATATGGGCTAGCGACCGCTATTCTGCAAGACCTTTGGACTCGGAACTGATAGCGATGCAAACAAACCGGAATCAGAAAGGGGTATCAGACTCCTGACCAACAATCCGGATAAAGTCAGGGCAGTTGAAGGTCCCAATAAAGAGGTCCGAGTGCGGGAACGAGTCCCCATGATCCCGCTCGCCTGGCGGACAGGAGGTGCCAAAGGCGTCCGGGGTGCGGAAATTGAAAAGTATCTTGAGACAAAGATTGGTCGTATGGGACATATGATCCGTGATGATTAGAAAGAAACAGCTTGTCTCTTTTGTTTCATTCCTGCCTGGGAAGCCACCTGACATGCGCAAATCACTTACTCTTTGACGGGGGACATAGGTGACGAGACGTGTCCCAGGCACTTGGTTGAAATGCACTGCACCGCACCGCATCGGCAAGCTGCAATGCGCGCGATATGCAGTATCACTCGTCACAGTGGCTTCCTGCGGGTGCTCGACTAGGGGTCCTGCACAGGATCGGTCACATTCCAAACAAGACGATCACAAGTCAACGGACACCCTGTGATAAGGTCTAAAGCTGGACTTTTGCGAGAGAAGCTGCGCAAAGAATCAATGGGCCATATCTAGGGCACGGCATTTGTCCGGTGGTTGTACCAGATTTCGGGCAGCAACCCTGTGGATATCTAGGTGCACATTCCATGGACCGTGCTGCAGGGCAACATCGTCACTGCGACAGCACAAAGAGGGGGTTTCCCTTAGGAGAGTCTCCCTCCTTACACTGACAGGGGGATATACAGAAAGGGTATATATCTGCCTAGAGCGTTTGTTGAAATACGGCGGTGACGTTGAATATACATGTCAAATATGTCCGAAAAGTTCAAAAGGGATCCTCAAGAAAGACTTGAACACATTGCTGGGGCATGAGAAAAAGAGACACCAAGTAATGATATCAATGCAGACATCTTCCAAACTACGGACTGGACGTTGCACTCCTCTCGCCCTCACATATTGCACTACAATTCAGCATTGTAGACCAAGGGCTATGCCTAGCCACCTCGGGGCAAGCAGTAGCTTTTGAACCGCTCCCTGTTTTAAATGACTGCTTTATCCTTCCCAAGCCATGTACACGAGATCACCAAATTCCCAACCACAGCTTCCTCTTCCTCTGCGGTTGTAGCTGCGGCTGCTCCACGGTCGGCTGCTCTTCGGCATCTTGCGCGCTTACAGCTGTGACGCCTGCTCCGGAGGCAGTCCCAATCTTCTGTTCATCGATCTTCTTCGCGAACTGCGTAACATCCTCGCCGACATTCCCGCCCATCTCTACAACATCTCTCCCCGTCAACACAACATCCCTCCCACCCCTCGCGCGCTCTTTGTTAGTCAACCCATCATCCCACGGCACGAGGCCTCGCACATCAATGCCCTGTTCTTCCTCGGCATCGAGGTTCTCCATCCCGTGCGCACGTCTGTAGAGTCTCCGTTTCTGGGCGTCCAAGATCTTCTGTTGACGCGACTCGTTGGCCTGCGCCGTGGTGTATTCGATATGGAGGCGGACCACGGCCAGAGCTTCGCGGAAGTATGTGATCGGATGGAAGGGGAGTGATGACAGAGGCGGGAGTAAATGGGCGTAAGGGGACGTCTTGGCGAATGTTTCGGTCATGGTTATTACGGCGAGGATTGTGAGTGTGCCCTAAAAGATCGAGTTAGATCTCATGCCTTCATGCTTGACGAAATAGAATATTCGAGTTGCTCAAGAACGTAGAGAAGAGTAGCATCGTGCGTCCAATCCGAATCACGTCCTCTATCGCGTATGCATTGGATAACGGAATACTGTATGTCCAGGCAGACGACGAACCACGCCTCCATGTATGCGCAGGGAACGAAAATAGAACCAGCTTCCTTGTACAAGCGGCGAAGGAAGGAGAGAAAAAGGCCATCTGCCCTAACCATTCGTCTGTAGAATTGCGAAACTCACCATCGTTATCCAAATATGAATGCGCCGATCCGTCAAGAACCAATGCATGAACGTCCCCTCATTCGGAAACATATGCGGATACGACCTCGTCTTCTGCTGCTCTCTTTCTTCCGTTGTCGCGCCCTGATTATACGCTCGCGGAGGCCGGCGATTCAGTCGCGCAGGATGTGACGGTGGGCGGAATTTATCGGGCTGTTCGAGTACGATTGGTTTTCCACCGGTATCTTTCGAGGTCCAGGCTGGTGTCGAGGAAGAGTAACATGCCGCTCGCAAGGCATTTTGAGCAGAAGAGTGGGAGAGGCGTGTTCGCGTGGTCCTTCGCAACGTTGTTCGTATGCATTGCTGGCATATGGAAAAGGTGGTCGTGCGGGAGGCCATGGTTGAATAGACTCGACAACCTGAGGCTTGAGGCAGTCTGTAACTCTTGTTGCCTGGATTCCCCGTGAAAGAGGTAGGAGCCTTTGTCGTTTAGAGCTCAAGGCTGAACGAGGAGTAGGAATCCCAGCTTTCCAGCGGTAGAGTGCTTCGTTCCGGTTAACGACGACGCCGCAAAAAGAGCATTCGATTGAATGAGAGTGCTGCGGCTGCTACTGCAATTTACGCTATCATACTTACACCCCGCCGTATTACCAGCTTCTACCTCGGACCGTAGAGCAAAACCGGCACTTTCTACAGTTCTTTCGAATGCTTGTTCAATGATGAAGGTCAAGGAGGTGTAAAGTCAGATCGTATTAAAAGCCAGGCTGGTAATACATAGTATGAGCTGGGTTCACCACAAGGAATGTGTACCTCAAAGCCCACCTCCCAGGATATCAACTCAGGAACCAACAATGATCACTTATAGCAGACCTGTTGCCCCTAAACCAAGGAGTATCCTGTCCATACATTCGATGTCTAGCTGTACAGCCTCTTCTCAGGGGTAATTAACAAATGAAAAAATTGTCGCTGTCCAAGCTGACTGTGCCAACATGAATGGCAAACCCAAAAGTTGCTCCGATAAGAGGCCCCTTGCCGCCAAAAACTGAAACATTCCGACGCAATACCGGTCACCGTAGAGCATGGATCACTCTGATGTGTAAAAGAAATCAAAAAGCCAACGATATGTAATCCCATTCTCTTTTTGCAGCGGTCGCTACGCTGGCCAGCTGTCGTACAATCCACTCAGAACGCCAAACTTCGTAAACACCTGCTTTCGAATGCAGACGCTTTATTTTTCGTACAGGATATATCAAGGAACAGGGTAGTGTTGTAGAGTACTCGGAGTCGAAAGTGTTGCTTCAAGCGAGTGTCGGGACTTTGTCCAAAGGAGCTATTTATCGATAGGTCGACGATCCTGCCGCAAAAATACTGTGAGCGGCGGCGGCCGCCCATTCATTCTCCTCATACGGGGGTGTAGGCCAATGGGATGGAGCATGCTCTTGCTCAGGGCGCTTCTTGGTGATGTTTAATGGTTGTGTCTGATGGGCGCCGCCTGAGTTGAATTGGACCCCGTTTCGCTTCGCAGATGGAGACGGTGTCAAGTAAGGGCCCTGCAGCAAAGAAGCACTTGCGACATGTGGTAATGACTGACGATTGTAATCCTTCTGAGCAAGCGCGGTTCGATGCGGTTGCTCTTTGCTTTGGTCTAAGCGTTTCGAGACACGACTGGCTGAGCGGAGAGCTTCATCCAGCAATTCATCGGCTTCTTCTGGTGTTTCGTATTGATTGATTTGTAGAGGCCGTCGCGACCGCATTGTTGTTGGCGCCGTGGCCTGGATCTGATTCTCGCCTGATCTGCTCCCCTGGGATCGAGGCACAGAGTGTGTCCTTTTCAAAGTGCCTTGGTTAGAAGAGAACTCTCCTGGGGACCGTCTCTGTCCAGGTTCTGCCTCGGTGCGGTCCAGGCTGTACCTCACATTCTGCAAGATTGTGTCCAGGTCAGAGAAATCGGTGTTGCTCTCAGGGATGATATTGTCCACCATCAGAGAGGACCGATTCGACCAAGGCGTGTTCGCAGCATTTGCCTCGACATCATCGCCGCCGGGAGATGCCAGCCCATGTCTTCCAGAGAAGCGTCTTGCACGTTTGCGAAGATGTGAGAAGAAACTTTCCTTTTGGCCACTTGGCGGCGAAGCAAGACCACTATTCGCGTTCAAGACCCGTTCCGCTTCCTGCCGATGAATATCAGCATAGTGGTTGCCATGCGAGTTGATTGACAGTTGTCGACCAATCTTTCTCGACTTCTCTTCCGCCGGTCTGAGGTTCGAATCGGTCTGGACTGTGAATGCAGAGCTTGCTTGGGCCGTGACGGCATTCGGTAAAGGAGAGATGGGCCGGATAGACGGGAGTATCGGCATTGGTGCCACACCGCTCGAACTTTGTCCGTTAGCCCAAGTCGCACGCTTGTTCGCATGAGGTCGCAGTCTGCTGACCAGACTCTCGGGCTCTGCTTGTACGACCTTGGCCTCGGGATTATGCTGTGGCACGGCAGGTGCACTCTCTCTTGCGATGAGTGATCTCCGGAACCAAGAAGGTTTGGACGTGATGGTGTGAGTCTCGGTTGTTTCCTTGGAGCGGAAACTCAGATCGGAATGTTTCCGACCTAGGAGTCGGGAAGACGACTTGGGCCTCAGGGGGTCAATAGCATCTGCGAAAAACTCATGCTCCATAGCTTGTTTGGTTGTCGGCCTGTTCTTCGGATCCCACATAAGACACCAGCTAACGAAGTTGCTAAAAGCCAAGGGCCAGTGGGGAGGTTGCAAGATAGTCTCAATTGCATGAGGCGCCATCTGTAACCGGTGAGTATATGAGCACATGTTCAGCGGTTGCTGTTCTTACCTTTGGAAATGAGAACCCCAGCTTTTGGGCCAGTTTCGTGCCTTCTCTCCATTCACCACCTCCAATCCGAGCTCCAGATTTGGCATACCAATTGCCCGGGCTGCCCATTATCTCGCAAACGCGCCAAACCTGATCGACTTCGTTTCCCCCAGGGAACAACGGCTTGAGCGTAGCAATCTCCACCGCCATTGCACCTATAGCCCAGATGTCCACTGGAGCAGAGTATTCGCCTGCCCTAAGCAGCACCTCAGGAGCTCGATACCATCTGGTGGAGACATAGGTGGTGTACGGCACCTTCGAGTGAGTCTCACGCGCCAAACCAAAGTCCGCAATTTTAATGGAATAGACTGGCGGCGTCGCAGGAGGCGTGACCAAGGAGGAATACCTGCTGAAAGCGGTGTGAGAGTCTTGTGGTGCTGAAGTCGAGACCAGAATGTTCTCTGGTTTGATGTCTCGGTGGAAGAAGTGGTGGGCGTGTATATGATCGAGGCCGGACAAGATTTGGTACAGGATGCTCTTCACGCTCTTCGCATCCATACACTTGTGATCCCGGGATTTCATCAACTGATAGAGGTTGCCATCCATGTATTCCATACAAATGTGGAGCTTCTTGCTGAAAGGATCCAAGAATATATCTAGGGCTCCAACGAGGTGGGCATGTGTCGGAAGCGTCCGCAGGAATATGACCTCGCGTAACTCCAGGCAGGGCCGGAAAGAATCGAATGTCTTCTTCATCGTCTTGATGGCCACCTAATACGGTCAATATAAAGCATCACAAAGCCAATACAAACAACATACCATCGTATTCCGACGAGCAACACTGGCGCCATTGGCTCGTACCCGGGCGAGAGCAACACTCCCAAAACTACCATCCCCGATTTCTCTGATGACTTCGAAACGGTCCTCCAGGGCGGTTAGGCCATAGGAACCCGGCCTCGAGCCATGATCGCTTGCAGCCATGTTGTCGTTGGAGGCGGCTTGTCCTTGCTGGCAACCAATGGGCCCTTGCTGTCTCATTCAACTTCCACGGTATATAGCCCAGTTCTTTTTCGCTTGGGCGGCTCAGTGCCCATGTGAAGGGAGTTTCCTAGAACCTCAACACGTCATCCTCCACACAGAGTAGCATTCACAGAACCAGGTCGAGGTCGGAATGCGAGTTCGTTTTCTTTCTGGTGAAGTTCGAGAGTTCCTGGGTCGATTGTAACGCGGAATGCGGTGCGTAGGATGTAGACGACAGTTCAAGGTAGTCAAGGAAATGATGCTCGAGGTCCAGGATCCAAATCGAAATGGCTCGAGGACCCAAGAGAACTAGCCTCTGGGGGACGGTCAATTGACGAAAGGCGACCCGCAAGGGGTGGTGAGAAAGTGGATAGCGACGTCCTTCCCCTTTCTTGATTGACACGGAGGGGTACTGGCTCTGAGATCGAAGGACGGGAGGTCAGCTAGGGTAGGCCCAAGGAGGTAGGAAAGAGTGACAGATGTTTTCGGTCCTGTTGACGACCTGCTCGGACGTTTAGATGGGCCAGGATCGAGGCAGGGAGGCGCGTCTTGTCTTGTGTCGGATGAGCAAGGGGCACCCAGAGTGACGGTGTGAACGGAGCAAGCTTGAAGCCGGCGGGAGGGTCAAGGGCTACTGCTAGGGGCCCGGCATCCGCCAGCTGCAGGTGCCAAATTGTGCCACCACAGTCCGCAAACCAACCCTGATTGCCTGCACGGTGGGAATCAGGTGAGAGATCTCTCTGTTACCAGCCAGTCTTGCTTCTAGTGCAGGACCAAGAGAGACGAAACCAGCGAGGGCAAAAGGGGTCTGCTGGGCCAAATGATGTTGAGGGGGGGATGCGCACCCAGACGAAACGATCCGGCTCAGCTTGGGTGTCAACAGTAAGGTATGCTTGCCACCGCTGCTACTGCCACCGCTACTGCCCACTGCCACTGAAAGCCGATTGCACAAATTCAGCCTTGAGCCTGGGTGACGTTCCAGCTTGGGGCTGCCACGGGTCGCAGAATCCTGGAATCCAATAATAAGAACGGTACAAGATTGGAAGGTTTGAAAGCCATGAGAGGTCGGACTGCGGATGCCCTGGCGGAGAATAAGGTCCAGTAGCCCACCTGCACCAGGAACTGTAACCAGTAACCTGGTATACCGCCACCTAGGGCACATTTAGGTTGGTACCTAAAGCCCGTTACCAGTTCTGCCAGTACCTTAGGTAGGGGTAGGCACCTAGCAGCTGGCCCAACTTCAGGCCCGGGAGCCCGGCCAAAGCATCACAATACATGAACCAGTAATTATTCTTATTAGAGTGACAACGCAGTGCTCGAATAAATCGGTCTGTTCAGTTGTTTACTCTCGGCTATTTGCTCGACCATGTGACATGTTCCGACGCGCCTGGCAGGATAAACGTCCAGACCCTTACCTGAGGCTAGGAATACAGCAAACAGGTTGAGATCGGCGACATGATTATAGCATAGGAAGATCAACCTTTCGGTTACGTCCCGGATACAGGAGCATCACAGGCACCTGAATCTTATTCAGGTACCCGATACTACAGTAGTGTGTTTAGACGCCTTATGGACCTTGGAGCCGGACCCAGAATTGCTCTTCGGGCGGTAACGAAGAGGAACCAGCCGGTGAATCAGTCTTTGGTAAAAGCTAAGCATAGTACTAAGGTAGGTATGTATAGGAGAAGTTCATGCACCCATCGCTAAGGAAGTACACAGACTGCTCTGCCTTCAGTTCTCCATGCGATGCTAGTGAGGTAACGGACGGCAATCACAACTTCGGATACTTCCTATCTGTGCGCAGCTGCATTCTTCGGTTAAAGATGACAGATTCCTAAGGCATTAAGGTATTTACTTACTTGCGTAGACATCTTCCGTGGATGGCTTGTCGCATGCTGTCATGGCGCCGTGTCATGCATAATACGGAAAGGTCGGGTTATGGCGAAGTCCACAAAGTCTGCTCTAACATTCTGAGACATCCGGGTCGAATGAAGCCAGTCTACGGGGATGCGGCTTGACTGGTGCCTATGGGTGCCTATACCTACTAGGTACGTATGTAGGTGCCTAAGGTAGCCTGGCTGCCAGTCAATGTCACATTTCAGGGCGCATGACGATATTAGAAGCGAAACAATAGCAATACTCGCTCCCTAACTTTTAGTTCTGAGGGACAGAAGGCCAGCATCCCGGCGAAACTCATCTCGTGACCTCTTTGGGTCTGTCAAGCCAAGAGTCCTCCTTCCCACGCATAGGTAATCTAGGTGGCATTTTCCCAGCAAAGACCCAATACGTCGCATTGACGAGGCAACAAGCGAAGGCTGGTGGTGTTGAGTGGCCTCCTGTGTCTAAAGAGCCTCCAACTTCTTCGCCACGTTGTCGGTCTGCAAACCATGGCACGGTGCGGAGCTTGCACCTAGAGGTACCATGGTAACTTAAGGCTGGCTCCAGGAGCGCGAACGATGCCAAAAACAGGACTAGGGCACAGCTCCCACTCTGGGTCTTCTGGTGGCGGCCCGCGGCAACGCAGAGCATGGACCGGGGCGCTGTTGGGTTCCGGCCAACGGTGCTGATCAAATCTGTTGTCGCTCGTCGATTGGTTTTGAGCCTTGTGCTTGACACCCGGGCTGGACGTGATGTGGAGGCAGCATGTTGTCTTGCTCCAGTGTATCGACTAATAATAATAAGTGCTGGAGTTCGGGCACTCAGGCACTCAGGCACACGGTCTGCCCCTAGCGACCACTTACTCGACACCCTTTAGCTTCCGTGACAGCGGCTCTCCCACGAAGTGGGCCATCATATTAACTACCTAACCATATGGTAGATGTTGAAAGTGCTCCGCAACAGCATCATGTTCTTTCACTCTTTTTGTTTGAAGATTGATGCTCTCCGGTTTGATTACGGCCTTGAGAGGAGCTGTGAATTTTCTTCGTGGAGTCTGTACGAAATTTGTTGGGCAAATCTTTGCTGAAAAGGTGCTTTGTCTGTCTTCAGACGTGAGGGCTGAGTAGGTTAGGTAGCGAGATTATTATGAGACAGTTGTTGCCTGTAGGACCGCAGGCTCTTAACATCTGCTGATGCGCTGTCTTCGAGGGCCAAGGAGTCATCCGTTTCATATGGTGATGCACTCAACTCAGGAGAGTTCTGCCGCGAAGATATCTTCAAGCGTGTGCCTCCACCTGCGAAGATCAGTCTATTTTGTAAGTTATTGAGATTTTGGGCATACCGCATGCTCGCCAAAGTCCACCGGCCGTCATGGACCTGTTGAACGTGGCGCGGAACTCGACAGGAGATGCAGGTCGCCCGTGAGCACGTTCGCACTGCATGGGATCCTCGCGGAGGCTGCCAGTGTAAGACGGTGAAGGTTGCCAAGAACCCTAAAGCGGCAACTCAACGATTTCATCAACTCCGAGCACGCAGTACCTTAAGGTGCGTACCAGATTGCAGTGAAGGAATGAAGGGCAATGCCAATGTCACACATACTATATACCTGACCTAGGTGAGGTGGGCTTTTCACTTCCTTAAAGTCTAAATTGCTTCGAATCAGCCTATCTGCTCCGGAGGGACTCGTTTTTGGTGGCCACATCGGTCTTTGGTACGTGAGGGGGACCTGAGGCGTTTGCCAAAGGCCAGTTGTGGTGTCTTGGGCTTCAGGTACAGATAAGAACAATGACTACTTTGGCGATGATCAAAAAAGTCATGCTCACGGAAATTCAGGATTTTTCGAGATTACATAGTGCCGAAGACTGGTTCTCATCAGGGTTTGAAAGGCCACCAGGCTGCTTTCACGCATTGGATCTCCAGGCAGTCACTGAGTAAGGTCTTAAACGAAGCAGAGCTTGAGGGCTTGGAGTCTTTACCAACCTTCCAGGAAGCAGTAAGTTTAAGGTGAAGCTCATCCGAACGGGTGCCTTCCCGTTAACTTCACTGTCAGACCTTGGCGAAACCAGACTTGAAAATCGAATATCTGCTTAACCTCGCCTGCAACAATGTCCCGCAAGGCACAGCAAAAACCTTTCTGGCAAAGAAAGCAGGAATCGTAAGCTGATTGTCTTGCCTCCCCGTCATTGTATTATCTTCCATCCCGTCTTCATACTCAACGTCATCCTCAACTGCATCCCGCCTCTACCCGCTGTCGTTTGAGCACACCGTGACCTTGAGCAATGTCCACCTTGGCTTCTCGCCGATCGGGCACTATCACACCAACTAATGGTGAGGGCAGGTATGACAATGTGGATATCGGAACAATGTAAGTTGGATCCAGCCCGTGTGATTGAAGTCTTCCTCACGGACTTTCAAGGGTCAAATGTGGCGTCTGCAATGTCAACAGATTCATCAGCCGGTATTCCAAGAATCAAAAGCAAAAGTACCAGGAGGCTGTTTTGCGACAGCAGCGTGGTGGCCCGCCAGCCCCTCGTCCAACATGCCTCGGTTGTACACCCGGAAACGTTCAAGAAATGAAGTGTACAGGCTGCGCAGTCATCAAAACCCTTGATGCTTTCTCCAAGGCCCAGCGGAAAAAGCCAGACGAAGCTGTAAGGATGCTATCCGCCTATTCGAAACTTTCTGCGTCTAACACAATCCAGAAATGTATCAGTTGTCAGCAGGAAATTCTAGATCGAGTCCCTAATCTGGCGGATGCTGTTGAAGAGGAAGTCATCCGGGAAGAATACATGACTCGGGGTCCGGAAGCCTTTTCAGGAATGTCGAACATGGGGTCTGCCCTTCCAAGCGTTAGCGGCTCCAGATCCCAAGTCACCGCCAGCGGCGGGGTCGTTCTTGCTGGGGGTAGCAGTGTGGGTTGGGGCGGAAGCGCGTCAGTCTCTGAATCCCATTATTCGGCTCAGAGCGATACTGATGGTGAGCTATCGGGGTTTCCGCGTTCTGCTGCTGGCCCTGCCTCCACCTACTCGAGTAACAACGTCCGGGGTGGATTTGCCAGGCAGGGGGCGTACAGAGCACCTACCGAGGCCAGAGTCTTGCATCAGATTCAGCGCGAGGAGATCCAGCAGCAACAGTTCCAAGCCGGCAGCAAGAAGGAGGATTCAGAGTCTGACGATGACAGTGAATTTGAGTATTGATCTCGCCGCACCACAGAATGGAGAAGTTTGCCTGCGCTCTGCCCTCGGCTACTCTACACAGGTGTGGCATCTTATTCGGCTTGAGAGTCCACAAGGTTGTTTGATTACTAGAGAGGTGCTTAGACGGACGGATACGACAGAGGCACATCATGGGACAAGTGGAAAAGTCATTAGCCAAAGTACTAGCTGAACGCGAGACCGCTAGGGTGACGTGGAATCTAGCAGTTTCAAGAGTCCCTGATCCCGATATCAATCTCCCCTACACCGTGTTCACCCTTGCAAGCAGGCTTCTGTACGGAGGTCGAGCTAATTGTTGGGCATCTCTCCTCGGGGCGGAGAAGAGGTCTATCGTACCTAGGTATGCTCCGAAGGATCATCGTAACATGATAGAATAACATCAGGAGGAGGAGGCTCAGCATTCGTCCATAGTAGGTCAGCTGTCTATCGCCCTACTATATCTATGGATCTGCCGAGGATTCGTAACCGGTCTGCAAGCCCAAGCACGATTACGAAAGTCAAGCAAAAACAAAAGGCACACGCAAGAAAGGACAGGTAGAGATTATAAATCCATCATTGGCACTGGACTAGTTTCGGCGTTGTCGAGGGCTCATGGTGCTGCATGAGGACGGAAGACCACGCCATTAAGAGGGCAACGTCGAATACCCTGACAGCCTGTTTATGTCCCAAATTTCATATCTACCTGTTGTTCAGGCATGCGGGCATGTTCGCGGCGTCCTCCTAGTTGTGGAGTCTATGGCCCCCAAACACTGTCGAGGTTGATGAACATCCTGCACGCAGAACACAGGCAGGTAGTACGGCGGTAGATCGCGGCTTGAATGCAGACCTGAAGTTGGAAGCAAGCAGGTTGGCATGTGGTCGATAGCGCGAAGATGGGCGAGGGGGATGGATGGCGTGTAGTAGCGCTGCCGACAGCCTCTCTTACAAGTAGGTTCGCAGAAAAGGTGGTAGCGGTTGTGCATGGTGTGTGAAGGCCGCATGTTCACGTTGAAGGGGTTGTGCAAAACAAGTGCAATAAAATGGCATCGCCTGAACCTGCTGGAGTCATCGTGTTTTGTATTCGGACTTTCTCTTCTATTTGCAGATGCTCTCAGCGCTTTGTCAACCTCTTCCCTGGTGGCTCCATGTCCAACCAATATTGTTATTGCAAATCGTCCAGCATGCGCTCCGAGCCCGCCGAATGAACCTGGCTAGGGATGCATCCTAGGCGGGACGAACTTCGGCAGGTGGAACGGAAGAGCAGGTTGAGATCGAGAAAACGTGGTGACAGTCGGGCCATTCTTGTCCAGGATTAGAGCTGGGCTACCAGGTAGCCACCGGCGACGGTGTGTGTCTGTAGGTCTGTATGGTCAACGCCCATGTCGATCGAAGAATCTGCCAGTTGGTAGTCCATTCACCGGTTACAACGCAGCATGATCAGGCTCAAAGCCAGGTTGTAGAGGAGCCCAGGGTTCCCGATGATGCAATGCAACTCACGTCTTCCTCGCTTCGTGCTGCACGGCCTGTCCATGTTTCCTGCTGCCACTATAACTTATACTCGTAAACCACAGTGTGCTCTCTGCGTTTTGAGGCTGATATCGACATCTTGCATCGCAGCCGCTGGCAAGAGGCCCCTTTAAATTCTTTCCAGCTGACCTTTGCCGAACTACTTTTCGCTGTATGCGCCGCTGCGAAGTCCTGCGCATTCGAGTCATTTAGGCGACACCAACAGCCCGCCCGCCCGCTCCTCTTGCTTAATATCCAACTTCAACAGCAGCAGCAGCAGCAAGCCCATGGCACAGCTGACGTCCTAGGATTCGTCCTACGTTATCCTACCGACTCTCATTCTCGCCCTTCTGCCTCGGGCTGACGCAGATCTGCTGAAGCAAGAAACCGGCTTCCGCCATAAGGCTGCCCATACATTATTTCTTGTCCTGTTCATCTGTCCGCACCCAACCCCTTTGGCTGCGTTGGCAGCAGATTCCAAAAACATACATGGTACAGAGCTCTGAGAACGTGATCTGGATGATTTGAGGCCGCACTCCGTCCACAGGGACTGTGGCACCTCGTGCGATGGCTTCCTACAGCGACAACGATCCACCCCGGCCTGGTGCTACCACTCTCAGAGACGATGAGGAATCGAGTCGACGTTATCCAAGCTCAAGCAATTCTATGCACAACGAGGGCCGCACCCAGAGACCTCGCGGCTCTTCAAACACTAGTCGCGATCAAACTGAACCCAAATTCTCCCAATATCAGCAAGCTCAGCAACCCATAAATGACGCAGTCACTTCAGCATTCAACAACAGCGACGCAACCTCCAGTGCAGGCGTCTCCCCCAGAACTGCTCCAGCAGATCACAGCACAGATCACTGCGAACGTCCTACAACAGCTGAAAGGTGCCGACTGGCCTTCACCTCTTTCCCAACCTCAGATGTCTGGCTCACACATGGATGGCAACTCATCGGCCGGGGGGATCTCCTCCTCCAGGGCGAGCCACAGTTTATACTCCTCCTTCTCCCTATCGGACGTCGGAAGATAGTGGTACGGCCCAGCCATCGCCTCATTTCCCTCCAACCCAGTCGTCTGTCCGAGCCACCTCACCCTCGCGGGAGAAAAGGGCTTCCTCACCGTCAAGCCAGGCGTGCCATCCCTCTGAGGCGGAGACCAATGTAGAGCTCCCGACAAGGCCCAAAGGGCCTAAGAGGATCTCTACAGCAGGAGAAGTCACGACTCTCGAGCGCGTCTGGGGGACACTGTTTGACGAGCAAGGACAAACTACCGAAAGGCTTGGGCAGTTCCTCCGCGGAGTTGCGACTCATCTGATTGAAGACTATGAGCCGAAAAACAGCCTTGTCGTCACGCCTGCAAAACTACAGAAATACTATGAAGAGACTAAGCTGGCAAATGAGTTGTACCCTTGGAAGATTGTCTTTGATGACCGAACGTCATCCATATCTCGCATGTTCAGGGAAATTGGAGCACAACACCACCTGGTGCAGGAGAAAGTGACCGACAGACCCGACATTCCAGGCTTGACCCCTCACGGGTTCGAGACTTGGGTGACCCTGCTTCTCAAGGCACACCCTGATCAAGAGTTCGAACGATTGGCCAAAACGGCACTGGACATGCCAATCAGCAACCCCGAGAACCGGAGAGAGCGCTTTCCAAAGGAGCTCTCGAGACGGCTGTTCCCAGTCCATGCCGACCATGAAATAGCCACTAGGCTCCAAAAGGCTCTGTCCACGCACTGCAATGTCAACTTTTCGGTGTCACAGAGCAGCACGGCGGGACCAAACCCCCGAGCTGGACAAACAAACCAGCCATCAGAGGAACCGGGCCAAAAGGCGGCACCTCCCCGGCCATCACAAGAAGAGAAAGGCCCTCCTGGAAACAGTGCAGCCCAGACGAGCTCGGCGTCATCGCAACCAGGGCCTTCGCATCCGCGACAGCCACAACCAGAAGTGGCATCTGATGGTGGCAAGCCTGTTACCGACGACAATCCAGCAGAACGCCGGCCCCCTCCGCCAATCGAGCGGGAGCGACAGCCCTATATTGCTGCCCCAGGAGCAGGCAAAAGTTATGACATAGGCGACAAATTGCCCACCGGCGGTGAATTTAAACCTCCAGCTCCTCCGCTTCACGAGGTCAGGCCGGGGCGCTCGAACTCAGTCCATGCCAGGAGTAGACCTAGTGATAACTCGAAGCCCGGGCCCCCGCCTGTATCCATTCACCAAAGGCCAGCACCACCTCCCCCATTGGAAGTCCCGTCCGAAAGCCGCCATCATCGCTCCAATAGCACTTATCACAGGGATCAACCTCGTCCTGGTCGCAATAGGTCTCCATCAGTGGCCAAAGACACCGGAAATTCTGCATATATGCGGAGGTCAGAGGCAGATATCTCTTATACGCCTTCTTCTTCACATCACCCTTATAATGGTGGCGACCCCTATGATGACGCAAGACGCCATCGAGAGTACGAGGCACATCGCGAGCGACTGGCAAATGACCGCTATGACGCAGCAAGGATGGCCGCCTATGATCCGCGAGAACGGGAGCGAGATCGGGAGAGCAGGCCGCGCATGGGGTCTGTTTCGGCTTTCGATGGACCTCAAAGTGCACGCGGCGCTCCTCCATCCTATTCAGCCTCCGCCGTCTCGGCCGACGAGGACTATTACCGAGATCGCGGACCATCGTCAGCTGGCTCCTATAATACTTCCGGGTCAATCAGTACAGGGTTTCAACCTCCTCCTTCAGTGGCAAGAGAGCCGGCATACGGAGCATACCCGCCTACTGGGAGCTATCCTCCAAGCAGCTATCGTGACGTGCGATAGTGTTGACAAGGTTTCGAACCAGACAGGAATTGATCAGCCGCCGGACGACGGGGTGTAGGATGGAGATTGATCTAACCATCGGGATTACACAACGACAACTGTCACCCATCACGAATTTCTCTTCCTATGTACTATATTTTGATGGACGTTCGGGGTCAGCTTAGCGTATCTTTCTGTGTGAAAGTCGGCGTTCTTCATCTTCATCTCGTTCGGATTATACCTTTTTGCGTACATCACTGTTTATTGTCATTGGCGGAACTATAGAGCGGGATTAACAGCCCAGGGCTGCTATGGCACCTCCGCGATGGACATGGTGGATTGTGGATTGGAGAACATTGTTCTCGACAGGTATAGGGCCGTGGCTCGCTTAGAGGCATCAGTCATTCATACCTCACCTTTATACCTATCATCTTTGCAGTGGAGAGGAGATGGTCTGTATTACGATCATGACAACCGTCACCAATGCCCATTGTTTCGGTTCCGGTTGCGAGCCATTAGCTGATTTACTCTGACCATGGTATGTTTTTGTCCTGTGCCTGTATTGCTGTTTCTTGCTTGTGTAGGGACCTATACTGCTGACGATGGCCTTCACCGGGTTCGCTGGAATGCATCAGAACCGTAATTTCGTGAAGGATTTCCTTTGCAAAAGGGCGACTGGGAGAGGTAGAGTGGAAGAACATCCGACATGTGCCTCTCGGTGTGCAGGATCTTGCAGGCGGCAGAGGCTTGAGGCGCCATTAGATGGCGATGCTGACATGAAAGCTTGACGAGCTTATGCAGCATGCAACCTAGCAGAAGATGTTAGTTAGCCGGTGGTCCCGATCGTAAACTAAGGCTTAGACGCCTGAATAAATAGAGATGGTCCAATTGATGAAGGAAGATGCGAGTTGGTCTGGAGGTGCTGGGTAAACTAATAATTGTTCATTGACCTACAGACGTCAGCGTTTAATCAATCCTCCCGTCCCACGTCCCATGCCACATTGTTTTGCATTCCACCCACACCACATGTTTTTATGCCCTGGTCGAGGCGTTGGTCGTTGAGCCTAAATTCTCCATCAAAGAGGATTACTTTGACTCTTCGTCATGTTCATGGCTTTGGGTCTACCTAGACGACAGCCGCGGAAAAGACATTCAAAACGCGATCCTGGCCCTGCCACGATGTGTCCTTCTTCCTGAGCACCGCACCACCCAGTCCCAAGTTACAAAACTGCGCCACCGGGTTGGCTCCTTCAAAATGTCCGAGACTTCGTGACAACCACCGGACCACGATAATGGGCTACGATCACGCCGAGCAGAAAGAGTTGGAACCACCCAACACCGATACGAATGCCAGTTCAGGCGCAAGCACTATTGATGATGGAAAGCAGAAACGGTGGGACGCAGACGAGAGCAGAGACTCCGACACCACAGGTCCAGACCTTGAAGGCAAACAAGAGAACGAACATCACAGGAACCAGCGCAGACACCATGTTGGGAAGTTCAATCTCAGGTCCGCAGAGGACGACCTTCCGACCAAGTGGTGGTTTGCTTCCACGGCCATTCCGCTTATTGCTGCCACATTCGCGCCAATGGCCAACTTGGTCTCCATTGCTGCTCTCGTTGTGTCGTGGAGGAACAACGTTGTCGAACACGACCCTGAATACTACCAATCCACATCCGTGGGATTTCCCGACCCGAATTGGTGTATCGACCTCAATATTGCCTCTTTAGTCTGCGGCTTTGTAGGGAACCTGTTTCTGCTGTTCAATTTCACCAAACGAGTCCGCTATATCGTCGCGCTGCCTACCACGATCATCCTGTTCTACATGGCCTCAGGTATCTTGATAGGTCTCACTATCTCCATGAACATCCACTGTCCTCCCGGTAAGGACCAGGTCTATTCGCAGGGCTTTTGGAATGCTGTTCTGGCTGCCTGTCTATACATGTTCAATTCGATGATTCTGATGATCAACATGTGGGGGTATTTCCTCGGTCATTATCCTCAGCATTTCACCCTTACTGATGAACAGCGCAACCTCATCTTGCAGACCATGATGTTCTTCTTATGGCTTGGTGGGGGGGCCGGTATCTTCTCCCGGATCGAAGGATGGACGTATCCCGATGCCGTGTATTTCTGCGATGTGACGATCCTCACTGTTGGATTTGGCGACTACTATCCCAGCGACGACCTTGCACGGGGCCTAGTTTTCCCTTATTCCGTTGGTGGCACCATTATCCTCGGTCTGATGGTCAGCTCCATCCACAAGTTTGCCGGAGAACTCAGTTCCGTCAATGTTCTACGAAAGCATGTTGAGCGTAGGAGGACCAATACGCTGTCACGGGTGGTAACAGTCGAGGATAGCGAAGGCAGGAGGCGCGATGAGCTTGAAAAGGAAATAGAGGTTGACCGATCACTCGGACGAAAGCCTGCGATTTCTTCACCGTTACCCAACCCCAAGATACAGCACGATTTGGATGCTGCGGCAGAGGCTATGCGAGGTGCGAACCAAGAGCCAGACCAATCTCCTCGAGACTCCACATCTGGTCGGCAAATCGAGTTCGAGAATACCAACGCCGATGAGCTCAAAAAACTGGACGAGGAAGAACCAAGTCCCACACAGTTCCTGAATCCGTCACACCATGGACGACACTTTCATGCCACTTTCAAGTTGTTTACCACGCCGGTCTCCACCCTTAGAAGAGCGAGGTCACGGTCTCATAAAGCCATTGTCATGCGCGAAGAGAAAGATAGATTCGATGCAATGCGAGCCATTCAGCTCAACGCCAGGAAATTTAAGAAGTGGTACGCATTATGTGTCTCGGCGGTTGCCTTCGGATCCTTGTGGTGTTTAGGTGCCGCTGTGTTTTGGCAAGCCGAGAAGCACACCCAAGGGCTCAGCTATTTTGAAGCATTGTATTTCTGCTATGTCAGTTTGCTGACTATCGGTTACGGAGATTTGAGCCCAAGGAGCAACGCCGGCAAACCCTTTTTCGTGGTGTGGTCTTTGATCGCCGTGCCAACCATGACCGTCCTCATTTCGGATATGGGAGATACAGTCATATCGAGCTTCAAACGCGGCACATTCCGGCTAGGTGATATGACAGTCCTCCCCAAAGCTGGTCTCTGGCATGACCTTCTGAAATCAAACCCCTGGCTCTGGAAACTGATAAGCCGACGGGCGGACAGAAAGCGTCTCAAGGCTGGCTTCCCCGTCGGCCCTCCTGAACCCGAGTACCCGCCGACTTTAAGCCTAGACCAGCTGGCCAACGATCGGCCTAGCGAAGCGGAGCTGACACAGCGTCTGGCTTGGGCAATTCGCAAGACCGCCGATGATCTCCAACATGCTCCTGACAAGTGTTACTCTTTTGAAGAATGGTGTGAATTCACCCGACTGATTCGCTTTACTAGAGACGGACTTGCGCAACTGGACTACGACGAGGAGACCGACGGCGTCGTGGAGTGGGACTGGTTGGAAGAGGGCAGCCCGATGCTCAGTGCCAAGAGCGAGCCGGAATGGGTTCTCGATCGCCTGTGTGAGAGCCTTCTGCGGTTGATCAAGAAGAACATGCTGGGTGGGAACAGTGCGCCCAACTCGGGCCTGCTGACTTCCAGCACTACCGATCTTCCCCTGTTCGGCTCTTCTGGAAGTGTGACGACATTTGACCCAGCCGATGGCGAGGCGGATGCTGACAACGCGGATAAAGGCAAAGATGCTCGGCCTCATGATCCAACTAGGGCCGAGGAACGCCAGCGGAGAGCGTCAGGTGCCGAGGCGGTGTTGACCTTCTTCACAGGCGAGAGAAGAGGTGCCCATGCTTATGTGGCCGAGGCGCCGCAATGGAGCAAGAAAGCTCGGGAACGGATGAAACAGAGTCGACACCTTCGGCTGAGAACCGGTGCTGTCGGTGGCGGCAGAGGCGGTGCGGGCCTGCGTACTCTCAAGAAGGCGCAATCCGCTAGAG
Source organism: Exophiala sp. LBMH1013 (assembly GCA_024611085.1). Classification (NCBI taxonomy): domain Eukaryota; kingdom Fungi; phylum Ascomycota; class Eurotiomycetes; order Chaetothyriales; family Herpotrichiellaceae; genus Exophiala; species Exophiala sp. LBMH1013. The sequence goes on along the minus strand of JAMFLB010000006.1, from coordinate 997,512 downwards.
GTGACGAGTAATGAAGGGCTTTTTGCCTGTGTATCAATATCAATCGGTTTTGGGATTGACTGAAGTCCAGCCAGTGTTGGATCATTCGAGGGCTTTATCATGAATACATACGGATATATGGTTGTTTTATTATTATGATATTCGATGGGTGGAACTCATTATCTTTTGTTACACCCCAAACCTGTGTTGTACAAAGGGCCGAGTATCTTTTCCATTCATCGCCTTGGGAACCATACCGATGGTGTATATTACTACCTCATATACCCGTCTCGCCCGGACGACACTCGGGAACTGGAGAAAGGAAGAGCCATGTGGAAAGTCAGTTGAAGAAAGACATATTCTATGTCCGTGCAGCTCACCGATGCGCAATGTCCTTCCTGTACCGCATGCCAGGAAAGCTGATTGACTGCAGTCCTTGATACGCATTTCTCACAGCGTCTGGGAGAGTTGCGCCCAGGCCAACCACCGTGAACACTCGCCCGCCTGCAGTGACAATGCGACCGTCCTCCAACTCGGTACCGGAATGAAAGAGAATGCAGTCTAAAAGACCAGGTCAGTACAGACACGTGATTGTTCGCTCCCTGCGCTGACATACCTTGAGGAAGGGGTTCTAGTTGGATGAGGTCGCCGGTCCGAAAGGATCCAGGATAACCACCGGCAGCGACGACGACGTTGCAAGCAAATCTCGGTGAGAGATGCATTTCCATTTCATGCAATCTTCCCTCGGTACATGCCAACAAAACCCTTGCAAGGTCGACATCGGTCTCGAGCAAAGGGATGATCGACTGAGTTTCAGGATCACCAAAACGGGCATTGTACTCGAGCACCTTGGGCCCAGATTCGGTCAACATGATGCCGGTAAATAGGAGACCCCTGAATTCTCGACCTGGAGGCTGAGGTGAGTAACAATGTACTTGCAACCGGAGTGTCATGGACATGGTCTGCCTACCTTCTTGTCGTAACCCCTTGAAGGTCGGCTTGAGGACTTCTGTCTCGATTTGTCCCATTACCGCCTGACTTGCGGCTGGGACGGGAGCATATACTCCCATGCCTCCAGTGTTGGGTCCTTTGTCTCCGTCATGGGCGCGTTTATGGTCTTGGCCTACGGACAGGGTCACCGTTGTCTTGCCATCTGAGAGCGTCGAGACACTGAGTTCTTGGCCGTGCAAATACTCTTCTATGACCACGGAAGCGCCAGCGATACCGAAATGATGGTGCACCATGATATCTTGCAGAGCAAGTATGGCCTCGGCTTTGGTGGCTGGGATCACAACGCCTTTGCCAGCGGCCAGACCGTCTGCTTTGATGACGGCGTCGTGGTCAATCGACTGGATGTAGGCACTGGCTTCGTCAAAGTCTGCAAATGTCCTGTGCTTCGCTGTGGGGATGCCATGTCTGGTCATGAAATCCTTCGCGAAGGCTTTCGAACCCTCGATCTCGGCAGCTTCTTTGCTGGGTGCGAAGCAGGGGATCTTTGCTGCAGACAGTCAGACCGAACAGGATGGGCAATCCACTCCAGGAAGCATACACACCACGTCGAAAGTGCCCTTCAACTCCATCCACGATGGGAGAATCAGGCCCAATGACTGCCAATCCGATTTCCAGCTTGGTTGCCGCCTTCACCATGGCCTCATAGTCGTTGATGGCCACGCCGGCGATGTTTGAGACGTTCTCGAGTCCCTTCGCGGTGCCACCATTTCCTGGCAGGACGTATACGTGGTGGACGAGAGGTGACTGGCTGAGTTTCCAGGCGAGTGCATGTTCTCTCCCGCCTTTGCCGACGAGAAGAACGCGCAGACCCCCCGGCCATCGTGATATCAAACAACCCGAAAGTGATGCCACTCTATAGACCCTTCATTAAAAGCAGAGGGGATACTTCTCTGCCCATTTTATGATCTAGGCACCAGCTAAAACGCCTATTGGGACAGTGGAGTGCAACCGAATGCAAGAATTTCTTGCCTGCAGTGAACCACCCGGTACGTGTGACTGACTTGTACCGCTACCAGACCTTTACCGGCCAGCATGGCTTGTTCGAGTCTGGCAACCAATCAGGTTGATCAAATCCATGCTATATATATACATAGGATCGACGACTCAAGCGGATAAATAGGGGAGAGGTCCGAGTTGTTCAGAAGTATGTGTCAACTCCTTTTAGAATCCCTAGATTCTACTACATGTCCTCGACCACAGGCTTGTTACGCACGCCGAGACCCGAAGGGATGACATGGTGGTTCTGAGTGGCTAAGACCGACTCCAGCTTGCTCTGTCGTGCTTCCTCTATACGAGCACTGGACGAACTAGAAACCGGACACGAGCGAGACGATGCTCTCTCTACCACTACAGCCTGATAGATTCTGTCAGCCCACGATATGCCCCTGTTCCAGCCAACGCCACGCTGAAGACAAGCGAGATGCAACCCGAGTGAAACCAATCAGCCGACGATATAGCAGTCACACCCATGGCCATTACCCCAGACAGAGCAAGAACATCTCAGCTGATATGCTGCAGCTGAGGGACGTTGCCAGCCTCGTTCCTTCTCGTTGACTCTTTGTCTTGCTATATGTACCGAGCGACTGATCTCCATCCACAATCCCTTCTCCTTCGACTCCCCTCTCTCAGTCTACACCATGGCGGCATCTTTCAAAAGCCTTTCCGACAAGGAAGTGTTGTCGGTGATTGCAAGGGCGCCTCCCTCGCATTCTTTCCATCCCTCACCTACAGCATGGGAGGACCAGATTCTCTACTTTCTCCTCCCAGACCGCTTTTCTGACCACAGAGAGAAAGGATACAAGGATACCAACGGCAATCCTGTCACGGGTGGAACTACCGCCAAGTACAAGTCCAGTGACAATGCAAACGCAATCACGACTGACAGCGACGCTGCCCAGTGGAGTGCTGCTGGGTCTATCTTTGTCGGAGGAACGCTGAAAGGTCTCATGAGCAAGCTGGGGTACCTCAAACGCCTAGGCGTCACCGCTCTTTGGATTGGGCCGATCTTCAAGAATGTCGCGAAACTGCAGACCTACCATGGCTACGGTGTCCAACATTTTCTGGACGTCGACCCTCGATTTGGTACCCGCGAAGATCTGAAAGCCTTGGTCGCTGCCGCTCACGAACAGGGCATCTACGTCCTGCTCGACATCATCCTCAATCACAGTGGCAACGTCTTTGAATATAAAGCGGACAACCCGCATTATACAGGAGACACATTCGATGTCAAAGGCTTCTATGACGAGAACAGGGCTGCAAATATACCCCTGGGCAAGGTCGACGAGAAGACGTATCCTACTGCTTTTCCCGATGCTGCGATTTGGCCCGCAGAGTTGCAGGGAACAGAATGCTTCACACGTAAAGGCCAGATCAACGACGACGGATGGGATCGTTCTCCTGAGTACCTCGATGGCGATTTCTATGACCTCAAAGACATAGCACTGGGAGACTCGCACCCCGACAACTTCGTCGCCACACCCGCCTTGAAAGCTTTGTGTCAGTGCTACCAGTATTGGATTGCCTACAGTGACATCGACGGTTACCGTATCGACACGGTGAAGCATATGGGGGACGGTCCGACCAGATACTTTGCAAGTGTCATCCACGAATACGCGCAGCATCTAGGCAAAGACAAGTTCCTCCTCATTGGCGAGATCACAGGTGCCAACGCCTTCGAAACTGTCGAGGCCACTGGTATAGATGCCGCGCTGGGGATTGGAAATGTGCAGGAAAAGCTATGGAGGGTACCCAAGGGTCAAGCCAATCCAACCGAATACTTTGACCTATTCCGCAATGCTCTCTATCTCAACAAAGGCAGCCACAGCTGGTTTCGAGACAAGGTGGTCACCATGATCGACGACCACGATCAGGTGTGGCGGGGGACTTATAAAGGTCGCTTTTGCTCCGAAGGCAATGGCACTCAGCTCGTGGTAGCAGCCATTGCTCTCAACATCCTCACCTTGGGCATTCCATGTATCTACTATGGCACCGAGCAAGCATTCGACGGACAAGGCGGATTGGACCAATATATCCGAGAAGCCATGTTTGGGGGAGCGTTTGGTGCCTTCCGCAGCAAAGACCGCCATTTCTTCGACGAGGACAATACAGTCTGGAAGACGGTGGCTGGCCTTGCAGAGGTTCGCGGCAAGGAAATGGCGTTGCGCAGGGGAAGGCAGTATCTCCGCGAAATATCAGGCGACGGAGTCCACTTCGGTCTGCCAGGCATCATCGGTGCACCTCCCATGCGCTCGGTCGTGGCATGGTCAAGGATGTTCGCCGGTGAGGAGATATTGTGCGCAATCAGCTCGGAACCACAGAACCAGTTGTCCGCATGGGTGACGGTCGACAGCGAGGTGCATCCCCCGGGAAGCGTTCTGTCATTGTTGTACTCAAGCACTGTCGACAAGGTGTCGAAGACACTGAAAGTTGAAGGACGGAATGGGAGATCGACCGTGCAGGTGGAGGTTCCGCCTGGAGGAGTCGTTGTCTACAAATAACAGGGCCACATGAGACTGGGAAAGGATCACTTCCAAGAGCGACATCACAGGGGTAATTGGCGATGATGATCCGAGGAGGCCGCAATTAGGTTCATATAATGTCAAGAATATCTCATTGTGTTGTGACAGCAGACGACCTTCCCTCCTGGAGTGCGAAACGGCCGGCCAACCAACGTCTCTTTCACACCAGGATGATCACTTGGCCGTAACGTGGTCAGCGTCATGCCCAACGGCTCGAAGATGTTTTTCTTCACATATTCGCCTAATCTGATGCCGTCGTTGACCTTCTCGACCATTTTCCCAGCCCCGTCGAGCGAACAGCCATACTCCCAGCCATCACCGGGCTCGAAGAGTAAGGGGAGATTGAAGTCCTCTCCGATCGTCCTTTGTGGATGGTCGAGCGGTCTGCCCTGCAGTCTCACGTATTTCTGCGCCATGGGATTCATGCCGGCGTAGGACAAGCCGCTCGAATGCGTCAGGAGGTGGCGCAGTGTGAGAGGCTTGGTGGCTTTCATGAGGACTGGCGTGTTGCCTTCGTCGAAGCCAGTCAGGATCTGCGGTCTTTTCCATTCAGGCAAGATGTTGCCTATGGGTTCGTCCAGGTTGAGCAGTCCTCGCTCGGCGCACTGCATACATGCCACTGCTGTGCTGATCAAGATCAAATAGATGCCGAACAATCAACCAGTGGTCAGAACGTGGGTATCTTTCATAACCAGCTTGGTGTACGTACGTGCTATGGGCTTTATCCCAGTTATTGGCTTCCCGCTTCATCGTTCCATGAGATAAGGCTTCATCCAGTCAGTGAAGACAACATGCGTACAACCATATTGCTCAAATTTGAAGATCTCTTAGGTTTATCGAGATGCCATGCTGGAGGTGCCTGAGCCAGCCTTGTCTGTCACGTGATACAACGAGGCTCCGAGATTGCTTGGCGCCGAAATTTTGCACAGTCAATCCAATCCATTCATCGCAGCTCAAGCATCACATCTCTCAACAAGGTATGAAGAGCGACGAGACCGTGGCCGATTGAATACCTCATTATCATGGAGGTTCTCTTGAACCATCGACCACAGTTCGATTGAGTGCAGCCTCCCCCCGCGTAGAGGCACTCTTTGAGCCCTGCATGACATGGTGACGAACTTTGTACAAGTCGACAACAGACGTGGTACTTACTGTACTTACGATATGTACTTTTCTGAGGTATGTGGTACTGCTCATTGTTCTATCCTCACAGCAAAACTCTCCCCTGTTACGATGAACACCATTATCCAAAAGCATAGTTCAACTGAGACCTAGCGGTCCCTGAACGAAAAAGATACCATCATCAAAAATTCTGAACGCCACAATCTAACCCCCCTCATTTACCGAGCGTGTGCACATGGGCTTCTGCTAATGTCATCGACAGCTAATTATAGTCTGGACTGATCTTCAAGACTTTCCCAAGCTATCCCATATCTAGCTGCCTACAGATCGTTGCATGGGATCAGTCATGCTAGATCACAGCTGCCGATCGAGGTCAACCGCCGATGCTTGTAGCAAAGACCGACATCTGGCCCCCGTCAGCGCAACGACCTTCCCGGAGTCCGCTACGGGTTACTTGTATATCAAATGCTCGAGTATGCCCACTTGGGTGGTAGACGCCATGGTTTTAACTTAGACGGATTGGAGCCTCAACCCTGGCGACGTCCAACCTCTGTTCAGCGCCGCAACTCCCGTGAGAGGTAGACAGCTCTACTCAGTACCGTGCATCACTGAGCGCCCCAAAGGAGGGGTACTGGCTCCTGAGAGACACAGGCCGGGGGTATCATTGACGCTCTCAAGTCCCGGGACCTGACTGCTGTCAGCGAGTGCCAGACGCTCTGTAACCAACCTCGGTCTGCACGTTACACAACAGTAGACTCAAGCCACTATTCAGTCAGCCATAGTCTTTGCGACTGGACGGGAAACTTGAGTGTGGTATGACAAGCTGGAAAAGTTGGAACTTGGCAAGGCAACCAACCTCAGCAATAGGACCCACGGAAGCTCTGGTCATAGTCTTCCCCAATCGCCGGCCAAAGTACCTTTCTCTTGGAACGATGAAGATGCACGGTACTCTCGCCATGCGATGTGAGCTGGAGCGGCATGTTCAGCTGGCCAAACCTGTATGTTTGCCTCGTCCATAACTCATAGACGAGGCCATCACTGGAAGCGAGACACGAAGCGAGAGCATGTCACGAGATGATGTTTGCTGGCACCACGGAATGCCACGTCAGTCCTCTACCTCTGCATCATGCAAGTACCGGCAGGTCTGTCACCTTCGTCACCGGGGTTGGAGTGGTTACAAATGCAGGCAGAGCAACCAGCCGTCGAAGGTCATGGCACCATGGGTCACCAATGGAGTTTCCCCTGCTGATCACGTCTGCTACACTTTTCTCCAGCCAGATGAGAGAAACATCATACCGACACCGGCGGAACGTATCCAGACAAGGTGGAGAAGTGTGCTGATCGTTTCCACTCGTCGACATCCCAGTCAACCGTTTCCTAAGCTAGGTGAGCTGGCGCCGTCCGGGGCGGGTCGCGTCGAGCCTGACCGGCGAGTGAAGGATGTGCCAACCTTTTTGCTACGCGGTGAAGATGCATCCTTCTGCCGCTCGAGAATGGGGCAACCTGCTGCAGCTGGCAATCAAGCAAATTGTCCTCCCATTGTCTGTGATGGCATTCGCATGCTTCGTGGAACACAGCCTGCAGCCTGCTCCGCCTGCAGCGCACTACTAGGTCTAGTGGTGACTGGATATAGCTGCAGTTTGCAGTCCTGGAAGAGGCCACCCGAACAAGCAGACAGTCGGCAGCAGCCCACTTTCTCTCCCTCCCACCGCCCCTTCGTCTACCTCTATCAATTCTCCCCTGCTGCCTCCGGCCCCTTCTCAATCATTTAAATTGAGGACATCTGCACCCCCTTTCCCTTCCTCCTTCTCCTCCTTCATCTTCCTCAGAATCCATCCTCTTCCTGTCTGTGAACCATAACATCTAGCCTAGCAGCTATCCTCCCAACAACTTTTGAACCACCAGATTCATCGGACACAATCCAGATTGGCCACCAAGGACCCCTTTGTACTCTCTCCACAGGATCATTTACCAAACCAGCCGGAAAAATCCCAGGGATTGTTGTGCTTTGCTTGAATTTCTTTTGTTGTCGTTGTACCAACTCCCGTGAAGCCATTCAGCAGGATTTGATTACGACCCGCCAACTGTTCTCTCAGCACCCTTTTCGATCCGGAAACAACGCGTCTTGGGGTAGGTTCTACACCACCTTTTTTTTACTTGCTGTTTGTCTTGCCAGCCCAGGGCAAAGGCGGACAGGGGCCTCCGGTCGCCTGTTGCCTGTCCATCCGGGGATTGCTTCACCCCTCCTACACCGGGAACCTGCACTGTGCTAGGCACCAGGTTCCTCGGTGCTTTGATGATCAGATGACTTCATGTTGTCCTCATTGGAGATTGAAATGAAATGAAGCCTCTTGGCCCAATATCCACATGGAACCGGACATATCTACCCATGGACATCCGTTGATTGACCCAAAGGATCTGGACAAACTTATCTCCCTTGGACTTGCCTGGATATGGCCACATTCTCCATGGACCCTGTTGTTTGTTTGCCCAGGATTGTTCTGACTCGACAATGGAAGTTTGCAACTCACCCACTATGCCGGCTGGGGCAGTACTGCCTGGGTACTTCTGATCTGGCCAAAGAATACCTTGTTGTCCTATCCTGCGCCTGAGACCTGGCCGTGGTCTTGCCTTGATGCTTCACTCCGGATAATCCCCATGCCTGGACAACCTCTGCAACACCACATGCCTCCTTGGGAATCTGCAAACTCCGGCCTCAGTCTCGACAAGTCTCCGTCGTGGTACTTGATGGTCACCTATTTCAGCTAACCAATATCAGCGCCTTTCCAGGTTCTGGTTTTCGACCAAGTCCCGACATCTCGACACTTCGACCACCTTTCACTCTCCACTGCCAGGCTCTTTGATTATTCTCACCGTACATCTCCCCTTTGGTTGGCGAACTCTCTTATGGCCCCTTCACCTATTCGGGACACAACAACGACAACTCCATCAGGTGATCTTGGATTCCAATGGATGTAACCTTTCGACCAGGATACTCTCAGAACAGTCTCGGCTCGAGCTCTCCAAGGCCTCCAGAGCTATTGCGCTTGAGACTGTTTCATAATGCTGATGCCATGAGACCAAACACTAACCGTTGTCGTTCCTGCAGGGTTTCCCCAGGAGTGATTTGCCAAAGATATGCCCTCGAAATCCAGACATTCTACATCCGAGTTGGCCACCAAATCTCCAGGATTTCTAAGCCGGGTACCCAGGACAATGCCAGTGACTTATTCAGAGCCCATGGACTACAGCTCCACTGCCATGACTGGAGGGTTTGCCAACCCTAACTACACCATAGTGTCATCATCTTCGGCGTCTCGCCGCTATCCTGGTTCCGGGTCCAGTGTTCTATCATCTGGATCATATTCCGACCATGATGACTTCTTCCTGACAACATCTGCTACCATGAACTACCCCGCGTTGAGCGCCTCGGAGAGTGCTTATAGTATGCCGCTGATGTCGAGCATGGTCGGTTATGATTCCGACCCGACATATGAATTCCTGACAGATGATGTTTTGTCTGGAACCAATAATGCAGACTTGAACTTCCAAGGACAAGGCCACACCCCGGACCTACTGAACACGAGCTACATGGGCGTCGATACGAACATGTACACGTCAGGGATGATGAACAGCTTCTTTTCGCCGGATCTCCCATGGCAAAACCGGGTCTTGACGCCCCCTCCCGAGGATTATGTCCAGGAAATCTTGCCGCATCATTTCCTGTCTGCAAAGGACTACCCGCCAGAGCCGAGCCCGGTCGATCAGGACCTCGCTGCCTTCGAGACCAACGCCATCTCCAAGTCTCCATCGTACAGGTCCGACTTCCCCATTCTCTTGCCATGTTCTGCCTTCGCTGACCACTGACCCAAACAGCGTTACACGACCGGGGCCTATCCAACCAAGACCGATCCGGTCTGCATCGGAACGAAGTGATCTGCCTGGAAAACCCAGCAATGGGCAGCTCGAAGTTCAGGCCACCAAAGACGAAACACTCGACAAAATGAAGGCCAGGAGTGATCCCCTTTATAATGCCAAGGCAGACAAGAATGGATGGTTCCATTGCCCCATGTTCAGGGAATCCAAATGCGCCCACAAACCCACCAAACAGAGGTGCATCTACAAGTAGGTGGAGCGTGCTGCGTGGTGTCGAATATGCTCTAATGCTTTTACCCCTTTTGCACAGCAAATACTTGGACTCCCATTTGAGGCCCTACCGATGCAAGTTTGCAGATCGAGCAGAGTGCGAAGATGCCAGGTTTTCTTCCAACGCATGCCTTTTCCGCCATGAAAGAGAGGCCCATGGACTACACAACCACGGACTGAATCCATATTTGTGCAAATTCCAGGATTGTGATCGTGCTCGGGACGGAAACGGATTTCCTCGTCGATGGAATCAGCGTGATCATATGAAAAGAGTGCACGACTACGTCGAGGAAGATTCACCCAAGGAGCGCCCAGCTGTGCCGGATCAGTCCAAGAGGAGAAAAGTCCCGGAAGCTCCGACATCAACTCCTATGAGGAGAACAGGTTCATCGGCCTTGGCTAGGGCACAGGCAATGGCCAGTGCAACCGTACATCCCAGCTACTATGGCCGTGCTGTCAGCCAGGCTCGATACAATGCTCCATGCATGTACGCCGGCTGAAGGATATATGTCATGTCATGTCCAAGCCCACTGGATGACGTCCAGTTGTCGCCCAGGATATAAATCCCAAGCTATCTGTCAGGCTCCGGCCACAGTCCCAGGTTCTACCCTTGGATATTTGCTTCCACTCCATCTTACCCGGAAGGTCCACGGTCACGCCCCGGTGTACACATTGTCCCAGATACCAGGAGGTCATTTCGCTTTAACAACCCGATGCGTCTGCACATGCCGAACGGTATTCGAGTGGAGCCAGTCCGCCGTTTTTAAATCAGAAAAAAAATACCAAAGGTACAACAGAACACCTGTGCTGCCAGACATTGCAACTGTGTTTCTAGGGCGCCTTCTGCGGCCACAGCAGATCCCAGTCACACGATACTTTTCTTCATGACCAAGTCTCGCCGATGAGCGAGGTTCGTTTCCTTTTCTTTTGACTTTGTTGTATCCCGGGACAGGCCATTCTTTTCACCTCCACAAGGAAGATCCGGGATTTTGACGCACACATAGATGTTGTTGCCCCAAGGGATGGAAGAATACAGAAAGGGGAGGGCATGTTTGATAGATTTTGTTCGCAAGCAATAGTCCACTGCTGTGTTTGTTGGTTGTGCGTGCATGACAGTATCAAAACACCGTCTTTTGCGCCACGTTCTATATAGCATGAAGCATATATGTATGTACTCATGGATGTGTATTCACAACTTCTGCGGAATGCCGACAGGGAGCCACCTGCAAGTCTAGACGGTGATTCTGTATATCGACGCCTTGAGACTGTCTGGTGGGAGCCTCATGCATACCTAGATACACACAAGTAGGGTATCATGTACTCAGCAGACAAGTGATGTATAGGCAGCCTCATCAGGCTCATCAGGCGCCAAATGTTCCCCCGCATAACTTTAACAACGATCTCTGATATAAAATTCCCCGCAACAAATTTCATTCCCGCACCCTCAGCCCTGCAACACCAAGTGCGTGATGCCAGTAAGTCAATACACAATCCCCGTCAAACAGTTAAACAGTCTAGGATTGCGGACAGACTAACGGGGCTCTTACTCTACAGCTCATCATCATCACGGGCCTCCCCTGCTCAGGCAAGACGTTCAGAGCACAACAACTCGCCGCAGACCTAGAAGCCCTGATCGCATCCGACCCAACAACAACAGCAACAGCAACACACTCGAAGAAAACCGTACAGATCATACCATCTCACCACGCATACGCAGACAAACCTTACCAATCAGACCAAGACCAAGACCAACAACCCGAAAGTCTCCGCGACCAAATCTACAACAGCGCCGCTCAAGAAAAGACCGCGCGAGCCGCCGAGTTCTCCGCCATCAAGAGAGCCGTGTCGAAAGACAACATTGTGATTGCCGATGGATTGAACTACATCAAGGGATATCGGTACCAGTTGTGGTGCGAGGCCAAAGCCGCCGGGACAAGATGTTGCGTCGTGCATGTGGCGGCGCAGGAAGACGAATGCAAAAATTGGAATCGAGAGCGGTTGAGGGCCTGGAGTCGGTTGGACGACGATGGCGATGATGGGGTCGAGATGCAAGCCCCGGGACAGCTGGGCAAGGATGTCATAGGCGACTTGGTCCCGGAGAGTCATACCGCTATCTATGGTGATAGGATATCCTTGTCCATATCCGCTTCACGGTCACGGTCACGGTCGTCGTCTCTAGACGGAGAGGAAGGAACAGAGACAGAAACAAACAAGTCCCCGGTGTCGTTGTCGTTGGCGACAAGACAAGCCCCAAGGGCGGACGACACTATGACTTTGAAATCGCTGTATATCAGCGACAAGAAACAGGAGCCTGAATCCGCAAGCAGCACGGCCAGAGCAACTCCGACGTCGACGACGTCTCAACCCTCGACAACAGCAGCGCCATCATTATTACCCTCAAGCCAGCTCAGCCCACCCCCTCCCACAGCTTCACCGCCCTACTCCCCAGCGACACTCGTCTCGCTAGCAATGCGGTATGAGCCCCCATCGCCCTTTTCACGCTGGGACACCCCCCTATTCACCGTGCCATCCAGCGACCCAGTCCCGCCGACCCAAGCAATCTGGACCGCACTATTTCCTACCCCAGCGAAACCAACAAGCAAGAAAGCTCTCTCTCAGCTCCCCCAACCTCGCTCCCAGACCCAGAGCCACAGCCACACGGATTCCCCAGAGCCAAGTAAATCCGACGCAGCAGTAAAACCGCACGCGGCGACCGTTCTGCCCAAAGCCACCGCCTCGGACGCGTTACAGATCCTGGAAAACGCAACCATGGATGTCGCGCGACACATCCTGGCTCGCGTGCGAGAAGAACTCGACGGCGACGGCGGTGACGTGTCGCTGTCAATCCCCACTCCTTCGCCGGCGGATCCGGACTCCAAGTATGAAGCGTCGGTACATGTCCCTGCTGGCCTTGCCGTGTCGCAGCCTATGTTGCAGCGCTTGAGGAGGAAATATACTCAAATCCAGCGGGGCGCCATCGCCCACGGTCAGGGATATGTCCATGGTCGACGGGGTGTGGTTGAAGACTTCATTGCCTTCTTGGATCGAGAGTGGAATGATGCCGATTGAGTCCAGTTTCAATCTGACTGGCCCTGGGTCTGGGGCCTGGGTACCTCGCAAAGGGTTGACAACCTTCCCAGGTTTTTGTCGAGCAAAGTCCTGTGGAAGGTGGGATTGGGCAGACTCAAGGGGGCAATTCAACGGTCGTTCGCCTTCGGGGATGATCATATCTCTCGAGTCAAATGCCACACCGACGCAAGACTTCTCCGAGAACAGCAAGCACTGGCGACAAGGCTACTGCGATGAATCACTTGACAACAAACATGGAATGCGAGGCCGTGGGTTGAGGAAATTCGGATAATTCATTCTAGACTTTAGATATAAGCCACCGAGTCAAAGTTTCCACATCACAAGAGGCCTCGCCATTGTATGCTCTGCTCAACAATTGCGCTCATTGCTTTCCTACCAGTTTCCTGATGCTGATGCTGAGATTGAAATGTAAAAGAAAATACTGCAACTCGTTTGCCCGGATACTGCGGCGTTCAGGTCAGAAAGTCTCCGATGTAATGCTCCATTATCAACACCTGAAATGCTAGCAATGCGTAATTCTTCCAAATACACCGAAAGCCAAAGAAGCCAAAGTCTTCGTCTTGCAACCCTGGGCCCGATCGAATTCGTCCAGTCTTCGACGCACGTCCAAGAACTTCCCAAACCAACAACGAAGAGATATCATGACATTCGATAAGATAAAAACATCAAGAGAGTGCCAGAAACCGAGGTTAGACCCGACCAAGACAAGCCCAGTGTAAACGACAAAGGGAATAGCGCAAAGGATATAGTCGCAACCAACGAAAGTATAAGTAGAGAGATATTCGTAAAAAGGCGTTAAGGAGCGGCGTGTCTGTGGCATCAGCTTTGCTGATGCAGTTTATGTCGTGGATACGGGTCGGGTTCGCCCACTGCCCAGCGTGGGCTGGCCGAGGCGAAGAACATCGTGGATTGCATCATAATGAACAATAACCTTCCCATGAGAGATTGCCGAGATATAGTTCGAGAGAGGTGGTAGTGCTCAATAATCACATGTCAATCCGTCTGTCCTCGGCAAATCCAATCCGGCCCTCCCAGAACAGTTGTTGTGTCGTGGTTCATGCCAGCAACGAGGTCCGGTGGTAGAAGGTAGGGACCTGTAATTCAAGTTGCGAGCAATGGCATAAAATCATGCAATGTTGGACGTGGATCAGAGGGACACATCCCCGAGATCCCGCATTAGGCACGCCATCTGGGCACGTTTTGCAGCTTCGGCAAGAAAATTGGGCGGCAACTGCCCCGGATTCAGAGCATTCACATGAGCAGGATGATCCTGCGACATGGAATTTGTATGGGGATGTAAATGATGTTGCTGAGTGATCTGAGGCTGTTGTTGGCCACCAAAAGGCTGCTGCTGCTGCGGCTGACGTTGCTGGCCCGCATAGCTGAGATTCATCTGTTGCGACATGTAGGGGTTGGGTTGGGAATGAGGACGACCGAAGAAAGGTTCCATCTCTCCTGCTGAAGGTGAGGGTAAGGGAGCGTGTATGTGTACTTGTTGCTGTTGTTGCTGTGGCATAAGGTGCGGTGGTAGCTGAAGGTGATGGTGCGCAGGCTGGGGGGTTGGTGGTGGCGGAGGAGGATGAAGGGCGTCAGCGATAGGACTGGGATGAGAACTCGTCGACGCGCTCGAGGGTTGGGACAGACTGTTGGCAAATGTCGGCGAGTGAGTACCAGTTCGTTGGTGTAGTTGATCTTGTTGAAGGTGTGATATTCGGGCACTTCTGCGAGGGTAGCTGCTCATCTTGTGACAGACGCTCTAGGAGAGGGCTCTTTTTCAAACACGAGACAGCCGCTGAGCAAGGCGGCTCCTCTACGCCTTGTCTTTCCTCTCTGAATGTAGCGGCTAGTAGTCTCCAATGTGACGAAGATCAGGACGAAAGCGAGGCGAAGGCAGGAGGGCTGAAAACGAGTCTGGGCGACCGCTGCCTGGAGGCGCAGGTGATAGGTAGATAGTACCAGGTATCGGTGACTCCAGAGCTCGCGCAAGAAGGGCCCGGGAACGCAGATGGTGTAACAGTTGGAGAGTGCCAGCAGTGCTGGGCCTAGGTTTCTCCAAGCGCCTGGGTGTTATGGGATTTCCCCGTCTTGCGTTGTCTGACAGCCCGACCCAAGATACCCGCAAGAGCAGATGCGCCTGACGTTTCGGACGAGACGGGCGAGCAGAGAAACACTGGCTCAGTGCCTGCAAGGTTCGTGGGGGAACTTTGGCAAGGAGATCCGGACGCCTGGAGGCGTGCGGGGCGCAGGCGATTGGATCAAGCGGACGGGACTGAAATGAGGCGATGGGGTATTATCCCGGTGTACACGACGGGGAGTTTTGCTGCCGAGGTAGACAGAGCAAATACTAGTTCGGAAGTCAAGCAAGCCTGTTTTGTAGACACGGATAGATGGAAGAAAGATAGAATGAGAAGATTGGAAATTTCACAATCAATGTAGGAGGCGCGGCGAAAGCGACGGGGAACGAAGAGCGGGCAGTCACATCACATATTACGGGTAAAGTACGTAAAGTACTGTAAAAGTGGCATGGATATAGGCACGGAGTGTGTAGGAACGAGGTAATATTTCGTACCCACGAAACACGGGTGGATGCGGAGGATTCTTTGCCGATATTGTACCGAGTCTATAAGCACAGCCAGCGTTGTTATTTAGTAACATAACCCGCACCGAAGTCGAAGGTACGCAGCCCGATGATGATAGTGATGGGATATCACGGTAGGGCTCGGAGGCTATGTGGATAAACCATTGCTATTGTACTCTGCATTTCCATCGTAATAACTCTCATATGCCGTGGTCGACGTGAATCTCAATTCCTCATAATTGCCATCCACCTCCGGTTGTTCGGGCTGACGCCGGCCGATGCGCCTCGGAGTTTTTATTGCCCATGGGTTTCGGGGCGGTTACTTTATCACGTGCAAGATTCTCACCCTGCGCCAAGCAAGTCGCCTCACAAATGAACCTCACTCGAATCTAACCTAAACTGGGTTTCCATGATTACCATATCATATAAAACTAATACTCGTAAGAGACTTCAAGCTTGACGACGGGACGCTTCATCTCTACAAGAGGGCTGGAGAGGCCCGGCTGGCGGTTACATAGTCTACCGGACAGCAAGCACTCGTGCAGTCGAGATGGATCAGAGTGATGATGAAGACGCTGCTGCGTCGTTTGACCTGTTTCAGGAACCCGCCGACTTCTACCAGCCAGAGAAGCCAGCTACCTTCACCACCTACACCCTTCGAACTGGTCAAAATCTCTCTCTTCGACTAGTAGGCCATAGTCCTCTATGGGTGTGCTATAATTCTGGACCGCTGAAATGCCGACACGATGCTAACGATCCCGAAGGGCCATCTACTGTGGAATGCTGGTCAAGTCATTGCGCAACACCTAGAAGACAATCCGCAACTCGTTCAAGGCAGGACTGTTCTTGAATTAGGTGCCGGCGCTGGACTTCCCAGCCTTGTGGCTGCGATCCTTGGAGCAGAGAAAGTCGTCGTGACGGACTATCCAGAGCCGGATTTGATCTTGAACCTTCGCTATAACATCGAGCACTGCTCCGCGCTTACAGACAAGTCCAAGATTGTCGCAAACGGCTTCCTCTGGGGCAGCGATGTGCAGGCGCTCAAATCCCACATTGGCAGCGAATCCGCTGGATTTGATCTCTTGATTCTTGCCGACATCCTGTTCAATCATTCGGAGCACGCGAAGCTTCTTGCCACGCTTCGTGATTGTTTAAAAAAGTCGGCCGAGTCTGTAGCACTCGTGTTCTTCACCCCTTATCGGCCTTGGCTCCTGGAAAAAGACCTCAAGTTTTTTGAACTTGCCCGCGCGGACGGACTCGTGGTGAACAAGATCTTGGAGCGCACCATGGACAAGGTCATGTTTGAGAATGACCCTGGGGATGAGAAACTGCGAAGGACAGTGTTTGGCTACGAGGTGAAATGGCAGTTGGGTCGGTGAAAGTCGCCGGTCACATATTTTGTTCTCCGCGAATCTCCAGCATGGCACCTTCCGTCCAACGGTACGCCCATCCCAGTTCCGTGAAACGCTGTAGTGCCCAGGAAATGGGAAGGCGCGGTCTTCCTTCTGTGTACGGAAGTCACGGTCCAGATGGCCTCAAAATTTTCAACCGCGACCATCATGCTTTAGACCACTTTCCTTCATACACAACCTCGGACCGCGCCAGACGCATGGAAGAGCTACCAACATATTTACCCACTGTCCTGTGGCGTGGCGCGTTCGTGTGGCTCGTATTGCTGATATCGGTAACGTCATCGCAATCAAGCCGAGTCATCACCTCCCATGCCCTTCAGGCAGTCCCTGAAGGCCCTTTACGGCCGGTTCGCCGCGTTGTGGCGGCCACAGAGACGACGACGACGGCAGAGACCTTGTACGCGGATCACTGTTGGCAAGTATTACCTTCGTTTTCCGCGCCTCATCCTTGACTCCATACGACGACATCCATCGAGACAACGACTGAACTGATATAGTAGTATAGGGCAGGAGGCAGTTGTGGAATCGGGACAAGACAGCATGTTCCACAACCATCACCCTCGCCCAACGCGCAGAGCCCTCGTACAGCCTTCCATCGGTGCATCCAAAGTCGGGCCAGGAGATGTCAAACAAGTTGATAGCGCATGGGTTATTGAAGGAGTCGGCAGCTTCCAGAATCGAGCAATATACTCATTTGACCAAGACGATATGCCTGTAGGGCTGCTCAAAAGCAACTACATCTGTAACCACCGGGATATGGCGGGCCCCCAGCCCATCCCGTACAATGTCCGCTATGATCCAGACAACGTTGCTATCAAGAACGGTGTCCTAGCCTTGACTGTCCCAGGAGGCCAGAATCCCGATGGTGACCCCGACAATGCCGTGAGCTGTGCTGAGATCACCACGGCTGAACAGAATATCCTTTACGCCAGCGTGCGGACCAATGCGATTTTCAGCCAGGTGCCAGGAACCTGTCATGGTATGAGTTCGACCTGCAACCTCTTCTGATGTCCGGGATATTAAACAGCCAGGTCTTTTCTTCTATAAGTCCGACTGTCAGGAGATCGACATCGAGTACCTGACCGATCCGAATTCGCTATCTAACAAAGGCAAAACAAACCCATTGTGGTTTTCCAATCAGGCCACCGATCCTGAAAAGGCGGTCGCTACGCAATCAACAGGCCCAACCCCTTCTAACTGCACCAATCAAGTGCATGAATACCGCATTGATTGGACTCCGGAATACACCGCATTCTTTGTTGACGGCAATCTGCAAGAAGAACTACTCGACGAATGTTCCCAGTCAACCGGGACCTTGGGTGTGGAACAATTGGGCAAATGGCGATAAAGGTATACACATGTCTCTCCCTCCTCCGACCCTACAAAGTACTTGTTCCGACTTGAAACTGATATCGGTTCCTTCCAGGTTGGTCAGTTGGACCCCCTCTCGAGGACAATGTTCTCCAGATTCAAAGTATCACAATGTATTACAACATCGGTGACAGCAATGACCTCGCAGAGGGTAGCGCCAAACGATCAAACCACGACAAAGATGATTGCGATGATAATGGCAGGAGGCCATAGCTGGAGGCAGCACCAACTCAAAGTCAAGCTCCTTCGATGATAGCAGGATTGCGGTATGATGAAGCGCTGGGTCACTCGTTGGTGCGTGTACGTATTTGAGCGGTCGCATAGGGTGAGAGAGCCCACCCTTATCATGATGCCTACGGCTTTCCGTCAGATCTACTATCAGGCTCGGAAAGATGATCAAAGAGCTGTGGAAGCCGGCAATCACTTATCAGTGGTAAGCAGAGCTGGAAAGGATCGAGATGGAAGGGCTCGCGAGATGATTGAAAACAGAGGACTAGACCAATCTCGACGACGTTGGGCGCAAACATCAGCTCCGACCTCCTTGCAAATGCTGGAAGCCCACAAACAGCATGGAACGAAATAATAATGGTTTGCCGAGCCCGGTTATCATTCCATCATTCTCATTCCCATAGCTATTTATCAATGGTGGCCAAATTGTTGGAACACCTGTGGTATCCACCGGAAGGCATGTGGCAGCCGGTGGAGATGGCCGTGTGGTAGCTGCCGTGTTCTCTGACCCAAGTGAGAAATTGTTTCTCCCACATGCTGTTATCATTGCCGCCCGTCCCGGTTATGCTAAACCGTTCCCTATGTCATACTCTGTGGCCCGTCAATAGATATATGCTGATGAAGGAGAGATGGACTTATGTATGGACACTGCAAGCGTCATCTTGATTGAGGCAGGGCAATTCTGGGGTTCAATGCAGACAGTATTAGCGGTGCCTGTTCGGGTAGTGATTGGAGAGTTCGCGTCTTCTGGAAAGCTCGCATGCAGATGACAAGCACAACAATTTCCATCATCAAGCGTCAAAGTACCTGCAGGGACGTAAACTGTGCGTAGGCTTGGTTTTGATGGACAGCAGACCTGGTGATTGGCTGGACCACCAGACGTCGACAGGGCTAGGAAAGTGTCGTTCGGAGCTGTTCGCATCCCTCTACGTACTACCACGCAAGCACAATTCGCTTTCCTCTTGCCTCCGTCTTGCTGCAACCCTTCCTCCGCAGCCATTCATGGAGCAGTCTCGAGAGGAGGGGGGGCTTAGCGGACATCGTTCGGACCAGGACCAAGGAGGTGGGTATGCGAAATGCGAAGATGGCTCGAGGGGTGGCCTGCAAGACAATCATGCTGAGAGATGTCTATATTGCGTGGCAGAGCAAGGGCATCTCAGAGACTAGAATCATGAGGAAATGTGTTCGTGTCCAGGGCTTCGTGCAGAGCAAGTGGTCGGCCCCGTGGGTGCCTCAACAGCGCCGCACAACTTATCCAACGGCCGGCGTTAAGGGACGAACGGCTAAGACGGTTCCTGATATGCGCGGTTGTAAGTTTAACACAATACGGTGGAGACCGGCACATTACAGCGTTCGTTATTACTGGCTGGTGGCCAGGCAAACCTGCCCTAAATATCTATCCCACTTCAACAAGTTCTTCCCCCACTCGACCCGCTTATTATTGTCTACCACGCTTCTCTTCAATTTCTCACGTCTCGATCGTTTTTTAGCTGCATTTTTTCAAGCGCACACGAACTAGAGTTTGTCGTATGCTTGTGGTTCCCTCTTTTGCTTTTTTGTGGCTGCTTTGGCCGTTTCTTTGCTTTGCCGGCCCTTTGTCCTATGCATCAAAGCTAAGTTTTCCTCTGTCTTTTCTAGTTCTTCTAGTGTTGTTGTGTGGTACCGTCTCTCAGTGCAGTTCGTCACGTCGCCACTCTAGTAAAGCCCACCGATACTCGACCCTTGCGTCGATGGACGGGCCAGTTGTTCTCTGGATTCATCACTTTAGTCCCCGACCAGTGTCCTTCTCTGTGGAACTCTCGAGTCACCGGTTAATCACTGGATGCCCCATACCCTGACCACCATCGATCCCCTCTATCGAACTCATAACAAATACAGACGTTTCTTGACCTCCCCTCCTACAGTCAGCCTCGACATCTCCTCACCGGCTACTTTGGTGGCTGTCCTACGAATCCTGCATCCTACGCCGCTACCCTAACGTCTTACGAACCTGAACAGATCCTGTCCGCCAGCCGAGAAGACGGCATCTGGACTGGCTACCCCAGAGCGTGACCGTTTCCTTGCCCCGCCTCGACATTTCTTCATACGCCGATCAACACCTCGCGAGAGCAACGCCTGATGTTTCACAGCGATCTCCTTACACGAGCGATGATGGCGATATAGTAGTTAGGACTTCAAGGATTTTTTGGGTCACTTTCGATCGTGCGATCGCCATATCTTCGCGGAGACGCTGGGAAAATACTGTCTCACAAGATGTGCAAGGCTCATGTGCTAAGATTCTGCTGCGGACATGGCGTGCTCATGGGCTTCGACGTCTGCAGAGTTGCTCCATGCCCCGTGCTAAAGACAACCGGGGTCAGACTACCGCAGCAACCATACAAATGCTACAACTGCCAGAGCCGGCTCAGTTCGTCAACCAGTCCGCGGTCTCCAAGAGGACCTTCATGTTCATCTGCTGGAAGTTTAGATTCCAACTCATCTGCCTCGTCGATCATCACGCCGCCTTCTCCTATATCAAGAAAGGAAACAATGACCATGGCACCTCTTCCCGGCGTTGCGCGTCAACCACCCGAATGCGGCGACTTCGCTCGCAAGTTCAACCGGTCACAGTCATTGTCTACGAAAGCATTCTCCTTTTCGTGCTCTTCCTCGTCTCACTACCCGACGCCGCACTACATGAATTTACCGAGCTTCCTCCCTCACCAAGATCACCCCTGCCCTCCTTGTCAACTCGAGGAGCTTCGGGTGGAAGCCGACAAGGAGGCGATTGCGGCAGCTGTCGCTGAATACCCTCACCTGACGAAGGAGATGCTGGTCAAAGATGGAAGGACCTGGGAAGATTGCCAGACTAAGCCGACACTGGACGAGTTTGTGGAAGAGAGACGATCGGACGAGAGACAAATGTGGCTGCATGTTACCAGAAAGTGGACGCAGGATCTGAAGAAAGCTCGCGTCTTGGTCGCTGAGGAAGATGGCCTAGGACTATTGGGCTGACGCTGTTCGTTCTGCCTAGGTGCTTCATGATACGTGATGACTTATGAGGCGTTCAAAACGGGAAATGGGCGGCAAATCGTCGATTGAAACGATACCCAGCGGTACTGGAGTCTGGTGGTCTGTCTATATATATATACCTTAGACACCTATTAATCTGGTTCAACCTTGGTCATTCCTAGGTGTCCCTTACTAGTACCCAGCACTCTGGCGCTTACCTAGGTATGTAAACCACTTCGCGGTCAGTAACTGAAGGATCATCGGCATAGCTACCGACCATATCACGTCTCTGGTTGCTGCGACTCGCATACCTCTTACACGCCTACTCAGATACAACACTTTCCTGTTAGGTGCTACTACCTGGTAGGTACAAGTATGTACTTCTGAGTACCAAATTTTTGTGGGAGTGCATCTCATCTGGGAGAGTGTAAGGTACCTAGGTATCTTATGACGACGCCAAGTATGCGGTTCCTGCCAAGATCCGGGGGTCCGAGTGGCCTGCAGGCTTGGCAGTCAGAGTCGCTCCGCAGGTGGCGGGCTACCTGCGTGGTTCCACTGCTATCCGAAGGACAACAACTGCCACAGCCATCATTCCCACCTGTCGTCCTTTACCGATGCTATCGTTCATCTGGACGAAACTGGCCTCCGGCTAGAAGTATCAATATTCGAAACGCTATCGAGGTCCGGTACGACCTGGTCAGCCATCATGCATTTTAAACTCTCTCTCTTATTATCGCTGCCTGTGGCCGTCCTATCCATCGTCATCTTCCCAGAAGCCGAAGTCTTCTCAAGCCCACCCCGACCTCAAGGCGACGTAGAATTGCCATCATACCCCTCTCCCAAAACCATAAGTTACCCAAACCATATCAGCGATGCTGCGGCCCAAGGCGTGAGGTTGTCACGTGGATCGGACGGCTCGACGCCACGTGCGGATGACAATGGTTTTACGGAAGAAGACGTTCTCTCTAAATATATCCTGGTCCCGGAAGTCGTTGAGAAGGTTATCGGTGAACAAACAGTCAAGATCACAAGATTATCACCGAAATACACCGGCGCGGCAGAGCCGGATGTAGACGACACCCACGGCCAGCCTCTTCCTGTCGTGATCTGGCACGGCCTTGGAGATTCCGCCGACGCTGCAGGGTTGAAAGAGATTGCGGAATTAGTGGCCACTGTCCATCCAGGCACATATACCTACATCATCTCTGTGACTGGTACGCATGGGTCTGCAGATCGACAGGCTTCCTTCTTTGGCAACGTCACCCAGCAGATCGAAGGTGTTTGCCACATGCTGGCCGAGGACAACATCCTTCGTACCGCGCCAGCCATCGATGCTATTGGTTTTAGTCAAGGCGGACAGTTCTTAAGAGGTTATGTGCAGCGATGCGGCGGCTGGGCTCCTAAAGTTCGGTCTCTACTCACGTTCGGGAGCCAGCATAACGGCATAGCCGAGTTCCAAAAATGTGCCGGGACAACGGATTGGATCTGTCAGGGTGCGAACGCCTTGTTGAAGAGCAGCACTGTATGGTCTGATTTCATCCAGTCGAGGCTCGTGCCGGCGCAATACTATCGAGACCTGAACGAATTCGACAAGTACCTCGAACATTCCAATTTCCTCGCAGACATCAACAACGAGCGCAAGGTGAAAAATTCGACATATGCCAAGAACCTGGCGCAATTGGAGAAGTTTGTGATGATCGTGTTCCGCGATGACAAAACTGTCATCCCCAAAGATAGTGGCTGGTTCGATGAAGTCAATGTGACCTCTGACTCCGTGACGAAGTTGAAAGATAGACCTATTTACAAGGAGGACTGGATAGGATTGAAGAAGCTGGATGAGAGAGGTGGTCTGGAGTTCTTGACGCTGCCGGGCGAGCATATGGAGTTAGTTGATAAGGACCTGGAGAGATTGTTCAAGACCTATTTTGGGCCCGCTGGTAAGAAGTTTGAGGATGCCCCGGATCTGTTGGCCTCGAGGTTATGGAAACCTGAATTGTGATTGCTGGCGAGGGGCAGATTCCCCCTATTTACTAGTAGGTACGTACATACATCCTTTTGGAACTTTTGGTGCTGGTGCTGGTACTTGGTTCGACTCAGGTATAGTTTATGGATTTGTGAGGTGTATGACGTAGAACGGATCTGGGCGAGGGTGACTCACTGAGAGGTAAGTACTACCTACCTACTACCCAGTACATAAGTCATCTACCTGGTATCTAGATTCCTACGACCACTGTACCTCAGCTCGAGCTGCAAAACAGTACCGGTCCTTCCTTACCTTGAAGTGGTTTATACAGTTCTCAATACTGCTCAGTGTATTGCTGCGCCTGCCATTCAAGTTCCGCCCTTTCTCAATAAGCTGAACCAGCCGCTGTCACTTCTGCCAGATCCCCATCCAGCATCTCTCACTGCGGTCGTGCTGCAGCGACACAGCTCTATCCCTCCCTGCAGAGCCTTACAGAGATGTCACATGCAGCGCCCGCGACAGTACAGTGCAGGACATGGACGCGAGACGGCTTCCTGATATCCACGGATCCGTCACTCGTCCCGATCGCAGCCTTGACCAAGGCCTTCGCATCCGAAGAAATGTATTGGGCCAAACCACTACCTGAAGCGGCCATGAGAGAAATGATAGACAACTCGCTCTGCTTCGGTCTATATTCACCAACACCACTGCCGCCTCGCACCAAAGCCAAAGACTTCTCCTCCCCCGTCGTCGACCCAGCAGACACGTTACACGAGATAGCCACCTCAGTCCGAAACCAGCAGCCGTCTCCGTCTCCTCCTACCGATGGCATGCCTTCCACGCCATCAGAAGGAACGTCATCGTTAATAGGTTTCGCTCGAGCAGTCACTGACCGCGTCACGCTCCTCTACCTTACTGATGTCTTCATATTCCCTGAATGGCAGGGCCAAGGTCTCGGGAAATGGCTGATCAGTTGCGTCCAGGAGCTTGTGGAGGATAGTATGCCACACCTCCGCAGGACTTTGTGTCTTGTCGGCGGCCATGCTAGGGAGACTGGTGTCCAGTTTTATGGCGAGCTGATGAAAATGGAGCCGTTGGCGGATCCGGCTTTGGTGTTGAGTTGGAAAGGGCCGGGATGCACATTCTAGTGGCACATGGAGCTTCAAGTAAAAGAACTGCAGGTGGGAGGTTGCATGCATGCCAAGTGCTCTCTGCTATGGTGCCCTCATTCGTGACAACTGTATTACATGCCATTGTGCTATTGCTCAACCTAGGTAGGTTCAATCTAGGGTCGAGATCAGGCGTAGGTCAGGCGTAGGTCAGATAAAGATCGAAGATCAGAGATCATGACCGGATCAGAACCGGATCAAAACCGGATCAAACATTAAAATTTTGGAAGTCTTAAAGCAGCCTCCCTAAGGGGGGGCTGGCCCGGGCCTAGCCTAGCCCTAGCTCGATACTAGCTCGGTCTAGCTTAGTTCTATCTCGGGCCTAGGCCCCCCCTAGGGAGGCTACAAATTGCAGTATGTACCTAGGTAGTTATGTACCTACTAGTAGTAAGTAGGTACTTATTATAAAATCTACTATATATAAAATTTAAGGTTTAGCGCCTAACATTGAATTATTACAGCTCTAGCGTAGAGAGTTATAGCGCTAGAGCCTTCCCGAAATAGCCGCTTTTAGCGTATTTAGCGTACTTTTAAATCTAAACATAGTAATATAAGTATATAGCTTAAATTTTATATATGTAAAATATACTAAAAAATAAGCTATATAAGCTAATTTATCGACTAGGTACTATAGATCGCTAGAACTATAATAAACTAACTAACTCTATTTAGATACTCGAAGCTATATAGACTCTCGAAGCTCGAAGCTAGTACCTCGAAGCTACCCCGAGACGGTTATAACTCTCGAAGCCGTCTCGAGACGGTATAGATACCTTACCGTCTTAATACTGATTTGAACTATAGGGGGTAGGCATACTTATATAGTTTAAATTTTATATATATAAAATAGACTAAAAAGTACCTAACATTGAAGCTAAAGTATATACTATAAATTACTTAATACTACTAGTATAGATCGCTAGAACTACTATAAACTACTAAGTAACTAACTCTATTTAGATACTCGAATCTTTATAGACTCTCGAAGCTAGAAGTTGCCGAAGCTAAGTACTTACCTTTTATATACTAAGTACTCTCTTAATACTCGAAGCCGCTTCGATACGGTGAGTAGTACTAATGTATATACCACCTAGGTACTAAAATCAGTGCTTAAATTTAATCCCATTCATCTCTCCAAACTTCAATATGATTGCCTACCATGGCCTGCACAGGCCCATTCCGGTACATACATAGGTAGGTAGTATTATGCTTCGCCAGGCGGTTATGTACTACATACCTTACCAGCGCAGCATCCTTGGCGATGAATTTATTCCGAAACGTCCATCAATTAGGTATGGAGTCACGAGTGGCGGTCAAAAGCCTGGCCATTCCTCGCAGAAGCATAGACATACTAGTAGATCCTGTTAGCATCGTAACCTGTTATCCTGGCAGACCCCTAGGCGCACTATGCGGGTGAAATACGACCGCGAGCACTTTCGGCGAGGGAAGACGGAAAGGCAACATGCTGATGAGAAGGTCGAGTCCTGCAATGCTGGTGATGTTCACAATCGTGCCGGCAGCGTTGTTAAGTAATTAGGATGTCAATGCCATCGAATTCCGTCCCGGATGGCTTTCTCGATCTCGGGTTTCGGTGTGAGCCAGCCAGTCGGCAGCGTTGGATGTAACCTCTTTGACCCTGGCAGTTTTGGGGTTTTGGCAGCGTTCCTGGAGGTTGCAATCACGTTGTGGCCTTGCGACAGAACTTTTTGTAGCGAGCCTGAACCACGAGCCGGTTATCAGCCATATTAATTAGTGCCATAAAGTACATACAGTAGTACATAGTATTGCGTATCCTGCCTGTTGAACAAAGGGTGGCTTTCCTTGCTCAGAGTGATTGGTTTCTGAGCTACTCACAGAACAAAATGTCTGCCGTGCTGATGTCTGTCGACCGTGGTAAAGATGGCACAGTTGAAGGCGTATAAACAACCCTGGACAACCATTGTACTGGTCCGTCTGTCATTCTAAGCTGGCCGGAAAGTTTGACATTGTCGACGTCGAGCACGATAACAATACATACAGTGTCGCTCTGCTCTTGTCGACCGCTGTACAGCAGGAGCTGTAAGTATACAGGTTAATACTAGAATTGCACAGGGTGGCTCCCTCTAGTATTAGTACCTACTTGGTAAGCTAGAGGGACTGCCAAAGACAATTCAGAATAACAAAGACAGTACATGTATACAGTAGTATAGTAAATTAGTGATGGGTGATGATCTAACGTGGCCTTCCTCTTCCACAAAGAAATGTGTGGGTGTCTAGCACGGAAAAGTGGAGTTAGAAACGGGACCAGACCCGAAGGGGAATGTAGATACTAAGCTGGTATTTGGGTGGGAACTAATAAGCCTGAACCCTCTCAAGTATCCAGGAGACCATGGAAGCGGCAGCCATAGCCTACACCGTGACAGGCGTGTATGTAACTGAGCAAGCCACTGTTGGTATCGGTTTCGTGGCACAGCTGGCAGCTAAGCACGTAATATAAGGCGGTTGACCCAAAAGACTCGAACTACAAATATAACCGCAATTGCGCCCTTACGCACCGAAGTACGAAGATTCCTAAGTAAAAGCACTTATAGTCATATCAGTTTTTATGCTCCTATCCTTCAAAATGCGCGCTTTCTTCCTAGCAGCATCGGCTGCCTCTGCTCTTGCCTTTGCGGTTCCCCCGAGGGTGGACAAGCAAGTCAGTTTAGGAGATTCAAAGACGCACGAGGACTATAACCTCGAGCCTTCAGCCAACTATGCTTTCTCGGGCATTACAACCTTTGCAAAGCTGCCCTCGGTGCAGTGCTTGACGGAAAGTGGACCGGTGGACGACATATTGATCCTGGGTTACCCTTTCGATACAGCGACCTCTTATAGAACTGGTACGCGTTTGGGCCCGAATGCTGTCCGTCAAGGTTCTCGAGCAGCTGCCCTCACGTACGTCTGTCCCGGTCATACATACACTGTGTACATGAGTTGAAGCTGATCCTTGCCAGTGGCCGCTACAACTACCGTCAATCCATTAACCCCTATGAGCACAACATATCCGTGGTTGATTGTGGAGACCTCCCCATCTCTCCTTTCGATAACGGTCTTGCTTTTGCTCAGATGGAAGACTGGTACAAACGGCTTTTGTGGAGAGAGGTCAAGTCTCCAGAGATGGGGGTCAAATCTGCAAAGACTGGTCGGGTTCATCCCCAAATCATTGCTCTTGGTGGCGACCACAGCATTTCGCTACCCATTCTAAGGGCCCTGAACACCGTCTACGGAAAGGTGTCTGCCGTTCACATTGACGCGCACATTGATACCTGGTCTCCTAAAGTCTTTGCAGGAGCCAAGGCCGGTAGCAAACAGGCTGAGTATGCCGACGGCACGCCATACTACTGGGCCGGCATGGAAGGTCTGTTATCCAGCAAGAGTGTCCACGCCGGAATCAGAAGCTCTCTGGACTCGGTGAAAGACATGGAACTGGACGAGAAAATGGGATTCACCACAATCCCCGCCTCGGATATGCTCAAAAGAGACGGAGTCTGGGGCGTCATCGACAAAATCCGTTCGGTGGTGCCCCACGATGAACCTGTCTATGTATCCCTTGATGTGGACAGTCTTGACCCTGCTTTTGTGCCAGGCACTGCAGGCCCAGCTTCGGGAGGATGGACACCTCGAGAGATCATTCAAATCATCATAGATGGACTAGAAGGCCTGAATATCGTCGGCGTCGATGTTGTGGAGGTTCTGCCAGCCCTGGACCAGGCGGAAATCACGGGCATCGCTGCTGCAGAATTCACAATCGAGGTATGTTGTCCAAACCACGGGATGTTGGAAATATGCTGACCTAGACGTACATAGCTTATGACTCGATTGGTAAAGAACAGACTCGGGCTGTAGGTCCAGCCTTGTTGCTGGTGTCAGTCGGCAGGCTGGAGGGGGCCCCAGCACACTGAACGGTACACCTCCTGGTGCTTCCTCTACGTTGGCTTCACCAATATTCTGTGTGAAGAGCGTATGATGTATGCAGGCTGGTGCTCTTGTACCCACAATGAGGCATCGGGTCTCCGCCCGTGATTTATACGTTCACTGTATCATATATGAATCAGTGTTGGCTGATGAATTGGGTCTTTTCCCAACCACTTGTGTTGTCTATAGACAAGTTCCTCCTAAGATTATCTATGCTCATTACCTATACGTAGAACATGCTTCCATACGCACACTGTGAGAAGACATACCCCAAGTAAAGGGTTATATGCTGCCCCGTGCTGTCTTTCAGCAGAAACATTTCAGTCCATATAACTACTAGTACGTTTGCGAAGAGAGCAGTTGAAACTTGCTACTGACTTAATGGAAAGCAGGCGAGGGCCCTGAACAAGGTCGTATGTAGAATCAGTTGATTGTGGTTGTGCTACTTAGTATCTAAGCCCCTATGTCCCATGTGATCTAGATATGTCGTTGGCCAACTTCTTCCATCGTATGCTCAGAATGCAACAAGACTGTAGGACAAGCAGTGCACCACTGCCAATGATGATGCCTGCCCACAGCCCAAAGACACCATAATGCTTCCGAAAGCACAGGAACCATGCGGTTGTCAAGCCCACGCCGTAATATGCCAGGAAATTGCAGGCCCCTGACAGATGGTTCTTCCCAGCACCTCGCAGGATGCCGCCGGCGCTGCCGTTGGAAAGGTCAAGGACTTGGAATCCAGCCATGAGCGGAAGCACTTGTGCAGTTCTCCTGATCACTGCTTGGTCGGTTGTGAAGAGGCGACCGTATTGATTTCGTACCAGCATGATGCCGATGAACTCGATCGCTCCGATGATGAAGGACAGCAGATATGGCGTTGCTGCGGTTTTCTTGGCTGCCAAACCCTTGCCTGCACCGAGTAAGCCACCCACGCGGTGACTTGCGGCCACGCTGATTCCTAATGACACCGTGGTGAAGACCAAGTCGGAGGACATTAGAATCTATGGTGGTGGTCAGCTGAAGTACATAGGAGGACGGACCGCCTTTATAGGCAAGCTTACACTTTGAGCACCGATAGAGCTTGAATCCAGTCTTGCAGCCATCATCGCAAGTATTTCGAAGCTGACAATGATGTATTAGTGGGGAAGAAGGAAGGAGCAGTGGCAATTGACTCACCTCCACCACTCAGTCGCAATGGTCAGGATCCCGGTGACAGCATAGAACAACAATCGCGACAGGCCTGTGAAGGTACTGGTCGTCGGCCAGTGCCAGGTCTTTCTGACTGCTGGCTTATGCACGATAACGCCAACCAATGTAACAACCATGAGAAGCTGATAGATGGCAAAAGCACAAGGGACACCCCAAAGTCTCAACTTGGTCCATCGCACAAGAACGAAGTTGATTAGGACGGCAACTGCGCTGGCTGCCGCTGTACAGGATCCAACAATGTTGCTTTCACCCTGTACCTGCAGATACTTCTTCAAGCATTCAGCCACGACCTGTAGGATCCCAGAGGGAAGCATGAACAGCATGAATCTGCCCGTGGCGACGGCGAAGTCTTGCTGCTGCCCCAGGGAGATGAAGATGTGCCCGGAAAACAACCAGATAGGCGCCACCACAAGGCTGAATATTCCAACCAAGACAAGCAGGCATTGATGTAAGAGGTGACCCAGGATCTTGGGATTGACTGTCACCGTGTGCGAGGTCAATGCCTGAGCACATAACGTGTCCAGTGCTGTTGCGCCTCCAATCGCAACCATGGTCCCCGTACAGGTGAAGAACATGAACCCAAAGGAGGTAACTTCCAACTCGAAAGCGCCCAATCTCCCGGCCGTCAGGACGCTTATTGCTTGCACCGTATTCTGTAGGGCAAATGAGAGACAAATGGGAATCGTCTGCCTGGTGAGACCAGCAAGGTCACGCCAAATACTGAAAGTAACATCCTCGTCCTGGATAGAAGGAGAAGGCTGGGGAAGAAGCAATGAAGTCTCGTCGTCCATGCTGCCAGCCATGTTTATGCAATTGTCTAAAGTCAGAACAGTGTGGGAATACCTTGAGAGAGCCGTGAGGAGGAACAGACTTCACCATGGACATATTCCTTGGTCCTTTATCACGGGCTCTATGCCGGCCACCCACCATATATTTCGGGCAATACCTCTCCGAATCAGGTCCGCTTTGCATCTTTCCCACTCGGTGTGGCCTGTTATCGGCGACGGTGTATATACTGTAGTTCCTCTCGGCCGGCAACATCTCGAAATATGCCTCAGATCCGTGCCTTAGTGGGGAATATAGCACTAACCCCAAAGGGGAAACACTACCCTATCTCTCTCTTGCTAATCTTGACTTCACTCACGAGAGCCTCACTCCTACCAGATACCATCTCAGGCGTTCTGTTTCCATCTTTCAGTCGTCCACGCAGAAACTCCAGTCTCATCCTCAGCGGACCAGCGAATAAAGCAGTCGTCAATTGATCGTGCCAATAAGGTCATCAGGTCCACCATACAATATATTCACGGCTGTCATTCAAAGCTTCAGTGTTCAGCATTTAGACGCCCTCCACCCTCGTCGTCCATAGGCTATTTTGACCTTGACATCCTTCACAACCGCATCTCTGGTATCCAGCAATGGCGGAATCAGGATCCATTACACCTCAGCATCAAAAACGGTCTCGCACGGGCTGCGATGAATGCCGCCGGCGGCACTGGAAATGCAACGAGGCGAAACCAACCTGCGCTTACTGCCATAGCGTAGGCCGTTCCTGCGTCTATTCTCGGCAAATCTCTTGGGGCGGACGCCCATTCAAGAAGTCACGATTTGGCCAGTGTTTGGAATCGGGGGCAAGAGCGATGAGCACTACAGCGTCTGGGCGTAAGTCTTCCAGCCCAGTCACTGACTGGCATTTGCTATTATCTGGCTGACTCTGCAAAGGTCAGCAGTCGAAGCGCAAAGATTTCGTTTATACTACTAGCAGTTCGCCCAACCGAACAGCCGACACTCCACGCTGTGAAAGGAGTCCATCCATCCATCACGAAACGCCAAAGTCTACGCAAGACTCTGCACACGGGCTCGAACTCGATGCACGAGATACCCGGACAACATCTCCTCTGGCCGATCCCGTCACCAACGACTCAACCTTGCCTCATGAAGCTTCTTTCGTCACTCAGTCCCTGGGAGTCCTGCCCGCCATACCGGACAAATTCCAATCGCTCTTCAATTACTTTGTCCATGGGCTAACGATATCGATTTCCTGCCACAAAGGGATTCAGAATGAGATTTGCTCAACCATCGTCCCATTGTCTATTCAAGTTCCTCATCTATTGTCCGCCGTTCTTGCCCTAGCTGCTGCTCACCGGCAGTCGTCTGGATTTAGCGAAAGAGATTGTCAATTTGAACTCATGAAGGGGAGAAGCCTGACGCAGTTGAGATCCGCCTTGGACCGGTTCAACCACAGAGAGAACGATCAAGTCCTTGCCACTACCCTTATTCTATGTATGGCCGAAATCATATCGCCTACTTCGAACGTCTCGTCATGGCGTTCACATCTTTATGGTGCAGCGACGCTGTCGGCACATCACAAAGCTTCCAGTGGCGCTAGTGTGTCGTCCACTTCCACATTTCTACGGAGAAAGTACCAGGCACTGCAAGCGGTTGCCCTGGCTTGCGGTTCGAAAAGCTATGAAGGGCCTATAGTCCCCACCCCATCTGATAGCGGCGACGCGCATATTGATGATTTTGCCGGCTACTCTACAAACCTGCTGCCAATCTTCGAAGAAATCAACAACCTGGGGCGAATCCAAGAAGATGCTGAGTCGGCATTTGCCTGCGACTCACCTCCTGGACCGCCACATTTCGACTGCAGTTCACTTCTGGAGCATAAATCCCATTTGTTGTTCGACCGCATCAGGACATTGATGGCACAAAGGAAGATGACATGGACACAGAGCAGCGGAGACCTTCCTTGGGCCGTCTATCATGACCTATATCTGCTAGATGAAGCCTATCATCATATGGCGCTCCTTCAGGTCTTTCGGCGAGGATCCTTATCTGTCCCCTTGCGCGTCGTTGAAGACAGCAGGCAATCGATTCTAGATTGTCTCACTGCACTTACTTATGAAGCGAGTCCCTGTCCGGGAGTTGCCGCCCTGTCTCCGTTGTTCATAGCTGGTATCTTCTGTACCACCGCACCAGACAGACAGAAAGTGCGCAGTCTGCTCAGAACCATGTGGATGAATTATGGAATGGGGAATGTCAGATCTTGCCAGACTGTCCTACAACGGTGGTGGAAGCAGCAAGATGAGAGACCTCTCACCCCGATCTTCGTCGATGACGACGTCCTGCCATATTAAACATACATACTAGTACCTAGGTACTTATGTTCGACGTAGTTGTAGGGTCAGGGATCAAACCTAGGTCAGAGGTCAGAGGTCAGAGGTCAAAACCGGATTAAAACCAGATCAGAGATCAAAACCGGATCAAAACCGGATCAGAGATTAGAGATTAAACCTACCTACCTTACTAGGTATAGTGCAGTGGATACTGGGTACTAGGTACATAAACATCTAGTACCGTATAGCCCTTACTCCTACTTAGTATAAGACTTAGGGTGCTATAAGTAAGCTAATAGCTAGCCCGAGCTTCGAGATAAATCCCAAGGTTATTACCTAAGTAGTACTAACTTAGAAGTTTTTTAAGACTCTACTAAGTAGTAATAAGTTAGCGCCTAAATTAGGTTATTAGATCTTTAAATCCAAAAATACTAAGTACTATATAGTAATATAGCTTAAATTTTATATATAGAAAATAGACTCTAGGTACCTAGGTAACTAGTATAGAGATTATTTATATATTACTACTAGTATTATAAATAGCTAGACCTATTATAAACTACCTTACTTACCTAACTAATACTACTTAGTAACCTTACTACTTAGTAGCTTTAACTCTACTTAGATACTCGAATCTATATAGACTCTTAAAGCTACTTAGCGAATCTCGAAGCTCGAATCTAAATACAGTAGACTCTCGAAGCTCGAAGCTGAAGGCTACTAAGTACATATAGATAAGTAGGTACCCTCTAGATACTTAGAGGTTGGGCATTTAAGTACTAAGCAGGTACCTAGGTAAGTAGCTAGGTACTAGTACCTTAGTAGTAGTGGGCACTTACTGTCAACTAGAACTCCGCAGTCTATCCGACAACTTAGTATATGCATAGTATACAACCCGAAATGGATGGCAGTAAGGCGGTCCGTCACAATACTTAGAGATTACTCGAACTACTAAGTACGGTACATTAGGTATTGAGGCGAAGGAACATTGAAACTTTAAGTTCTCCTCGTAGTCGAGTCGCAGAGGACTAGGCGCGCTTGGCAATGGAAACCCATGAAGGGGCTTGGCGTGCTGTAACAAGCAACTTATACTAGTACCCACGATATACACTTCACGCGGTTCCTAGGTAGGTACGCGACATTGGATACTGTAAGTTATGTAGACCCCGTCAGCACAGTACGACAGAACAGGAAATAGCTAAAAAACTGCCTAGCCAAATGTTTATGGCGCAGTGGTGAAATGACCACGCTGGTTGGCCAAATACATACTTAACTCAAGCCGCGACCGCGGACCTCAGGCTGTCGTGAACAGGGTAAGTACGCGGACCTTCACTTCCTAGTGACATAGAGTCACTGCCTCTCTTCTGAAGTTCTCAAGCTTCTTGAGTGCTTGATATCATGGCCAGTACCAGTAGTAGGTTAGCCTGCCTTTCCCAGACCAAATCCATCCAAGAAAGGCCCTCAAACTTGAGATCCGGTCTTAGCAATGGCTACTACTAGCATCACCTTGGTCTTCCTGCTTCTTCTCCTCAACTTTGGCAATCCTGTCCAAGCCCGCTGGCACAAGCTGCAACCGATGCAAGATCCCACTGGCCATACTGAGCACCTTCTCTCTCCTTCTGACGCTGATGTTACAAATAGTAGCAGTGAGACCACCACCAGCGCAGGTAGGAACTCTGCTTGGGACTTGACAGATAGACACATGCTTACTTTACCTATCATCAGGGTTGTTGACTCGCAACATACCACCGCTGACCGCACTGGGAGATTCTCTGCCTCTGAGGAAGGATGTTTCCCATTTGAACACCTCTACTGCGAAGTTGCAACGACGGCAATGTGTTTGGAACGACCAAGCGATCGACTATGACTGCGACTTCAAGCTTCCAACATTATTTGAACTTCTTGACAGGTTCCGGGACGCACAAGATGGAGGGCGAGCAACGCCGCAAAATTCGGTCTACTTCTATACCAACCTGCCCGTCAGCACCAATGATGAGGTGTACGAGACGTTCTTCAACATCCGGAATGTGTTGGTATGGCTTGGGGTGCCCAATTACTACGATGTGTTTGACGGCTTAAGTAGTGCCTGGCGCGAGGTGCAGGAGCGACAGATCGTGGAGAACATGGATGAGTTCAGAGCTGAAAATCCAGGCGTAACACCCATGGATGACCCTCACAACGTCTTCTTCAGGTGCATTTACCAAGCCGCTGCCGCCGCCGCCCTCAACCCTGACGCCTATCTTTTCACGCCCAGTGCCACCAGCTGGCGTCCAGACAGTGTTTGGCAGACGGGCGAGTATCCTGTCCTCGCACGGAATCCCAACGTCTTGAGGATTTGGAGGGTTGACCCTAGGCCCCAGTCTGCGACCTGCGGCTTGAGGGAGTTGCTCTGGAGCAGACAGCGAGGAGACACCCCACCGCCGCTTGGATACCTTTGTCCTATATTATCCTGATGTAGGGGTTGTGATGCTCCTACACACTGGCTTGTGGTTGAACCGAGGAAGCCTGCTGACAATGAGTGGGCGACTGGGATTGCTGCAAGCTTTTCCCAGCAGGACATACATGTGTATCTGCTTGAACCTGGCGGGCGCATCCAGACACATAACACTGTTATCTTTAGGTTGAAGATTCCCGACACAAACATCTAAAGGGGTTCCAGAATGTCCGGTTCGTAGGCAGCCTCCTTTCATCATCTTCGGCAGGGTTCTCGGGGATGCATTGTGGGTGCGTCTTAAGATGTTTTACACCGGCCGAACATATTAGAATGTCACTGCCGGCCTTTCTCTTACATTCATGTACCAAGTATTGGCTCGCGGGGGTAGACACGAGCTTTAGCTGTATATAGTGCATAAAGTATTTCTTCCCGGAAGTGATGGGGCGATGACACGAATCTCAAAAGAACCAAAAAACAAATAATAGAGACAACTAAAAGGGCCGCCCAGTTCCTTGGTGCCAGTCTCTCTCACTTTAGCCATCTAATGAAGCACGTGTTTTCACCTTAGGCCTTCTACCAGTAGTCCATCGTTATCACTTGTCCTCAGTCTGACGAGACCATCTCCCCTTCACATGTTACGCCAGGAGAGTATACACTAAAGATGCTATATATATAGATATGGCGACAGGGTCAAAGAAAGCTGCCAACTTCAACGGCTGCAGCCAGACTGTCCCTGGACAGAGCAGAATGTCGGGATCTTTGAGCATAATGTGTAACCTACATAGTAGGTACTAGTATCTATCTCAGCATGCCCAGTTAATTTTCCCTGGCAAGAGCAGCTCTCCTCGACCTTGGGGCTTCGGTTCCCGTGCAGAGCTGAAATGTCCACGACCTACCTAGGTACCTAAGGTATGTTCCTCATATACGACGTAGGAAGTACCGTAGTGGGGTAGACTAGCTGCCTATACAGGCACTAGTGCTGGTATAAGCTCCGGGTAAGCTGCTCGGACCGTCCCTACCGCTGAACGGCACGCTAACGCAAAAGCAACAAAACACCCCGCAAGTACATACCATGTGGTATATGTCCTCCTCACCCGACGTGCAAATGCAGATCATCGCTATGAAAGACTATATTGGCTTATCGTCGCGCTTCTTGGAAGTGGAGCCAGGAATCGTCCTCAAGTCGCCCGGCCCAACTAGAGCTGATAAGGATGCGCATAGGCTTGTTGTGGGGAGGAAGACTCTTGAGAGGTTGGGTCTGCAGGAATCGTCAGGCACCTCACATGGGCCCTCTATTCCCGACGTGGAGACGTCGTGGGTGGCAGTCATCCTCGGATGCTGGACCAAACGGTTCATCTCTGCAGACGAGCTTGTGAAAGCTCAAATACTCGAAATGCCAGTCGATGAGGTTGCGGTTTAGATGCTGATTGTATAGCGCTTGAGCAAGTTAGTTGGTTTGATGGTTCCCGTATTGGGTTTGTAGAATTAAGGTCTTGGGGGCTGAAGTCAAGCTGATAGACGCGCTGGTCGATTTCTTCCTTTTCCCATGCAGCTGTCTTCTCCTGGTGAACCCATGGATAGTCCTTTATGGCAGTGTTTGTCCGGTGATTGGAGTGCAATCTGCTCCGGGGGGTGCCTCGTTAGCAATGACTCTTGCGTCTCGCTTTCATCTGCCGCCACCCTTGAGGAAGTGCCCTTCGCCAAGGCCGGCGCACAAGATTTCGGCCACTCTGTATTCGTGCCCGGCAGAAACAACAACCGAAATCCCGTGGGCAGAAACGACCAAAAAGTATCAAAAATGCAAAAACTGTACCTTGAAGCCAGGTAGTTGATCAGGCTACCCAGGTCCAAGGGAGCGAAACCTTATCCTGTACAGAGCTGTTACCCTCCATGGTCTCTGGTTAAGATTCTTTCGAACACCCGTTTTCGAGTCAACCCACTCTCTGCTGAGGCAGGGACACCAGTTGAGCAGGGCTTATACCATTGCGCCACCCCGGCGGTGGATCCGTATGCTATGGTCTAGAGGCCGAGGCTGGTCAGTGTTGGGAGAAATTCTGATGAAATGATATATTAACCTTGTATTTTCCACGAGTTCGCCAAGACCCGTATCGTCATGTGATGCTGAGGTATATTCACCTTCTGCACTGCAAGAGTCCTGCAGGTCTCTTGGAATCTCTCCAAGTTCCTGTCCGCCTGCTGCATCCTATCATTTTCGATTTTTGAACGAGCCGGCCAACAGTTCGAACAATGGGCGACGCTGGGTAGTTACGAATCTGAAAACCCTCGAAAGGCTTGATGAGTCTGTGGCCCGAGGCCAGAGAAGTGCAAGGGCCCAGGTTCAAATACCGACACGCCACTCTGAGGCTGGTTCCCTGTCTGGACGTGGTCCTCAAGGCATGAGTATCGCAGTCGGCGGCGTTTCAGGCTCGAACGGCAACAACAAATAGGCGAGGATACCGGAGACACACTTTCGTGTCATGAAGGGGAGGATACAGCTCCTTAATGCGCTCGAGGTAAGCCGCAAGAAATCCTGCCCTGTCATTTGGCGAAAGAGGATCAATAAACGGTCGGAGACCGGTTGCTTTGACCCATTCCACGATTGCCTCATGGTTATCGAGGAAGTGATAATAAAAGGTATGCCAGATATTAATGTCTGAACAAAGAGGCTTGAGATGGTCATAAATCTGTTGGATCGATTGGAACGGCTTCCACGCTGGTGAATGTTGCTTTAGTGTCTCCGACCACGGACCCTCCTCGGCGACTGCACGCATGGCGACGTGCGTAGGCTCCGAGGCGTTGTCGGGGACTTGGAAAGCAAATACGCCTCCGCTTTTTTGGCTTTTGATGAGATCGGAGAGGATCTGAAGACGCTTTTCATGCGGCAGCCATTGATACACTGCATTGGAGAAGAGCAGGTCGGCATCCTCAGTATCTTTCAGGGAGGCCACATCACCCAGCCTGAATTCAACGGCTGGAAGTCTATTCTTCGCCTTTTCGACCATATCTGCTGAGGAGTCTATACCTATGATCTCGGCATCTCGAAACCGCTCGAGCAGCACTGCCGTCGAGTTGCCGGGTCCGCAGCCGAGGTCGAGCACTCGTTTCGGGTGGTCCAAAAGTACCTGGGAGAGTAGGTCCCTTGCTGGCCGTGTACGCTCACGCTCAAACTTCAAATACTGTGCGGCATCCCAGTCTTTAGCAGCCATGGAAACAGACGAGGAGCCAAAGCTCCGATGCGGCCAGGAACTTGGCTTGCACCTTTGCTGGCCCGCTTTGGACAGAAGTCCGACTAGATCTCTCGGAATGTTTGATGAACGAACGATCCTGGCAAGGTTGCTCATTCTCGTGGAGGGGAGGAAGAATAAAGCAGGCGATGGCCTAGGAGCTTATTGGCACATACAGTACTCCAGCTATGGCTTAACGTTGGCGAAATGAGATCGATGATACGAAGAGGACTTGCTCCAATACTCCAAGTACAGGATGTGAGGGCTTTAAGGTTGCCAATGCTGCTTGCCTGTCGCCCATGTTCATCGGTGAGAGATATTGGTGAGGTTGAAATTGTGGCCGAACGTCGAAATTAGACACACGGGGTTATTAGTAATCCGCCGGAGCCCTCCGTCATCGGCAGACACCACGTGATTATCAGTTTGACGACGAGGCTGAGGCTCCTTGTCGAGCACTCGCACTTGCGGGAACCTGATCAACTATCTGCCGGTGCATATTTATGCCATGATGTCCCAAGACGGCTCATTCGTCGTTTGGATCACCTACAGAGTATTGCAATGACCTATGCCTACACTTCCTCTTCAAAAGGTATACGGACCACCATTCCAGGCTTCACTTGATTCGGGTATCCTCGTCCGAGGTCTGGCGGCAACAGAGCGTCTATCCCTATCATATTCGGCCTGGCACATGTGGGAGCTGGAATATAGTGTGACCTGGCTGCTGACCAAGTCAACCGAGGCTTTATCCTCAACACTCGTCAAGTGGTCCAAAAAACAACCATTTCCCCGCATTGCGTGTAAGGAAAGCCGACCGTCCCGTTTATTCCTTGGGCGTTCAGACAGTGTCAATCCTCCGAGACCTTACATGCCCTGCCCTGGATCTGAAATTACTGAGACAGCCTTGACACATGCCACTCAGTATTTGAAAACTCCCCAGATATACGGGTTGAGTGACCAGAAGACCCGTGCCAACTTATAGGCACGATACAGGGGCCACATCTATTGCTACGTCTTTTCAAACATAGAACCGGGGAGACCATCCACAAGAAGCGGTGTAGGCACATCACGTCTTACCAGTCGTGCCAGACTTGAATGTCTCTTTCATCCATCACAGCGGGGAGTGGCTTCGTTGCCAACCAGAATCATCCATTCCAGCGTCCATGCCTCAAACAAAGCTACATGTCGGTATATGTGGAGGAGGGCTGGGCGGCCTCACTGCTGCGATAGCAATAGCCCGAGCAGGAGCAAAGGTGACAGTGCTCGAAGCTGCCAAAGAGCTCGGCGAGATAGGTGCTGGGATTCAGGTCTTCCCAAATGTTTCCCGCCTGTTAATTAGATGGGGAGTTGATGAGATCATTGGGAGAAACCTTGTCCTGGTTGACGAAATCAATACCTGGAGCGCCGACAACCAACTTATCGCACGGTTTGATCCGAAACTAGGGGCAAAGCAGGCGGGATTTCCACATTGGTATGTTTGTGCTCACTCTCGCACTGAAGCCGAGACAGACATCCTCACTAACCTGCCGTTGTAGGGTTGTTCGGAGGGACCACTTGCACGCAGGACTTACCGAATGCGCCCGTCGTCATGGTGTCAATTTGATTGTTGGGTCCCGGGTCGACACGCTCGAGCACTCCAAAGATCTGGTCAAAGTTGTGACAGCCCAGGGCGTTGAGCATACCTTTGACCTGTTGATTGGATCCGATGGTATCAAGTCCAGCATCCGGCGACACTTGTTCCCAGATATCGTGCCTCAAGCTGCTTCCACAGTTGCCGCATTCCGTGGCATTCTCTCTTATGAAGAAGTCTTTGCTCAGGTACCAGAGGCACGTCAACTACTAAGAAACACCATGGACGGTTGGACGGGCCCGAAAGGTTATATCTTGCTGTACCCCTTATCAGCAGGCACCGAACTGAACGTGGTGACACTTTTCCACATGGACCACATTGTCAAGGTCCCAGAAGTCATGGAGATCAGCGAATACCGCAGCCTGTACAAAGACTGGAATCCTGTGGTTCGCAAAATCCTCGAGTTGGTCAACTATACTCAAAAGTGGCCATTGCTCGTGCTTCCTCCCATGAAGACATGGTCCAATGAGCACAAAAATGTTGTTCTTCTTGGGGACGCAGCTCACTGTATGCAAAATCACATGGTGAGGTTGACAACCCGGAATCCGTGGAACTTGCTTAACTCGAGATAATAGGCACAAGGTGCAGCTACCGCCATGGAGGACGGTGCTTTCCTAGGCACTGTCATTAGTGAAGTTGTTCGTGGAACCATCAGCCTGCCTGTAGCAGTGGACTTGTACGAGAAGAAGAGAATGCCTCGTGCCTGGGTGAAGCAGCAAGCGTCATTTGTGTCCGGCACAATCAATATGACTGTCGGCGAGGCTGCAGAGCGGAGAAACAGGGCATCCGCCCCCGAGGTCAAGTCTTGCGATCGCAATGTTGTTCATCCCGGCGATCTGTTGCCGCCAACATATCGGTCATGGCAGATGTTCTGTGCCCCAGCCAGTGTTCCAGGGATACTCTACTATGACCCGGAGGGCGATGCTGACAACGCAGTTTGCGAGTACTTGCAAAGCGAAACCGAGATGGATCCAACCACTTTGGTCACCAAAGGCCTGTGGGACAAATGGTGGGGAGTGATTGACGACAATGGTATTGACGGCCACCAGAGAACGGTCAACGAAGGCTGATGGGACTGGGGATCAATGGAGCATCGTATGTGAGGTTGGCATGCCGAACATACTCCGGCCCGATCGCAATCGCGCTGGTCCATAGAAAGAATACATCTCTTCTGTTATACCCGCGTCTCTTGGTAGGTTGGTGTCATAGTAGGCTTGACCGAAAGATGCTGCTCCTGCTTGACCCGACCCTGCCTGACGACAGCCGGAAAGTGTCGTAGGTAGCCAAGGTACCATAGGATGTGCAGAATTCCGACGATAACCGCATCAGGTACCTAGGTAGGCATACTGTGTACTGGCCCGCAGGTCGGACTTCGGTGTGAAGGAGAAATGTACGAACGGCGTCGGAGGGTCAAGGGTCCATATGTTCGAGGTCCCGATCCTGGTGGGAGCAGCTCGGCGACAATCTCATCCGTCGAGATTGTGTAGTAACAGGAAGCCATATCGCATGGACCGGACTGTAACCCATACTTGGTCTACCCCGCGGAAAAGGAGGTCTGCATCCTCGGCGACGATAATCAATGACTGAGGTTGGTAGCAACCAATAATGACTTCAAAGTTTGGCAGCAGAAGCGAATTTTCGGATATTGGGTCGTGACTTACCGGGAGACCAACATAAGGTATGGTTTAGAGCTTTGGGTATGGGGGCCCTAAGCGGCCCCCGAAAAAGAAACGATAGAAGTGCCCACTGATGACGTCCGAGCCCCCCAGAACAGCCTCGCACGCCCGACTTCCAACACTCTACAGGCGGCGGTTCATGCCTAAGGAGGTTAAATCTTACCCACATCACCACTAGCCCAGCGCCCCGAATCTGACAATCTACGCTGTCTCTCCAATCCGATCTTGCGGCACCCAAAACACCATGCCGAAAAAAAAGTTGTTGAGAGTCGTCACATCCTGGCTGCGTCTGCCTCCTACAAAGAACAAGAGCCACCCTGCCTTTTTCTTTCGCCCTCGAGCTCTACAGAATTATTTGACACGTCATGCTGCCATCGTTACACATGCGCTGTCCATCCTCATCGATATACCGTCTGAGTTCCAGTCTCACCAGTCCATCCAACCTTGCCTGCTCGAAACACTCTCTCCTTCAAATCCAAAGCTCATTGCGCCCCGGCAAGCCAGAGATCCGAATCTCCCGCTTGTACCATAGGTCGTGCTTCTCCAGGCCCTCTCTCCCACTGTCCATCCACCCACGCTCACCATCTTTATCGTCGTCATTCCCACCCTCCATTGATTTCTCTCGTCGACCTTATTGCTCCAAGCATACCTCACCACCTGTCGAAGACATTTCCACGAGTTCAGGCAACACGGAAAGTAGGGAGTCAGAGATAGCCACAATGCCTTCAGGTTCGTCAAACTCTCAAGTGTTCAACATGCCATTTCTCGTTTGGGTCCCGGTGACAAAAGCACAAAAAGCCGGAACCAAGATCTTTCGGGACCGGTTGAGATCAGATGGAACCCCTCCGTCTCTTTTCGTTGACCGACTAGATGGGCCCCGCTAACCGACGGACTTTGGTCTAGCAGCGAACTTGTCCCCTGATGATGCCTACGCCAGGGCCTTTAACAACAACAGCTTATGGCGACGCTCGCTGGCTGAGACAGACCCGGAGCTCTTTGAGCAGATGAGCAAAGGTCAGTAACAGTCTCTCCGACGGTGGAGCACGATGTCATCCGTTGGAGTGCGCTCCTTCAAGATGGGAGGGTATCTTGTAACTGACGCCCATACGACAGGCCAGTCTCCACAGATCTTGTGGATCGGATGTGCTGATTCGCGCTGCCCGGAGACGACCATCCTCGGCCTAAAACCGGGTGAGATCTTCTGCCATCGCAACATCGCCAACATCCTCGTCAACACCGACATCAACTCGCTCTCCGTCATCCAGTATGCCGTCCAATATCTCAAAGTCAAGCACATCATTATTTGTGGGCATACCATGTGCGGTGGTATTGCTGCTGCTCTTGAGAACAAGAGACTCGGCTTGATCGATACTTGGCTAATGCCGCTGCGGGCTATCCGTCAGGAGAATCTCACGC
Source organism: Exophiala sp. LBMH1013 (assembly GCA_024611085.1). NCBI lineage: Eukaryota > Fungi > Ascomycota > Eurotiomycetes > Chaetothyriales > Herpotrichiellaceae > Exophiala > Exophiala sp. LBMH1013. The sequence continues at coordinate 954,296 of JAMFLB010000006.1, read as the reverse complement.
TCCTGAACAGTCTCGACGAGTTCGAACGGGGGTTGAAGATGGTCGAGTTGAACGTCCGTCAGGGCGTCAAGCAGTTGCTCGCAAATTCCGTGGTTATCGATGCTATGCACGAGCGAGGCCTGCAGGTTCACGGCTTGATTTATGATGTCCGTACCGGCGAGCTGAGGGAGTTGGATATCGAAGAGGACGATGAAGTCGTCAAGAGTCGCGTCGTTGCGTTCAAGACTGTTTAGGTTTGTTGTTGCTCTTATGCAACGGAACAGGGAGTTGAGCGAGCCCTTCTTCCTAGATGGGTTTTGTGTCGTAGAGCTCGGGTTGGTTTTCTTCAAGTAGAGTCAGCGTCAGGTGTTATACAACGGGCCGAAAGGTGTAAGCCAGGGTGTGGGCCGGACATGGTCGTCGTCTATATCGTTAGAGCAACATGAATTGAAACGCTATGTTGTACACCACTTGAAGTCTCATGACTAACGCATCGGTCTTCCAGTATGAAGGTAAAGTCAAATCTGACATGGTCTTCGCTTCGTCGTACCCATATCACTCATCTCTAGATGATGACCTCAAGGAAGTCTGCGGTCCAGCTTCTGCAACTGGCGCTCCTTGGGTGGCCGCATATGTGACGCCTACACAGTGGAATAATCCAACAGCTCGCTACGCTCCCAGTAATCAGACTGATATGCCCGGAGATAGAGACTGACCGTGGGTCGTATCCATACCAAGCGAGGCGCACCGACGGATTTCAACCTCCATCTTGAATTATTACAGTCTGACCATACAATCCAAAGATCACACAACGGACTGGCGTCTTCCCCTACGCGGTAGAGTCTTCTAGTCGTGTCTCAAACTCCAATAACGACTTCCCTGCTCCTCACGATTGATCTCTGTTGATGGCCTCGAGACGCGACCAGAGCCACAGATGGAGGAAGCTTGTGGTCCTTGAAGATGCCAATTTGAGGCCGTGGAGCGCTGGACAGGAATACCCCTGGTGGTTCTGAGGCTGAGACCACTTCCCGGGGTCGAGGCGATACGAGTTGTATCTGAGTTGCGCAGCCTTGCATTAGCACGCTTCCGATTCGGAGGTAGCGGTAGAGATAGCGCTCCGAAGACTTACGTTACCAGAGGTCCTCAAGAGTAGAGTAGCTTGATTGACGATCAATACGTACAAGGAGAGACGTCACAGAAGTCGAGATGTAAGGTGCTGAGGGAAAGAGTAACTCTCATCGGATAGCAAATGATAGATTGTCGCAGGCAGTCAACCGGGTTACATTTGTCACATATCGGCTGTGCGGGTACGCGAAAAAGCAAGATGCAAAACTGGTCAACCTCTGAAAGCCCTGAATGCCTCTGCCACAGTCATACCCTCCGCCACAGCTTCCTTGACTTTGTCGTCAGCTGAGACGAGCTTCGGTATCAAGGCCAAAGTCTGGTCCAGGAGGTCTTTTGGTATGACTACCACGCCCTCCATTGCGTCACAGAACACGATATCGCCCTGGAAAAATCAGTCGCCCATCCAGCAATACCGTGCCTCACAAATAGTTCAGCAAGGAGCGTGACATACCGGAGACACGCTGACGCCGGTAATGGAGACTGGAACGTTGCGAGCGTATACCGCCGATTCGGCATTTGTCCCGACAGTGGATTTTGCCAAAGCAAAGATCTGACCAAAGTCAGCTCATTTCTCCATCGTGGTGAACAAGATGCAGATAGAGTATCAGATAGAAACCCATCCACCCGTGACATACTGGCAGTTCCGAGCTTCTCAGCTCAGCCATATCCCTCACCCGTCCTCCGACAACACAGCCCGCGACTCCTCTGATCTTCATCCTCTGGGCCATGATGCCTCCAAGAGCAGCACACATCTGGCCCTCAGGTTGGTCGATTACAACGACAGTCCCCGGCTCAGTCAGATCCACCCAGTGACTGCCCTTTGGCACGGTGTTTTCGGCTGCTGGTGCTGCCTCGGGCGGCGAATGCTTCGGCACCAGCTTCAAGGTACATGCCGGAGCAATGACCTTGCGCTCTGTGTCATACTGACCCCGCGGTGATGGGATCGGCACTTTCCCGTCTCAATCAGCTGTTCCAAATGCAGCTACATCCAGAGCTCACCGATGTCTGCCAGGAATCCTGCCCGGGGCACTTCTCCGGGCTTTGTATTCTGCAATTTGAGCAGGGCATCTGAGACCTGGAGAACTGAGGAGTTTGCACGTGCACAGAAATGAAAGAGTCATACATCACAAGCTGAGTATTCCTGCAGTCTATGGAGTTTCTGTTGAAGGCTCTTTTGGTGGTGAAGGTCAGTGGCCATGACGGAGAACTGCCGACTACACGACGGCTTGACAGGAACGACGGAAGTGCTTCAACAGTAACGTGCCAGGTGACCAGAAGACCTTGACAGAAGAGCGCGATGCAGTCTCTCAAAAGAGCAGTTCCCTATCATCGCAGACGAGAAGAGCAATAGGCCACAGTACCTTTACCTGAGGTCGGTATACGGTAGAGACGTGAGCGGGTGGTGTTCTTGGCCTCGGCTCCGACGCAGATGCCATGCCATGCCACCTCACCAGAGCAAACCTGACCAAACCAGACTAGACGAACGACGGCGACCACAATAAAGCGAGAGGACGCCTAAACTTGTCAAGGGAGTATGGGAGACGTCGAACAGGGATCAGATACACCATGTTATATAAGGTCGAAATTACGGTCCGGGTAAAGCGCATGGAATGACAAGACTGTCCACCTTGAATGCGTAGACTACGTCCACAATGTCCCTGGAAGTGTAACTTGTCTGGTAAAGATGAACAAGGTGTTTGCCCTCCAATGTACTACTGCAAGATGGCTTTTAAGTGAACAGACGAAACGTTAAAAGCGAAATGGCCCACACATCCTCCGGCGGGAGCATGAAGACCAAACAATGATAAGATGTAACTTTATTGTGGTGGAACGCATCTGGGACTGCCCAGTTGCTTCTGTTTGAACAGAATGACCCCAGACCAGTACAGCATCCCAGCTCCTAGCATGTGGCTCCCTGTGTCGTTCCGCATATATACAAGTTGATCCGGCAAGGGCGGAGATGCACGGCGAAAGAGGTGTTTTATGTGATTCTGGGTTCAGCCTGGAGCATTCGTTAGGGCATTGAAATGCATCCCACATTGCAGAGAGACAAACCTTCCATCTGCTGTTCACTGAGCCACTGTTAGCATCCGGCAAACAACAACAGCGCAGCTGGCCTACCTTCGAACCCAACCGGCGCTTCCACCGCATCTGTTTGCCCTCTGAAGGTTCCAGTCAATCGATAATCTCTGTCCATCACTGCAATCATAAGTAAGTAGCCTCCCCGCCTGACAATTCCAACTGACTTTGTCTGTCCCAAACATCTAATTGTCTTCTCGGCCGCTTGTAGTCGTTCGTGTAGTATCGAAGTGAGGCGAGACCAGCACCCTGTAAAACCTGCTTAGCTGCGAAGATTCGAAGAGCCTGGATTGCTTACTGTGACTCCAAACAATCCGGTCATGATCACATAGGGGATCAAGGCCTCGAAAGGGACCCCCATGGCGATGAGATTGTTCGAGGCAGTGGACTGACGAAGACTCGAGAGATAATGAGAATTCTTGCAACGGAATTCAATGCCGGAGAGGAGCAGCAGGAGGCACCTTTCCCTCCAGGCCCAGTAAGCGATAGTCGTCGGTGATATGGACAATTGGAAGCTCGTCGGCGCAGTCACAGCTTCTGGCAGTCAATGTCGCTGCGCCAAGGTATGAGGAAGCTGCCGAGACTCAACCCAAAAGAGGTTGAGAGCGATGCCGCCCTGTACACACCCAATCACAAGTCTGGATTGGCCTCACAGTGTAGACTGGGGAAGGTGCGGCGAGCGTTGCATCACATGACCTTCAATCACGTGGACGCAGCTTCAATCTAGGTACGTTTGTATACGCCGATGGTGGTGGGCGATCTGGGGCGCGATCGTTCATATGCGGCAGAAACGTATCGACCGTCGCAACATAATTGTAAATACCATCTCGACGTGTAATCGCGCTCTCAAATCCTAGTTCACAATCTGGTTTAACTGCTTGGGCGCTTGTACACACGTCTTTACGCGTCGAGCCTCCCTTCAAACCCCTTCCCGGCCGGACGGTTACCTTACGTCGCGAGAGAGGCTCATGCCAGCCGGAGAAATGTCGAGATATACGCGGACGGCGATTGCATAAACCTGGCACTCATGGTCTCATGTCTTCTGTGCAAGATAAGTGGGCATGAACACTTCTACAACAGTTATTACTCCGCAGTCGGGTCACCTCAGCAGCGTCCCAGAGTCCACGATTTGGAACGACACTCATGCCGCGTCTTGTCTCCGAGGACGAGGACGAATTGTCCAGTATTGATGGATTCGGTTCAGAAGTCACAGCGGCCACCGGAGAACGAAAGACAGACGGGCATGGCGACGGGTCTGGCGATCGGGACACTGTACTGAACCACAACCTGAAAATGACGAACTCGGGCCAATCTCCCTCGCCTGCCTCGAATCCAGACGATAATGCTTTGGGCGAACAATTACAGAGGTCGGCCGAAGAAAGCCTCAGTGACGCTGAAGGCGGTCCCGTTTCCGTTGGGCAGGCTGATACACACGAGGACGTCTCCATGATTGATGCCGATGCTGGGGCCGAGGAAGCAAAGGACGAGGCCAAGCAAGAGACAATAGCGGGCGATCCACACGAAGAAGACTCCGGAGACGACGGTGAGCGCGACGCCTCAAATGACTCCGGAAATGCAGATGCGGATGCGGATGGAGACGCAGACGCAGACGCAGACGCAGACGAACCCGAACCCGAACCCGAAGCGCAGTCACCAGCCTCGGAATCGAGCGATGCAGGTGAAGATGAGGACGATGTCAAGAGGGCATGCGTCTTCTGTAAGCAAGCAGAAAGCGCAGACGGTGCTGAAGACGAGTCCCAGCTCGCTTGCTGTGATTGCGGCAACACAGCGCATCTGCATTGTGCGCGAGAGCACATGAAAGAGAAGGAAGAGGATGACGCGCAATGGCAATGCCCGGAATGTCTGAAGAAGGCTAAGGCGTCACAATCGCCAACTGGGCAGACGGTGCGATCTAAGAACTCTGCACCTCGACTGGTTAGAGACCTGTTACCCGTGACAAGGGGCGTGCAGAAGCCCAATTCCCACTCGATATTTGCACAACCTCTAATATCGGAGACGGAGGACGGAGGACGTGCGCTCAGGAAGAGAAAATCACCTACTCAAGAGCCCCCAACGATCGAGAAACGACGCCGAAGGGCCACGCCTCGAGCTTCGGCAGGAGCAGCGAGCACTATAGAAGTGGACAGCAAGGCGGAAGCCGAGAGAAGTGTGGCGCATTCGACCAGAAGATCCAGCCAGAAAATAACACGACCTGTGGCGCGCATATTGCAGCACCGGCCCTTTGAGAAAGCACCACCTCATAAATTCATCCTCGCGTTCCGCCTCGACCAAACGAAGATTGCTGAGATTCTTAGCAGACCGCCTCGGCCTGGCAGGCGGAAAGAGAGGAAGGACAGGAAGAAACCTCCCAAGATACCTCCGCCTATCTTCCAAACCCCTGTGCCCAAATTCCCTGCACTGCCAACACAACATCTCATCTTTCCATCAGCCTTGACAGATAGGGAAGCCGAACTGAATGCGAAACCCTATGGGGGTATTCTCTCTGAAGCCGAGGCCGACACCAGTCGGTCGCTCCCGCAACCGAAGGACCGAGAAATCTTCGAGATCGCAAGGAAAGAGGCAGAAGAGGAGCGACGAAGAACATCTGCCGCAGCTGAAGCAGAGATCAGCGGAGATGTCGCAGCAACGAAGCCCAACCGGACGGTGTCAGGGCCTCCTAGCAAGATCAAATGCATCCAATTCGGGAAGCATGTCATTGACACGTTCTATGCGGCTCCATATCCAGAAGAATACTCGCATGAATCGAGATTGTTCATTTGCGAGTTTTGCTTGAAGTATCTCCCTTCCGAATTCGTTGCATACCGGCACAAATTGAAGTGCCCGGCCAAACACCCTCCTGGCGACGAGATCTATCGAGATGGGACCATCTCAGTTTGGGAAGTCGACGGCCGCAAGAAGACAGAGTACTGCCAATGCCTGTGCCTGATGGCTAAGATGTTTCTGGGCTCGAAAACCCTCTATTACGATGTCGAGCCATTTCTCTTCTATATCCTGACTGAGTACGACGAGTTCGGATATCACTTTGTGGGATACTTCAGCAAGGAAAAGCGCCCGGCGAGCCAGAACAATGTCAGTTGTATTTTGGTCATGCCCATCCACCAGCGGAAGGGCTACGCCACCTTTTTGATTGACTTCTCCTACTTGTTAACCAGGATAGAGGGTAAAGAGGGATCCCCAGAGAAGCCCCTCTCGGACATGGGGTTGACGGCATATCGTTCATATTGGGATCTCACCATCTCGAAACATCTGCTCGACCTCGGCCTACAGCCTTTCAGCACAAAGACGCTGATGGCCAGGACCGGTATGACAGCAGACGATGTGATCCATTCGCTCGAACGACTGTACGCCTTGATTCGCGACCCAGTGACAAAGACGTACGCTGTCAGGTACGACAAGAAGTTGTACGAGCGGATCGTGCATGATTACGAGTCCAAAAAGTATCGAGTCATGAAACCAGAGAACCTCATTTGGACCCCCTATGTTATGGGACGAAGCGACCAAGCCACATTAGACGGCCAACCGCTACAGGCGCTCGCACCACGGGACGATGAAGTCGAAAATGAGCAACAGAAGGGAGAAGCCGATAATCAAACCGCATTATCCAGAGCAGGGAATCTCGGCAACATCCCCCCAGACAATGAAGCAGAGCAGCTCTCGCCGCGGTCAGTGTCAAAGTCGACAAAAGTGCTGTCCCAACATGGATCCACGGCACAGGAAGCTGTCGACGTCAAAGACCCGTCTCTAGTAGACGAGCATGGCCACATCGCCCCCGGACCTCCACCGACTGACGCCCTCAATGGTGAGGTTTCGAATCATGTCGCTCACCCAGAAACCATGGCTAACGGCCTAGTCAACGGCGAACACAAACATGAAGAACAAACTCAAGCTGACCAGCATGACGGACATGTTGAAGAGCCACTCAGCGGTTATGCACTAGCATATCGCACACATGCTATCCCTCCTACACGCTTTCAGATCGACCCGCCCATACCGCCAGCCATGCTTCGAAGACAAAACACAAAGAAGCGAAACCAGTCCGCCGCATTCGGTGCACCACGAGCAGATGGAGTGGCTGGTCCATCTTCCGCCCCCGTTGCGGTTCGTAGCTCACCGCGCAACGCCGCCGCCCAGAATGACGCTGCAGCAAAGGGAGACGATCGACCAGGTCCTCTAGCGTCTTCTGGACTACCGGACACGCCTGTGCGACGCAGTGGAAGAGGGAGAAGGAGTGCCCTGGCGACCGTGGAGACTGCCGCTCTGGACGGAAATGCTGATGACGCCCAGGACGTCGGGGGTCATAATACCTCTGGTCAACCGGACAAAACTGAGGCCGGAGCCGAAGCCGAAGAGGATGCTGAGGCTGATGACAGCGGACAAGAGGAAGAGGAGCCCGAAGCTTCTACACCGTCAAGCGAAGAAGAAGAAGAAGATGATGATGATGAAGAGGAAGGAGAAGATGCAGACGCAGATGCGGACGAAGACGAAGATGCCGAAATACAAGATGAAGAAGAGAGCTCCAGTGCCGAGGATCAAGAAGAAGAGGAAGAAGAGAACGAGGATGATGACGACGACGATGATCCTGATGTCGAAGTCGATCTTGATGATGCCGATGATGACGACGAGGACGAAGGATGACGATGGTTGATACTGTTGTCGGCCATCTGTTTCTCTTTGTTCCCGCCCTGGAAGGAAGCTCAACGACCTACCCCTTTCATCATGCAGCCTCGCCTGGTCCTGGATCAGGCCAGTCGCTCTCCATCAATATCTGCTCGCACAATACGACCATTGGGAGGAAACCTGAGTCCGCATCGCATTCGCTGCAAGCGGGAGGGGTCTGGCTTGGTTCTCGTACAACCCTCTAGCCTCCAATGGTATCGGGGGTATTCCTGTTCCCATTACAGAAATGCTCATACGTAGGTCTACGGTGGTTTGCCGGCCAGTGGGATATTCTCAACGGGTTCTTGATAGCTATCATCTTGCATAGTACCGGTACCGTACTGTGCGTACAAGTAGTCGCATGGCATTAGAACAATACTAGTCTTTGTCCATGCCCGTGCCTGAGTGACGCCCAATTCCCCTGTTCTTACTGTCTAGAATTGTCTATCGTCTAGTGCGCCGCGCTTAGATCACTGTGACATCGAATAGATCACTGCTGGCATAATAGATAAGCACGTCGAGCAAAACATCGACTGAGAGAGGTGCACAAGGGTGCCGCCGTGACTGATGCAAAGAGACGGAATGAAAGCCAAAGTCAAAACCGTGAATTGCTACAACAAAGCTCTAATCGATCACGCAGGAGGGCACAATGTTGATATCCGCTGTTCTCCCGCCTATGTCATTCCCCGTCCATAACAGTACAAGCAGTCGAGCACCCACGATTGCACTCAAGAACCTTGCGACAAGGAACGAGCTTGTCTAGTATCCATAGGCATTCCCTCCAGCCGCTGTTTTCTTCTTTCTTATCAACCGCCACTGCTCTTTTCTTCCTTCAACCAACTGTCACCGTCAATCACCTACTGCAGCTCACTCAACTCCCGATTCCACGCCATGAGCATGCTCGGATTTGTGGCCCTTTCTCCTTCATCCGGCCCTGGGATGCTTCGTTCGAAGATTGACTCCTACAGACCCCTTCTGCTCACGTATCTGCGAGGCACCTATCGCATATGGGCCTGACCAAGGGTGGTTCTGTCACTGTTTGGGTGTTAGCGCTACACCGCTGAGCAAAAGGCCCCTCTAGGGCAGCGTGCCGTCGTACCTTGGGTGGGTTTAACCTTTACTGAGGTTTCTTCTGGGCAGTTGCTCCCCCAGCATACTTGCGCACATCCGTAACCTCAACCAGCTGACGACCGAGCCCTTTGGTGGTCTCCCAGGCTTGTCTGACAGCCGGAGGAACATTGGGGTTCTGAACCTGCTGATCAACGTGTGCGGCTCCCTGGCTGAAGGAATTTTGCACAAATTGGCTCTGGTGGAAACGGGCCCTCAGGAAGACGGTGTAGATGCCAAGAAGAATCCAGGAGTTCTTGCTGAACGTCAAGGCAGTCAAGAGAAGACGGAACCACAAGGCAATTTCAAGGCCAGCAACCAAGAACATCGACGTGTCGTAGTATTCCTTCACGAACTTGCCAATCGCGTTTGCCAGGGGAGATTGCGATTTAGCGGCGCCTGGTGAGGTGGGAGTGCTTCCCGGAGCGGCTTGAGGGGGCTGAAGGGTAGGAATGATGTTGGTACGTGTGTAGGTAGCAACGTGGAATACCGAGTAGACGGTGAAAGGCAGCAGGGCCAAGGGAACTTGTCTCGAATACAGCCACACCAGGGACATTACTGTAACCGGCGTCAGTTTCTTCAGGCTCCCAATACAATGGAGACATGGCACTCACGCAGATATTGGACATTTTCATCTGATAGAAGGGTGTAGGCTGTCTGACCGACAGGAACACCTGGCCGCAGGCGGGCGCGATAAGCCTTGAAGACGACGATACCATAGGTTGCGACAGCCGAGAGGAATGCCAATCGGTAAGTGAATATGGCCCATTTGGAGTAGTAGTGGAAGGTAATGTAGGAGAGAGCATAGCGAAAGACCGAGAGGAGGAGGGTGAAATGCCCACAGAACCACGCACTGATCTCAGGTTAGCCAGCGTTCATGGAGGAATACAAGGGGCAGCTGGGTTCTCACAATTGCAGACTGGTAACAAGCTTCGTCACTCTTTCACCCAGAGGTGCGGTTCCTGCAGTCGGAGGGGCCATTGTTTGAAGCTGATTGATGAAGGTGGGAGGAGAGGGGCGGTCAAGCACTGGAGCTTGTGTGGGTAGTTAACTGATCGAGGAGCAATATCAGTAGAGAGGAGCTGGAAGAGGGTCTCTTGTTGGAGAGTAATGTAAGAGAGAAAGGAGGAAGCTGCGCAGAGTGTGCAGTGAGATAAGTATGGGTGGTAGTGGTGGTGGTGGTAGTAGTGGTGGGAAGAAAACGAGCAAGTTGGTGGCTACTAGTAACAAGTAGTGGTAGCAATAGTGGTAGTACGTATGGCTGGCAGGAGGAGCAGAAGCCTGGAAAGTGGCTTCAACTTCAGCTCATGATGATGGTTGATTTGTGAGAGCGATGATGTCAATTGACCCCCAGCAGTTGCAGCAGTGACAGTGACAGCACCGTCCGTGTCCGTGACCGCAATCGATGTGACACCCGCTGCCACCGCAACCCTTTTGCAGCCCGGATTCATTACCCTGACGCTGTCTATGTCAAAACTCAACCTCCCGGTACCTATGGACTAGAGTCGTCAGATGGTCCTCTATGTGCATGCGATACGTTTCTCAAGCACCACCGCAGGCTGGACATGGACGATGTCCGCACAGCTACGGCAGTGACTGATGCGCCCTCTCAGATTAATTAGGCTGCAGGCATTCCCGCCCCGTCCACATTCGTCCGCAGCTTTATACCTATTACCTACGCCGCTACTGATTGTAATGGGAAGTTGGTCAAGTGACAGTCTGGTCCGAGGTCATTTCTCTTGAATCACGCTTTTGGAAGATTCTAAAGTACACAAGCCAGTTGACGCGCACTCAAGAACGCCAGCTGAAGGGTTCGTTCGAAACGAATGAAGAGGAGAATGCTGTGAGAGATGATACTCCCTCCCTCCACCATACCACTAGTACTACTCGGCGCCCACGCCGAAACAGACGCGGAGTGTACAGCAATGGTTCGAGCTGGCTGATGGTTCTCCATAAGGTCGTCCACCAAGAGTCGGGATCACAGAATTGCATTGCCGAAACCTGGACTGCGAACTTCCTTTGCATTATGCACAATCCAAGGTGTCTTTCCCTCGAGCGAAAATTGTGTATGTGATGTGATTAGGTAGCGACTGGGCAACAGTGCCAGTCTGTCGCTTGCTCAGTCAATGGCAACAAGGTCAGGAAATGAAGAGAGCGTCGGTCAAGCAGAAATCGCCCCGTCGTGTCGTCGCTGAATGAAACTCGAGAAAGGAGATAGGGAAGAACACTCCAATGACGGAGAATGGTGGCCGCCGATGTCTATCGGAGCGAGAAGCCCTTTCTCTTGCCCTCCTTCTCAATCGGCCGGCCCTGTTCGATACGTAGCTTCTTCTCCTCAAGTTCGGCTCGTTGGCGTTCAAGCTGTTCTTTCATCTCGCGATGGCGAGCGAAGAGTTCCTCCTCACTCTGTTGCAGTTTACTCTCCTTCTCCTGGACCTTCTGCTGGAAGACCATCTTCATCTCGGCCTCCATCTTGGCTAGCTTCTGCTCGTGCAGTGTGCGCTCTTCTTCTTGCTTCACCGCAGGGTTCACCTCCTTGAACACACTTGGGTCTTGTGAGACGCCCATCTGGATGAGCTTGTCGGACCGGTAGTTCTCGTACAGAATGTTGTTTGTATGCTCCTTGAGCTCTTCCATGTGGGTTCGGATCAGCATCTGTCGCAACTTGACAAAATCGCAGTGCTCCTCATTATCAACCTCGATGATACCCCACGGGTAGCGGCGACCGCGGACTTTGCGGCCCTCAGGGTTGGTGACCTCGTAGTTGGCACCGACCACAGCGAAGGGGACTTTGGACATGATCTCTTGGTTTTCGGCAATGGTTTCTTCGTCATCCAATTCGTAGCGTGGGCCTTCGAAGATTTGAATTGAGTGGTGTTCTATATCAGCAAGAATCTGTAAAGGTTTAGCGCATGACCTCGGGTGGAAAACTGCGGAGGAGCTTACCCTCTGTTTGAATGAGGCAACTTCTTCATCTGTCAAAGTGTCGGCCTTGGCAATGACAGGAATCAAGTTGACTTTGGTGTGAAGGCGGCGCATGACTTCAATGTCCAATGGTTTCAGGGAGTGGCCAGTGGGCTGGATGAAATAGACGCAAGCATGGACTCTATTGTCGACAATGTTCATGCGGTTTACCTTGTTCTCCGCCTCAAGGTAGGCATCGAATCGTTGTTCAATGTTCTCCACGATCGGGCGCCATGAGTCGTCGTTGTTGACGAAGTCCCCGAATCCCGGCGTGTCAACCACCGTCAGACGCAGACGAACACCGTTCTCCTCAATGTCGGCGCTGATCGACTGGATAGAGACTGTCTTGGGAATGATGTCCAAGCTGGGGCCTTTACGTTCGCGTGGTGGATAGAGCGACGTATTGAACAGGGTGTTAACCAGCGTAGATTTGCCCAACCCAGATTCGCCTGTATTGTGTGAGCCATGTGAATATAAGAAGCACACTTGTACATACCGACAATCATGACATTGAAGTTGAAGCCTTTCCTAACACTCTTTCGGTGCCATTGATTGGGCAGGTTCGCAAATCCCACGTAGCCTGTCAACTTTCTTCTAACCACATTCCGCATGTCATTCGCGGCGGCAGCAGCAGCCTTTGGGTCCTTAGAGCTCACAGTCTGTACAGGACTGGGGCTTGTTCCAACTGGTGTGGCTTCTTTCAGATAGGGGGACGCGGGTTTGGCATTGTGGATGTGAGGGGAAGGAGAAGATCGGACGCCGTTGGCAACAGCAGCTGCATTTTCATGGAGGTTAGCCATAGTTGAAGAGGTCGACGTCTGAGCCACGGGTTGGCCAAAAGGAGACGGCTGTTCATTCTGAGGAGTGAAACTCCCTGGAATGCGCATGTCTGCTGCGCTAAAGTCAATGTCGCATCTTGACCCCATCTTCCGCTCTTGAACAATGCTACCTCGGTTCAAACGCAACACAGAGCTCGATGGGAGTAACTGATTGTGACAGAGGACAAGGCATGCAGGATTGATGCGTGTTGAGGGAGCAGGAGCAGGAGCAGGGACCGGTGACGGGAGGCTCACCCATTTTGTCAGGAGACACTGTTTGTGCAGGAAGCACTGAGGATTATGAAGAAGAGGCACTAGATGGAGTCTGTCAGTACCATTCTTCCAGAAGTATAGCGCGATGAGATAGGACGCAGTATGGACGGGAGGAATGGAAATAGCTGATTGCGACTATTGGGACACAAGTTGACAAGACAAGTGTAGTGGCCGGAGAAGGAGGCCGCGTATAGGAGGGAGAGAAAGTCATACCGAAGTGAGAGGCGCAGACTCTCGCACAAATATCTTGAGGGCTGGTTTCAAGCGAGTGTACGAATGAAGTAGACGCGCCCTCTAGATGAGAACGACCTGAAGAAAGAATCAAGGCACGCGAACAAAGATACACGTCGTTGAAGGTGTCCGGATGGTTTGGGGCATGCTGCAGTTTGGGCTGCCAACAAGCATGCAGACGGGGAGGGAAAAGGAGACGCGCCAAGTCTATTTAGGCCTGAGGAGGGAAGGAAACGTGATTGGCTTGGGGATCAACGTATTAGGGTGGACTACTGCCGCTATTCTGTATAGTGGCAGTCCTGCTAGCTAAAGGTACGGAGAATTAGCCAGGGCATTGGGGTGTTAACGGGCACTGCTCCACGCTCTATCCACCTAGTAGGCACCCTGCGATCCCTACCGCTATCTTACCCCTGATCCTTCCCCGGCCGACCTGGGTCATGTTATCTTAAAACTCAATTTTATGCGTTGGCCCTCAGGGTTCAAGTTCTTCACGTGCCTGTCCAGCTGTCGACGGGGCGGAGCTCAAGAACAGAATGTTGAGCATAGCTCAGATAGACATGCAAGAATAGGAGGGTATCTAAGAACATCTCTGTTGTGTGTAGTGGTTCGAAAGAGCCGAAATCGTTCTTTATGAGTAGATACAGTATAGTACAGTCTATGGTTGTTACGTGTCTATCACCGCCGCTGATGCTGCACGTTTATCCCAGGGTATCCTGACCGTGGCTGCGCCCATCAATGACCATGCACGTCAACGCCGAAAATGCCAACACATCATCTAGCGTCTCCAACTGCCAGTGGGCGAAATCTGTACAAAGAATTTCTTTCACACCACTCCTGATCCTTCCTCTGCCTGGAATCTTTCAAATTGCTTCAGTAGATACTGATACAGAACAAGCATAGTTCCGCTTTGGACGCTTGTCCATACAAACCGAGGACCTACCCCTCGAAACAAGCCGGCAATACCCTCAGTCTTGTAGATGAGCTTTAATGCCGTCAACACCGACGAGGTGTCGAGCGTCGGTGCCGAATGTAGTACACTGCGAGGCCCCGAGTGTATCAATCGCGACTGTGTCTGGGCCGCCGATGGCTTGTGGTTTCTTGCGGTCTTTTCCGAGTTCGAGGCTTGATTGTTCTTCGTGTGATTAGGAGGGGTGATCTGGGTTTGCGTCCTGGTCTTGACGACGTCCAGTGGACAAGTCATGACCCCAGCGAGACCACCGGCGGAAACTGCGGTGAGCACTTCTAACCTCAGGCCGATCTCTTGACTTCCGCTCCATTTCTGTGCCAATCTTCTCTCTTGCTCATAAAAGGCGAACTGTAATGCAGAGAACGGTAAATCCCTGACAATTGTAGCTTTGTACCCAGAATATAGGGCGCTGAAGCCTTCAGTGCGGACGATTGTTTTGGCTGCGTCCCACGTGGACTTGTAATTGTATCCAGAGTGGAAGAAAGGGTTGTTGTAACGACCTTGTAGTTGCAGGCGAGTTTTCAGGACCTCGGAGGGTACGTACACGATGGAGGCTGCGAAATCGGCAATGAAACCTATGATACCACGATCAGCAACAAATCGAAAACCCCGTGACCAGTTACGGGTTCATACCGCTTGCAAGATATGCCACCGACGGGTTGATTCCTCTATCCAGCATGTGTCGCTTGCAATATTCATATGAGCCGAAGAAGACAACGGTGCCAGGAAAGGATCCCAGCATTGCCGCGCTAAAGCCTCCATAGAGTCCTCGCCGGACACCCTCTTGCCGAAAGATCTTAACATAAGAATCCAATAAACTGGTATATTTGGGTGGAAAGTGAGGATCGCCCTGTTGCCGTGTCTTCACTGTGTCTAGGGAATGCATAAGAATGTCGCCGGTCGTACCACCAATCCCTCCAGCGAGCATTGACTGTATCCTGTAAGTATAACTGGTATGCCACCGGAGCCGACTTTGCACGCACGTGTATGTAAGGTGGCCTCTTCAGTTCTACATCGGTTTCCTCCTCCGCCAATCTCTCCATTGTGCGCAGTCGTTCATCCTGCCGTGCGCTCTCGAGCTCACGGCCAGGGACCGAATCTCCATTGCGCTGTGCCTCGGAAGAGTTTCTGCCCGATGTGTCCAGGGAAAATAGACCGGCCAAACGCGAAGTAAGGCTCATGGCAGGGCCTCCAGCCCTTAACAATGAAGGTGGTAAGCAGAGGAGTCTAGGAAAGTGAGGTAGGTAGATTAAGAGAGAAAAAGAGCCAAATGTTGACCACGCCTCATGTTGCGCCGCAGGCCGAACAGTCTAGGTACGTAGGGCCGTCGAAAAGTTCATGTCTCGGGGCGGGCGACTCGGGCCTTGGCGGCCTCATAACGCCGGTTCGGCCTCACGTGGCAGCCTGACTTGGTGTTCCGCCCGAGCGGCTCAGCCTTGCGTGACCATCCAGGATCTACATGTATGGTATGCCGGTGCGCGGATGATGGGAGCGTTCTGTCACAGCCATGCCGTCTACCACGCCCCCACCTCTGAATGTTGACCAGAGGCCTTTTATATTGACTAATCTCAAAGACTGTGAACGGTGAAACATAAGGATCGACAAGATCAGATGCGTGCGTACACTCAATTACTTAGCACTGGAAGGAAGATAATGTAGGCAAGAGTTTTGCCTCAGACACGAGATCTTTTATACATGACCCCTTGCAACCGCCTCGCTAAAGCCAGCCAGAACCCAATTAGAACCTACAACATCATCTCCAGAGGATTCTCAATCACTTTCTTCAGCTCCCGGATCCATTCACCACCCACTGCACCGTCTACCACTTTGTGATCGAAGCTGCCAGTGACGACAATCTGATCATCCCATTCAGTGGAGATGCCCTCTTCCGTCTCGACCGGCACAGCGACCTTGCGTGTGGTACCAACGGCCAAGATGGCTGCTTGCGGTGGGTTGATGACAGCCGTGAATCTTTCCACGGCTGGGTTCATGCCCATGTTGCTGATAGTAAATGTGCCTCCCTGGTATTCTTCAGGCTTGAGCTTACCGTCTCGCGCACGCTTGCCGAGATCCTTGACGGCGGAGGAGATCGAGGAGAGACCAATGCTGTCGGCATTCTTGACGATTGGGGTCATTAGGCCGACGGGGGTGGCCACGGCAACGCTGACGTCGACGGTATTGTGTTGACGGATGAATACCTGACCATCTTGCTCTCTCCAGCTCGAGTTGACGGCAGGAACCTTCTTGCAGGCAATAGCACAAGCCTTGATCAAGAAGTCGTTGACAGAAAGTTTGTACTTGCCATCAGAGGCAGCATTGAGAGCTTCTCTGAGCTTGAGCAATTTCGTCACCGAGACAGTGGCCGAGACAAAGTAGTGCGGGTTTTGGTTCACGGAGTCTCGGAGTCGCGTTGCAATTGTCTTCCTCATCGAGCTGGCTGGGATGTCCTCATAGCTAGGACCTGCTGCAGCTGCAGAGCCGCCAGCAGCTGCCGGCTTGTATTTCTCGACATCAGAAACTGTGATGCGCCCGCCCGGACCAGTTCCCTTGATATCCTTGATCGGGACGCCTTTCTCTAGAGCGAGCTTTCTCGCCGCAAAACTGATGTTAGGTTCCCGGTTCAGGACTGGCTCTAGCCGTCCGCCACTGGAGTCAGATTCCACCGCTTGCGGAGCGGGTTCTTTCGGTTCACTGGGAGGTGCTGTAGCGGAACCCGAGTCTGGCTTTTCTGAGGCTTCGGATGCTTCCTGTTTCGGCGGCTCCTTTGCAGGTCCTTTGTCACCACCAGCGTCCTCCAGGGTGAACTCTTCGAACGCGGCAATGTCTGTACCCTCTTCCACCATAACGGCAATCGGCTGATAATTTGTCAGTTTGCTTGTTGAATGGCCTAACACGCATCAACCTACATTTCCAACGGGCACGTCTTTCTCTCCTGACTCTTTGAGGATCTTTGCCAGAACACCTTCTTCTTGGAACTCGAAGTCCATCTGAGCTTTGTCCGTTTCGATCTCGACCAAAACATCACCAGGGGCCAAGGTGTCCCCGACCTTCTTCTGCCACGCTCCAATATTGCCAGCTGTCATTGTCGGTGATAGAGCAGGCATGGTAATCACAGTATGAGGAGGAAATGCTACAGTGGTTTATTAGCCTTGCTAGTCAATTGGGACGGGATTCTCGGGAGGCGCACATTTGGATGCATAGTACCGACTGAGGACTGACAAGCAGGGGAAAGGCGCGGACCTTCACAAAAGAATTAGCTCCTGCTGACAATATCGATCAAGGGAGGCTGCAACATACCCTGCTACATTTTGGAGTCTTTGAAGAGCATTCCGACTGACTCTGGAGCTGGGTGC
Source organism: Exophiala sp. LBMH1013 (assembly GCA_024611085.1). Classification (NCBI taxonomy): domain Eukaryota; kingdom Fungi; phylum Ascomycota; class Eurotiomycetes; order Chaetothyriales; family Herpotrichiellaceae; genus Exophiala; species Exophiala sp. LBMH1013. Next base: position 936,723 of record JAMFLB010000006.1, on the reverse strand, counting down.
GGTTTGTAGCAGCAGACGAGATCCGGAACGGCAGAGGAGCGTTGAAGTCGCCATGGTGAGGACCAGGGGTGGCCGGCGGACTAATGTGAGCCGCAGTCAAAGAACTGCTTGCTACAGTGCAAAGGAGCGACAATCAAGTGTGTAAACGGCCCAGACGGCGACAGTTGGGTATGTAGCAAAGCTGTGCGGTTTGTTGGACTGACTGTTCGCTACAGCTAAGAAAATGGGTTGAGATCAATGCTGGACGCCAGAACTAAACTCCACTCCGGCTTCCGAAATCGAGTGACTGTCCTGTAGGAAGGTGGCGCCGTACACAGTAAGCTTTAAATTTGGGCGAAGCTCCGGTGAAAGAATCCCGAGCGCACAGTAGTCCGTGGTAAGGCTTATGTAGCGTAGTACAGGGGGAGCACTACGACCTAAGCACAACGCAAATGTCGTCTGCTCACCAAATACTTCACCGTATTATTATTATTATCAGACAACTGCGCCAATGATTCCTGAACTCCCCCCGAAGGACACTTATGCCTCCGCAGCGATGCACAAAGGGACCCTTTATGGAGATCTGTACTATTCACCAGGGCCGTCTAGACTTCTGAATCTCCGCGATTGGGACTGAGTGCGATGCGTACGCCTGCACACGCATATTACAGATCATGCAAGTCCCTTGAACATTCGCAGGATTTCCCATATTGCCGGCCAAATGTCTGGTGTCGAGAGCGAGTCGCCAGAGACTGAGCCAAGTCCGCACTCCGAGGTGCATTCGCGGAATGCCTCTGTCGAAGAGGTCCGCGAAGATGAACAGCAAGACGAACCTGCGGAGCCTCCAAGTCATGGGGTAACAATCACGGTCGAAGATACCGACGCCGACAGCGAGCAAACACATACGGACGAGGGCTCTGCTGATGCTGCACATCGAGTTGGAACTGCAGTGGTCGCCGAATCGCATGTGGATACGGACGAGACTTCTACGCCCCAGGAAGAGACGGAGGACGACTCTTTGAGCACGACGGTACAAGAGCAGTCAGCAGAGACTACACAGAATGAAGCTGCGGTGGATCAGGTGCCCCCCGTTCAGCTGCAGGACGAGGGTAATACTGCCTCAAGCTCGACTGAAAGCGCGCCTCAAACGCGTGCAACACGATCTGATTCACGATCCACAACTTTATCACGACCTTCGCCAGTGAACTCTTCGGTTTTCGTCGTCAGTGCCTTGGAGACCCTTGCGGCGGCCAAGGAGGTCCGAAAGAACAAAGAGTTTGCAGATGCCGTTCAAGCAGCACTATCAAATGTCAAGAATACGGAGCAGCCGGTCAATCCGGAGATAATATTCCAACCATTGCAGATGGCTACGAAATCTTTCAGTGTTCCCCTGCAGGTGACGGCTCTAGATTGCATTGGAAAGCTTATAAGCTATTCATACTTTGCGTTCCCAGTTGTCGCTACAAACCAACCAGGCTCCGCAGACACTCCTCCATTGATCGAGCGGGCAATCGAAGCCATATGTGATTGTTTCGAAAATGAGGCTACCCCGGTCGAGATTCAACAACAGATAATCAAGTCGTTGCTCGCAGCTGTCTTAGATGATAAGATCGTCGTGCATGGTGCTGGCCTTCTCAAGGCCGTTCGCCAGATCTACAATATCTTCATCTATTCCAAGTCAAGTCAGAATCAACAAGTTGCACAAGGGTCTCTTCTGCAGATGATTGCTACCGTGTTTGAACGGGTCAGAGTCCGGCTGGACTTGAAAGAGTCTCGCTTAAGGGAGCACACTGAGGTGAAGTCTGACGAAGCACTGTCTGGTGACGCTTCCATGCTCGAGCATGACCTGAATGGTCTGAATGGACAGGCAGAGACACCAGAGCATGAAACTCCTCCTCATCTTGCGGAGGGCTCGCCTAGAAGTCAAGAAAAGTTGACTCTGCAGAGTTTCGAGAACAACAAGAACCTGGACGATGCGGTGGTGGCCGATAGCGCGCCAACCACCGTCACACGGGCGAGAAGAGACCGCAAGAACACTCGGTCGTCTTCAGGGCCGGTGTCGCGTAACAGCATACACGAAGATCGCGAGGAGTCCGAACTGTCTCCTGAGGATGAGGATGACATCTACATCAAAGACGCCTTTCTAGTGTTCCGTTCCTTATGCAAACTCAGCCAGAAAGTCCTCGCCCATGACCAGCAGGATCTCAGAGGCCAAAACATGCGTTCGAAACTACTTTCTCTCCATCTTATCTACCACGTCCTCAACAACTATACCATCGTATTCACCTCTTCGTTCTCAACAATCAAGAGCGGCAACAATGCCGAAAGCAATCCTTTTCTTCAGGTGGCGAAACCACATTTGTGTTTGAGCTTATCACGCAACGCTGCTAGTTCGGTGCCGCGTGTCTATGAAGTCTCGTGCGAGATTTTCTGGCTCTGCCTCAAACACTTACGTGTCCTGCTGAAGAAGGAATTGGAGGTCTTCTTGAAAGAAATCTATCTTGCCGTCCTGGAGCGGCGAAGCGCTCCCCCTTTTCAAAAGCAAATGTTTCTAGTTGTTCTGGAACGGTTAGCAGGGGACCCTCGTGCCCTGGTTGAGGTTTATCTCAACTATGACTGCGATAGGACTGCTCTGGATAATATGTATCAAGAGATCATCGAGCATCTATCCCGGATATGCAGCACGCCAGTCATTGTGACTCCCCAACAGCAGCATCTGTACCAAGAACAACAGGCGAAACAGGGACCGCAGACATCTGAGTGGCATTCGAAAGGTTCATTGCTACCTGGCCTATCGACCGCAAGTTTGAGCCAACACACCCCACCTCCACCCGCAGTGCCCATCGAATATACACTGAAGCAGCAAGCGCTACGTTGTCTCGTGGAGATTCTGAGATCCCTAGACAACTGGTCGAGTCACGCGACGCATGACCATACCAATGGCTCTCGATATCCTGCCTCGAGAGGATCGTTTGAGGATTCTCGAGAATCGCTTGACGAAAGCGAGAAGCCTCCGCCATCACCACGAGTTCCTGGCCATGGTAGTGACTCGGGCTTCTCGACACCGGTAGCGGAGGACGATCCTAATGAGATTGAGAAAGTAAGAAAACGCAAATCAGCCTTGAACGAGGCTATCCGGCAGTTCAACTTCAAGCCTAAGCGAGGCATCAAAGCTCTCCTCGCTGAAGGCTTTATCCGCAGCAACAGCCCGCAGGACATCGCAAAGTTCCTCTATGGAAACGACCGACTAGACAAGACTGCTCTCGGGGAGTACCTTGGCGAAGGCGACGAGCAGAATATAGCCGTCATGCACGCTTTCGTTGACCTGATGGACTTCCGAAAACGACGATTTGTCGACGCCTTGCGGCAATTTTTACAAAGTTTCCGCCTGCCCGGTGAAGCGCAGAAGATTGACCGCTTCATGCTCAAGTTCGCAGAGCGTTACTTGAGCGGCAACCCGAATGCTTTTGCCAATGCCGACACAGCATACGTACTCGCATATTCCTGTGTCATGTTAAATACCGATCAGCACAGCACGAAGCTAAAGGGGGCAAGAATGACAGTCGACGACTTCATCAAGAACAACCGAGGCATCAATGATGGTCATGATCTGCCTTCGGAGTATTTGGCCAGCATTTTCGAGGACATCGCTTCTAACGAGATTGTCCTAGCATCTGAACGCGAACACGCTGCTGAACTGGGCATCATCCCCGCCACCCCTTCAGCCGGATTAGCGTCTAGAGCTGGCCAGGTGTTCGCCAATGTTGGAAGAGATTTGCAGAAGGAAAAGTACGCACAAGCCTCTGAAGAAATGGCAAACAAGACGGAGCAACTGTACCGAAGCCTCATTAGAGCACAGAAACGGTCTGCAGTTCGCGAGGCTCTGTCACGCTTCATTCCAGCCACTTCCGTCAAGCACGTAGGGCCCATGTTCAACGTCACATGGATGTCGTTTCTGTCAGCAATTTCCAGCCAGATGCAAGATGCCCAGAATCTAGATCTTATCAAACAGTGCTTGGACGGGTTCAGGTTGGCGATCCGAATTGCCTGTAGGTTTGAGCTGGAGACGCCCAGAGTGGCTTTTGTGACGGGTCTGGCGAAATTTACCAATCTAAGCAATCTAAAAGAGATGGCGGCCAAGAACCTGGAGGCCCTGAAAGTGCTCATTGAGGTGGCCCTCACTGAAGGCGATGGCTTGAAAAGCTCCTGGCGAGAAGTGCTCATGTGCATTAGCCAGCTCGACCGGTTACAGCTGCTGTCCACTGGGATTGATGAGGGGGCGATTCCTGATGTTACAAGGGCGAACATACCTACGCCCTCCAATGTCAAAGAGAACCGTCGAAGTCGACGGTCAATGCAAGCTGTCAAGCGCCCTAGACCGCGGTCAGCTCACAGCTTCCGACCAGAAGTCGCGGACGAAACGAAATCCACAGACATGGTCCGCGGAGTCGATCGTATCTTTACCCACACTTCCAAACTGTCGTCCGAAGCAATCATCGATTTTGTGCGAGCCCTGAGCGAGGTCAGTTGGCAAGAGATCCAATCCTCCGGGAACAGTGATTCGCCGCGCACGTACAGTCTTCAGAAGATCGTGGAGATCAGCTACTACAACATGACCAGAGTCAGGATAGAGTGGACGCGCATCTGGGAAGTGCTGGGCGAGCATTTCAACCAAGTCGGGTGCCACAACAACACCACTGTCGTCTTCTTCGCCCTCGACTCCCTACGGCAGCTATCGATGAGGTTTCTCGAATTCGAAGAGCTGCCGGGTTTCAAATTCCAGAAAGACTTTCTCAAGCCCTTCGAGCATGTCATGGCCAACAGCAACGTCGTGGCGGTGAAGGATATGATCCTGAGATGTCTGATACAGATGATCCAAGCACGCGGAGACAACATCAGATCCGGGTGGAAGACAATGTTTGGGGTCTTCTCGGTTGCCGCCCGGGAGCAATACGAGTCCATTGTCAATATCGCTTTTGACTACACGACACAAATCTACAACACTCGCTTCGGCGTTGTGATATCGCAAGGCTCCTTCCCAGATCTGGTTATTTGTCTCACCGAATTCTCCAAGAATCTCAAATTCCAGAAGAAATCCCTTCAAGCGATTGAGCTGCTCAAGTCGACGGTGCCCAAGATGCTGAAGACTCCCGAGTGCCCCCTTTCTAGACGTCACCGGAAGGGTGTGGAGGCCGGGGATTCCGACATCGTTGCTGGGGTCAAACAGCCAACCTCTCAGACCGAGGAAGAACAGTTTTGGTATCCCGTGCTGATAGCCTACCAGGACGTTTTGATGACCGGGGAAGATCTGGAAGTTCGTTCGAGAGCATTGACATACCTGTTTGAGACGCTCATCCGATATGGCGGAGACTTTCCAATCGAGTTCTGGGATGTTCTCTGGCGCCAACTCCTCTATCCCATCTTCGTTGTTCTCCAGTCCAAATCCGAAATGTCCAAGGCTCCGAACCACGAAGAATTGTCCGTCTGGCTGTCGACGACCATGATCCAAGCCCTCCGAAATATGATCACCCTGTTCACGCATTACTTCGAGTCATTGGAGCATATGCTCGACCGTTTCCTAGATCTTCTCACACTGTGTATCTGTCAAGAAAACGACACGATTGCACGGATAGGGAGCAACTGTCTTCAACAGCTCATCCTTCAAAACGTCACGAAATTCACTCCTGAACACTGGTCGAGAATTGTTACAGCGTTTGTGGAACTGTTCAGCCGAACCACTGCGTATGAATTGTTTTCTGCCGCTGCCACCATGTCGGATGCGCGACCGACACCAGCCCAAGACGGATCCGATGGCCTTTCGATCTCTGGCACAACAATTGTTGAAGCTGCGGCAACAAACGGGGGTCCAGCTGAAATACACGGTCTCGTGTCTCCAACCGAATCCCAGGCAGACCCCATGGCAGCCACTCCCGAAGTCTCACATGCTCAGACCACACAAGAACTCGAGGACTACCGGCCACAATCGGACATGCAAGCGACCGCTCCGGTGGTGACAGCTGCGCGGCGCCGATTCTTCAACAAGATCATCACCAACTGCGTCCTGCAGCTACTGATGATCGAGACTGTCGCCGAACTCTTCTCCAATGATTCAGTCTATGCACAGATCCCTTCATCGGAGCTCTTGCGCCTCATGGCACTCCTAAAGAAATCATATCAATTCGCCAAAAAAGTTCAATGGCGACAAGGACCTCCGAATGGCCCTCTGGAGACAAGGATTCATGCGTCAACCACCAAATCTGCTGAAGCAAGAATCCGGATCGGCCAACACATATGTCAGTATCTTGTTGCGCATGTACCATGACGAAGGCGCCGAGCGACGCTCAAGCCGAGACCAAACTGAAGGTGCATTGATACCGTGAGTCAAACCAACACCAACCCCAAAACTTATGTCGGTCTCATCAAGGCTAACCTCTGACTTCCGTTTCTAGGCTATGCGCCGATATTCTCCGATCGTTCATCCTCCTCGACGAGGACACACAACAGCGCAATATCGTGGCCTGGCGCCCTGTGGTGATCGACGTGTTGGAAGGCTACACCAATTTCCCCAAGGACAGTTTCGACAAACATCTCGACATCTTCTACCCCTTGGCTGTAGGCTTGTTGGAGAAAGAAGTGAACCCGGACCTACGCTCTGCGTTGTGTGGGGGATGTTCCGCCGCGTCGGGGAGGTCAGATTCAACATGACCGAGTTGGTCGGCATCCCGCGCGGTCGGGATGATAGTGTCAGTTCGACGAGGAATGGCAGCGTTGGTGGTGCCACGCCGACCAGTCCCGGACAGTCTTCGACTCGTGGTTTCGAATATTCGGCGAGCAGTAGGAGAGGCAGTCGGGTGAGCAGGACAGGTGCAGTCTAAAAGAAAATGGAACGATGCACGTCGTGCCGTGCCGTTCTAGAATGGCACATATCTATCTTGCTCTCTTTCTCTCTCTTTGTCTCTCTCTCTCTCCATTCTCTCTGTTCGGCTTACGGCAGGGAATACATACAGTCTGTCTGTGTCCCGGGCAGGAGACGCGAGCTGCCCTCCAAAATCGTCAAGCATAATTCTACATCTCTGCGAGGGTGAGGGTGACACAGGGGGAGGAAGATGGAAGACCTCCATTCGGCATTTCGCTGCGAATAAGGACCCTATTCAACAGCCTTGCCTTGCGGAGTCCACATGTCATTGCCAGGGACAGATACAGTGTGCATTCTATTCTCTTCATTCGGATTGGATTCTTGGTCGATACAGTCCTTTGGGACGGCATGGGCGTCTCAATGCCCGGTACCTATCCACAGTTACCTACCTAAGCGGCTCGGGCACTATCCCGTCGTCCTGTGTTGCAGTACAGTACAGTACAGACCGCCCTGGTACCTTAACCCACTGAGGTATATCCGGAGTTGTGTTTGTTTACCTTTTTTATTGTACTTACAGTATACCAACCAGTACATTTGGTTGTTGAGGGAGTCAAAAGCGACACAGCTCATGGTCACGGTTCACCGTGCGATATGTACAGAAGGCACTGGGATCTGTGATGGCTTTGTCGTCGCAAAGGTGTATTATGTACTAGAGCTATGAAGTCCGGCCGCACTAAGGCGGTTAAAGGCATTTATCATACAGAGTGTGTTCTGAAGGGTTGTCATTAAAACTAAGATATTCACTTCATTCCCTTCCCTTTCATCCTCTGAATACATGCACTGACGCCTTGCGGCATTGGTTGTGCTCGCAAGAACATTGGACTGGAGTGAGCGAGTCCGAACCATCAACTCAACGAATGTGCATGGTCATGAAACTGAAAAGCGCCATGACTCCTTGCAAACGCAATATGGCAGTCCCCTGTTTCCACGTCGAGGTGGCGACGACTCTGTCCAACTGATCACGTATCCGCACCCTGCTCAGGCTGACACGGCAATCGTGTCTCACTATCACATTAACCGAGAAAAACTCAAGTGTAGATGCTCTAAAAAAAAGAGGTTGTCAGCAAAGCGAACATTGACTTGAAGGCGAAGAATCGGCATAAACGTTAGAAAGAGTGAACAAACCTCGGTATAAGCATTGATTTGAAGCCCCTTTTCGGCCATCTCCTCCTCGCACAGGAAATCCAATGGCATCCAGACCAAATGACCCCGAATCTTGTCGAGTTCCTTTCGCACCGTCTCGACAGGCATGTGAGGGTCGTGAAGATGGCCTTGCTTGATAGTTTGACGCGGAGCAAATGCATCGTAGTCCTTCCAAGTCTTGATGTGGTTATCCGGGTCCGCGCGGAAAAGGTATCGATAGGTGTCGGTGTTGACGGTCGCCTGCGTCGTCCACTTTTCCCATAGCTTGTCGCTCAGCGGATCCGCAACGAACTCCCATTCCTCGCCACTGTATTCTTCATTCATGCAGACAGTGGGTGGTTGCGCATTAGGGTCCTTGGATGCATCGACGGTCTGCGCTTCTATCATGCCGAGGTGCTCACGCCACAAGTGTCGGCGGAGAGTTGCCGCATGATAACCCGCTTGGTACGGCTTGCCGTCCATGGTCGACTCGAGTTGTCGTGTATCGGTCATGACGATAGAGAGTTCAGAATCATGGGAGCCTAGCTGTGAACGGTCGTTCAGATTGCTGGAACCACAGATCACAGTCTTGTCATCCACAATGAGCAGCTTCGCGTGGATGTATAGCTCTTCTTGCACAAAGTTTTCCTTCTCAGCCTCTGGGTCGCCTTCCCAATGTTCTTCGCTGACTAGCCCGCCGCGGGCCAGGGCGTCTTCGGCAATGGACTCGGCTGAGGTGACCGGGTCCTGAACATTGAGTTGCTTGCGGGCGGCTTCAAACTTGCGTTTGCGATCTATGATTTGGTGTTGTTCGTCTTCGTCCACCGAGTGGCCCCCACCGCGAGCCTCACTTTCAGTCTTCTCCCCTTTGTAACCATGGATGCCTGATCCCATGATTTCCTCCGCCTCAGCGCGTTGGAGTTGTTGGTAGGAGACACCAGATTCCTTTTCTTGTTGGATCAAAGCCGGAGTCTTGCTGATGCGGTCATAGGCGCGGAGGTTGAAGACAAAGATATACTCATTAGGGTCGAGGCCGGCGGCTTTGATCTGGCCCATGATGGAGTGCTCGCCCCGATTGATGCTTTTGTACTGGTAGTCCATGATCGCCCTTGTGCCAATGGCCGCGTCCTGTCGTAGATCCCCGGCAAAACCAGGGATCGCAGGGATCACAATGATGACTCGGAATTTGCGACCTTCTTTCCCAGCACGAACGCATGCATTAACAATGGCGCGACCGATGGTGTTCTGTATGGGCTTCTGTTGGTCGCCGGTCGCAGTAATGAAGAATTGGTTCTCGATATAGACGTAGTGTTGAGCATTCTCGATGACTTCGAAGTAGGCATTTTGAATACTGTGGTCGAGCAGAATACCGCTACTCCAGTCATCACTGCTTCGAACAACCTGAGCATGTACGGAACCGGCGTTCTGTAATCCCTTGTTTTCCAAAGGACTGAGAGGATGCTCAAGATACTTGCCCACAGGAAATGTAGGGCGCTGAATGGAGATTAGGTCTTCATCTGGGTTCGATCCATCTGCCCTGGCCTTGGTGGTCAGACACAGGTAGTCGATCCTCGGGTCACGTTTGTATTTGTCTCGTTTGATAAAGTTCCACCTCAGCACGAAGTGTTCGGCAATGTCAATTACAGCCTCTCCTACGACGCCCATGGCAACGTCGTGCCACGGCATCCTGCCGTAGTCTGTCTTATTGAGTTCGTTGCTGGACCAATCTTCCACAGTTTGGAAGTCCATGATTCTGCAGCAGAGTCAGCAGAGGAACACATGCTATACCAAGAAAGATTGCCCGACCTGTTGTTATTGAAATCCTGGCCGGGGAAGATTTCATTGACGACGCCCGAAGGATGAACGTCAGCAAGCAGATGTTGACGGACATCCCATCGTCCGTAGCACAGGTCTATCCCTCCGATAAACGCGAGGTGGTAATCAATGACGATGAACTTCTCATGATGCGCCCAATAAAATGTCATGTCGCCGAAATTTTCAAACACGTTATGGTCTGGATGGCGCATTACATGGATATTACCGTGGCCAGGACTTCCAGGTGGACATAGTGCCATCAATGCGTGCTTAGTGTGAGCGGAGTTGCAGGTCAGGGCTTGTTGTACTTCCTTGTAGACGATCACGTAGACTTGAACACCACGTTCAGCAGCCCGCTTGATGATCTGGTCCAGACGCCATTCCTGGTTGAAAAAGGGTGGCCGGCGCAAGAACAATTCGGGGGAGAGCCACCAGTCCTCGATATAGATGGTCTCTTTGGCGTTCTCAAGGCCAACAGACACAGCCCACATATAGTCGCGACCGTCTACGTACCATTTGATCTTGTTGTTGTCGCGCTCGGGGAAGTAAGACTGAAAGCGATGGGATTCACAAATGGCGGCCCTTTTGCGATCAGTGGCCTTCTCGTGCTCCTCGTCGTGGCGATGGTTTTTGTTGACCAGGTTCTTGAGCTTGCCCATCTTGCTCTTGAAATGCTGCGCTTCGACTTTGACATCATGGAGCTTGGTGTCTGTTGGATATCATTAGAGCTGTCCGGATGTATGGACGGCAATGCCAACCTCTGAGTTTATCCCGGATTGCATGCATCTTGATCTATCTCATTGACTTGCTCGTACTCAAGCTCTGACAAGGTCAACAATGTCCACGCTCTCCCGAGCAGCGGGATGTTTGAGACGAGAAGTGGGCGGAACGAGGCTAGCTAAACGCGAAAGAGGTACCCAGTGGAAGCCAGAGAGAAACCGTCTCAAACAACGTTGATCCGGCGATCCAGTTTTCGGTGGAGGAGTGACAGGGCAGAGTAGAAGAGTAGCAGAGGAACAGAAAGGTGTCAGAAGATGGAAGTCAGAGTCTGCACGGTCACGTATTTGAGGTGTGTGATCAATGCCTTGGTTTGGTGGTGGAACTGGAACTGGACCGGTGGGAAACGATGATCGACTTGGATTCGGCCCCGGTTTTTGGTCTTTGGAGGGGACAATTGCTGGGCGGTTGGTGTATCGCTCGATCAGTTTGGATGTACAACTTGACATTCGACGGTGCTAATCCGGTTTTCGAAGATTTGATTCAGTGATGAAGCGAGGAGGAAAAGAACTCCAGCTCCAACTACCATTCCTGCTGCAAACTGGCTGCACACCTGTTGGCAGTGTACAGTTGTCGTCGTACTTTGTGGAGGGCGCAGTCAGTCTATCAATCGCAGGCACTACGTCATCTCAGGTGGGAGGACACGAGACCTCCAGAAACAAGCAAAACAGAAATACGCACCGAGGTACCATACAGGTACAGTACTACGGTACTGCAAGGAGGTTGGTTGCAAGGAGGTTGGTAACCACAACTTGATCTTCCTGTACCAACATGATACTTTTACATCCAGCCAAATGAACCATCAAACTCCCACACAACATCCCCCCCGATTCCCAAGCCTGATCTCTTCAAAGCTAGGGACTCTGCCCGACTCGTAATATTGTACCAACGCCTCCATGTCTTCGTCGTCCATGCCATTGAAGTCTTCAGTGCTCCATTTGTCACACACGGTACTCATCCACGCCATCCTCTTGCTAATGTCTCGTGTACTTTTTCCGGGGGGCTGCTCTCCGAAGCCTTCGCCTGAGTTCGCCCACTTTCTGGATACTATCCCCCGTCCCTTCTGGGAGCATTGCACCTATCTGTCGCCGGATAGCCGCAGCCATTCTTGGTCCATTGCCATTGGTAGATACCATGATCTGGAGGGGACCATCTCGGTGAACACTGCCAAAGTAGAAGTCGCATTCCGAAGGCACGTCGGCAATGTTGGCAGGGATCTTCATTTTCTTGCAATACTTCCATATCCGAGTGGATGCATCTGGGTCGTCTATGGCGGTCAAGACCATGGCAACATTCTTTTCGGGTTCGAGATCCAGCGGAAGGAAGATTCGATCGATGTGCGTGACTTGGCCTTGGTCCACTCGATAGGCCACCTCTTCATTGAGGCCTTCCCGTGGGCAGACGACCGTCACCTTGGCGTCGGCATTGAGGAGATTGACAATGCGGCCGGCGGCAACCTAACACAGTTGTTAGTGATGTGAAAGGTAAAGTCACAGGAAAACTCGCTTCACCACCACCGACTACAAGAACCTCTTTGTTCTTGATCTGCCAGGCGAGAATCAATGAGCCACCACCCTGAATCTCTGGGAATTTGGTAGGCATGTCAGGCGCATACCGCCAGGAAAATCCATGAGCAAACGCCAGGAGAAAGCAGAATGCGCGATATGACCGAATGGATGTTGAGAAGGGATACAGTAATGTACCGTACTGTAGCGAACGATAAGATAAAGAATTTGGACTGAAACTGCGCTGTCACGTGATGCTGCCCGCAATCAATCGGTCGAAGCCTCGTTCTAAAATATTGTGAACAATTTTCTACTTTGCGTACCTTGCGAGGTGACGATGACCTGAGGCAACTCCTTTCCCTTTAGATCAGTGCGATTCTGTTCTTTGCTTTCTCGTCGTCTTTCTCGTTGCGATTTCACTCTTCATACGTCCAAAATGAGAGGCGTCAAAGTCTTCTCCGGCCGGTCTCATCCGAGCCTCGTCGAATCCATCTGTCAAAGGTTGGGCTCTTCGCCTGCCAAATGCGAGCTGGGAAACTTCGCCAATGGAGAAATCAGTGTGCAAATTGGGACTTCGGTCAGAAACGAGGATGTCTTTATCGTCCAGAGCGGTAGCCCTCACATCAACGACAGCGTGATGGAAATGCTCATCATGATCGCGGCGTGCAAAGGAGGTTCTGCAAAGTCAATCACGGCGGTCATGCCATACTTCCCATACTCACGCCAGTCTAAGAAGAAGAGCCACCGAGGTGCCATCACAGCCAAGATGCTAGCCAACCTCATGGTCGTCGCCGGCGTGGATCATATTATTACGGTCGACCTACATGCCTCACAAATGGTAGGATTCTTTGGCAAGCCCGTGGACAACCTGTACGCCGAGCCGTTAATTGCCCGTTGGATCAAGAACAACGTTCCCTCCTGGAAGGAAGCGGTGGTGGTGAGCAAGAATGTGGGCGGTACGAAACGAGTCACCTCTCTTGCCGACGCTCTCAAGTTGAGCTTTGCTCTTGTGTCGACGGACAAAGATCGTTCCAAAACTTCCCACCACCCGAACAACATGATGGATAGTGCCATCTTCTTCGACGCCATTGAGCCTCAGTCAATCCGCATTCGAGAACGCATGGCTGATGCTGACGATGGTCACGAAGCTGATACGGAATCCGAGAAAGCACAGGACTGCGAACGTCGGAGTGAACTTCCTCACCGTGGAAGAGGCCCTACCGCTAACGGTGTGAATCGTCCTGGTAGGCCTAAAGCGGTCACCATTGTGTCAAGTCCCCTCGTTCAGACCACCAGAGTCGAGTCATCATCTCCTCCTGCATCCCCAACACGATTGGCTCGCATTGACACCACTCTGAGTGCACGTCGTCCCTCCGAGTATGAGGCTAGTGAAGCACACAATGATGAGCGAGCTCGCGAAGTCATCATAGGCCGACTTGTCCAAGGCCATCTGGTGAACGACGACCATCCTTCTCCGGTTTTGTCCAGTACGTCAGCGTCTAATCTTGGTCTTCTGAGCGAACGAAACACGCAGGATGACAACCATGGATATGACCCCATGGCCTCGTCATTCATTTCCAACGCATCATCAATTCAGCCCGAGCATGCGCTTGGTGGGACCTTTGACGCGGTCGCCACTTCGGACGAGGAAGAAGATGGGATCAAAAACCCTGACCTTGAGCACACCATCACACTAGTTGGAAATGTCCGAGACCGCACCGTGCTCTTGATGGACGACATCTTGGACAGGGCTGGGTCCTGGGTCGCAGCTGCAGAAACATGCGTCAAGATTGGACGGGCCAAGAAGGTCTACTGCATTGCAATCCATGCATTGTTCGGTGATGATGCACTTGACGAATTGGAAGCGTGTGACTGCATTGACCATATTGTCGTCACGAATACCTTCCCTATCAACCCTGAGCGGCTAAGGGTGTCCAAGAAGCTGATTGTCATCGACCTCTCGAACCTCCTAGCTGAAGCTATTCGACGCAATCATCATGGAGGTAAGTACAGGCTACTGGCCAGCCTGGAAGCTCCCCCCTAACTTTCTGTGTTATAGAGGATATGTCACCGCTGTTCTATGTGAACGAATAAGCACATCAATGGCCACATGCACCAAACAATCAGCAGCGGTCGCTTCGTCGCCTCCGTGACTGTTGCGATCGGCTGGGACTCTGGGACCGCCAAATCCTGTAATCATCAACTCCAGTTCTGGTAGCGCCAGCGCCTTGGTACGAACATATTGCTGGGTTATCTTTTCTTGCTGGCGGACACGGAGGTATTTCCTGCAAGGCTGCCACATTCTGGGGCCTCAATCGCTGATGCAGCAAGGTATTGATACGCTCTCCGACCTGCCAGCTTTGATGGCCCAGTAGCTTTGCAGTGCATTAACAGCATCGGGCGAAACAACGGAGTATCGATTTTTGGACGACCCAGAAACGATGGTTTGGTAGTTTCGGTTTGTGCTACCCCAGTGTGACACAAGACGTACAATGTCGTCGTTGATGGTTCATCGGACAGTTATGGGATCTGGGGTCGTTTGTGGATCAGTTGTGGGTGCAGCGCCGCAGGCTGCATGCATGACCGCTTCAAGTCGACTATCTGCCATGCATTATCGCGATTCGGACTCGAGGGCGGCTCATCGTCAGTAAAGCGACAACTGGGCATATTTATTGTGTCCCCGTCATGGAGAAGCTGTGTACTTGGACGTGAGAAGGAACGCCATGGTTGCCGTTGTCCCGGAGAGGAATGGGCGTCCGGAAATGCAAGCGGTGTTGATCCGCGATGCACACATTGCATACACTCTATCTTTCGCCAAACCCTGTACAATCGGCACAGGCGAGCGCAAGACCACACCCGAGGGCTAGTAGGATGAGCTAACGCCCTGGATTGGAGGGCAGGGGCCTATGCGACGACTCCCTGTCACCTACCTGTGATCTAGAGGTTTCGGTTTCCGCGACCACAACCTATGGACGACAGCCACCCTCGCTAAGATGCCTGATCTATTTCGACGACCATTTCCGGAGCTGCCCAGGGTGTTGAGATGCTCCTTGTAGGTTCGATCTGCAATCCAGAACGCCTTGCCCGGCGATCGGCTGGGACCACCTTCCTGGGATGCATCAACATACGAGTCTTGTCTCGCCTCACGACCGCGTAGCTCGAGCTCGGTGCTGCAAAGCCCCTTGTCTTTTTCAGCATAGAGTCAGCATTGACCGAGCATGTCTCAAGTCTTCGGTCTCTGGCACGCATCTGAAATATCTGAGGCCGCTAAGGGGCGGGTGATGACCCCACCATATTTTGCTCCTTTACCTATACCATACTACGTACGAAGCTTTCGACGCGCTTCAGCTCCCCCACGTCAGTTCGGTACCGCTGCCGCTACCGCCTCCGCTATGGAAGGAAGTCAAACTTCGCGCACGGTGTATGGACATGAAACCTTGCTTGGCTCTTTTTGCCCTGTCGTGACATTGAGCCAAGATCAGGATTCCCTGCGCCTACCAGAATCCGTCCTCCGATCGACCGGGTCCGCGATGTGTACGCAAGAACAAACTTTGAGGATTTTAGAGGCCGGGTGGAACGGGATTCCGCGCGATCCACGGATCTTTAAACCCATTTCTGCAAAGAAGGGGGCTTTTGGCAGCTTGCGTTGGACTGGTACTGGTCAATTGACCGACCATCCCTTTCGAATTTCGACCCGTCAATGCTTTTCTTGCAGTGGCTTCTCAACAAAGCTGAGCATGACACCCTTGGGATCCTCCATGGCGCCGATTCAAGCAAGATGTGACTAGGGGCATCACTTCTTCACCAGGGGACTCACGATCGTTCCTTCTCAGTCATTGCTTTGTCAACAGACTGTTGCTTGCAAGGATGACAGTCGATCGGCGCCCGTCACGGCTTGGATTGAGTGGTAAGCTTGCTCACCAGAGAGCATGAGGAGCGGTGATATCTGCGTGCAGGCTCTTCGTTTGCGGCTCTGCGCTGCTCTTCTATAAATATCGAATGAATTGGATCGGCCTGGTTTCGATATCACACGCTGGACCGGAACTCGAGAACTTCAGACATTCGGCTCCAACGATCGCCTTCAAACTCAAAATCCCACGGCAAACTTTGACGCATCAAAATACTAATCTGACCTACCTCATCTACTGACTATGGCTGGTGTAAGTTTGAGGATAGTCCCGCTCTACCTGGATTAAGACAATATGCTCACGAGTTTTCTCAAGCCTGCCAACAGTGGCCTCAGTTACCGATACACTTACCAGAATTGTCCCGGTCATGAATATCAAGGAAAATATAACGAGGGACACTGCTCGTTGATCTGGACATGCGGCAAATGCGGCACCAACACCACCAAAATCTGGCAGTGCAAACACTGCGGCTTCTACATGTGCAACATGTGCAAGCAGTATAGTCGCAGCGCCACCGGCACAGTCTCCAGGGACCGGCCTCGCTATTATGGCTGATGATGCACGAGACGACCTAGACGAAGATACGGTTGGGAAATGGACACAAGGAAGGCAGGCAACAGGCCTCGACGGTTCCACCTACCGCTGAGACACAGCTGGTCTGGCTCGGCATATTGCAGTCCATAGCTATGCCTACTCCTACAGATCGGATGGCCCACACTAGACCACTACCGACGGCCGTCCCGGGACGACGGTACCATCACCTCCTTTGGACCGGAGCCTTGCGTCTGTCGACCCCAACCAATTCTCCTTTTCCTCTTTTTTCTCAGTGGCCAGCTCTTAAGGCGGCTTTTCGGCACTGGACTCCAGCAATTCTACCGGGCAGGGCATATTTTTTCGGGTTGGTCGGGATGGCACAGCTGAAGACACGCGCAAATAGATGAGATTCCTGCATCCGGTTTCGGGAACGGCTGGGGCGAACAGGGCTGGTTGGGCGGGCTTTAAGGCGCTTTAAGGGATGCAACAAGGCACAGTGCTTAAGCCTACATCTGTACCTTGCTGGGCGGCTGGGGGTGTTGTTCTTGCGATTTAGACTAGAAATTCCTCGTTTCTACCCGGCTTGAGGAGTACCTACTCTTCTGAGTACCCAGTTTTTACGCAGTCCTGTTAAAGGCAAGAAAACTTATGAATCCACATCTGTCCTGAAACATGGGGGCTCTGGCTTCTCCAAGCAAAAACATTGGGTCTTTCGTTGGTGATTCAATGGTGAATAGCCGGCGTACGTTGAATATCTGTTTACCAAATAATATCTACCCTGATTGGTGAGCCTTCGCCTCAGGAGAAGTCGCGCCCTTCAAGCACAACCGGCGCAACAAGACTCCAGCTGTAGATCGCATAGCACACCCAGGCACTGACAATCTTGATCCAACTTGCCCAGTATGTCCGTCCCACAGGCGTAAAGTCACTCGAGTTCTCAGGGTCCATCTTCTGTGTGAGAAGCGTAGCAACCCAGCATGTCGCCATCAAGAAAATCACATGGAACAGGCTGTAGTTATACTGCGTGCCCTGCCGTTCGTCGTCTCTGGAGCTCACAGCAATATCGTCCTCGTCGTCTGAATCTTCATCCAATGCCGATGCAGGCAACGCACCACTTTCAACCGCCGCCCTCATGATCTCCCGTCGGGATGCAGGTTGCTGAGTAACCAGGCCGTGTTCATATTCGTCCTGCGTCAACTGAGCATATTTGTTCTTGCCGGCGTTCGCCCCCAATGCAAACCCTTGCGTGGCTGCTCGAGTGGTGGTATACGCAATCGTGAGCATGGTGACAACTGCACCAAGAACCACGGTGGTTGTTCGTGCACCGCGCGCTCGAACAAGTGGGTTGCAATGTTTGTCATCAGGCTCCATGCATACCGCCGATAGCGTGAGGTACGTGCAATAAGCCGCAACCATGGCCGACTGTGCCAATCCTGCTTTTGGATTGGCATCTTGAATGGTGGGGTTGACGCTGAGGAGGGTTATGACAAGAATGAACACCAGGTTGATGGTAATCGCGGAAATGTTCATGCTGCATCCGCTGCTGGCGAAGAAGATGTACATGATTATTGTCATGGCAAAAGCAGCCACATACATGCCCAAGCTCGACCCCATAAGCAGGGCTTGCCAAAGTCTGTAATGAGGGCCATCTCCTTCGTCAATCTTATCCTGACAGAGCTCTGCCCAACTATGGGCAAGGTCGACAAGGAGGATAAGTCCGAGTAGAACGAAGAGCATCGCCCCAAGATAAGCGACATAATTTCCCCAGAAGAGGAAGAACCCTTCCGGGATAAAGAACGACAGCACAATAAACGTGATCCAAGCCAGAATCTTCGGACCCCAGAACCCATTTTGGAGGCCTGCCCGGGTGTCTTTTGTGCTCCTGACGCCAATGAGGAGGATGGCAAGGACGAGGTGGAACAGAGCGAGGGCGAAGTTGATCCGTTGGACCGCAAAATAACCGTAACACCGGGAGGAATCGCATTTGAATGTCATATAATCGAGGGTGAGATGTTCAAGTTTCCGGATGGCCCAGGGTGTAAGCATGATCCAGGCCAGGATACTGTTGACCAGCAAGATCATTGCGTATGCTATTCTCGTTGCGATTGATGATCGGAATTTGGACATGCCGCAGGGGCCGCACAGCATCGAACATGACGCCGCTCCGCAGCATGATGCGCCCACTGACCAGAGAGTCGTCACGGAGGGGGAGGAGGAGGCCCGGAACCGCTAGAACAGCTCCCATCGTGGAGACGTCGAGTAGGACGTACGCAGGAGAACACGGTAGATATTGAGGGGGGGAAAGGCTATTGTGATGGAGGAACTGATGTTGATTGAAATTGCTGGTCGACGGCACAGGCGTCTCTATCGGTGTGATATCTAGTAACAGTGTAATAATTCTTTACCACGAGAGACGTCGACGACGAAAGAGATGGAAGCGCAGGCGGCAGTGAGGAGATTCGATCATCGCGGAAGGCAGATTCCTGAGAAGCAGCCAATCAGGCAAAAGGCAACGGCAGTGGCTGGTTATTTCCTAACACTAACTGTATATGGTTAGTGTCTACTGGATGGCGGAAGCTTCTCTGAGAATGACGGGCATCTCTCCCATTGGTCGAATGTCTCCCACTTGAGATAGGCTTCAACCCACCTCAAAGGCCAGAGCCGCGCTACATTCTCGGAATTGGTGCCGACTGACGGCTTTGATCGTTTGTACCGCGTTATCTCCTATGCTTCTCACCCTTTGATCGAGCCTCAGGGTGTTGCGTCCAGTTCCTACAATGAGGGAATGACATCCAGTCTCCCCTGGTGTGCGAAGACATGGCCATTCTTACTTCAGATCCCCGGAGGGCAAGGTTCATCACCGTGATTGCATGTACCGTCACGGCGCTGGCATGCGGCACGAATGTACGCAGCTTTCCCGGTTGCATGAACCACCTACTGACTGCACGCTTCATAGTATGGATACTCAGCATGGGGTCCTAGTTTCGCCGCTCGTCTCAGATTGTCCGCGACGGACAGTAACCTCATCGTACGAAACCTCCTCGATTGCCAACGACATTGAAGAATGTGGACTGATATGAGATACCTAGGGGACCATGGGCAATCTGGGGATGTACGCTTTTGGCATTCCGTCGGGCATGATGGTTGATTCCAAAGGTCCAAGATGGGGGGTTGCTCTAGGGATCATGCTGTCCGCAGTAGGGTACTATCCTATTGCCAAAGGTACTGGCAGCTTTGTCACACAATTGACCATGAGTGTCGCTGACAAGGCTATAGCATATGAGGCTGGTCCAGGAGCATACAGTGTCGCGACGATATGCCTCTTCTCCTTCTTCACTGGCGCCGGAAGCTGCTCAGCCTTCACTGCTGCCATCAAAGCTGGTGAGTGCCTCGTTTATGTTGATAGACCTCTTGATTGACTCCGGCAGCCGCCCTCAACTTTCCCGAGTCGCGAGGAACAGCCACAGCCTTTCCTTTGGCGGCTTTCGGTCTGAGTGCCATGTTATTCTCCGCCATCGCATTGCTACTGCCTCCTGGGACATACAATTTCCTCATGCTCTTAGCTACGTCCACCGTCTTGCTACCGCTGGTCTCCTTCCCATTCCTTCGGACCCCATCTCCGCATAGTTATCACCATCTCCCGCGAGACGAACAGCAGGCCCTGCACAGGACCAGATCCGGAGGGAGCAGCAATTCCCATCAACCAGAACCAGGTGCGCCAGATCATACCCACAAGAACCTCTCCTCAACCAGCATTGAATCTCACGGATCTGAAGCCATTCCCGACTCTGGGGACGAAAACTCCTCCCTTCTCTCCAGGTCCTCCGTTGAAGACGTCCCAAGGCATGAGGCTACGAAGGACCACCAATCTGACAGAAATTATGAGTCGCCGCATCTAGATATTAGGGGCTTTGCTCTACTACCGCTGCCTGAATTCTGGCAATTGTTTTGTATGCTAGGGCTATTGACTGGTATTGGTTTGATGACCATCAAGTGCGTCTGTCTCTTCTTTTCACTCTTCATTCCGCTAACGTCGACAGCAACATTGGCAACGATGCCCAAGCCCTTTGGAGACGCTACGACCCTTCAGTCACGTCTTCCTTTATCGAAAAGCGTCAAGCGGTGCACGTGTCGATTCTTTCATTTTGCAGTTTCACAGGCCGCCTCCTCTCGGGAATCGGCTCCGACGTTCTCGTCGCCAAATTCGATCGCTCCCGGTTTTGGTGCCTATTTGCGTCGGCCGTAACGTTCTGCATTGCCCAAATCCTGGCGGTCACCATCTCCAACCCGAACTTTCTGGTCCTGTTGTCTGGCTCTACTGGCCTTGCATACGGAGTCCTTTTCGGAGTCTACCCCAGCCTCGTGGCGCACTGCTTCGGGGTCCACGGCTTGAGTCAAAATTGGGGCACCATGACCCTTGCGCCGATCATCTCGGGCAATATCTTCAACCTCCTGTATGGCCGCATCTATGACGCCCACTCGATCAGAAACGACGATGGCGACATGGAATGCTTGGCTGGCCAGCACTGTTATAGTACTGCATATTGGATCACCTTTGGCGCTGGACTGCTCGGCGTCGGGTTTTGCCTGTGGAGCATTAGGCACGAGTATCAGGTGCATCAAGTGAAGAAAAGGGACAGGGAGAGGAACGATCATGTGAGAATCGCGTAGGGTGTTTCGCCCCAACGAGCGAACTGTTTTGCGTGCCGCCTTCTGCATGGTGTTTCATCGCCAAGTTTTTCGCATTTGGCATGAGCATATGAGGATAAATTTAGACTTAGGACTTGGCGTATAGACGTCGTGGGTTAGATATAGAGAGCCGTCTGATCGAATCTGGAGCCGAATGATCGGACCAGGAGCAATGACACATAACACAATATTTCAAACAAGTGAGATTGAGCAAGAGTCTCATTTCCGCTTTTGTAACGATAGCTTCCCTACAGACTATGGCAAAGCTCCATGCCCGGTGATGAGGGCCAAGTATCCCGCGAAACAGTCCCTGGCTCCGGCTCCTTTTGCAAAGACGACTACCCAGACATAAAGTACTCTTGAAACCGCGAAGACTTGCACTCGATCCGCGGAGCGCCAAGGCGGAAACAAGACAACCATAGACTCGAACAACCTCCACTGAACGCCGGTCGATGTTTAGATGAGCCACGTTTGCCCGGGCCCAGTCCTGGTAGAAACTCCGCCGCCCAGCTGCGTCCTGTGCATGTACGTCCCATGGTCTGAAGCTCAGACTGTGTTGGCCAAATAATGACCCTACCTGACGCCCGCCGCAATGCTTTCCTGTCGGTCAAAGTTGTACAATCAACGCATAGGGTGAACACGCCACCTGATTCGTTTAGGATCAGGCCTTATCTGGCCCAGCCGTAATCCTCGCCACCTCGGCCGCAGCAGAAGCCTCTTCTTGGGCTTCCACAGGCGGGCTAGAAACCAAATTGCTCGGAGTTGAGGGAGTGTTGGCCGGAGCCGCGCTCAACTCGCTGAGATGCTTCTCCAGCTCTCGGATCCTCATTCGGAGCATTTGGTTTTCACGCGTGAGGTTGGCGGTTTCGGCTTGGTAGAAGGCACTCTCGTCACGGAAACTGTTTCGTCTCGCGGCACTCTCGACAGGCGATGGGGGCCAATCGCCGCTGGATTCATGCATAGGGCGTAGAGCCGGGGAACGACTTGCACTGGACGCACCACGAGAGAAGCGCCTCGGTTGCGGAACTGGCGGAGCAGTGGGTTGGACCGATGAGAAGGAGATTGATCGCTCTGTAGCGGGGGTTTCGTCGTCGATAACAGCGGAGCCGTTGGTGCCAGCCGCCGCGGAGGCTGGTTGCGAGGATCGGGTCGACGGCTGGTCGGTCTGATTGTTCCTCAAAGCCTCGAGTTGGAGTTGTTGTTCTCGTATCATTTGCAGCATTCTGTTGACCTGTGCTTCCTGCTCTTGTTCCAGTTCGTTGTGGATGTCGCCTAGGCTGGGTTGCCGCTGGTGATGAGGGTCGCCTGTGGCGATTGCAGACCGGCCACCGATGGTCGATGGGCTGGCAGACACAAAGCTGTGGCTTAGATTGACTCGAGGATCGCCGCTGGACAGTTCACCAGGACTTGGAAGAGTAGGGTCGTTCAGGTTGAGGCCCATAGCGACTTGTGAACGACGTCGATCCGAGGGCATTCGTCCTAGCCGCGGAGAGCCGCGGTTACTGAGAGAGGATCTCCGAGATTCGTTTGCCGCGTTGGTCATGGCAGCAGTCGCAAGAGAGATGGAGGATGTTCGAGGTGAAGGAGTCTGAGTGTCTTGTCGAACGGGCGGAGAGGCCGCGCTCTGCATAGATCGGTGTTGCATGGGTGAGGAAGACATTGATCTTGAAGGAGGCAGGGAGTTGAGATCGGGGGGAGCCATCGACAGGAAGAGAGAGAACACGAGGCCTCAGAGGCAAGATAGAGCGGTGCTTATGAAGTCGTTCGGGGAGGGTGCGACCATGAATACGGGCTGATCAGGCTACAGTCAGAAAATGCGATGTGTAAGGGAAGTGGGGGACACAAGCGGCGCATTTTAACGTTGACGTGTTGTACATAACGATAGGTACAGTAGACTCGGATACAACAGGAAGCCTGAGTCTCAAGGCCAGGTGATCGCGCTGATGCTTGGCATACAGCGACGGCGAGCTGAGGGACGAGTAGTCAATGTCAGAAGGACGGCGATGTGTATATACCAGGTATCATCTAGAGACTTACCTATTTAACATAGGTATGCTAGTTGATGCTCTACAAATGCGCCACTAGTGACTGATGTTGGGGCACCCTGTCCGTAGCTGTGTGTCCAAGTGCATGCGAGGTTCCCCCTAATGTATCTCACCCACCACCACTGGCAGGCTGCGTCATAGGCATTATTAGAGCCCCGAAGAGCGCCAGCACACCACCAAGCACCCGATCTTCTGTTCGTTATAGGTGCCTTGCCCCGGCCATGGGCGGGCCGGTGGGCGCAACCCGATCCCTAAGGACCCCAACGTTAGGTACCTACCTAGGTACCTCACACTTACCTTACCTGAGGCTTGCCGCTAATCGACGTCATGAGGATAATAATCAGCTTCTACCCCAAGCAGCATCGACCACCACTTCTTCATACGACTGGAACCTCGAGAAACCTTGAATAGCTGTACATTTTGACAGCCGGCCGTGGTTGTTGTTATTGTTGTTGTTGGCATCTTTCGTTCCTGAACACGCGTTTGGCTGTCATCCAATCAATTGGCGCAAACTCTTGAACCGACGCAGCGCGAGGACAATTACATACAATCCTCTCAATCACTTGTTCGGCACTTCAGGCGCACCCTCCACCCTCCACCCTGCGCCCTCCAGGCTAGCCGCTATAAGTTCTCCAGTAGCTGTGGTGATGGACTAGAGCTGCTTGTTTACATGTCGGGTTCCGGGTAAGGCTCGAGCTTCAACCCTCACGTACGGCAGCACCAGCGGCTAACAGGTCAGTTAGGACATAGGACAGACAAAACACCATCTTTCCCCCAGCCACGGCTTTTCCACTCAAGCATCCCAGCCCATCCCCCGTCATCGCGCTCATTGTTGCTTCTCCATCCACACCACTCCGCCGTCGCATTCCTCGACTTTCCATCCTTGACCTTCGACAAGATCGCGATCAAGGCGGTCGCCTGTTGCAACAAACGACGACGAGTTTGTTATTCTGTACATTGTCGCAGCGACCATGTCTGGCCTGCCGTACCTCCAGAAATTGCGTAAGAGCGATCTTACCGAATTCGCCGAAGCCACCAAGTTGCCAGAGTGAGTCTCTCTTCCGTGGCGCTTCAGACGCGTCAAAGTCGGGTCGCATTTGTCGCGCATCCTTGCTGACACTACGCGACCATAGTTATGTTGGTTTAAAAAAGGCCGAACTCGAAGTCGCGCTCGACGAACACCTACGCGCCAACTCGACCAGATACAGCAAAGAGCCGTCACTGGGCGATTACTACAAGCGCATAACCAGCAGCACCAGGTCACCGGTTAAGAAACTCGCGGAGAAGGTCTCGGACACGGTGAAATCGGATGACGATGCTGCGCCGGCCAAGAAGAGCAGGCGCAAGACAACGTCTCGTGCGGAAGACACGTACGGTTCCCCTCATGTTCACAGCATACGGTTGCATGCGACTAACACCCCATGGTACAGAACCGACACTGACTCGCCAACCATTTCCGCGCTGGTCAAGGCTCCTGCGAAAGAGATCGCGCGTCGGTCCTCCATCTTGACATCCCAAATACCAATCCCGCCCTCTCCAGCGGTGGTTACCGATGTTATTGATCAACAGACGCGTCGCATTCGCACTTCAATCTCTCATGCCTATGATCGAACGCAGATCCACGAATTCGCAGATGCGGCACGCGACTATCTGTCTTCGCCTCTGACAATCACTGCGCTTGCCATCCTCCTCGAGGCATATGGCCTTCGAGCGCAGGTTCTACCCAACAAGCTGTTGACGGAACTTCCTCCGGTCCCATACATCAAGTCAACCAAGACTCCGATCAACGTCCCGGATCTATTCTTGCTCCTGGACTCCAAGTTCTGGGCCCCGTTCTCCTTGTGGACACTGACGTCGTTCCTTCTTCCAGCATTGATCTCCTACTTTATCAACTTGCCTCTGAAAGCTCACCCCGTCCATTCGCACGCGACGCGTCGGGCCACTGCCGAAGCCAGCGCTCAATTGCAATTTGATCCCTTCATCTTCAGTCTTGCTAAGGGATTGATTGCCTACTTGGTCTATGCCCAGCACTTCAATTTCGGGGGGTTGTATCAACACTTCACCATTGCGACTGTCAACGAGAGCATCTTGGGTGGATGGTTTGCAATCCTCATCAGCTCGGGTCTTGGTGCGGCTGTGAGCTTGTACGAAGCTGCGCTGAAGAAGTGAAGGAAAGAAAGAAGCGGTTGCTGCAGGATAGTGTTTACGTGGTCGTGAAGGTGTACAGTGCTGCGCTGGATGACGGGCTGGGAAACGGAATGATGAGTTACGAGGCTTTTCCGTTGACATCGGAGGCGTTGGGTATGGTCTTCTGGTCATTTGCATCCACTTCCATAGGCTTCAGCCAGGTCGACTTATACCCACGACGCGATCTGCTTGGAAGTTGCGTGTCTGGCGCATACACAGGTTTGACGGACGGAGCGGGTGGAGTGTCCATGTCCTTATTCAGGTACAAACAAAGTTTTTATTTGAGCTGTGGCGCATTCGTCGGGAGGTCCCCCGTGATCGTGTTGCAAATAGAAGTGGCACAGTATTAACACCCTCCCCATTCATGCTCCTGCAGTGGTGAAGCCAGTGAGTAGGTCGTACGGGCACTTTGGTCATAACCTGGTTCCTGTTTGCCTCTGTTTCAGTCTTTGTGGGCTGCCGCGAATACGAATACGAATAGATATCTGTAAGGTACCTAATGTTGAAATACATGTATACCTCGTGTTACGACATACTGAGCCCCCTAAAGCAGCGAACGTGCATCCAGTAATGGACCAGCTTTATTATGCATGGTGGTCTCATTGGCCGCTCTAGAACGTCGTCCTTCTCATGTCCAGCCTCACACCCGCCGGGTCTGTTCATTACAGCATCTATCCTCGCGAATACCTAGGTATATTTGCCAAAAAGCATACATCCACACGGCTCTGGCGCTCCGCTGCACGATTTCGCTGCTCCTTGTCAGATTTGGGCTCCACAGCCTCGCAGGATGCCCGCTCCAGACAACATATATGAGAACGATGTTGATTTCACGACATTAGCGCTGCAGTATCCAGAGTTTGCTAAAAGGTTGGTACCACCCCGTGCTCCCTGCTCCTGCTTTGTCAGATGTTGGGTAGATTGTTTGTTGAGAGTTGAGATGGAGCAAGGGCAGACTACTTAGAAGAGGCAGAACTCCAGATCCTCTAGACTGAGAGTTGGGGGCTTTCACTGGAACCGGCGAACAGCAGTACCAGTAGCACGCATGTCATATTATCTCCTATCCGCAGTTATGTGCAACATTCCACAAGTCACAGGATGGATTGAACTGATCTATCCTTATGAGCAGGTTAAAGCCAAATGGCCAACTGGACTTTTCAGACCCGGAGAGTGTCAGGTACGCAAGCATATATTTTCCCCTGTGTGAAGCTCCAATCCGTCGCGAAGAGAGAGCAGCCTCGGTGCCTCATCGCCTTGCACGTTGCTCCATCTGGTCCGGCTAATGCTAGAGCGTCGACTTGCACAGACAATTAACGAAATCGTTACTGCATCGAGACTTCGGCATGACCCTCGACTTGCCAGAAGACAGGTTATGTCCGCCTGTAAGTGGTCATTCATACATGGAGTTCACTCGGCACGCTGGTTCTCTTGTGATATTTTATCGGTCCGTTGGCGTTGGGATATCGGACAGTTAAACACGGAAAATGAATGTATTGCTCAACTTAACTTGACAAGATCTGACGTTTGACGTTCTAACAATAGGTCCCGAACCGGTAAGAGTTGACATTGCGAGCACCGTGATCAGACGGTCTGATCCGCCACCTCATGCAAGATCGTGTACAGGCGCTATAGGATAAAGCATGCTAACCAGCTGGGTTTGGATACAGATTCAACTACATCCTCTTCATCCAGCGTCTACTCGATGACACATCGCCAGATTGGCACGAGGGCTACGATCCCACTCGCCAAGTCATTGGCCTCGATATGTAAGTGCAAGTGCAAGCTTACCATGAAACTCTAATACTTCCTGCCCAGTGCTTAAGACCAGGGGTATCATCCTTGCAGTGAGGACAGGCGTACTTCAAGACACGTACTTACTTATATTGTTCTGCTATAGTGGCACAGGGTCGTCGGCCATCTATCCACTCCTGGCATGTCGGCAACGGCCTCAGTGGCGCTTCCTCGCAACGGAGATTGATGAGAAGAACCACATATATGCACTCAACAACATTGCAACAAACGGTCTTCAGTCACGGATAAAGTTGCTTGACACGGATCCGACGGGCGAAACCCTGATTCCCATACGAGAGATTGAACGTATCAGCATTGAACGGTACGTAGACCTGGCACAAAATCTAAACCTCCTCCCTCCGCGTCCTCCCCATATATCATCGGAGCAGTTCTCAGTACGAGATAGCCCGAGGCTGTCTGTGGAACGATGCTTCCATTTGCTACGCCCCTGCAATGCCCTCAAGACCAGATACACCCGTATCTCCACTTAATTGAAGAGGGCTGATGCTAACTAGTCATGCGACATACGTCTAGGATCGACATTGTCATGACCAATCCACCATTCTACCCATCTGCTTCATCGTTACTCGAGTCGGCTCGTCAGAAGTCCCGCCCGCCCAACTCCTCGTGCACAGGCGCACCGGTAGAGATGATCACCCCTGGCGGGGAAGTATCATTCGTATCACGCCTCATCACCGAGTCTTCGCATCCCGATACAAGACGACGCATTCAGTGGTTCAGCTCCATGCTCGGCAAATTGTCCAGCGTCTCCGCTGTCGTAGACAGACTCACGGTCGATGGATGCACGAACTTCGCGGTAGCAGAGTTCGTGCAGGGCCAGAAAGCAAAGACGCGCAGATGGTGTGTCGCGTGGAGTTGGATGGGATATCGACCTGGCGTGAGTGTGTCCAGAGGTGTCTCGGGCAGCAGCGGCGTCGAGAAACGATTGCTCCCCGCGCCATCGGAATACGACTTTGAGATCGATACTGACTTGTATACTGCTGACAACACTGTCGGCGGAGCTGAGGACAAGCTCAACCACGAGATGGCGCGCTTAGATGTTCAGTGGAAATACCTACCTCAGAGACACACGGGGATGTTCATCAGCCGGCAGGGTGATGTGTGGAGTCGCAAGGCCCGGCGGAAGAAGCTGCATCACGGAGAGCAACCCCGACACAGCCAAGGCGTCAATCTGCCCAAGCAGGGCGGGAACAGAGGCGGGGACCAAGATGAAATAATGCACGACGAGAACACTGCCGCAGACGGTTCTGATTCTAATGAAGAAGGAGAAGACGAACCGGCTCTTGTCGCTCGTATCACCCTTACGCCTGTGGTCTGCACATCTAGCCATCAGCCTCAACGCGAATTGCAGTCCCAATCCAAATCTCAATCCCAATCCCGACAACCGGTTCCCGACGCCACCACATCAAACAAGACGAGAACCAAAATTCACCTCCGCCATCTCCAGGGCCAGGATCACGTCTTGTTCGAGAGTTTTTGCGGATGGCTGAAGAGACGGATGTCAACGCCGACGCCTTGAAGGTACATCGTCTACCTACCTAGGTATGATAGACACATGTCACAGAAGGGAGCGCCAGCAAGGCATCTAATCCCGGATCCAACGCCCTCAATGTGATATGCCCTTTTCCTACCACATTTGTGGGCTGGTTCAAGGGTGTCAAACTCGACCGATCTTCAACACCATCAAAATGGCCACCAAAATGCCCGTGCCCAACTAATTTGGATCAAAAAAATCCCAGTATTATACCTTGGCTCTATTGATAATACCCAGTTTGAGGCGGGCGGGTCTTGTAATCTGAAAGAGCGGCGTCTACAGTACCAGAGTATTGGCACTGATGGTGGGCTGTAGGCACAAGTTGTACTTGATGCACTTTCTGTGTGGATTCAGGAGGAAGGACGACAGAAGGACAACGATATGTATATCAACCAGTACTCATTTGTATCCTTGGTGTACGTTACTACGGTGGCTTGAACAGCATTGATGTGAAGTACGGTGGCGTACATGATAGAGCGAGACGCAGCGAGGCCGTGGGAAAAGGGGGTTTCAGCCACAGGCCAAACATGGGCCTTCCTTCTATCTGCATGGAGGTTTCCGCCGGTTCCATCTACGACCCTGCGTCACTAGAGTCTAGTCAATACGTAGGAGGGCGCCATTGATGATTGACACTTGTATGCTTCATTCACCATTTATCTTCTGCCTTCACTGGCCTTGTCAGTCCGAGTTTGACATTGTGAAGCCGACCTTAACCATGAGCCCTCGTTGCAGCAGTGATTTCAATATGCACTTTCCCATGAATCTCCCATTCCAGCTGCTTGACTTTATCATGCTGCATGAAGACCCATTGTGTGGCTTTCCTTTCATGCATTCGTACATCACTGATCGTCGTGCCGTTCATTTGGACCTCTGTCTTGCCCTGATCTGTTGTACCGTTCCCAAGCCTCAAAGTATGATCCTTGGTGATTTTCGTATGGATCTCTCCCGCCTCTATGTTCGTCACTGGCTCACCGATCGCCGCACTGGTAAACATATGTCCGACGATAAGATCGGCGCCTTCCTCGGGGTGCCAGAGCTGCTTGAGTTTGAGGGGTGGTTGTAGTTTGTTTTTGCAGTGCCAGACGTATTCTTTCCATTTGTGCTTCGAAGACTGACGACTACTGTCTTGCTGTAAGGGGGATAGGGATGAGGTTGTTGAGCGTGATGCATCACCATCGTCTGGATTGTTGTGCGACTCCGGGAGGGCTCCATCTCCCTCTTGACCTGAAGGTCGAGAGTCCAGGAGATAGTCTGGCTCTGGGTTTGACTCTGACTCCGACTCCGACTCTGTTTCCGTGTCTGTAAGCCACAACTCCTCCACCTTTAACTGTTCTAGAAACGGGGTCGGCACCTGTATCCTCACCACCCAAGTTTCGGTGAACGGACACCGGCGCGCCGCCCAGGATCGATATTTCTCAGCTACTGCCTTGTCCGGTGTCCAATAGTGCGCGGGCTGTGCGTGGTTGAAGTCGCCTCCTCCCGATGACGCGAGAGCGCTCATGTCTAGCGATCCGTCTTCGTGGCTGACGAATGGTTGTGAGGGCGTTGCTTTGCCTTTGTAGAGAGCGACATGGTCTGGTAACACGGCTGGCTCATTGTCGAGTATAGAGACGTAAGGACCGGGAAGGCCATGATCTTCGAGCGTCATGGCAATGGTGGTGGGAGATGTGGCGTTGGTAGGTGTAGATGGAGGATCTATGCCCGTTGATCCTTCTCTTAGCCTTGATCCCTCCGTCCCGTCCATTACCCCAGCTTTCGTTCCTTCCGATCTCTTTCGAGAAGCGTGCCTCCTCAACCTCTCCAACAGCCTCCACATCGTAAGCCACCTGAGGGTCAACGTATCCTTGACCCAAGCATACAACGACTCGGTCCAAAACATATCCCGGAACCTCTCGTCCATCAGGGCCTCCTGGAATTCCTCAGCCAGGCCCAGCCTCCGCATAGCTTCTCGCGGTTTGGAATGATGGTCATGGAAGGCTCTGGTGTTAAGAACACCGATATGGTCGTATACATAGTCGATCAAATCGATTGGTTTGTCGGTACTGTCAGGCTTGAATCCCACCCCTCTGACCCATTCCTTATAGATGATGGCCGCCATGGTGGTAGTGAAGCCGATGAATTCGAGACCGGCGACACTGTAAGGAGTGAGCGGGAGATCGAAAAAGACTTGGCTCAGTTGTGTCTGGGTAGGGAAGTCTATAAGTCGGATTGTTGCTGTTGCTGTTGACGGCCGCCTCGAGCTGGATTTCACATCTTGGGTCGGAGGTCCTAGGATGGCTAATGAGGCTTTGATTTTCCCGTCCTCGCTGGCTCGTTGAATGAGGTGGTCGGCCTCCAGGACTGATATCTCTTCGCGACTGAGGCCTTCATTGTCGATTCGAGGAGTGGCCCTCATGCTGCGGACTGTCCTGAAAAGGCGCAGTTGAAGTAACCGGTCAGCAGCAGGCAGAAAGCACCGAGGGTTCTCAGTCCAAGTCACCGGCACAACCCTGGAAGGAGTCGACAACACTGTTTAGCCATCAAGAACAACGTTGTTATGGGTGGACTATAGTACAAGACAGCGCAGCGCGTCCAAAGCTGGGGAAAATCGATCCTTTAAGGTACCAGATCCGGTGGATCCTTTGAGCACGCCAGATCCAGACTATGACGGCAAGGCTGTGGCCCCGGACTTGAGGTCCGGTCCGTTCAACACCCGCAGATTGGACAAGCCAGCGGTACTAGATTGCTTGATATACATGTTGAAACTTGATCAGCCTCACCGAGATACATACACACACTGTATGTACTCAACAGCACTATTCGCCAAGCTACTCATTCAAACCATCCATCTCTTCCTTCAGCTTCAGCCACGCCTCCGTCCCTTCCCACTGCTTTGCACGGCCCAGGACTCTGCGCGCCGCACTCTTCGCTTTGAACCGCCACTTCGGCTCGACTTGGCCGCCCGTCCGTTCTCGCTCACGCGGGCCGAGGTCTTTGTACTGCTGGACCAGCCAGATCGTCTTATCGACCACTCGCGTCCACTGTGCCTCACTGACTTCGTCAAAGGTTTCGGCCGGAGACACGCTGGTGAGGTATGCGCGCCACGACTTTTCGGCGTACAGTAGCGCCTGGGCGGGTCGGGCGCGCCAAAGAGATATGGAACTCAGGAGGGCGTAGAGCGGCGGCGAGGATGTTGCGAGAGGGGCGACACGGGTATCGATCAGGGTGAGGAATGATCGTGCGAGATAGGGCAGCTTGGTAGGGCCTGAGGCTGTGTCTGGAGCTGAAGAGGTTGGCGTCGATGTCGATGTCGATGTCGGTACTGTTGCGGGCCCTTCTGTGGCTGACACCGATTGTGATTGCTGATCAGGTTCGGCTTCTATCTTGGAATCTTCAGACACCGATGAAGAGGACGGATACGGCCAATTTTGGGTGATATATTCCGTCAGAACCTTCAGAATACCAACGTCAATTGCGCCCTCACCCTCTTTCTTCCCTCTCAATTCGATTACTCGGCCCATTGCTTGGATGATTTCGTTCCACGGCGTCCCTGCACTAGGCGGTATACTGGCTGCAACCGTAAGATAATTGTCCCAGATCCGAGCGTCGTCGCGTTTCAACGTGGCTGCGCGACGTAGGGCACGGAGAGCCTCCCGAACATGCTGATACGGGTCAACGTTGTTGTGAGCCAAGGGGTCGTCGGACGGCTCTTCATCGTCTGCCACTGTACCTGGAGCAGCCTCTTCTGATCGATTCAACTCCTTGGTTTCTGGCACAGTAGTGGCGTCTGCCGTGGGCTTGGGAAGTTTCAGCAGCGCCACGGCCAGGTTCGACCACGCTTCGCCGTCCTGGTCGTCGAGCTGAATACAGCGGGTAAAGGATTCGGTGGCATTTTGGTACTCCTGCAACTCGAGCTGGAGACATCCCAGTGCGAACCAGCTGGAGCGGTCAAGTCGCGAGATGCCCAATGCGAGGGTATATGCATCCGCTGCCGCCTTGAAGTCACGCTTTTTGGCGAAATATCGACCCAAGGAGCGTTGAGCACGAGCATATCGATTCGACGACACTTGCCACGCGAGGGTATAATAGGTCGGTCCTCCAGTAATGTCGCCCAGGATACACAGGAGACGGGGTGAATCGGCGGGTGGTGGAGATCGAAGTTTCAATGACCCATCTCCTCCTTCTGTGGTGTCGTCAAATAACAGACTTTTGAGTAATTCAATGGCCTCCTGTTCCCGATCTGTCGCGGCAAGGCACAACGCCACTTCCGCATGCATCTGTAACCGTTCGTATATCTCCAGGGCAGTTTTCAGACCGCCCATATGCGTCCACCGAGCAGCAAGCTCGGCTTCAAGCTCCCATCGAAAGGGAGGAGACAATTGGTAGATATACCTCAACCGTTCAGCCACCGACGCAGATTCCGAAGCCTTGGGCTTTGGGAGGAACGTGGTCGGTGCAGCGGACTGCTGCGCGGATGTCGAAGGCGGGGGCGCCGACTCTGACGTTTCAGCAATGACCTGGTCAACGAGCGCCTGAAGTTGTAGCAATCCTCTCTCGGCAGTTCGGGCGCTATACCCTTCGATGCGGCTCCTGACCAGTAAAGCTTGGGTATAGACCTGCCAATTTGAGGAGCCGCCTTCGAGAACTCGCGTCGCGTAAGGTAGAGTCTCCTCTCTCACGAGGCCGTCTTCAGGCGACGTGTTAGAAATGCTACTGGCTATGGCTAGGAGGACGATGCTGTCCATGGGCGATAGGAGAGGTTGGTCGGATGGATCGAGTGATGTCAACTGAGGAGGCAATGAAGAATCAGGGGACACGTGTGTCATGGCGTTTTCAGAGACAGGCGCGGTTGGTGTAGGTGTAAAGTGTATCCGCTCAAGCAAGGTGTCGTCGTTGAGAGCAACGTTCTCGGGCTGGTTTGTCTGATCCCCGCCGTCCTCACGATTGTCTTCTGTTCCAGCAGTTTCCCGACCATTGGTAGAGCTGAGTTCAGGATCTTGACTTTTCGCAAGCACAACCAGTTGACTTGTATCCCGGTCTTGGAACCTGGTTCTCTTGCCCAGAATGCCGGTCACGGCAAACTGGAAATGTCGCATTGTGGCGGCGTTGGCGAGATCTGTTCTGGCATGCGTAGCGTCTCCATAGTAGGTACGTATGGTAGCCCGCTCGACCAGAAAGTCGACGAAATGTTCTTCAGATGCTGCGCTATGAGACGCGAGGCGGGATGCAAGCTGATGCTCAAGGACTTCGGCATCAGAATAGATAATGTCGCGGAGAGAAGGTGACTGTTCTGACAGTAGTTTTTGATGCCAGAAGTTGACTCTTATTCGCGCTCTGCGACCATTGAATCCTTCCTCGGCGAGCGTCGAGTCGGACAGAATCACCTTTGCTAACCAGAAGAGCTCAATGTGTGGTGTCAAGGGGTACGGCCGACTGCCGTCAACAGAAAGATATTCAAAGAGCTCCTCTCTGAGCGAACGCAGATCTTCATTGCGGTACGATTCGGGGATGATGGCTTCTTCCGCATTGAAATCCAGCGGAGGGCCGGTGACATTGGCCTGCAGAAATGCTTCGAGCGCAGTGTACCCGATCTTGAGGAAGGACAGATGGTTCGCGGCATCGTTGAGCAGGAATTTCAGCCTTGAGGTGACGCCGCCGACGAAAGGTGTCTTTTCTGCATGGACAGCCTCGAATCCAAGGAGCTTCCGCGTCAGAGGATCATGTAGGATTTCTAAGAAGGAGGATCCCGATTTGGGATATGGAAAAAGATGGTCCATTTCTGCAGCGAGGCTGGGGTCAATCGTTCGATTGCTGACCTACACAGCGCGTAGTCTCATCCACAGGCGAAACATCCAAGCTGAAGGGATCCGGACGTTTTCACAGGTTACTGAGTGATATCGTACAAACCTGGCAAAGACAATCAGGCCGCGTTACGACCACACGACGGACATAGGCAAGCTTGCGGCTCACGCAGCTTGATCATGAGGACGCTTTCAGTAAGGAAGACGAGGACAGACCACCAGCATCACCAACCAGTAAATCCGTCAACCTCGTGTATGGACATGTGGGTGAAGTTCGCTTTTGCTGCAGACACCAGAAATTTCTTTATCAGTCACGTGATGCGAATAT
Source organism: Exophiala sp. LBMH1013 (assembly GCA_024611085.1). Classification (NCBI taxonomy): domain Eukaryota; kingdom Fungi; phylum Ascomycota; class Eurotiomycetes; order Chaetothyriales; family Herpotrichiellaceae; genus Exophiala; species Exophiala sp. LBMH1013. The sequence goes on along the minus strand of JAMFLB010000006.1, from coordinate 901,795 downwards.
ACTGTATAGACCACACACGACATCGACACTGTATACGGACAAAACATCCAACCGCGACTGTATAATGTCCTCAATTCAATATTCGATTCATTCCGAACACCCGCTCAATGCCGCTATCGTTCATACATACATCATACTCGTCCAACACCCAGCATTTCAGTGATCGATCCAGTGATTCAAGCGAGGGTATCGTCCAAAATTCAAAAGCCTTCTGTCCACGCAATCCATACAAGATCTCGACTGTTTCTTTTGTTTATATTCTCTTGCCAGTGCGGCCTGCCTGAGCTGCCTTTCTCTTTCTATAAGCATCTCTATATTTGATGCGTCCAAGGGTACCAAACCCATACGCCAGGAAAAACAACAAAGTCCAAGAACAAGTGATGATCAATCCAGTTGGAAAGATCCCCAGCGTCACCCCTGGGAGCACAAACGGGGCAGCGGCGGCGATTGCAGTGGCGGCGATGGTCGGGCTGACCAGGGTATCCTTAAATTCCCCGGTGAACTGGCCCACCACGAACCAAGCCCCGTCGGCGGCAGTCATATTGGCAACGATGGGGGTCTGCGAAGAATTGACGGCGTTGAGCTTGACATCCGGAAGCATCAGAGACATGATTTGAGTGTCGTTGAGTTTGCTGATATCCAAGTTCTTCTGGAAGGTGCCGAACAGAGTATACTGCTGGACTTCACTAATGGATGTTGATTGCCGTTCCACCACATCCCTCTTCTTCCGTTTGGTCAGGGACTGGAACATGGTGCTTGCAGGATATGTAACCCCGATCATGATGTCGTTTGTGGCGACCCCTTGAAAAGCTCCCGAAGGCTTGAACATCTGGTAAAGTCGGAGATCTGCCTCGAAAGCTCCTTGCTGACGATCGAATTGGATAATATTGTAGCAAGCTGCAAGGCCGGCGGCGTTGTCGACTGAGGTGAGCTTAGCCAGTGAATCGACACAAGCCGTAGCGATGGTCTGGTTGGTTGAGTTCGTTGGCGAAGTTATAGCGGAGAGTGTATCGGACTGTGCTTCCCGACGCAAGATCCGATCGGCACTTTTCTGCATATCCTCCAGATGATGTCTCCTTCTCAATGCGCCCGGCATGTGTACGATGGCTTTGGCAGTGACGACATGGGCTTCAGCCAACAAGACCAAAGTCGATGCGATGATGGCGGGTAGATGCATGTTGTTCGATAGTGACGGGCAGAGTTATATCGTAGGGTACAATGTTCAATGGGTCGTCGAGACCGGTGGGAGGTCAAGCACAGCTTGCGCGCAAAGGAATGTATGTTTTGGCACGACCAGCGACTGCCCAAACAACGTGAAGCTCGATGAGAAGGAGAGCGGCAAGTAATGCACAAAAGAGTGAGTTTGAGGCAGCACAGAAAAGAGCGGTATGATGCTAGGAAAGACGAGGAGGGGCAGAAAAAGGCCTGTGCCCAAAGAACGTGGTCTGAGTGTTGCTCGATGCTCGTGGACTGTGAAGAGGGCCGGCCTAGTTTATGTTGTAACACTTACCGTGGCAGACCCCATACCAAGATCGAGGAGCGTTTCAACACCGACACGAGACCTGGTCTGTCATGTTGATGGACCAACCGAGGCCGTGAAAACATGGACTTGAGGGAGTCGCCCCAAGGGGTACATTGTGCTGTATGAAACATTCAACAAGGCCGACGAAACAGCCAAGCGGGAAGTTTGCACGCGAAAAGGTCACATATATTTTCGGACCAAACCATTAGCAAAAGGAGATCGAGCGGTGGAGACGGAGCGCGTCGCTGACCGCGGTTGAGGTGGAGAAGAGAAGATATCGAAGAGTCGAGACAGGAGATGGTCGAAGACGTCGATCTCGAATCATGTACGTAGATGGGCGAGTAGCAGCAGTATAGCGCTTGGTCTCTGGCACCGGTCGATTTTTGTCATGTCTTGCTCGTCTCTTCTCAGCGTCTAGCATCTTCCTTTTCTCTTCCTTCGTATAGGTAGGCAAGCAGGATGATCGCCGTCCATGAGCAACAACCTTTGCCGCGAGCTGGCGCAGGATGCCTGCAGGAGACGGACGGGTTGGTTCGATCGAAAATGGAAACGAATTCGCGACGCATGGCATGCATGGGCAGCCCAGCAAAACCGAAGCAGGGGAAGGGGGGAGGACTGTAGCGTTGCGATACAGATCCGACTGGCTTAGCGAGCGGTTGGCGACGTCGATGGCTTGAAAGGCCTGGCCAGTGTCAGACAAGAAACCGAAACCGAGACAAAAGGAGGCGTCCAAAAACAATCCGAGATGTGTCAAAGTGGTGTCAACGAGGGGCAGGAGGGGCAGTCAGGTGTAGACTGGCCACTAAATCAGGCACTCCTGAACAGAGGTTCCGTGCTGGTCCGCCGAAGTGCCTGCGATTGTAGGCATAAGGCTCTCCCCAGGATATCTAAAGTCTATCTTCAGGTACTAGGCGCCTAGCTACCAAAGGTACCTAGGTACTGTAGGCATTGATTTACTATAATTTCGCTATTACTGTTGTCAACCCTGCTGTAAAAGCAGGCACATTTTGGTCTGAATAGCACAAATGGCGTGTACCTATAGGCCAGACTGCAAGCCGCAAGGGGCGTCGAAATGGCACTCTGAAGCGAAGGTAGGGGCTAAGCTGGGCTTCAGACTGGCCACCAGGGGCGCCTCCTGACCCTTGTAATCGGCTACCCTCCCTCCTACTGGTTAAACCCCAACAGGGGTCAGCCGCCTATCGCAGTCCAAAGTCGACCGCCCTCCATACCATCCCACGGCCCATCCTCGATTCAGTCGCCCCCAGCCTATAGGTATATAGGTACCTAAGGAAGGTACCAAGGGGGCATCGTTATCGTTGGCGCGGGATGCTCAAGCAACATCAAACACGGGCATTTTCCCAGCCGCCCAGACCGGTATCCTGTCGCACAGTAACGGCAGTCCATGACCAATCGTTCAATAATGACCATCTTGCAGAAGGTATCAACAGGTACCAGGGAGGTCCTCTGCATGTACGTACCTAGTGTAAGTGTCTACAGGACGACAGTTGGTATCTACCTAAGTAGTTATTCATGTTTACCCGCGCGGATGCATAGCGCCCTAGGGACGAGGCTGAGCGGGAGTGGACAAGGCTACGCGCTCTCCAAAGATAGACATATACTCGTCCACCCACCAATCTATCCATATACACAAACACACTCATAAGCTGGAGTCGGAAGACTTTCACAAATGCATTCTTTCTAGCCATATGTGCTTAGGTATTCATTAAAACTTGACTCCCATCCGGCTATGCCATGCATAGTAAGCAATCAACCTTCGAGATGTGCCGGCCTTCTTTTATCTACAACACCATGCATGCATAGCCCGTGAGAGTTCAGATTAGTATCTGTCGTAAACTCGTCAACCTCGAGAACATCATCTCACGTCTCTCGCCTCTTCATGCCTGAGTCGTATCTTCCTCTGCGCTCTCAAGTCAACCGGCCGGCCGATGGGCTGATCCTGACCTCCTCGTTCAGCCCAGCCCTGCTCGATCAACTGTCCACCCCTTGGACCAGCCTCAGAAACTCCCTAACCCTGCCCAACTGCGTATTATCACTCATCTCCTTCTGTTCACTGATGACTGCCTGCACCAGATTATCCAGCAACCCATCCACTTTCTCCTCGTCCGCGCCGGTGCACAGACTCACCATCTGCTTGTATCGCTCTTCGAGTTCGGCGCTGTGCGTCTTGAGCGTCCTCGCAGTCTGTTCCAAATGTGCATTATGCCTTTGGTAGACCTGGGCTCGACCCGCCATAACCTCCGGGCGTTCCAGCCTAGACAGGAAATTCACCTGCTCTTGCGTCAACAATGCCATATTGCCCGGGTCGGCGGCACCATCAGGGAACAATTCCGTCGCAAGAGGTAGTTGGCCATCAAGATCGAGTCCTTTATCAGCTTCGCCCACTGCGACATTATCTTGGATCGGCCTCGGCGGATCTGCCGCGTTTAATTCCGCCCGGTATTGGGCTATGGTCCGACGTAAATTGTTGATCTTCTGTTCCAGTTCTTCTTTCTCTCGAACTTTGGCACGGACGTCCTCGAGCTTTTGACGCTCTTGGGCCAATGCATTTCCAGACTCTTTCAATGCTGCGTTTGTCTTGTCGAGCTCCTCGTTTTTCTCCTTTATTTCGGCGGCGAAATCGGCTTCTGATTGGGCCAGGGCTTCACGTAACGCTGCCAGGGGTTAGCCTATACTGTCATCACAGTTTCCAACAATACACTTACATGTCACCAATCCTTCCTGAGCTTCTTCAACAGATTTCGATTTCTGAGGAGATGCATTCTCCGCCGAGGTGGGTTCGAACAGTTGCATGCCTGGATCCATCATCTGCCCGTTGGCAGGAACTCCAACTCCGAAATCCACCGGAGCAAGACCTCCGCGGTTAGCGATGTGAGGGTCAGCACCGACCTCGATCAATTGATCAATGATCGTGGTCGTGTTAGTTCGTGCTGCCAGGTTTAACGCGGTATCCCCAGCTCGGTCTTGTGCATTGACAATGTTGTCCATGAACCTTCCCAACGTTAAAGCATTGCTCTTGGCCTGGCTACCGGCCCCATTGCTGCCGTCGAACGACATTTGAGTTTGTTGCGACGGCGCAGGGCCTTGTCGAATGACATACTCAAGCAACGACTCTAGGTAGTACTTGCCGACAGCGGCTCTTCCTCTCATGGCCGACGATACGGCAATGTGGTGCAGTAACGTTCGACCACGTCGGTCTCGCACCTCAATGCTTGGCCCGAGAAGCTGTAAAAGAGCGGGAAAACTTTGCTGGTTGAGGTTGTTTCGTGCTTGACAGGCCGCGATCAATGCAGTTTCGCCTCCACTGTTCGCACGTCTCATGTTGCAGCCCTTCTCCAGCAATTTGCGGACCAGAGGAATCCGCCCCAGTGTGGCTGCCCAATGCAATGCAGTATTGCAGGAGCCATCGATTGGAAGCTCAAAGTCCTCGCCACTCAGTTCACGGAATGCGTTGTGCTTATCAAAGTCCGTCCGGGTAGGGTCAAGGAAGAGATCAAGTAAGTATTGCTGCTTCTCCTCTTCTAGTGGCGTTGAAGGATACGGAAGAGGCTCGAGTCCGTAGGCAAGCGAATCAGGCGCCACAAAGGAATGAGTTGCCTGAGAGAAGAATGAAGCATCCTGTTCAGTCGGGGCACCATCCGCAAGGCTCAAATCCATTTGCGTATCGTAGGGTCCATTTCCGCCGAGGAAGGAAGACTGCGGTGACGGACGGATACGTTTGCGAGGAGGTTCTTGGACATCGGTGTTGCCATAATCCGCAAAGCTCGGTCCCTGGCTCAACATGCCTCCATTTGTCCCAAAGCTTTCTTGTGAGGTCATGCTATGCATGCTCTGTTGACTGGCTCCTTGTCCGTACATAGGATCCTGTCCATAGCTGAATGACGACTGGGATTGCCGTCGTGGTCCCATTGACCGCCGGCCATCCATCTGGCCGGGTGAGTCGAGACGTGTCCTGTTCAAGGCATGTATGGCGTTGGCCGCCGTATTGGACATGCTTTTGAAAAAGGTGCCTCCTGATGGCTGCGTAACTGGGCGACCCTCAACGCCATACAGTCTCTTTCGCTGGGCAGCCATGGCTTGTTCCTTGGTCGGTGTCTCCATGCCTTGCGACACACTTGGCATCCCATCAGAGGCGATGTCATGCTCAAACAGTGGTAGCAGTAAATGTTCCACACCATACTGTCTGGCAAACTCTCGACCACGCTGGTAATTCACCCATGTACCTTGGTACTTTCCGTAACCACCCTGGACCTTTTCGTGTTCGCATGTGATTTCTTTCTCGAGCACCTTTGTTCTCTTTCCCTTATCAACCCCTGCGACCTTCAATATCTGTGTTACATTCAGCCACGAGTCTGCGCGACGTCGCATCACTGCAATACCGTTCACCTCCATCTCGAAGACTGACACGTTAGAGTAGACGGCCTACGGCTCATTAGCAAAAAGTATGTGGTTACGCGACATAAACTCGGAGTTACTTACCGTATAGATTTGAGGTTGCGATTTCACACCATTTCCATAGAACTGCTGATGCGCATAGACATTGGGATCCTGGTACCCAGCAAAGGAGTTAGGAGCAGCCATTATTCCCCCATTAGCCATGGGTGGTCCGCCATTCATGCTGTACGCCATCTGCTGCTGCTGTTGCTGCTGTTCCGAGCCACGAGGGGGCGGAGGGGTTGGCGCAGGTGTAGATGCGACAGAGTGAGCTTCATACGGATTCATTTGAGGAGGAGCTTGACCGAAAGAACCATTCATTGAATTCGAGTGGCCATGTTGTGGGAACGATGGGGGTGCTTGCGCATAGCCGCCCGTCTCTATACCGCCCGACGCCATGGTGATAGTTGAGGATATCCAGCAGGAGAAGGGTTGCAGAGAGGACTGTTATGCGGTTGGAGAGTATATCCCGAGTCAGGACATGATCGAGCGCAGTCGCGCAGTCGGTATGGGTTGTAGTCAGGGGAAGAAGACCATGCAGCTTCTCTCTCAATCTTCCACCGGGCTAATCTTCTAGCCCGTGATAACTGCTTCCAACAACGGAATTGTGTTGTACACCTGGCACTCAACGAATGCGCCCGACACAACGATGGCTCAATCGAGTATGTCTGTATGTGCTGCACGGCCGGGATTTATTCGACGTCGCGAGCTGACTAGGGAATTGGCCGGAGCGTGAGGATGATAGGGCTGGCTTGGGGCTCGGCGGGAATTTGCGGTGTTATATGGACAGTTTTGAGAAAGAGAACCGAGTGTTCTTGTGCGATCGAGGTATTGTTGTCAAATATGGCCCGTCCGATAATGGCCTTGCTCACTGGCGGTAGTGGTCTCGGAGAATAGGGATGAGGCCCTGATCGAGTCGTAGGAGAGGCGAGCGTGAGCAGGCGAGTAGCGAGAGCGAGAGCGGGGACACGAATGAATGAATGAATTGTACGGGACACGGACACGCAGAGTTAGGTTTGTCGCGTCTTTGCTACTTCTAGGCACTAGCGCGTTTTCCGTCGGGTTTTAGTGACTCGGTGACTTCGGTCAAAACTTCGCTGACCCCTGGCATCCTGTAGATTTGCAAACTGCGACTGATGCTCATACATCACCAACCTGCTTAGCTGGAGTACTCGAGGTACATCCAAGTCCCTTCTACATTGATCCGGCACTGGACATGGAATGCCCACAAACCCGGTCCATCTCTACCGCGCCCTTCTCAGGGAATGCACCTACCTGCCTCTCCCACGATGCCGCTCATACATGAAGACGTATGTTACCGACTCCTTCCGGCGATGGATGCCCAAATACACAGTCGGTAGGACAAACACAGGCAGGGAAATTGACTTCCCGAAACAAGTTCAACTCCTTCACCGGGGAAGAAAGGCTCTGTCGACCCTGAAGCGAGCAAATGAAGGATACATCGGACCGTTGGAAAAGGTCTTGCGTATGACCTATGGCCGCACTGGGCCACGGCGGCATCTGTTGCTCAACAAGTTCATAGCCGAACCACCTAGGACAGAAGCGACCCAGGCACAGGCCTCAGACTCCTTGTCTACCGACGACGGTCCCGTAGAGAAATATTCACCATCATGGCGCCCGCCTCCCCAAATTCAAGCTCTGTTTGTCAGCCAAGCTGAGCAGCAACACCAATTCGAAAGAGCTGGCACGAACCTTAAAGTCAAAGTGAAGTTCTCCCCTCCCGAAAAGACGACGTGGGGCAATCCTCTGCCCGAAAGACGATACAAGAATCTAAAGCACGAATGGTACCTGCAAAACCTCAAGGCCGTACTACCTCCGCTCCCAGAACCGGAATACAGGGAACTCTACGATCTTGCCACGGGCTCTGTCGAGTTTCCGCCCTTCATACCCCGACGGCCGAGAGCCTATGTGTTACAGGAGGATAGAGACCGAGAGGCCGCCGAGCAGCAATCAGCGCTGTTGCTCGAGGGTCCTCGCCCCGGATCAAGGGCCAAAGATGCTGTAAACGGTCGTCCACATACCTTATCTGTCCGTCTCCTGCGCCGTCTCTTGGCGCGGGCCGTGCTGAAACAGACACCCTTGGCCAAAGTCACACAACCTGGCAAGACGAGGAGAGGTATCGTGTTCCGTTGGGATGATGGCCACTGGCAAGATAGGATCGAGCTCAATATGCCTAAGCCGACAAGTCAAAGACAGACGAGTTTGTTGTTTGGATAACTGCTCATTTCTCTTCTCATGCTCTGGAGGTGTCAGCGGGAGCCCGCCGCAGTTAGTAGCTGTCGATCGGTCAAACCCAATGGTCAAGTGCAAGGAAACAAACATCAAGAACTTCTGGAACGGAATTGTAAGGTTGCAGAGCTTTCCGCTCAGTTGCTTGCCAAACGCTATAGGGGTATTGAACAGCACGACCCATTCCTATTTTGCCGTCGAACCATACCATGCCAGAACTCCAAACCATTTCAATCCACCTCTTGCATTAAAGCCAGGTCTCAAAAGCCGGTGTGACACAGCTTCTGACCCGTCCAGTCCGTCCGTCGCTATGCTGAAATCAAGGTCAAAGTCGTTAGTCATTATCCCTGCTCTTTCAAGAGGCTCCTCCAAGCATGGCGCTCATAGCGATGTACCACGTTAGAGAAGCACCCCCATCGATCCAAGACATGTCGAAATCAGACTGGGTGAAGAAGTTGTATGCTGCTGTCGGGTTAATGATCGCCAGATTTGCATATACAATACCTAGAACTCATCAGTATCCATTTCGTAGCAGTGCACCGCGAGACGTGTTTGTTACCTTTCCATCCTCCTGTAATGTTCGATGCTTGTCGGACAGCACCATCCGCGAAGTAGGTTGCCCATTCCTCCGCCACAAATTGCTCTGCGAACATATCAGCTCAAAGTATCTCCCGATGCCACAATGAATCAACTTACGTGTCCGTGTCAGCGTCGAGAAAGGCATGATTGGGATCATGTGGATTCTGCAAGAGTCAGCAGTCGAAGAGACATGACAGGCATAGAGCTCACCCTTGAATGTAGCTGAGGTCGGTGCCAAAGTACGTGGTGTGGTCCGCCTTGTTCTCAAAGAGGATGCCCGTCACCTTATTGCCAATGAATTCGGCTGGTTGATTGACGTTGTCGGATGTCATCAGGAAATAACTCTGGAGACTGCGTGCAAGGACAGACAACATCAGATTGCCACGGGCTTCCATGGAGGCATCGCCAATAGTCTTGCCCCACATTTTGAGACCATAGGCAAACATGGCATCTTCAGATGATGATTCTTCGTCTTTGCCATCCCCGGACTCGAAAAGACCTTTGGCCCAAGAATGACCATGGTACCAATCGAACGATCGGAACACGGGGAAGTATTGGTCCAGGGAGCTGGGATTGGAAACGTCTCGAGCCAGAGCACTGACATAGTCCTGGTTCTCAGTGAGCCAGGTAGGATCGAGGTAACCGAAGACAGCGGCTGCATGGAGGAAGTAGCCATAGTGGAAGTGGTGATCGTTGTAGTACGAGTTGCCAAAGTCTGCGCCCGAGTCACCCGTGACATAGCTGGCCGACGACACCAAGCCCTTCCAATCTGTGTCGTAAATCAAAGGATATTGTTGCTGATTGCTGGAGAAAACTTCGAAGCAACTTTCGAGCTCGAGGAGAGCGGACTTGGCCAGGTCTTGCTGATCGGCAAGCTCATACATGGTGTAGACAAGAGTTGCGAACTTGCTGAGAGCCTTTCCGCTATAGTACATGCTGTTGAGGTTGGTCTGGGCAGACATGTTTTGCGAGGCTTCTGTAGCAGCAACGCTTTGGATGGCTGAAATGGCTGCTGAAGACAAGGAAACCAGACTCTGAGTGTAGTTAGAGCTGGAGTTTGCTGGTCTCCATGGACCGAAGCCGAGAGTGGTAGGCAGTTCATTCTCTTCCAATACCCAGTAATCCGCGACCACCGCCGTGGCGTTGCCCTTTGTGGTGGTAGCAAGCTGCAAACTCGTGACTGCTGCCTCTGTTGTCGAGTCAAACGAGTCGACGTGGTGAGGCAAGGCGAACATGAGTAGAGTGGTATTGCTGGAGTATGCACCGCCTTTGGTCCAGGAAAGACTGTATTGGGCTTGGGCATCTTGTGCATATCCGCCAACATGTCCGGCAGTTGGATATGCCCCGGCCGCATTGTCATAGATCGATTCCAGGCTGTCATCCGGGAGCTTTGCGATCTGTATGTCGCCGTACCAATTGGCAACGCCTTGAAGCAGGGTACTCGAGACTAGCTGGAAGTTCGGAGAGATGCCGGCTGAAGGGATGGCATATATAAGCCAAACTTTCCCGTCTTCCAAGGTGACCTTATACTTGAATACACCCGTTTTGGGTTCCCCAGCTGCAGTAACACTCCTGAAGAAAACGCTGCTCTGCAGTGCCGGCTGAAGATTGGAGTACTGACCGGTCACAAAGCCCATCCCCTGAATCATTGGCATAGTAAGCATTGAAGTCGAACTTGCCGATGGTTGAAGATGGACGTTTACAGAAAATTCCAGCAAAGAGTCTGTTGTCAAAATGGTACTCGATCCCAACTCGCTTGCAGACATGATCATTGACTGGATGCCTAGTGGATTGATATAGTACGAGTTTGGTGAATTCGGGATGGCGGTATTGGCGGGACCAAAAACCTTCTGACTGTCGTCAACATGTGAAATCGCCATGCCCCAACTCTGCGCATTGCCACTTCCTTGACTCCATGCGAGGGAGTATGGCATGACAAAGGCTGGGTCACCTTGAGTGCCCAGAACAAAGTTCTGGTAGAATTTGTTGGTTTCCAAGGGTCCAGTACTATTGCTGATTCCCAGCCGAGCGACTGGATGGCCACTTCGTTGCTCGATGACGGAAGGAGGTTGACCCAGTGCAATGGGCTGAAACATGTCTTGACCATAACAACCCATGCTTAGCAGACAACTAGCAGTAGCGGTGGGAAGATTCGACAGAGAGCCCCCGGTCGTAATGGTCGTCGCCGCCGTCCCGGTGCTGGTGGAAGACGCGGAGAGCGTCGTTTCGACCATCACACTTCCAGTAGTCGTCACCACCGTCGTGCCTGCAGACGACGTAGTGTAGACCGTTCCATTAGAAGTCACAGTGGTGTTGACCACCGTGACAGCGGTGACCAGAGCCGTAGTTTGGACAGGCACCGTGGTAACAGTATGAGTCACTAGGACCGTTTCCCACGTTGTCAATGGAAGTGTTATAGTTTCCGTTATAGTGCTCTTCGGGCCCGTGGCTGTTGCATTCCCAAAGGGGACAGTGCTGTTAAGCGGCTGCAGAGTCGCCGACGAGACAGTCGGGATGCTCGTTGGGAATGGCTGGACCGGCGGATTTCCACCAGTCTCTAACGTAGTAATGAGGGACTAAACCCATCAGCCGCTGCGTACAACAGGTTGCCAAATAACTTACCCCTGTGGTGTCCGGAGAGCTCTGGCTCGCAGAGGTCACTGTCGGACTCTGCGAAACTGACAAGCTGGTCACGGTAACTGTCTGTATGCTCAACTGAGGGTCCACGAAGGTGACAGTAGACATATATGTTGAAGGATCTGTACTGCTAGTGGCCACTCCATTGTTCAAGTCTAGACTAGTCCCCGAAGTCTCACTCGTAGATGCAGCACTTTCGGCCGACGAGGACGCGGTAGTTTCTGTGGCCAGGTCTGTCGACCTTGGTACCCAACTCCAATGGATCGCAGTGTTAGTGAAGGGATTGCCATCAGGGAACGAGGTTGACCAGGGAGGTCCGATTGTGCAGGAGTTAGCACGAGCGCCTAGAGTAACCAATGGCCATGTTAGTGATTGCCCTTAGAAAGACCGCCATGGTCTTGCCCGTGGCTATCCCGGCTGGGGTTTGTGACTGACCAAATACTCGAGGGGCCGGTAACGCTCCGGCGAGGAATGCCTGTGAAATTGTTAGCAAAAGCGGGTTCCATATTGTCTGCATGGTAGGTAAGTATGAGGAGGGAATTGTAAGATTGGCACTCAGCCAAACATAAGCAGGGGTAGAAGGAGAGGGAGAGAGGGAGATAATGTCGCTGAGGATATTGTTTTGCAACGGGTTGTTGGATAGTAGGAAGATGTCTCGATCTCTGAATCTTTGCGGCCAATTCTTGGATTGGCTTTCCTGTGCGAGGATCAAGGTACTGCAGGAAGAGAGAGGAGAATGTAGAGAGGTAGCGAGGTAGTTAGGATGCTTGAGTGAGGCCTCAATTTTGTATGGAAGCTGACGATAGCATTTGAATGAAAAGTCCACTCATGCACGCATTGAGCTTGATGAACGTAAAGTCATAACAGATTTCCAAATCGAGGTAGCGTGCGACGTAGAGAGGAGAGGAGAGGAGCCTCGAACATGGATATCTTTCAAAACAGCATAGTAGCATACCAGAGCGAGACCGGTGGACTTCGGAGCAAACATGCACGGCCAGGCTCGTGATCCGTGTGTCCGTCGGATGAAGGCTCGAGCTCGAGGAAGGCAGCGCGGCAGCCGGACAATAGGTGAGATCCGAGGAGCGCGGCTATGAATAGGAATCCAAGAACGTAGGTCTGTATGTTAGGGATGATGGTTATAGCATTCAAGAGGAAAAGGAATAGAGAGCGAAGAGGATGATGGAGGACGATACATCGAGCAGGAGAACATCCTGGATTGACTGAACGCGTTGTGCTCGATGAGTCCAGACTGGTCTTCATCGCGCCTCCCTACCGGACGGTTTCTTCTTCCTCTTCCCTTACTGATGATGACAGTTCCACCTGTTCCTCGCCACAGATCTGCTGCTTCCATCTTGTGTGGATTGTCAGTGTCAGTAGTATAGACAGGCAGGTGCGCGTCGAAGGAAAAGGTGAAGGTGACCTGGTGGCGTGGTGCATTTAGCTGCGAGGCGTGGCACGGGCAGCAAGTGTTCATTGCGCAGGTCGTCTAGTCCACGTCAGTTGGTCGCATTGGCAACGTCAAGCAACCTCAATCGACCGGCAAATACACCGTGGAGCTGGTTCTCCTGGTTGTTGCGCGACGAGAAGGTCTCGAGAGAAGTGTTGGTGGAGGTCAATGAATGAAGTGGGAAACAGCGTGAAGTTTTGGTTTAGTGGCGTGGCTTTGCTTGTTACGGCTGCTACCAACTACATACTTACCACCACCGTGGCCATCCACACAGCTTACCATCAACGTCAACGTCGACGATCCACAAGAATTTCGGTACAGCATGGTCCTCACGTTCGGATACTTTGATCATAGCCCGTCCTTTTCCAACGTTCGCTCCACAATCCTTTCACGGTCCAACATCAAACCGGAGATGGGTTAGCAAGCAATTGTATACAACACACAAGAACAGTGCGAGTCACACAATGGTGAAGATGATGTAGAATAGGAGGGAGAGTGGCAGCTACAAGACTGCATATCCAGAATTCAAGACAGCTCAAAAGTGACAACTGATGGCTTGCTTGCAAACGCATCTTTCATTCTCCGCCTACGATAACCTTTCCTGTCATCCTAAGCCACATATCCGAGCAACCGGTCCTTCAGAGTCTGTGTCAAGCTATATCAATGGTCGGGCCATGGGTCGGATGACGCCCTGCTTCATCAGGACGCGTGGCTTTGTTCCATCCTGGAATGTGCTCTTCGTAGTCCATTCCGGTCCCAGTGGAAGGCGAAGGGATCTTTCGTACTGCTGCCGTGTCTCGAATGGATGAGGCAGCTCGCTCGCCAGATACTTGCTGTTCTTCTTGACCTTCTTTTCGTTGATGATGACTCGCTCCAATTTGACGTCTCGTCGCTTTTCTTCTGCCACACCCTTGATAGTCGTGAGGAAGCGGCCCTTGGCCCTTTTCTGAGCTTTCTTGCTGACACCCTCACCCGCCCAACTTCCCCATCCGGGGAGTCCATTGTCAATAACCTGGTCGCCCTCTTCCTCAACAGTCTCCTTTTTCTCCTTGGCAAAATCCTGCTCGACTTCATCAGGACCAGCAAAGATCGCTCGAGCAAGGGCAGATTTAGTATCTTGCTCGTCTTCCGACTCTGACGGGCTGGTGTAGTCGTGAAGCTCATGCTCCTGCGCCTTGGATCCTTGATTGGGCAGATTTTTGGCCTTGGGAGCTGCTAATTCTGTGGCTGTCTTGGTTGTGCCCTTAGATTGAACATTTCTGTCATGAGCCTTTCTGCCGATGCTGTTCTGCTTCGATCTTTGTGTCAGATTCCCTGTGTGATTGGTGACTTCTGCTGGTGCACCAGTTTCTAATGTCCTGGGCCCATCGAGACCATCTGCACCGTCAAGCTCACCATCCGACTCGCGCTCTTCGAACTCGCTCTTTTGAATGACGTCTCGACGTACCAGCTCTTCCTTTGATCCTTGTAGACCGAACTTTTGACGCCCAGCGGGTGCTTCATCCTCGGAACCATCGTCCTCCACGGCAGTCTCATCGTCCCCCGCGTAGACTGCGCCTAAGGCTTTTAATTTCTTCTTCATTCGCTGCTTTCCTGGCTGCCTCTGCTTTTTTTCATAAAAGCCATCGAGTTCAATCGCGTTTCGGTGGTTTCCAGCTCGTCTCTGTCGACATTGTCAAGCTTAGTCTGCAGCCACTCTCTTTCGTCGTCAGTTCCCGAGAATTGGTCGGAATCGTCTGATTCGGACTCCGATCCATCGGAACCGCCGTTCGCTTTGCCTTCAATGCGTCTGCGAAGTTCTTCATCTCTCCTGGCAAGATCCGTCACTCCGTGTCTAGCATCGTCATCCCATGCAGCTCTGCCAGTGGCTTTGACGCTCTTTGCCCATTTGCTTTCTCTGTGCCGCGCGCCCATGCGTTCTTCGGCCCGACGTCGGTCGTTTCGCTCTCGTTCTTCGTCCGAATCGATCATACCCTGTGCTTCGAGCAGAGTTCTGTTTTCAAGGAGGGCCTTCTCGCGTTCCTTACGGTGGACGCGACGATACGCTTTGCTCTTGATCTTTTTGATTCGCCGCGCTCGTATTTCCTCACGAAACATCAACTCGCGAGCTCGGCGTAATTCTGCTCGCCTGGCTTGTACCTCTTCCAGCGGTATTCTTTTCTCTTCAAGTTCTTCATACTCTTGTTCTTGTTGGTCAAGAGAGCGAGCATCCTTCGACACCATGCCACTCTCGATCATGATGGATTGGATGGTAGACTCCAAAGAGGTCATGGGCTGGGAGAGAGTCGTAGGACCGAGATGTTTACGGCCGGGCGCAGTGGCCGCGGCAGGGTCTTCGAGTGGAAAAGATATGTGCTCGGCTCTCCGATTCCGTTTCACCGTCTCAATCCATTTTCCAAGCTCCTTTTTGCTCTCTTCATATGCGGCCTCTCGGTCGAGACGATCTTGTTGTCTTTTGGCTAAGGGAGGGGCAAGTTTTCCGGGAACGCCACCTCTGTAGACCTCATGACCTTTCTCTTCGTTGTTCTGTAGGACCTTCAAGGCCTGTCTTTGCCGAGGGTCTTTGATGTATTGCAGCAAATCCGACGCTGAGATCTTAGTGGAATTGAGACCGAATTGGGAAGGTTTATCAGGCAAACTCTTGAGGTCCCGGTGCTTACGCTTTGCCTCGGGGTTGCTAGAAAGCCCTTCAACGAAACTCTGTAGCCTCGAATGATCACCCTCATCATCAGAAACTGATAACTGGGACTCTTCATCATCCTCGGCTTGAGATAAATCATCTTCACTGGACTCCAACCCAGAGCCCTCATCATCACTAATACCTTGATCATGTCTTCGGCGTTTCTGCTTTTTCCTTTCTGCTTCCTCCTTTTCTGCTTCATCGTCCATATCCCAGGCGGTGGCTAGGTCGACCCCCTCGTCCCCAAAATCATCCTCGATCTCCTCATCCGGTTGGTCGCCAGTAGAATCGTCGTCCAGATCAAGGTCGTCAGATGCGCGGCGCTTCTTTGGCGTGACTGCTGTGTTGGCGCTGCCGCCAAATGTAAAATCTGCGAAGCGCTCTTCATCACTGTCGCCAAAAGCTTCCTCGCTGTCAATGTCACTATCTTCGTCCTCGTCGTCGACACCAACATGCCACCTCTGACCATCTGGATCCGAGCCCTCTTCTTCAGACTCATTTTCGCCAGTTGTGTCAATCTTCCTTCTCTTCGATGATCGTTCGTCAGCGTCTCCTCGGTCTTGGGGTTCATCGTCATCGTCATCAATCGTTCCCAGTCGGTGTTGGGGAATCTTGAATTCATCTAGATTCTCCTGCTCCGCGATCTCTAGGGCGTTGAGAGTGCGATTTTTCGCCGCTCTTTTCTTCGCCGGTTTATTGGATTTGCCGGCTTGCACCGGTCTTCCGTGGGCCTGACGCGGCATTGTGATTTACGCTAGATGATAGCGTTGAACCACAACAGATATGTACAAACGGAACACTGAAGGCGCCTCACCCTGCGGAGGAAAATGTCTGCCGGACATAACAATTTTCAGACGCGGAGATAATGGACAAGCTTGGCACGCTAACCCCAGCTTGTATCGACCAACCACATTAGGTAATCGTACTAACTCTTAATCAACCCACCGCAAGGCTGAGGCTCAACAACGCTACATTCCACTCGCTGCTGCTCTCTTACGCATCACCTTCTTTCCCCGACTGTTTCTGTTCTCAAGCATGTAAGGTGCTGATCTCTTGCAATCGCAGCAAACAATCTAGGTCTGTGGCTCAGAGGACTATAGGAGAACAGATCGCCACACTATGGCGGATGATGACAACCTATCTACCAAACAAAGACGTGCCCTCAAGGCTTGCGACTTTTGTCACCGAAGAGCTCGCCGATGCAGGCTCCCTTCCACCGGTGCCTCTGGATGTGTCACTTGTGCTGAATTCGGAGTGTCCTGCACTTGGGATCGGGTGTCTGCCAAACGAGGAGCGAAACCTCGCAGCTCCAGATCCCCAGCCGCGCTATGGACCTTGGACCACAGGAGGCATGGGACAAGAGAACTCGTGCAAACTCTACTCGAGAACTTTTTCGAATCTGCTTATCCTGTGTTAGTCCCTTGCCACGGTGGGAAGCTGTCCTTGCTTATCTAAAACAGGGCCATAACTATCCACGAGCAGTCGTTCATGGAGCGGTGGCACAGAAAAGATATACCGCGCGACAGAGCATCTTACGCTAAACTCATGTCAATGTGCGCTTTGAGTACCTACCGAATAACAAGCGGCGCGACCTTTTGTCCTAGGGACATTGTCCAGGATCTCAGTCCAAATACTTATCTGGAAGAGGCCCTCGCAGCGATTCCTTTCAACTTTGGGGAACCACTTGAGTTCGAATATTTACAGGCTATTGGAATCGTGTGTCTGACTGCACGCGAACGCGGAAATACCCCTTTGATGCAACAGTACCTCGGTCTCTATCACGGGGCTCTGG
This sequence comes from Exophiala sp. LBMH1013, assembly GCA_024611085.1. NCBI lineage: Eukaryota > Fungi > Ascomycota > Eurotiomycetes > Chaetothyriales > Herpotrichiellaceae > Exophiala > Exophiala sp. LBMH1013. The sequence continues at coordinate 884,436 of JAMFLB010000006.1, read as the reverse complement.
CTGAGCAAGGGTTCTACGACGAAAAACGTTGGCCCGGTGACATATCTATCATTGAAAGGGAAGAACGAAGAAGGCTCTACTGGCACATGTACCGCCTCGAAGTGCACACTTCTCTGGTTTTGGGGCATGCCGTACGCTGTCCAGAACTACAATCCGCCATCGCCTATCCAATGATTCCAGACCAAGACTTTACTGAAATGACAAGTGATTCAGAATGGCTCAGTGGATGGAATTTCATTACCGATATATACCGGGGCATCGAGCACCTTATATCGTACTTCAAGTCCCGGCGAACGACGGTAAGTCAAGCAAATCGGAGTCTATCTACGGCTTTCCTCCTCGAATATGATCCCGAGCAGAAAATCTTGAGACCATTGGCCTTGGCGCTTCAAAATTTGCCAGCACGGTTCAAGGTAGCGCGGGGAATATCCCGGGATGTCCGCCAGAATCGTTGCGGCTTTCAGACTGCGAATATCATCTGCACGTACCAGGTAAGATATGCTATTTCTGCAACAAGTGCATCATGTTCAGACTGACAATGCAAGCTCATGCGAATGCTATCATTCACCGCCAATGATATGACCTTTCACAAGGCGTGCGAGACTGCACTTGAGTTGATCGAAGAAATCTCTGCGATCCCACTCGAATATCTCAGAGCCATGGGCTTGGCGATGGTAAGGCAATTCTCTGATCTCAGGAGGTCTCCTTCTTCCTTACGTTAACAAGGCTATGTAGCTACAAGAACTCGCAGGATTTGGTCATATTCTGAGCAGCTTCATTAAGAAAGAGCTACCCCAGTCGGACTATCAGCATTTAAGGACTGTGATGTTCGACAACTGCCCCCTCTTCCTATATGTTACGTTCTTATCTGACATAGTTTAGGCTCTGCATGTCTGAGTTGCTCCAAAGCCTCGCCTCTTGCCTTTCCGCTGCTGCAGAAGCGAGTCGAAGACTTCGAGCATACGTCGATGAGATAGATCGCTTTCTTAACCCTCCACAATGCGCTGAGTATCAAAGAACGGGCAATGTACAGAGGTTCGATCAAGCCGTTGACAATCGACAGTCGTACATGGAAGAGAATGTCGTCCCCTTTGAATTGCTTCAGCGCATCCCATGGGACTGGGCAGAACAGATGCAAATATTTTGATTGTTCAGGTCATTGTTTCTCAACAAGAGGACGTTTTGGCTTTCGGCTATCGTTAAGTCATGCCATTCCTTTGCCTTCACCGACTTTCCAGGACGTCTTTTGCGTCCTAGTCCTCCACAGGTAATATTCCCCGGCTGTCATGACAGGATACTTGTTTGGATTATCCTCACTGACACACGTCGGGACGGGGTGGATCACGCTGCGCCTGTCAAAGCCCCAGAAGAAGGGGACCGAGTATCTTTCCCTCCCGCTCTCATTGATGACACGATGTACCGTACTCACGAAGAAGTCGTTTGTCTGGCGCATGAAACAATCGGCAATATTGACGATGAAAGATCCTGGAATGGGTCTGACTTTGATCCAGCGGCCAGACTTGCTCAGCACTTCCAGTCCTTCTGTGTCTGCGGTGATTATGGTGAAATACTCCACGTCAGTGTGCGCGCCGATACCGTTTTGATCATCACGAGACGCTTCTTGTTTGGGGTAATGCAATATCCTGGCCCCAGCTTCAGGCCTCCGGACTGCATCGTCAAAGAAGTCTTCTGGAAGATGCAGTGCCAAAGCAAACATGCGAGTGAGTCTACGAGCAAAGCGAATCATCTCGGTCTGGTATGCGCACAAATTCTCCTTGAACCCAGGCAGGTCTGTGGGCCAGAGGTTGATCTCTGGAATGGATGGATCAGGGAACTCTGGATCATTTGCTGCATTGTAGTTCCAATTGTACGCTTCATACAGATCTTGGGAACACGTGTCAGCCGATTCAGCTTGCGCAACATGCTGAAATTTCAGGGACAGACCTCGTTGTTTCCAACCATTGGGGTTATAGTGTTGCATTGGGTGATATCCACAATATTCGTCCGCCATCAAGTCTGTGCAGACTTGCATCTTTTTCTCGCTGGGAAGAGCGAAAAAGGATTTGGCTTGATCCATCACGTTATCAGCCAGTTTCATATCGACACCCTGATCGAAACATCAGCATGGGCATCTTTGGGAAGACAACAGTCGCGCAGTCTTACATGATTGACGATGCAAAGAAACCCAATGCCATGAGCAGCTTCACGGATTTCCTCGGCCAGTGCCTGTCGGTCTCCTGACCTCTCACTATACATGCGAGAGACATCGATGACAGGAATCTGTTCGTCTGTAGTGGAGGCATTCGAGTCGAAGGTGAAGGTCTTGCCATTGGTAAGAGTTATTGTGCGAGGTCCAGCCTCCTGTATGAGTGTCGAAGACATGGTCTTGAGCTGTGGGTGAGAAGAATTGTTTGCCCCTGGCTGCAAACGATACGATTCTGGGCGGCTCTGATTTGCCTTTGGCTAGGAGATACTGTGAGAAGACAGACCTTTTATCAGGCTGAGCAAAGTGGCAGGTGGTTTCTTACGTCCTTTACGAATCAAGCAATACGAGGACCATCTATTTACCAGTTTACCAGCCCGACCCCAAGGTCCGTTGATCCATCTCGTCCCAGCACCGGACGGGGGCGGCTAAACGGCTGAATCGATCACTGGTTGCGATATAGGAGATCGGTGACATGATTGGCTGGAGGCTGATAAATTGGTAAATGGGATAAGATGCAAGAAGATGGTTGGTTCCCTATGCAGCACACTATGTGTGACAAGGCTCCGGGACGGGATATGGAGACTCCACCCAGAACCTCCACCGCCGTTGAGACCAACTGTTGAAAGTCCGATAATGCTAATGCTGTACAGGTAACCATGATAGTCTCCCAAACGCCGGTCCCTCACTCAAGGGGCATGATATTGCTATCTCTCAAGGCCGTTGATCGACGTGGAGGATAAGTATCTCCTTATGTCCCCCCAGAGAAAGAGGGAAGAGAAGGTCTGCTTTTCCCTCTTCACGACCCATTTCATCACAGTTCTTCAGCTCAATCACCATCCAAAAAGAAAGAATGACCACCATTCAGCGGCTCATCAAGCGCCTCGAGGTCAAAAGCAATGACCACGCCTTTGCAAAGCGTGCGAATCTTGACACACGGCCTCTCGAACCAGCCAGACGAACATTTGGACCGTGGGAATTCGTGACGCTCTGGGTCATTACAGGATCTTTCAACATCGGCGGATGGACGACGGGATCATCTTTGATTGCTCTGGGCCTGAACGTATGGCAAGCCATGCTGACAGTCATCATCGGCAACATGATTGTCGGCTTGCTTTGCATCTGCAGCGGCGCACCTGGGGCACAGTGGCACATTGGATTCCCCATCATCCAAAGATGCTCATGGGGCATCAACGGCGCCATCTTCATTGTCATCCAAAGAATCTTCCTGGCCTGTATCTGGTTTTCCACCCAAGTCTACTGGGGCGGCCAATGTGTGCGCGTTTTCCTCACCGCGCTCTGGCCGTCGTTCGCCAACGTCGACACTCTTCTGGCGAACGGCACAATGACCACCGGCGACTTTACATCGTTCATCATCTTCACCATCCTGTATCTGCCACTGATATGGATCCGGCCGGAGAAATACAAGATCCCGTTCCTGGTCTCGTGCACGCTCGTCATCCCCACCATCTTCGTCTGTCTGATCTGGTTCACGGCGACGGCCAAGGGTGCTGGAACGCTCGTGCACGACGTCAGCAGTGTCGCGGGCGTGACGCAGGCCAAAGGAAGCCACCTGGGCTGGATGATGACCCTGGGCATCTGCACCAACATCAGCTCCATCAGCGTCCACATCTTCGTGCAGTCCGACTACACCCGCTACGCTCGGAAACCGCGAGACCAGATCCTGGCCCAGCTGGTCATGGTGCCCATGGGCACCATCGTCGTAGCTCTGATCGGCATCCTGTGCACATCATGCGCCGCCCAGCTGTTCCCCGAACAAAACGGCACTTTGCTATGGGCTCCATACGACCTGTTCAGTGCCCTGCAACAGCACTACGGCAATTCATCACGGTCTCGGGCCGCCGTGGCGTTTGGGATTCTCTCATTCATGGTCGCTCAGTTTGGAATGGTCGTCGCCAACAACGGCTTATCTGCCGGTATTGATCTCTCTGCACTCCTGCCCCGTTTCTTCACCATCCGCCGCGGAATGCTGCTGATGTCGGCGCTCGCCTTCATCGTGCAGCCGTGGCAACTGCTCAACGGCGCCAGCAAATTCCTCACTGTCCTGGGCGGGTACGGCGTCTTCCTGGGCCCCATGACGGGCATCATGTTTGCCGATTACTTTCTCCTGCGGCACCGGCGCATCAAGTTGACGGATCTGTATAAGCCTGATTCATCCAGTATCTACTGGTACTGGAAGGGCATGAATTGGCGAGCCCTGGTGGCTTGGGCCATGGGCGTCTGGATCACGCTTCCGGGCTTTGCGGAATTCGTGCGCTACGGAGCCGCGAAAGAGTTGTCCGGCTGGTCGCATCTCTACCATATTTCTTACCCGCTGGGTTTGAGTTTGTCGGTCTTGACTTATCTGGGTTTGAATAGGATCTCTCCTGTTCCTGGTCTTGGTGATGTCGATGCGTTTGATCACTTTGGAACGTTTGGTCCCGCAGAGACGGCGTCTTTCGATAGTGGTGGTGAGGGTGAGGGTGAGAGTTTCGAGACGGTGCAGATTGGACATGGCATGACGAAGGGGGATGATGGCGAGAAAGCCGACAAAAATATGAGAATATGAAATTGAGATGAGTCAAAGGACTTGATGCTTTGGGTAATGCTAGTTAGGGTGTCACTGCTAGTATTGCGTATGGTTGATATAGATATATATAAAGATGACATGGTTCTTTATTTTACAGGTCGCAGACACAAGACATGCTCATTGTTCATTGTTCATTGTTCATTGTTCATTGTTCATTGTTCATTGTTCATTGTTCATTGTTCATTGTTCATTGTTCATTGTTCATTGCTCATTTCTCGCAGTTGTAAGGGCTGCTGGCTTGGCTGATCATAGAAAGCCCCGGGTCTGGTGTCACGGATCAAGTCTCCAGGCGGACTGCCGCACAAATTGTATTGTATTATATGTTCGAGCCCCGGCTTCTTTGGTGTTGTGATGTATGTCAGCTGACAGGACAGACCACGTATATATATATATATATATATATATATATATATATATTGTCTTGCAGGCAGACACGATGGATGAATGAATGAATGGGAGTCTAGGACTGATAGTCAAGGCTTGCACATCTGAGACACCTACCGGTCGTGATCCCGGAGGAGCCGCTTTTCCCAAGATCAGGATCTGGAGCATGATTGCTTTCGAATGTCAATGTCAAGTTTGGCCATGTTCTCCCGGGATCGGAGATTGTCGATGTCGATGTCGAGTTCGTATCTTTATCATCCCGAAGATCCGACCAGACTCAGGCTTGTGTCGGTTTGTCTCAGCCTCGGCATCCATGATCACCTAGGACTGGCGACTGCTCCAATGTGAAGAGCACATGGCGTCGGGATCGGGTACTTCGAGGACTTGCCTACCCTCGCTGCCGTGCCTTAGTCAGAAGATTGATGATGGCAAGGCCGGGCCACGTTGCGGGCTTTCCGTTCCGTTCCATTTCTCTCGTGTTGGTGCCATGTCGAGTTTTTGCTCCTCTGCACTGTCCGCACGTCAACATGTGGGAAGTGGGAATTGGCAGAGCCTCGGATCTTGCGATTGATATCCGGAACACGGGCAGCCGTAGCCATATGTCACGGATTTGGTAATGGGGAAGTTCTGTCCAGGGGCTGGAATAGTCGAACCGAATCGATGATTTCTGAAGTACCCCATTTCTGAGATACCTCATTCCTGTGATACCTCATTTCCGTGATACCAGGTCATAGGCTCCGCATTTTATCAAACCCCGCCTCCACATCTCGGGACAGAGGCATAAGTGTTTGTCGATGCATCATCGGAAGATGCTTGCTGCATATTTCAGAACTCAACGGGGAATCCGACGATGGTTGGTTCGGATATTGCTTGATTGTTCGAGTTCCACTTCACGGCGAGATTTGATCAACGTTGTTCAGTGGTCAGATGAACTGCGACCAGTAACTACTGTCCAGAAAATCGAACAGACTGTCGCCGCCTGTGTCGAGAAGTTCGTCATCCAGAGAGGCGGTCCGTAGTGTATCGGTCGCAGAAGGTGACGGCATTGGCGCCTGCGATACCGGCCTGACCTGGCCAGCCCTGTGCATGTGTAAATCCCTCCAGTGTCGTAGCTTGGGTTCAAACACCATGAAAAGTTCCGGAACGCAGGTGGGTAAGGAGGTCCGAGATCCAGGCGGTTGGCGCATGGTCTGTTCGGCCATATTCTTCGCCTCGTGGAACTTCAGCAGCATCATATCCACCATAACCGGGAAATCGAACGTGCTGCGCGCATACGTTGGATCCCAGCCGTCTCCGGCGAATATGCAGAGCTTGGAGAGGACGATACTGACATGACCACTGAGACCCCATGTGAAGTAGGTGAAGTTGAAGCAGAGAGAGGTCGGCAGGGCGGCGAACTTGTCGAAAAACCGCTTCGTTTCGTCCAGACACGTGCACAGCATCTTCAGGCGCGTCATGGAAGAGGTGCCGTAGTTGCTGCTGGCGATGGTGTCGTGCAGGGCGACCTCGTATAGGAAGACTTGGACGAAGGAGTAATGCAGGGAGACGATATCTGCATCTTGTCAGCACAGATTCTTCATGCTCGAAGTCTGAAAAGATCGATTAAGGAGCAGAGCCAAGTGTAGTTGGACGTCGGCTTTCCCATTGGGATGCCAGCTGAAGCACACCGGGGTTCACTTGCCTGCGACACATGTGCCTTGTGACAGGCTGCTCTTCAGTTGCTCCAGCTCGGCTGCCAAAGACTTCACACAAGCACCAACTGGCGCCGACATTCCTGTCGACGGGTCCCATTCCTCGGGGCCAAGTGTGCTTCGGATCCTCCCGACCATGTGTACGATGCGCATCAGAGTGACGAGGTGTCGGTCGCCTGGGTATTCATCGGCTTGTTCCAGGACTCGACAACATTCGTCTGCATACATTGAGAACTTGAGAGGCTCCATTTCACGTGCCCATATGGACACCCTATGCCGAGGTTAGCACTGAACTGGACGAGGCAAACTGAAAGTTCAGCACTCGCAAGACACACATTGTAGTCACATAGATGCCTCCGAGGAATGCCCTCCTCTCTTCCAGGGTTCTTTCCGTCCTTTTATCCTCCATGCTTCGTTCTGTAGAACCATGGCGGATGGGCTGGCCGAAGTATCCCATGGGCCCCAGTTCAGGTTTAGAGCGCGAGCTGGCAGATTTGTTCAGACCAAGGTCGGTCACCAACGCCATCATCAGGTGCACGAGATTGCTCAGTTGCGCGCTCTTGGCATGGACGTGATACCTGTCTGGAACTTAGCATAACACCGGCTATTGCACCTGGGAGACAGACCATGAGATGAAAATCAGCAGGCCTTGCAGGAGATCGAGGTTTTGTTCTCCAATGAGAAGCATTTTGTGGCAGATCAGCTCCCTGAGCTTTCTGGCTAGAGCGGCTTGTCGTGCCAAGTCATGCCGGCAGCCGATGGTCATGATGGTCATGAAAAGAAAAGGTTTGAGTTGTCGGAGCCCATCGACTGTCTGCTCTTGGGGAATGACCACGAACGGAAGATATGGCGCCATATCTGCTCGAAAGGCGTCCAGGATCAAAGCCGCCTCGTCATCCTTGATGACCTGCTGAACGCATTCTATGGGAGAAAGCAACGCCGGATTGGAGATGATGGCTTGAGTCGAGAGGTTTGGGCCACCAACTCTTTCCGAAGCCGCAAGGACGGCGGCCACGCCGTCCAACTTTTGTTCCAGCCTGGCCACATCACTTGGAGATATCAGTAAATCCCAACCGGCTCGGCGGATCAGTCCTGGCGAAGAACTCACGAAATCCTTCCAATCTTATTGCGACGATGCGCGCCGGGTGTCTGTCCAGTACAGCTCTTTTTCAGCCGCCGGCACCTTGCAGCTATACATTAGCGAGGACTACGTGGTAAGAAGGCTCAGTTGCAGGGGAGTTAGTCACCGTTTGCAAGTAAGGCTCCCAGGATCGATCTCGCATTTGGTTTTGGCGCGTGCGCAGGGAACACACGCTCTCGGACCCCGGCCACCGTCCGCTTCACCGGGCGGCGTCACATAGGACATTATCAAGCAGATCCGCTCTGCTTTGTAGCACCATGAATTCTTCGCCAGAAACGGGACTGAGAGGAGTGAGCGGGATTGATTCTGGCCGCAGTGGACGTGAGGGTAACGTGCTTTTAGGCTACGCAGGCGGAGACGGACACGGAGACGGAGTCCGATTCCGATCGGATCCCTCCACCATCACACTAGGTACCTTTACCTACACACAGTAAGTAGTATTCTGTTTCAACAGACCCCATTGACCCTGGAGATTACCATCGCCATCGCCATCTCCATCTCCATCGCACTGGTCCCCTGCATCGCCAAACGACCTCCATGTCCATGCTCCAATCACGGGCGACATGATGAGCCACCCGGTCCCGCAACGGTCCAGTATGGTTGACTGCCTCATGTCGGTCGGAGCAGTCGGAGCAGCAATACTTCGTGATAAAAGATGAGCGGACGGAGCCTCGCGATCAGGCCAACCCTGCCATGGAAGAGCAAGGAGCGCATTTTGGCATAAGGTACGATTGAATCGTATAATATGGAAGCCAAACAAGAACAGCAACAGTCCTCGAGCGTAGGCACTGCTCAACCCAACGACGACGGCAGTGCTCCCACGTCTGTTTCGCGCAAACACACCAATAATGCCCCCGAGAAATCTAGCCTGCAGTTGTGGATTCTGTTCGCTGCAGTGTTCTTTTCGGTGTTCCTCATGGCCATGACCGGCTCAATCATTGCAACAGTCAGCCAGCCCTTCTGCTGCAAAGAGCCAGGCTATGCTGACCATGTGCTCCAGGCAATCCCTCAGATTACCAGTCACTTCAACTCGCTCCAAGACATTGGCTGGTACGGTTCTGCCTCCCTGGTTGCAACGTACGTCTTCCTTGCATCACACCGATCCGCAGGCCGACCCAAAACAATGACTGATACCGATCAGATGTTGTCTGCAGCCTTTTGTTGGCAAACTATACACTCACTTCCCGACCAAGGCAAGATAGAAGGCCGATAGGACCATCAGAGGATTAGTACTGACCTTTCATTAGTGGACATACCTAATCTTCATGTTCATCTTCACTGTTGCATCGGTCATCTGTGGCGTCGCCTCATCTTCAAACATTCTCATAGGTGGGAGAGCCGTGCAAGGCGTTGGGAGCGCTGGCTTGTTGAACGGTGCCTTCACCGTCATCGCCGCGGCTGCTCCTGATGACCAAAAGCCAAGTGAGTCTACCGTTGGAACCGAGGACCAAACCTCGCCTGACGTCTTCAAACAGTGCTTACTGGAATTGGGATGGCCTTGTCGACCGTCGGCCAGGTCATTGGCCCCATGGTAGGGGGAGCTCTGACAGAAAAGGTCTCATGGCGTTGGTGTGAGTGACAGCATGATCGATGTGATGATGGCCTTGCTGACGAGTCCAGGTTTCTACATCAATCTGCCTTTCTCTGGCGTCGTCCTTCTAATTCTGTCGACTCTCTCCATCCCCGAGCAAACCGAGAAAAGGCCTTTCAAGAAGAGTTGGAAGACAACCGTCAGAGAAGAACTCGACCTCGTAGGCCTTGTCCTCTTCGCCCCGGCGTGTGTCATGTTCCTCCTTGCGGTCATCTGGGGTGGCAATAAATTTGCCTGGAAGTCTGCCACCATCATCGGCCTGTTTTGTGGCGCGGGCGTTACAATGATTGTCTTTGCGCTCTGGGAGAAGAGCAGGGGTGAAAAAGCCATGATCCCTCTAAGGATCATTCGCAAGCAACTGGTAATCTCTGGTTGTGTCGCCAGTTTCTTCGCCATGGCTACGAACCTGGTACTTGCGTATTACCTTCCACTTTGGTTCCAAGTCGTCAAGGGAGTAACGCCCTTGATGAGTGGCGTAATGATCCTACCCACTGCTATCTCTCAAAGCATCGGTGCCGTGGTGGCAGGCAAATTCGGTGAGTAGTGACATTTGACCCTTCCTGCCCTCAAGTCTGATTCATGGGACAGTCCAAGTTTTCAGGTATTGCGCTCCTTGGGCCATGTTTGCGTCCATGATAGCTTCCATCGGTTCAGGCCTGATGACAACATTTGTCCCTTCGACGGGTGCCGGAGCGTGGATCGGATACCAGATCCTCGTTGGCTTGGGCCGTGCCTCGGTCTTTCAGATGGTAAGCCAGAAGACCGCCTTTTCCCAGTCCCTCCAGAAGACACTGACATTCTCTGTTTGCAGCCAGTCACAGCAGTTCAGGGGTTTTAACCCCCTAAAGAACAAGCCCTGGCCACTTCCCAGATCTTCTTCTTCCAGTACCTAGGAGGCACAATCTTTCTCGCTGTTGCAGAAACCATCTTTACAAGCCGTCTACGCTCTTCGCTGCATCAGGATGCGCCCAGCGTCAATCCCGAGGCCATTGTCGCTGCGGGTGCGTCGGCCGTAAGGTCCATTGTATCGAAGGCTCAGCTGCCTGGTGTGCTGGAGGCTTACAGCCACGCAATAGTAGGCACGTTTGTGAGTTCGCCTCTCATCATAGACCAGTGATCACGGAGCTAACTCCACATCCAGTATCTAGCGGTCGCAGGCGCATCTGCAGCCTTCTTCGCATGTATAGGGCTGGGCTGGAAGAAACTTCCGCAAAAAGGGCCTGCGAAGAAGAAGGATGTTGAGAACTCCGACCAACCTAAAGCACGAGAGAGTGGCTACCCGGACGCTTGCGCCTGATAGGTCTGGTCTCTTTCTGGCGATATCCTGAAGGTGACGTGTGTCTAGTTCTTTGTGTATATCCCGGATAGTAATGAACAAGTTCTCCTGCGGCGTATCACGTAGTGATTGTCTTTGGACCAGTTGATGCGTGGCTTGAGCCGATTCTTATTCTTGGGGCCAAATGTGCTAGATTTGACCTCCGGCGTGTTCCATGGTGAGCCCGTATATCAAACAGACACTCAAGTAACACTCATAGGCATGATCATCACGGCCATTCTGGCGGACCCTGGACGGTGTATCACCGCTCTGCCAGACTCCTCGTCGTGATCCCAGTGGCGGTGATCGATCACACACACAGACGCCAGCTCCCATCATCGACCAAACCCTGCCTTTACACCACTCCATCGACAATCGCGTCTTGATAGGACCATCTGGGGTTTTCATTTTCCGATAGGGTTCAAGGAGTGTGGGGTGATGACAAGTTGAAGGGAACCCGCCTTCAACCCTCCTCTCCACCCTGTCAACGCAAGGTGCTGCCAACACAACCACCATATAACCAAGGGCGGTGTGCAGTGTGTTGCTTGTTCGCGTCATGACCGGCCCAGAACGATTAGTTAGACATAGTTAGACAGTCATGTACCACATACTGTGGTACTAGGTAAAGGTACCTACCTACCTTAGCATGCCGTTCCTCATCGGTTCGATTTCAAAAGAACCCGCCGCGGAACGAAAACCCGAACCGTGGCCTTCAGCTTCATGATGTCAAAATGGTCTACAACTATGTATTCAAATGAATCAATGACCTTTTCTCCTCCAGACGCTGTCTGTAGTGTCTCGACGTCAGCCCTGGCTGGGCGGGATGGTGACGTTATACACTACACACTACATGCCCATTATACCTGATGCAATATAAGATTAACCTCTGGGTACTTTGCCGTCATTCACCTTCCTGGTATTGTAGAGAACCTCGAAGTCGAACCTCACATCATACTATACGCAGTAACACCCTCAATTCTAGCAGCTCCTAAATCAGAAAAGACGCAAGGAAATCATGTCGACCAACGCCAACGCAGAGTTCAACAAGCAGGACACCACCACCGACGACATCCCCCAGGGCGGAGACACCATCGACAACTCGTACGCCAGCCGGTCCGGCCAGGACCAGATACCGGTATTGAAGGACGAGACTCCAGTTGAACAACCCAACGATGCACGGAATCCTGACTCGGACGAGGCGCTAGGTAAGAGCTCGATTTTCTATCCCCTGTCCCCAATCCCCAATCCCCGCCATGTCTACCTTTCAGCGCGATCGCGAGTTTGGCTGACTGTCGGCACCAGCGCAAGACGACGCCGAAGCGATTGACAAAAGCAACATTGTCAAGGGTGGTCGGACTCGAGGAGCGACAAAGCCTGCTGGCACGTACCAAGATCCCGAGGGCGAGGATGATCTGCCTGCGGATGATGGCACTTCTGCTGTCCGTTGAGCTGGAGTTGGATTGAGCTGGGATGAAAAATAATACAGTACCTAGGTGTGCAAGGCTCTGGGGGAGGGTTTCTGTTGTCTAATGGTACCTAGGTACCTATATACAGTCTTGGCTATACCACAGCATATCTTCCGTGGTAGAGCAGTTTGAACGTTGAACTCTGGCATCATTTCGAATTGGACACTTGTTTCACGCGCTCAATTCCCTGTTGTCGTCGTTGTCTGTCCTGCATTCAAGTTCGCCAGATTCGCTACTTGCACAGGCCCTTTTTGGCCATTTGCACAAGCCGCCAAACCTGCCCTCCGTCAGGCTGTTCAAGTTCAAGTTTAAAGCGGCCGTTCGAACTCTCCTAGGTACTTTAGGAGAGCTCTGTCGAGCTACAATATGAGCGACGTCGGTGTTTCTTTTTAAAGGCCAGGTTGCCGCTTTAGATATAAGCTCCTTCGGTCTAGTAGTACTGGGCAGCCGCCCATAACCTTCGAGAATACTCCACTCCTTAAAACTCTACTGGCTGTCGGCCACCCTTCTTACCTGAAAGGCTTAGCGGCCTGTGCAGTAGTGAGTCTCGTTGTGCTAAAGGGCGACTAATACTGCCTTAGTGGGAAGGCACTCATCTTGGCCGAACTTTTCCATTGAGATGGTAATGTGCTTGCATTGTCCCGTGTTGCGGCCTCAGTTCCTCGCACCTCCCACCGCTTCAGATCCTAGACACCAGCAAGGACACCGACAGTCTTGCTCGTGTCTTGACCACCACCATGGTTAAGCCATCGCCGCAGCTGTGTGCGCGCCTCCGGTTCACCACCAAAGATGTCGGCCGCGGATTCTATCGAGGAAACCGGACAGGATCCATGGGTTCGCACACCGAGTTTGGCGGCTATGTTGTCGACTGGCGGAAGACACCAAATTTCAACGCACCTGTCGCCCAGGACTTTTCGGTCAGTTGGCCTTTTGGAAGGGTGGAGATGGGTAGAGTCTGGTCGCTAACCTCGCTGATTACAGCTCACGCCATTCGTTACGCTGGAGATGGAACGCACGACTCGAGTGCAAGATCGACCTGATGGGACCACATATACGCCGGACAAAGTCGATGGTGTGGAGTTTTTAAGACAATGGGCGCGGCTCAATCCAGCAGAATACGAACCAGTCGTGGAACACCAAAAGGCGGAAAGACGAGCGCAGTTAGAATGGCTCACCATACCAGACGAACAGAGGATCCGGTTGGAATCCGAGCAAGAGGAGCAGAAGCGTCAAGAGGCTGCTGCCGAAGAGGCCCGAAAGCTGGAAATTGTCATGGAAAATAAAGAACGCCGGAAAGCCCAAGAAGAGGAGGAGAGGCGGCTGCAGGCTGAAGCCGAACGGCAACGGCAGGTCCGAGCCCAAGAGGAACAACAAAGACTAGAAGCGGAAGAAGAGGAGCGACGTCTACAAGCTGAAATAGAGGCAAGGAACAAACTGGCTGCCAGCCAGAGACTGCGGGTCGAGGTGAAACGGATACGTGATTCGGCACGGCAGGAGTCGGAGCGGTCGTTGACTGAGGAAGGTCGTCGACGGAAGAATGAAGGCTTGCCTCCAATGAAGAAGGCGCTGAAGAGAATGATCAGGGCCGAGTTATTTGCTACGATGCTGCGACAGGCTGGGCTGGATGCCGAGCTTCAGTCAAGATCACCGGAAGAACTGCAGAAGCTTTTGTCCAAGGAGGAGATTGAGGTGCTGAACAAAACTGCACAAGCGTCTAGCAGTGAGAAGACGGCGAAATTGGCGCTGTGAAAATGTCCAGACATTGAACTGTACCAAAAGGGGTTCGTGTCCACGAGGGCCATGGAGGGAATACCGTTTAGCCCCGGCTGAGTCATGGAAGATGGAACCTCCGCCGTGGACATCTCGCTCATGAGCAACTGAAACCTACTGAGCGGCCGTGGTCGAGGGTCTTGAGGACAGACATTGGACTGCAGCCCCAGAATCAGTGGAACCCGCTTCCTCGGCAATATCCAGCATTATCTCTGGGCTGCAGCACCACAGCATACTGCACGCATCGGGGGGCGTTGTCAGTCTCGACCTCATCAGCTCTTCTAATCGAGACGATTTCGAAGCAGGTTTTTGAGTGTTGTTGCACCTGGTGATGGATGAAGCTCTGCCATACTCGGGACACCCCCTGAAGAAGGCAGACATGCAGCCATTTCGAATTTCTTGGTGACTAGGATGCGAACAAGTACGCGCCCCGTGGGTCAGCATCAGCTGGCGGTTGGGTGTATTGTATTGTACTACTATTACTCGCACACTTCCCCGTGTACAATTTGTCCGGTGTATATACCTCATACATCTACATATATGGTTCAGACTTCAGACTTTAGAATCCAGTATCCAGAATCGCACATGCGGCTACTATCTGTTCGAGAACGCAAGTACCTGACGTAGCTGGCCAGCCTCGCTTACGTACTTATAAAAATGTGACAAGGCTGCGCTTACGAGTTGCACTTCTCCGCCGACATGAAGAGACGATGTAACATGGCTCAGGGCGGGAGAATCTCCACGATTGCGTGCTTAGTCAAATGCTCGGCTGTGTATAAAACCCACGGGATTCTTGGAAAACAGGGCTACATTGCACCTAATTGTCGAGATTTCAAGTCCTATACTGATGCCCACGAACCAGGTTTATCACGGTCGCAGCAACAGACGACAATGAATACGTTCATAGACGAGACACAGCCGCTGCTGCGAGAAACGACGGCCGACAGCGCGGACAACAAATCCGTGACACCGAACGAACTGGTGGTTGACTTCGACCCTGACGGCGACGATGAAAACCCTCTGGACTGGCCGGCGACCTATAAATGGGCCATTGTTGCACTGCTGTCGTTCATGGCTTTCACAGTGTAGGCTGCCATATACCATTGATTACACTGTTTCCGTGCTTGAGGAGAGACTGACTGACTTCTTACTAGGACATTCACCTGCCTCTCGGTGGTCCCTGTATCGAATCACATCGTGGACGAACTGAGTCACGGCCACCCGAGCAAATCATCCAGTGTGTTACTCGTCACGATCTGGGAACTGGGCGAGTCGGCAGGTCCGCTCTTCATTGCGCCTCTGTCGGAGATATTTGGACGATACCCAGTGTTCAACGTGGCCAACGTCCTCTTCATCGGCGCCACCACCCTCGCCGCCTTGTGCCAGAGCACTCCGCTCTTCATTGCCGCCCGAGCATTGACCGGTCTAGCGGTGGCATCGAATGTGCTCAGCCCAGCTATCGTCGGCGACATGTTCGTCTCCGACCAGCGCGGCTCGGCGATGAGTGCCGTCATGGTCGCGCCGCTGATAGGCAGTGCCATTGGGCCAGCGATCGCGGGCCAAGTGGCGCAGAGCCTGGGATGGCGGAATGTCTTGTGGATCAGTGTCATGCTGGCCGGTATCTGCGAGGTGGTGTTTTTGACGTGTTTTCGTGAAACCTACAAAGTCACCATCCTCAAACGCCGGGCCGCAAGGTTGCGCAAGGAATCCGGCAACCCTGAGCTCAAGACTGTTTTTGGCGATCCTGATATCAAGACTGAAACTCAGCACAAGTTCTGGGATTCCATCATGAGGCCGGCCGTCGTCTTCTACAGCTCCTCTGTTTTACAGATCTTGTCGTTGTTCGCTTCTCTCCTGTTTGCATACTTCTACATCATGTCTACTACTCTCCCGGACATCCTGGAAGGTATCTACGGCCTGTCGCCTGCGAAGACAGGCTCAACCTTCATCAGTGTCAGTAAGTAGTTGACCGACCTAGCGAAAAGCCCACCATGCTCGTCCCCTCGCCTTGCTGCAATTCATCATGGCACCTCGTTTCCTCCCCCCTGCCATTTGCCTAGTCGACCCCTTTCTATACTGGTGGTCTCTGACCGTGTTTTTCTTCCAGGCATCGGCTCCGGCATCAGCGTAGCAATCATCAACCGAACCCTCGACGCAATCTACATCCATCTACGCAGCCGCAACAAAGGCATGGGCCAGCCCGAGTTCCGCCTCCCAATAGTGATAGTAGGGGGTTTCGCTGTCCCCTTCGTCGTCGCCCTGTACGGATGGACGGCACAAGCTCGCCTCCCACTATGGGTTCTGGTCGTCACCTTGGGCTTGCTCGGCCTGACGACGATGCTGGGCTTCATTCCGTTGATCACTTACGTTGTCGACGCATTCAAGCTTCACTCGGCATCGGCGGTCACGGCGGTCATTGTCACCAGGTGTCTCATGGGCACGTTTCTGCCGTTGGCAACGCAGCCCTTGGTCGATCGGCTTGGGTATGGTTGGGCATTCACGGTTTTTGGCGCCGCGAGCCTTTGTACCGCTCCTATTCCTGTCTTGCTGTTTCGCTATGGTGTGCGGTGGCGGCTGAGGTCGAAATATACGAGTGAAGAATAGTGTTGGATCAGTCTCGCCATGTTCTTGAAGATGTCTGTCTGCATTTGCATATCTATACAGTGGAGGAGCATTGAGGCGGGGCCATTTTTGGACATAAGCTGATATCTACGGTGCTAGAAGGGGAAACCGATTGTTCCATAGGCCCCCAAAATATTGATAGACGGGGAGAGGCGTACGGGGCTGGACCAGACACGAACCAGGCAGAAAGGTAGGAATCCTGTTCTACAGATCGATCCGGGAAAGATGACCCATAACCCTTCCTTCCGACTCGCTCAAGCCAGAAGCCATTCCTTCACCAGCAGATCCTAAGGGACCTCAATGATATCAATCAAGACAGCAACAACACCCAAAGCCTGCTACCCCAAGGGAAGAAGACCATTCAAGCCCGTGATGCCCTGATAGAGTGTAAGTAGTGCTATACCTGGCCACGACCAGCATATCCAAAGCACAGTGAGCCCACGTCCGTTTCCATTTCCGTTTCCGATTTCGAACCACGAGAGTCCTTCCTGTCCAACATCACCCACCATATCAAATCCAAAACCAGACCCAACACCGGGTGCCCTCCAGCCTCACAACACCAGCCCCTCCCTTGGCGACGAATATCAAGGGATTATATATTGCAGAACCAGAATTTCTGTCACAATTCACAGGCCCCGGTGGTTTGGTTCAGTGGTAAAGCTACCTTCCTTGCAACTCTGCAAAATGCACCCACGTCCCACCACCGGGGAGGTCCTCGATGGTTTGGTTCAGTGGTAAAGCTACCTTCCTTGCAACTCTGCAAAATGCACCCACGTCCCACCACCGGGGGGTCCTCGATGGTTTGGTTCAGTGGTAAAGCTACCTTCCTTGCAACTTGCAAAATGCACCCACGTTCCGCCACCGGGGGGGTCCTCGACCCCAACCTTACAAAAAAAACTCGGGTTCAATTCCCGGGTTTCACCTCCCTATCTCAACATCCTTTGTGGTGTGTTGGGTAGGGAAGGTGTTTTTGGTCTTTTGCAGCTCTCCTTCTTGGGGAAGGAGATGAGGTCAGATATATAGATACAGAGTATGTACCAGAATCAGATGTTAGAGGTATGGTATGGTGGATTGTCATACTCGTGGAATGGAGACAGGTTCGAATGCCTTATTTTTGGGCGAAGTCGGTCCATACCTACCAGATATCTCAGATGATCAGGTGAGTCATCTGATTACCTTGCCTACCTTGCCCAAGGTCCTCCAACTCTCTTGTAGTGAGTAAGGTATGCCCAACGCGAGACGGTGGAAATACAAAGACAGGGTTGATCGACAAGGTAGTCAATCAGTCAGTCAGGCTTTCAACGTATGCGAGCCCTCGTCGCTGTCTATCGACGATACCCCCTTTTGCCTCTGGCAGAAGGTCGCCGCCGCCTACTACAAGTAGCCGTTCCAGATCCTGCAGACATGGTGCTCTTCCATCTCTTCTTCTCGGTTCGGGACACGTCCTTGCGCTCGCCAGGTCCGACCAGCACAGTCATCAGAGCTGTACACCAGACTTGGTGTCCAGTATCGGCGCAATTAACAATCTTCGACGCACGTCTTGAGGTCATGCATGCTCAGCCTCTCCTGTCTTGTCTTGTCATCACTATTATTGTCCCTTCAAGTTTAGGCTTTGAGCCCTTGCCAAGGTAAGCCGAACTCAAGCCTTCAGGGCGAGGGTGATAGGTCCGCAAGCCCGGGCCCACCTAAGAAGACCCTATGGAACGCCATCCGAAATCCAACATACTTGAATTAATTGGCCCAAAATTATGGCATAAAATCGCCAGCGTGGCACAATTGGTCAGCGCGTGAGACTTTTATTACAAAAGAAAATCTCAAGGTTGCGAGTTCGAGCCTCGCCGTTGGCTTTTCTTTGTTTTTGGGCTCTTTTGTTTTTGTTCCGCTGTACTGTGTGTTCTTGGGGTTCGTCCCTGATTCGTCGGTAACTTGTAGTTCCTATCATTCTTTGTCTGGAAGCACTGCAGATTCTCTACACTAGTAGCCCGAGATCTATCGATTAAATTACTGCATTAAACATTTCTCACTCAATTAAGCCTAACGTTGGGCTTTAGGGCCCTCGGGCTCACCTACCTAAGATTAGAACTTGCAGCCCGAAAGGTCGTACTCTTCCTCTCCCGCCAACGGATCCTTTGCATCTGAGCGCAGGCAGATTGTAGCGCTGGTCTGGCTGACCTCTGCACTGCAGTGTCAGCTGATTGGAGATGAATGTGGTTGGAATAAACGACATCTCCATGATCAACCTTCTTATCTTTCCCGGAGACGTGGGCCGGAGTGGATCTGATGATATCAACTCGGCGAGCATTAGCTTGATGTCATGTTGCTGATAAGGACATTGGAGGGAGACAGAAGAAAGAACAGGGGAGGGACCTTGTCAGTACGTATATACTGTCTCTATCTGTCTGTACCTGTGGCTGTCTTATTCCATGTATAACCCCTGGTCTTGCTGGATTAGGATTGCAGAGGTTATTGTATAACCCGCAAGACTCTCAACAGAGCCGAGCCTCTTGCATATCCATTGGTGATCAAGCCTGGCCCCTGTGATTGAACGGTCGCTCTCAACACAAATGATTGCATTGTGCTTCAATAGCATTGCATAGGTCTGAAAGGCCTTCGACATGCCCTTCTCATGTCTGGCACGAGACACAACCCCTTGCAAGGAGGCAGAGCAACAACCACTCCTCCACCAAGATGGCTATGCGGTGGGAGCCGTACCGAATCCTCGATATGGGCTGGTATCATCCGAGGACTCGACTGCAGATCTGCACGCCCTTGATCACCCTACCTTCACAACCCTCAAGCTCCTGGCTGTGATGCTGAATTTTTTCGTTGGTGGTGTTGTTGTGACGGGCATCGGGGTGAGTCAATGCTCTATTGAATCGGTACACAGTAGTATCAAAATGGCTGACCATAACAGGTACTATTGCCTAGGGTGAGTCGACTCTCGACATATGACATATTCCTTACAAGTCTTCGACCGATCAGACCTGTTGACTTACATCCTGTATAGATTGGGGCGTATTATGGTGTCCGTGATGGCACGACGGCACTGATCTTCCCCACCGCTGTCACCGGCTATGTTTGTTCCACGGTGGTGGTCGAGATCGTTCATGGCCGTCTCGGTCGGCGAGGGATCGCGTTTCTGTCGCCAGCCATACGACTCCTGGCAATGGCTATCCTAGCCACAGGTTCTTATTTCCCTGTCACCCTGGCAGGATATTTCCTGATGGGCTTCGGAACCGCCCTTTCGGACACGGGGTTCTCTGCATGGGCGGCCAATGTGCCTCGCGCCGGCGTGGTCCAGGGCTTTATGCACGGATCGTTCTCAGTCGGGTCCATTCTGGGACCTTTAGTGGCCAACACATTGCTGAAGAAAGGATTCAGATGGTACGAGTTCTATCGGACAACAGTAAGTTCTCGACCCCATCCATGCCTTAGTGTTTGTCTCTGACTCAAACCTGGCAGGCATCGCTCCTGGTTGTGGAACTGCTGGTTCTCTGCCTAGCTTTCCGGCTCGACGATGCCGACAAATGCTCTTCGGACCACGATGATGTGGACGAACCGGACAGTTGCAACGCTCTCCGGCATCGAGCCACTTGGATCTGCGGCGCCTTTTGCTTCTTCTACGTTGGTCTGGAAAGTAGGTCGACGTCCAAACACCATACTATGGTACCTCCCCTCCCACTGTGTACCGTAGCTAACATGTGACATGTCATGAACCAGATTGCTTCACGGACTGGGTTGCCGTCTTCATGCAACGTGCTCGCCACGCCGAACCAACAACAGCCTCGCTAGCCACTTCTATGTTTTGGATCGGCATGTCCTGTGGTCGTTTCATTCTAGGTCCACTCAGCCAGTATATCGGCGTGAGGACAGCCGTGGCAGGCTATCTACTTGCATTGATGCTTTTGCAGGTCCTTTTCCGACTGTCGGAGGGCGTCACTGCTTCGTTGCTCATCCTGGCCGGTTGCGGCCTCTTCTGTGGGCCAATGTTCCCTTCTGGGATCCTCCTCCTGTCTTACAAGCTACCCTCGCGTGCCCAGGTCGGCGCCGTCGCAGCAGTTTCGGCACTAGGGCAGGTTGGGGCCGGTATTGCCCCTTTCGTGGTCGGTGTTCTGGCAGATACTCTCGGCATCAAGCACGTACTCAGTGTGATCTCGGTTCTTTCCACGTTGGCCCTGCTGGTCTGGGTCATCTTTGCGAGACTGCCGAAAGCCTCGTCCGAGCTTCGCAGGCAATCTCTCGAAGAAGCAAAGCGGATGTCTGTATGAGGTCCATCAACCCCTGCATATTTATAGATCTCTTTTTGGCATGTTCGGGATCATGGGTGGGCATTTTGGATAGACGACTTGTTTGCATGTTTTAGAAGTCATGAGCTATGATGATAATGATTGTTATTGGTGTATACTGAATATTTATGCTTTCGGAGCCTAGACAATGCCATGATGATACCAGATCTGAGGGGCTGCTTACCTGCCTCATCCCAGCCTGAAGTCCACTGAATGGATACCTTCACAGCCCGAAGTTGTTGGACATCACTGCTGAGACAGATACATGACATAGATTGAACCAAATGTGATGCTACCAAGTGTGTGGCACGGTACCAGCAAGGTGTACCTACCTATACAACACCAACGAGGTATAGATGTCAGCCTGACATGTGACTGCGCGTCGTGTCACGTGCAAAGCCGTTCACCATGGCTTGGCACAAGTAAAGCATGTCGAGGCTGAAATGCAGTGAATCAAGATGCGTCACTGTTCAATGTCAACCCACCGAATCTAAGTAACTTGAACTCGTTCCTACGCCGCCCTCATTCACGTCTGATTCACTTCACTCAAACAAAACAGTTGGTTGTGACGTACAAGAAGACAGTTCTGCAACATTTTCAGTGCAGCGCGACAACAAATATTTGACGACGCCCAAAAATGCTGCCCGTGTAGGCTCACAGGACGACTTTGAACGCCATGCAAAGTCTGCCTTTTTGGTTATCGTCTCGGTCGATCCGTCTTTTGGCGGATCCGGTATTTTTCCTTTCACAACATAAGCAGTGGACAGAGAGATAGACCCGCGCAATGGCGCCTCCACAGGCACAAGCATCATACAAGAAACAGCCAGGCCTGCTGGCCATATCCAAAGACCGCAAATCAGTATCATGGACGCCAGCACAACCACCGGATGCCGCGCCAGCACTGGTCATCTCAGCCGCGAACATCACCAACCTACAACAGACGCCGGAGTCGAGTGCGAAAGTCATGCTGAAGATATTCGCCCAGACTCCAGGTCAAGCGGAACCAGTGGCTTATGTTTTCACATTCACCTCTCCCAACGACCCGAGAGGCGAGGCGAATGCGATCAAGGACGCTCTAGCCAGTGTGATTCAAGCGCAGAAAGCTGCCGCAGCGGCTTCGACTTCCTCTGGTGGCCAATCCGCTGCCATGACAATCGCGAACGCCGTGTCCGGCGGCGGCAGTGGTCGAACTCGCAACATATGGGAGGACGACGAGCGGTTGATTACGGACGTGAGACTACAACAATCGCTCATGCAGGAAGATCCGAATCTCCAGAGAACATTCATGGAAGCTCTCAGCTTGAAACCAGACTCGATATCGACCACGCAGTTCACCCAACAGTTCTGGTCGTCGCGAGTCCATCTGTTACGTGCCCATGCAATCGCCCAAAGCCAGGGAAGAGGCAAGTACAACGTCTTTTCCGAGCTACGGCGCGAAGACGGAGGCACCAAGCTCAGCCTGACCCAAGACCACGTGCGTGCCATCTTCGAGCAGTACCCGGTCATGCGGACCATCTATGATCGAGTGGTGCCGCATCGATGCAAGTCCGAAGTCGAGTTCTGGTCGCGATTCTTTCAAAGCCAGTTATTCATGAAACTGCGCGGTCTCAAGTTCGACCCGACCAAAGAATCTCGCGACAAATACCTCGACACCGACGAATTCCTCAACCATCCCGAGCTGACTGGGCTGCGACCGACATCGACCGAGCTGCACATACCCAAATTCATTGACCTGGAAGGCAACGAGGAGAATCACAGCCAACGCAAGGGCAATCGCCCAGACAGCGAACTTCGAGCCACAGCACTAGAAAAAGCACCTATTATCCGCAAGCTGAACGCCCTAAGCGAGAAGCTGATGGCCACAGTCAAACCGTCAGACGCGGACGCATCGGCTCCTATTGGCATGTCAGAAGCTGAATACGAGAGACTCCGGCTCCGCGACCTGGAGGGCGACCCAGAACAACACCGCATCATCTTGAATATTCGAGACCAAAGCCGTTTTTTCTCAGACAGTCGATCCGCGCAAGACGGCGCCGACGGTAACCCCTTCCGCCAACTAGATCCCAGCAAAGCCATCCAAGCCGTCTCCCAGGACGTGGCGGCTCGCTTCCCACAGCCAGGAACAGGCATCATCCCAATCGAGGCATACGAAGGTGAAGCCGAAGCCGAAGCCGAAGACGAGGAGGCAGAGATGGACGAAGAAAACCCATCATCGCCAGCAGAGTCCGGCTCATCCGCGGCAATGCACCACATCATGTCCCTGATCCAGGCGCACCGGGATCAAACCAAGGAAATCCCGCAAGCCTCGGGCCTCAGCTCGGCCATCTACGACCGCCTGACGCTCACGCACGCCACGACGATCGAGTTCCTGCGGCAGTTCTGGAGTGCTTTCTTGTCCGGCGACCCTGCGCGCGCGAACCAGGTCGCTTCGCTCGTGGAAAGTCTCAATCGCGCACTCGACCGGATCAACGTCCTTGCCGAGGATGCTGAGCGCGAGCGACAAGACCATATCCTTGCCCAGGAGCGCAGTTTGGAAGACCGCTTCCGCAAGACCGGCAGGAGGCTGAGACTCGACCATTCTGCTATCCTGGGCGGTGGCGCCGTCGTTAGGCAGCTGCTCGGCCCGGTCACCAAGAGTCTCGCTAATGCTGTAGATAGGTATAGGCAGGCTTTTGAGGAGCAGACCAGAGGCATTACTGATGGATGAGATGAGATGAGATGAAATGGGATGAGACTTGAATGGATGGCTGGTAATAGCCGCTCTACTGTACTATGTAATCAATAGCAGACGACATAGCAGGACATGGCGTGACTAGGTATTCAAAAGGCTAGAGCTGCAGCAGCAGACAAGACACTCTTATTCTGATTGAAGCCATGGTCTGAACTAACCAGGCCCAAGCAGCTCCTACATGTACAGCAATGGTATTGTTGTGGTGGTGGCTGTCCCCTCCAGCCTGTCGATGGTTGTTACTAGAGTTGTGTTGTTGTCCGCATATTGAGTAGTGTGGTATTGCAGGTTGAGTTCGCCTGGATACTTATTGCCCTTATGTGATCTCTCTGAAAAAGGGTCATCCCACAAGGGGGTTCGGGATCATGAGGATATTGCTGGACCGTCTCTATTTTCTTTTAGTAGCGAAGAGTAGTGCCGTACATGTGGCTAATTGTGGCCATAGTAAGGTACTTGTCTACCCAACCTAAGGTAGGTAGGTAGGGATTTGTCTCGTAAGGCCGTGCATCCATCGAGGTGGTTATGGCGTATCAAGACCCCGTGAAATATCCCAATATCTGTCTCCCGAATCCTCTCCGCGCGTCGTCCTGTCCGGCATGCACATTGTCGCTGACGTTTCGCATCCCGTCAGCCGAGCTCCCTTCTTCCTCCAACCTCCTTCTCAACCCTTCAAACTGGCCCCGCTGTTTCCGTTGACTTGTTTCTCCGACCATCCAGGCCGGAACTCGCCATCTATTCAGCTTCCCAGGTAACAGTTCTCCCATCCACGCACTCCCCACGATCCAACCCACCGCAGCCGGCATCAACTGGTAGGGAAACTGGCTCAAAGCGAGCTGCGCAGCGAGGACATAAGTCGTGGATTTATCGCTCAGCACAATCCCAGGAGTGCGACCACCAGCATCACCATCACTCGAAGAAGCCGTTTGACTTGTACCCGGACCGCCCGTCACGATCTTATACCTGTATAACCTTGGGATCTCGTCTGTCCAGACACTCAGCGCCGCGAACACCACGGCAGTCAGGCCCGAGGGGATATAATTGTAGAGGCCCAACGTGGTTGTCTTGAGAACCAGACATAGCGCAGGCAGCAGCAGCATGTTCACCCAGAAACAGACCACAATGAAGCTGGCGTACTTGCGACTGCCCCACAGCCGCTCCAGGACGCGGAACTGGTACAAGAGCGCGACAGAGAACAGTAGTTCGGTCGACGAGGTGTATGCGAGCTGAAAGGTCAATAGGCGCGAGAACTGTAGGTACGGCCAGAGGTGAGGCGTGGGTTTGATAGGGAGGAGATGTTTGATGTCGAGGACCGACGTGAGGATGCTGGTGCAGATACTGCTGAGGATCAGGAACCGCGACACCGGCGTGTGCGAAAACCCGGATGTGGTGACCATTGTGCACTGCTTCTAGAGCTTCTGCTCATACTACCTATAGGAGGAGCATTGTATGAGGAAAGGGAGAGAGAGTGCAGACAGGTAGGTATGTAGTATCGGCTGCAGGTGTCGAAAGTGACAAGTGACACTGTGTATCTTTCACATGCAGTGCGCCATGTGGAGGCTGCAAAACCGTCTGTCTCTCCGCATTTGTCGTCGAGTGGCTGCGATTTGGAGATTTATGACGAACATCGCGAGAATTTTAAGAGGCGCCGTATACGATAGTCTCATTGTCTTCGAGTCATACGTACCCGCCATCCTCGTCGACACTGGAACTGATGTCCCAACAGAAGATTGATTGTATGGGTTGAAGATGGACACGCAGCAGGCGTCGATGCCCGGCGCTTTTCCTTCCGCCGAAGACAGTGTTCCTTTAAATCGGACCCCGAAGAGACGGTTCGTCGGTAGAAGGGCCGCAGAAGCGCAGACAAAGCACCAGCAAGATGCTGGTTCATCGGTGGAGGAGACAAGCGCCGTGATTGCCGGAGGTATGGAGGAATCCCTACGTCCTCAACGCGAATCAAATTGACATGATATAGCCCGGCGAAAGACACCGCGAGCCCTGAACCAAATACCGCCAGAAATCCTCGATGACCCCGATATACAGGCGGCTGTCGCTCTACTCCCTCACAACTACAGCTTCGAAATCCCCAAAACTATCCACCGCATACGGACGCTGCAGGCCAAAAGAGTTGCGCTTCAATTCCCCGAAGGGCTGCTTATGTTTGCGACCACGATCTCGGATATCCTGACACAGTTCTGTCCCGGGACGGAGACTCTGATCATGGGCGATGTCACATATGGCGCCTGTTGTATCGATGATTATACAGCCAGAGCCCTGGGATGCGATCTCCTCGTTCATTACGCCCATAGCTGTCTGATACCGGTGTCGGCCAGCAAGATCGCCACCCTGTACATCTTCGTGGACATTTCCATCGATACCAAACATCTGGTGAGCACACTGTCTCGAAATATTCCGCCGGGAAAGACAATTGCCATGGTGGGGACAATACAATTTAATTCCACCCTGCATACGATCCGACCAGCGTTGGAAGCCGAAGGGCTGAAGTTGGTCGTTCCCCAGGTTATGCCCTTAAGTAAGGGCGAAGTGCTAGGGTGCACCGCTCCCAAGATCACCGCAGATGCAAATGTCGATTTAATTCTCTATTTGGGCGATGGTCGGTTTCACCTCGAGGCTGCGATGATTGCGAATCCCGACATTCCTGCATATCGATATGATCCGTATTCACGGACGTTGACCAGAGAGACCTACTCGCACGAAGAGATGTTGGATATGCGATCAACTGCCATTGATACTGCCAAAAGGGCAAAGAAATGGGGGCTGATACTGGGTGCTCTGGGCCGGCAGGGTAATCCTCATACAATGACTATGATCGAACATCACCTGGACCGGCAAGGCATCCCGTATGTCAACCTTCTCCTTAGCGAGATCTTTCCCGGAAAGCTGGCCATGTTTGAGGATGTGGATTGCTGGGTCCAGATAGCATGTCCTCGCTTGAGCATTGACTGGGGTTATGCGTTTCCCCGGCCATTGTTGACTCCATATGAGGCCCTGGTGGTGTTGGGCGCCAGACGAGGCTGGGCAGAGGAGAAGGAGACCTATCCGATGGATTTCTATGCCAACAATGGATTGGGCAGGGTGACGGAGAAGGTTGCAAGCCAGGTGGACGTTGCTGTTTGAGCATCCAGCTGCAAATGACATGTTGAGACCGGAGAGCCGACGAGCCGCAGCTCCTCGCTCAATACCGATGCAACGGGACACCTCCGGGCTGTCAGAGTACAGAATTGCTCTTAGAGAATCTCCCTGGCGCAGTCACTGGCCGCCAACTTGAATACAGCGGCCTCCGGCACATGCCCTGAGGGCCACCAGTGACCAGGGAAAGACGAGTCGACAGAACTTGAACTTTCTGTCGATGTATCTTAGTGGGCAGTTATTAACATGAGATGCCAAGTCACTGTGATAGACATACAATACAGTATAAAAGTATCTACCACTTGCCTACGTAGGGTATTGTGAATGTCCGTGAACGGTGTTGCCGAAGTTCTACCGCGCTCACCTCGAACCGAATTCCAACATCAAGTCCAAGTCTCCTTATTCCTTCGTGACATCCATCGCAGTGAACTCGCTGCCGTCAGTCCATCAGCTCGACCATCGCGCCTCGTAGGCGTGGTATGCATTCGGACATTCATGTAGTCGTCCGCTTTCATGACCAGTCAGTGTTTGCGGGCGAAGAGCTTCGATGCACCATCACTTTCAAGAATGTCGCGACCTTGTCAGAGCCCGTCACTCCAGCCTTGCAGACGCGAAGGACGAGCAGACGGGAGAGTATCAGCCAACTTGCAGCGCAGGCGAACCGCACCATCGCCACCCCTCGATTGAGCCAGAATGGCCGAACACGCAGCAGCAACAACAACAACAACAACGATGGATCAACTGATCCTCCAGGCCGCCACCGAGCGACCGCCTCGTACGGCCCCGGGTTATCAGATGAGCGCCAAAGTCATCTTCAGAGGCCGACTCATCAGCACAAACGATCTGTCTCTATAATCTCGGTCACTTCTCCCATCGCCGGGGGTGAACTGCCAGACGCCGGGAGCAGCTGGGCAAGACAACAGAGATTGAGTCACCATCGATCACCTACAACCACGACTCTACAAGGGGCGCCATTATCGAATGGCCAGAATCGTCGCAACTCCCCGAAAGGTTCACCCACCCCAGCCCAGGGTCCTTCTCAGAGCCGCAAATCTACTCCGGACTTCAAGTTCCCTCCAGACAGAGAGAAGCCGGAGACATTCCTCAATGCTGCTTCGAGTCAACCCGGACCTGCCGCTCGCATCCTCTCCGGCTCAAATCAAGTGGCCAGCGAGCGCAGCAGTGGGGACTTTTATTCCCTAAGCAACCATTCCCAGGAGACTCTCATGTCTGAACAGCCTTCCGTCTTCTCCGATCATAGACCATTCTTCGACTACTCAGCCACCCTCCCTCGTAGGGCTCCGGGCAGACCACAGAAGCCACAAGCGGTCAATCTTCTGATGGGATATGCCCAACTGAGCGCGACTTTCACCCTAGATGCTTCCTTGATCGATCAGGCTCGCTTCGAAGAAGTCAAGAACAAAGGCTTCCTTGGTGGACAGGCTGGGGGTGGGGTGGTGGGTGTGAAGAAGCCCCGTCCAACCAGCGGGTTCTTGGGCAATTTTAGTCTCAACAACATCGGCGACTCACTGAACAGTCTCATCAGCGGAGACAACATGAGCAGCGTAACGGAAATGAATATGGTGAAGAATTCTCGGGCTATCCCGTTGTTGTCCACGCCCCAATCTCTGCTTTTCGTCGACATGCACCTAGAACCGGGTGAAGAGCAGAGCTATTCCTACGTCTATCCTCTGCCACGTGGATTACCCTCCAGCCACCGTGGAAAGGTGATCAAGATATCCTACAACCTCACCATCGGCGTCCAGGGACTACCAGGAGGAAGAGATGTCCATGCAGTCCGACAAGTCAATGTGCCAATCCGGGTGTTTTCGGGAGTGAACTATGATGGCGAGATCTTTGGTCATGATCTGATGCAGCCTCATGTTGTCCTTCGAGACTTGGCTCGTACCAAGTGCGTATCGTCGCATGAGAGCCAAGAGGAGGCGGAGACGCCGACTTTGAGTTCGGACGAGAAGGCCAGTACCGAGTTTCTTCAATTCGTCGACACTCTCCTCGACCGCAGCCGGAGACGCCAGTCAAGTAGTGGCACGATGGAAGCCTCTTGGACCAACCCAGGCTCAGGCGGTCTGCGGAGTGCCATACAAGCCATTAACCATGCAATCCTCTTCAGTAATCAGCTCGTCGGCAGCGAATCAAGCCCCAATCGTTTTGAGATCACCAAAAACGGAGTGAAGGTGGCAGTCATCAACATCGATCGACCTCTACACAGATTAGGCGAAACCGTGACCGCCGTCGTCGATTTCTCAGAAGGCCAGGTGCCTTGTGCAGCTCTTAGATCGACGCTCGAAACCTCGGAGAAAGTCAGTCCTTCATTGGCAGTCAGATCCGCCGCGACCGTCAACCGCGTAACCCGGAAGGTCTACTGGGGAAGATCGGAAACCGTGTTGTTCTCTAAACGAACGACATTTGCCCCTAGCATACCAGCATCGGCCACCCCAACCTTCGTGACTTCAGGAGTCAACCTGGAATGGAGCCTTCGGTTTGAATTCGGAACCATCAGGCCTGTGGAGAATGAAGACGGACAAGTCGGACCCGTGACGGACCTGCTCGAAGAGGTGGTCAGAGATGAACGAGGCACGGTCAATGTGGCCGTGGAGAATCTGGACTGCGACACTTTTGAGGTCGTGATCCCGCTTACAGTATACGGCGATCTGGTGCCAGATGGTAAGGAGGGGGAAGAGATTGTTGCAATTCCAGTGTGATTAGGTATCGTTTCTCAACAGAAATGAGCTTGCTTCGAGGAGGAGTATGCAATCGGCTTCAATGACATGATGGCTGGTGCAATTGGCATGTTGATCGCCATCAGCGCCAACTGATGGTTCCCATCCAATGATCACATCTAGATCCCTTCAACCTGGAGCCCATTTTATTCTCAACCTAGAGCCCCCTTGCTTCTCAACCTGGAGATCCATATATACATATACGTATCACAACTTCGAATCCCTAAACCTCCTCCTCTCCAAAGCCTTCAACTCAGCCCGCTTGATCTTCCCACTAATCGTCTTGGGCAGGAACGCGGCATCCACAAACTCGATTTTCCTCGGATACTTGTACGGCGCGGCATTCCGTTTACAAAACTCCTGGATCTCCCTGACCAGAGCGTCGTAGTTCTCGGAAGACTTGGACACCCGCGAGGCGGCGGCGTCAGTGAGCACGATGAAGGCTTTGACGACTTCATCGCGGTCCGGGTCGGGACTGGCGACGACGGCAGACTCGACGATGTGCGGGTGTTGTTTTAGTGTGGATTCGACTTCGAAGGGGCCTGGATTGAAGGGGGAGTTAGTTCAGCCTTGAAGGAAGAGAAAGGACAAGTCAGCTTCCACTCACCGATTCTATACCCGCTGGAATTGATCACGTCGTCACTCCTGCCCACAAACCAGAAATACCCGTCGGCATCACGACGTGCGCGGTCGCCTGTGATGAAATACTTTCGGCCATTAGGGAACAGTCGGATCTTGGTATCCAGCTGCCCGGTCTTTTTGTCAATATAGCCTTCAAAGATGCCAAAGAAGGACTCCTGCTTGTTATCTGACACGGCGATGGCAATGTCACCTTCCTCGTCATCTTTGGCGACGTTCCCATCCACGTCAATCACGGTCAGCGGCACGCCGGGGAGCGGTTTGCCCATACTCCCCGGCTTGACTTTATTTTGTTTCTGGTTCGCACACACGACGATGGTTTCCGTCTGGCCGTAGCCGTCGTAGATCTCAATCCCGCGCGTCATCTCCTTCCAGGTACGGATGACGCTTTCGTTCAACGGTTCGCCGGCGCCACAGCAATGCACTAGCGCCTGGGGCCTGCCTGCTTCGCTGGCGAAGAACTGGCGGTTCTCGTCGAGCACTAG
The DNA here is from genome assembly GCA_024611085.1 of Exophiala sp. LBMH1013. Taxonomy (NCBI): domain Eukaryota; kingdom Fungi; phylum Ascomycota; class Eurotiomycetes; order Chaetothyriales; family Herpotrichiellaceae; genus Exophiala; species Exophiala sp. LBMH1013. The sequence continues at coordinate 853,637 of JAMFLB010000006.1, read as the reverse complement.
TTGCCGATATACCGTGGGCGGCGCACATAGAGTGGTAATGGGGAATCGATGCAGGACTTGCAGCGTGCGACGCGGGTTGAACGCCAATCTGTCGTCGTGCACAAAGAGCGTGGCGCCGCAGTTCCACGTCGAAAAGAACGACCATGCTGCTTTCGCCCAGCCTTGCTCCGAGAGATTCCAGTAGACTTTGCCCGGCGACAGTTGCAGCCAGTGGATCCCCGTCAGGGCGTGGCCTAGAGGATACGATGTCTGCGTGTGCAGAACCATCTTGGGCGGTCCGGTCGTGCCGGATGTGAAGAAGATCAGGGCTGGAGATGTTGGCTTCAATGTGCTCGGCACTGGGACTTGGATGTCTTGAGCGATCTTGGCCAGTTCGTCGTGGAAGGAGTGCACTCCTGGAGAGACGTTGACGTTGGCATTGCCGTTGTCGTTGCCAGTCTGCCTCCTACCCAATTGTACGACCACCTTGAGTTTCGGACACTTCTGTTTCACTTTCAGGCATTTCGCGACCGATACCTCGTCTCCAATAAACACCGCCGCATCCGACACTTGCAGCCGGTACTCGATGTCCTTGTCTACCAGGAGGGTGGTGCAAGGACACAACACGATCCCCTGCCGCAGACATGCTGTTGCGATCTCCCACCATTCCGGCACGCGCGGTGCAATTATTATCACAATGTCGCCCTGCTTGATCCCCAGCGACGTGAGCAGCGAGGCGACACGGTGCGATTGTCGCGAGAAATGGCTGTATGTGAATTGTTTCGATGCCGTCAAATGCTGGTCGGTCCAGTGCAGGGCGACTTGCGAAGCGTCTTTTCGCGCCCAGTAGTCGACGACATCGCGGGCGAAGTTGAATGAGGCTGGACGTCGGAGGGGAGAGACTGGCACTTGGACGTGGGGAGTAGAAGCAGTCATGCCGAGGTTGAGGTTGTGGGTGATGCCCGCTGCAATGAAATCTGGGGTAGAACCTGGGGGCGAGAAGGCTCTGGGTTGCGGTGGTTGTGTTAGGTACGTACTTCTCACTTTCATTCCACAGCAGGTATGTAGGTTCGACGACTGAGAAGACGAAGAAGGGAGAAGAAACAACAAAAGAACAGTTCCTTAGTTACAAGTCAAGGACAGCACTGGAGGGACTCCCACGTTAACCGAGGAGTTGGGAAACTTGAACCCGGTCGGTATCTGGAGGCCCATCCCGCGCCAGCTCGAGGCAAGGCTGCGGCTGCGGCTGCGGCTGGTCACCCCATAGACGAACGGCACCGACCCGGACCAGGACCCGGGGTTGATGCGGGGAGATTCAGGGCTTGCCGCAAAGTCAGAACCGCCGGCTCCCCGGACAACGCGCCATACACTAGGCTGAAGAATGAGGAGGATGTTCTGGTTGGTACGTATACAGAACGTCCACGGTACCTGGACCGTGCCCACCACTGGGGGTGTTGTAACCAACCGAGTCAGAGGGGACATGAGAGACACATGGGCACAGATTCGAGATCTGCATTGCCAGACATGATCATCCTGCCAGCTGTCGGACGGCGCTGACCAACGGCATTGTCGCAAGGACCATGAGAGACGCTCTGGATTCAATCACTACAGAATGTGCGTCTGACAATGGTATCGACTTTGGAAAGGGCACATACAGAATCAAATGGATGAACAGCTTCTGCATGGTCCGGATCTGCACTGGTCGCCGATCAAGTCCTGTCGCAAGGATAAAGTAGGAAGCGGTTGGATTGATCCGGCTACTGGCATCCCAGCAACGGAAGTATTTATGGACAATCACTCAGTCATCGAGGCTGATGAACACTTGTCACCCACCGCCTACCCACTCGACGCCATGTTTTTCTTAGCGCATATGTTTGTGGCCATTGCTGGCTTGATCCTCCAACGCCTGCTCTGCCCTGCGATGCCATCATGGCGTCGCCTTGCCATATTAAGTATTGGACTCGAGCATGCTGAACCTTGCTAGACACCGACAAAAGGAAACAAAACCGTGGGTTTGGGTATCATTGGTTGAGGATGGCCCGGAAAGAATCCTGGATTTCATCGTACGGGTTCATTGGCCAGTCGCGGCTTTTTCGACGGTTGTTCCTGTTCTTCCTGCCGAGCGCGAAGCTCTTGCAGCTGTCTCTCCAAGTCCTCGACTTTTCTCTTCCATTCATCTCGTTCGCGAACCGCTCTGTCGCGTTCTTTCCGGATGTTGTTTTCGTTGTCAGAATATACCATGCTAATAACTTCCAGTTCTGACACTCGTGTTCGAAGATTGGCATTGGCCGTCACCAGCTGATCGTACGTCAGGACTTGTTCAGGATGCCGCTCGTGATTCAGACTGCCTGTGATGGGCGAAGGTCGATTTAGAGGTGGGAGAGAGGGAGACACATTGGCGAAGTGGTGCTCGGGTACAGCCCCTGCCCCGTCAAAAAGATGTTGTGGTGCGATGTTGGGATCATGATGGATGCTCGGCGTTCCTGCTCGTGAGATGGGAGAATGTGACCGGTCTGAGGCTACAGATGCGGCCATCTGTGAGACGCGGCGGTGTGCATTATTGGCTCCATTGGGCGGAGTGGCCAGCTCGGGTGCTCCGGTAGGAACGCCATTTTGTTCCAGCTGGAACGGGTCAGATTGTCTTCTGCTGGAAGGACTCGAATGCCTCACCTTCTTCTTAGACCCTTGATTTGAAGTCTTGACCCGGTTGCGACTCTTGATTACATCTGTCTTGAGACTGATTGGGCGAGGTCGACCGTGCAGTTTGAGGAAAAGTCCGCAGGCATTGCAAAGAACAGAACCCGACTCGTCGCGTCGCCAGAGTGGTGTGGTTGATGTCTGACAATTCTGACAAACAGGCTGTGAAAAGGGCAAATGATTGTCAGTTCCGGGTAGAGAGGCAGCCATTGTTGATCAATTGTAATCGCAATCGCAATCGCGCGCGGATGAGGAGGGAGCAAAAGTTGGGAATCTTCAGTTATCGATTGTGAAAGGGCAGACCGATAAGATAAAGGAAGGATAAAGGACGACGCGGACATGGACGGTCGGCGATAGAGATCAGGCAGGTGACAGTAGTGGGTTACTATCAGTGATAAGGGATGTAGGTAGAGTTGCATCCGCCGATAAGCTCAACGGCTAACAGCTTTAGCGTGATGGGGCGGGGGGCTGGGGATGACCTAAGCAGAGGTCCCGTGACTCTGGCTTGGCGCTCGAGGTGGAAATCAGAACCAGGTCTGTCGATGCCACGGCTGACGATGAGGACAATCGTAATATAGGTAGGTACGTGACGACAGGCACGTTGTTCCTCGAAATCTCAATAGACTTACCGGTGTGTTTCCTGCAATCCCCGGCGTCGGAATCGCTGCCATCATCATGCCGTGAAATCCCATGGGTGTCGGTGACGAGGCATGAGAGCCTGAGAAGGACCTGCCATCCGTCTCAATGTTAACATGGTATTCCTCTCTTTTGTCGCAGGACCTCTTCCCAACACTAACACTGGTCTGCGTACCTGATCGGGGGAGCCGTCGAAGCAAGAGATGTGAAGGTCGATAATCCCGGCAGTGCTGGCCGTGGCTCCGAATGATATTCACGTCCAAGGCCGAGGCTGGCGCCTCGCGTTGGAATTTCGGGTTGACGGAGGAACAGGTCGCTCGTGCTAGGCAGGGTGGTCGATGACGGTCGGGGGATACTCTTCCCAAACGATCCGGGAGGCGGTAACGGTGAGACTCCTCGTTGGTGTTCCCTTCTTGACGTGCTATACTCGGTGAATCTGGAATCGTTCAATGGCGTCGATGGTGGTCGGTAGATAGGGTCGTGGGTTGTGGCCCGGAAGAGCGGTGGTGCAACTGCGGAAGCCGTGTTCAATATTGTTGAGACCTGACCGCGGTCTCGGCGGAAAGCAGGGTGTGAAAGTGAAGATGCCGGTGAAAGGGAGACGTGCAGCAAGCAGTCTGGTCTGGTCTATTTGGTCTTCTAATGCTGTGAGTCTCGCAAATGAAGGGCAATACAAGAGTCTCTTCTGGGGAAGCAACGCAGTTATCGCACGACTGATACAAGAAAGCGTTTATCGAGTATCGATAGGCGGGAGCCTCGAGCCTTTTGCTTGGACCCATCACGAACCTCAGATCCAGGGGTCTTGCGATGAAGGATCTTAGACCGAGGAGAATACTGGTCCCGCACGTCAGGCTAAACACAATGTCTAATTGCGCTGTGTGCTGAGCTGAGCTTACACGCGTCTCTTGAGATGGGCACTTTCTACAACGTAATATGTAATCCCGAACAATTTGGACCGGATTCCCCAGACCAGTGGGATATTGACCTGCTTCAAGGCATCTCCCTGCCGCTGTGCCACGACGAGAAGAAACCATTGAGAACACCTACCGAACGGTGCAGTCTTAGCCCTGGGAGGACAGGTTTACACAAGGGGCGCCATCGTAGAATGGGGCTGATTCGGTTTCTCGCAAATCTGGGGAAGCAAAAGAGATTGTCCAATCTCAAGGTGGAGGTTCGGCTTCCGGGACGCCTCCTTTTTTTTCAGGCTCTGCAAGTGTGGCACGACTAAAAGGCTCCATCGCCCAAATTGGGGCGGGAACAACCGCTGGAAGTAAGAGGCATTGATCAAGTCGTGATTGAGCGATTTGATGGACGTCTTATGGTTGTAGAAGAGGCGTTGGACGACAGTTTTGATCGATGATGATGTTGTCCGGCATGATTACCTTCAGCCACTTTAGCAGCGGCCACGACTACAAGATATCTTGGTCAGTGCTACTGCAGTCATGCTCAGGCAGAACGGACACGATAGGTTCGTTAAAATGAGCCCCTGGAAATGAAATCGCATCCATCAAGCACTGTCACGCGTCAATGTAGAAGGGTCCGCGTTCCGAGATTGACAGCCACGTCGTTCTGGAAGTCTTTGAGGTTCTCGGGATAGGATGAATGCGCTCCAGGTCAGGTATCTACGTACATAGTAAACATGTACAAGTACGTGGATGCACCTCACAATGGCGTGTTCAATGGCTACCTACCTCCTCGATGCTGCTTATCACTATGGTACCTGAATTCTGGTCGACACGCGACCAACCCGGCGCCTATAAAGTATTACGTAATACGCACGAGCGGATCATTTCCACCGAGGGCCATACACGTGATGCTTGCGGATAGCGTCCTCCAACCCAACGGCCAGATAGAGCCTCCGAGTCTACCCTGAACATGATTATGTATTCAGACCGCACACTGGCATATGGATTGAGGGATGACAATTGAACAAACCAAGACATCGTGTATACTGTACCTGGGCATGTGGTGCATAAGATAGGAGGCACATAGGTTGTAAGCACATACGGTATCGATATGTCTCTGATAACGGCTCACGTCAATGTGGTCCGCCCTACGCACCTCCTACCCAATCATGATGCAAACACTGCTCCCTTACCGGAACTGCAAGTCTGGACCGATTGTGACTTTCGTAGGTGGCACGAAGACTGTATTCCTCCGACTGCACACTCTTCGACGACGTCCTCCTTCTACAGCGTCCAGAATGCTTAGAACGCCTTTCACCGGCATGTAGGATCTCCTCCGACCTCTCTCCAATTCCCGCCCGCCACGGGCCACCACATAACCATGCCTCGTCAAAGAGCGACATCTGGCTATGCTCGCCTCGCTCAAGCCGACGAAGAGGATGGACCGCTCGCCGATGCAGACTCTGGCGACGAGATTTACGATCACTCCCAAATCAGCACTCGGTATGCCTCCATTCAACCTGGCCCCCGCGAGTCCATGCGCCCTGGCCCCTACCATGACCGAAGAAGAGCGAATCGACGAATGAGGAGCAACTCCTCCGGCGTGGACATCAAAGCTATCAACGCTCGATTAGAAAGATGGGCTGAAGAAATCGCCTCCAAGTTCAAAATCAACTCGGTCAAAGGCAAAACACACGAGGAGGAACAATTGGAAATACATCATTCCGTCTTTCAAGCCCCTTCAGGAGTGCACCCCTATACCGCCGAGGAACTGGCCGCCTACGAAGCTACCGACACCCAACGCATGACAAGGGCAGAGTTTGAAACGATTGTGGAAAGTGTCCGGGTGGCGATCGAACAGGGGGGTGCACCCCAAAATGATATCCCAGGGCAGCTCTGGCAGCTACTTTGCACGAAATAGTCAAGGCAAGGTTGTTGGTGTCTTCAAGCCGAAAGATGAGGAGCCATATGCGTCAAGGAATCCCAAGTGGACGAAATGGATACACAGGAATCTGTTTCCCTTTCTTTTTCGGCCGAGCGTGCCTCATCCCCAACTTGTCATATGTCTCCGAGGCAGCGGCGTATGTTCTGGACTGTCAGTTAAGAACGTATTTGGTGCCCTATACAGACGTGGTGTGGTTATCGTCGAAGTCCTTCTACTACGACTTCTGGGAGCGGAGGAGTACTTGGGGCGGGAAAAAGAGCCTACCTGCGAAGATTGGAAGTTTCCAAGTCTTTCTAAAGGGGTATAAAGACGCCAACATATTCCTCCGTGAAAACCCTTGGCCAGACCAAGCAACCGAATTCCGAGCAGACCTCGAACATACCCGAAAGAGGAGACCTCTGTCGAATTGCTTTCCTCTTCGGGGCCCCCACATATCGTCGGATGACGAGACCCCTCGAGTAATGTCACCTCAGCCTGAAGAGCAGATTCCCAGGTTTCACTGGACACCCAGGATAAAGCAAGCGTTCCGAGAAGAGCTGGAGAAACTGGTCATTTTGGATTATATCATGCGAAACACGGATCGTGGGTTGGACAACTGGATGATTAAAATCGACTGGAAGAAGGAGGAAGTCTCGCTTGTTATAGAGCCACCAAAGCAGAACGGAGCCACCCAAGATGAAGATGCCATCCCTCGACCAACATCAGTGACCTCTGCACGGCCAGAGTCCAATACCTCGAGGCCTTATCGAAGGTACGAGGCCATGGAGAGCAGGTCAGGCACTCCTTCAAATGCTCGAGATGACAAGGATCTCACTATAAAAATCGGGGCCATTGACAATAGTTTGTCGTGGCCGTGGAAACACCCAGATGCCGTGAGTATCCGCTCTGCCACAATTGACCTATACTCTACTAATACATCCCTTAGTGGCGCAGTTTTCCCTTTGGCTGGCTGTTCCTCCCAGTCTCCCTGATTGGGCAGCCGTTCTCAAAGCGAACACGAGAACATTTCCTGCCACTACTCACTTCCACGGCATGGTGGAGCCAGACTCAACTGGCCTTACGGAGAGTGTTCGCGTTGGATGCTGACTTCAAAGAAAGCATGTTTGCGCGCCAGATGGCCGTCATGAAAGGCCAGGCTTGGAACGTGGTCGAGACGCTCAAGCAAGATGACCATGGACCGCTCGAACTGACCAGAAGGACAAGGGTCTGTGTCTGGGATGACCTGGTCGACGTACCTGTGGCCATACCAATGCGGATGCCTTCGACAGAGATGAGTCGGCGAGCACACCATCACTACGACCAACAAGAAGAAATGGATATTGGTGCATCATACGCGTCTGCCCCGACCGGAAGACAAGAACCACCACACGACCTTCTAGGCGCTTTAACACCTGACTTACCAAATCCCAACCGCTTCGACCTCACGCGTGAGGATGCGGGCGGAGATATCTCCTACACTGCTGGCGACGAAGAGCCTAGTAGCCCCGTCAATAGTGCCACTCTCTTCGATGCCACCGATTATGCCAAAGAGGCTCGGACCAGTCTGGGGAATAACGGCTCTACGCACCCTAGTCGGCCGTCCGTCAAAGGCAAGAATAGATTCAGCTACGAGTTCCCTCGGCGCGAGAATAATTCCAAATCGAGCTCGCGAAGACAACGCTCGATGTCGACACGCAGCGGCAAGCCTCCCGCTATCATTTACCAAGGCGACGATCTTGAGGGCGATCTGGGTTACGCCGCTGCAAGCGACATGGAACAACATAAGCGCAAAGTCATTGTTGAGAGGCTGGAGACCGTCAAGAGCAAGAAACCCGTTTTCACGTGGTGTTAGACCAAACCACGACACTGTATATAAAGGGGTGGCTTCAAAAAATAGATCTGGATGCCTGTCTTTGGGTTTCATGGCATCCCCGGCGGTGGTGACCTGGGATAAAACGGATCCTTGATCCAAAAAGGGATGGCTTCATGGATTCATGATTCCCATGTATGTTCGTAAAAGCGAGCATGAGAACATCAAGTCGTGTATGGCATAGCACGAAATGCATTGGAAAACGGCAATGGATTCGTTGGGACGAGAGGGGAGGGTACAATATAACTTTGACAGCATTAGCATGACACGGTGCAAGCAAAACCATCTTAGATATAAGAAACGGCGCCGTGTCCAACGAACATGATGTTGATTTCAATGCCAATGCCAGGTTTGATTTCGAGCTTTGCTCTCTAGTGTTCCCGGCTCGAAAGTATAGTCCGGTAAAAATCCATCCTTCGGTCAGCACACCCTAACAACGCCGTGACGCAACTTCTCAATATCATAATTCATTGCCAAACGCCGCCAGGGCTACCATATATCGGTCCCTATATCCACCGTCCCGGCTGGCGGTCATTTCTTGATGCTCATGAAAAATCCTCTTCCTCCTTCTCAATGGCATTCTTGACTCTCAGCAAGAGGGTCGTCTTCCACTTGTCAAGTTTGCTCAACTGATCATATTGGAACAGTTTACCGGCAAAGGCCTCTTGGTCGCCCTCCTCCACGGCGGCCACCAGGTCCGTCAACAACATATGTTCTCTTGTCCCGGCAAAGCCATTGTCCAATTCTCGGTATTGTTCCAGCGCCCGCTTCGTCGCCACCTGGTCTCCAGCCGCGAGATAACAGATGCCCGCTTTGAGAAAGTAGTCCTTGACAGACCAGCGCATGAGGTTGTTATTCAGCGAGGATTTCGCCACGGCCTCGAGTTTCGCAATTGCGGTCTGATAATCGCCTTCGAGGGCCGCGAGGTCGGCGACTTTGAGATAGAGTTTGTTGGCGAGCGCTTCGGCATTGTCGCTCTCGTACCACTGCGCGGCTGTCTCGTAGGCCGCCAGCGCTTTCTTCTGGTCGCCTAGTTCCATCTCGTAGACTTCCGCCAGATTCTGCTGGTGGGTTGCGGCGCGGCGGAAATTGCCTTTGGTCGTGTAGTGCGAGATGGCGGTCGCTAGGACCCGCACCGCGTCTTGAGGTGAGTCTTTGCGGTATACTTTGAAGGCTTCGGTGAGCGTGTTGGCCATGTCGTCCGGTTCGTTGAGTTTCGTTTGTTGTATTGAGGCGGCTTTCTCAAAGGCTTGGCCTGCTTCATAATCTAGATGCAAGAGACAACAGTGTGTTAGTGACTGTGGCAGAGTGTACTGGGGTGGAAAGTAGACAATATGGTTTGGGGCCCCTGTAGGCTGCTGCTGCTGGTTAGATTGCGGCTTACTCTGCTTCTGCACCCGGAATGCATTGGCTGCTTGTGTGTATAGGTCTGCTGCGGCTTCCCATTTCTCGGCTCGGCCGCCGAAGAAGCTGAATCCGCCTGACGCCCCTTGCGCGGCTTTGTCGGCTTTTTGAAGTAATGCTCGAGGGTCTTGAGCCATGGTTGACTCAATGCGGTGTGGTTTTGATGGGACAAGAGAGGATGAGGTGCTGTTTATAAAGGGATGTCGAGTGCGAGAATGGTCAAGTGATCAGCCTCAAGATTGCCAAACGGTCTTTGTCTTCTAGGAAGAGGCAAAGTCAATAGCTGTTTGTATTGGTGGATGTTGCGCCTTGGTGAAGATGATATGTACAGCAGTACCGTAGTATGGGATGTAGGATTGGGGTTGATCATGAACCAGCCTTGCGCATGCAATCAGGCAGAGTGGAGGCCCGCGCCGCGTGAGAGCTCGCCGCTTTAACAAACCGGGCAGGCACTCCGAGGGACATGTTAGTTGTATACAGCCTTGCAGCACTTCAACTTCTTTGGCACAATTCGTAAACACACACCTCTGGGAGCCTCATACGTGCGTCAATTAGCCTTGATTTCGTTCTCGTCTGGCAAAACACAGCAGAGTAGCCTTTGCGAGCGGACACCAGCCTGGGGCTGCGCTGGGGACACTTACTCAGGTCACCATGCCCCGAATAGCACGGAGCCCATTGACCATCCGGACAGAACTGTCCGGCCCAGGCGCAAGTCCGGAACGAGACAAACTGCTACGGCTGGTCAAATCGATCGAGATCAATCCGAAGATAGCCTCCCTCCTCAAGAAGCCTACATGGTCTGTATCTTCTCTGATGCCGCCGCCGTCGACATCTGCAAGGTCAACGAACGGGGAAGGCATGAAGCATGGCGCCAGTTCCAAGAAGGAATCCATTTCAGGGTCGAAGGAGAACAAGCCGCTGTCCAAGAGCAAAGAGGCCGACTCCGGCTCCGATCCAGAATCCGAAATAACGCCCTCGAAGTTACACCATCTCCTCCGCCTTTCCGCCCTACCTCCACCCAAATCTGCAAAAGAACAAACCAAGATGCTCCAGACCCTACAACAACAGCTGCACTTCGTCAAGGAAATTCAAAAGGTCGACACTACGGGCGTGGCTCCTTTGGTCGCGCTGCGGGATGAGACGCAGGAAGCCCGCCAAGAACGTGAGTTCACGCTCGAGTCGCTGCAGGAGTTCTTGCGCATGGAAGACAGGGTCGGCGTCAATGGAACCATACGCAGGCGCAAAGTTCCTGTTGATTGGAGTAAAGAGTTCCCTAGAAAGCTGAGTCCACATCCAGAGAAGGGGCCGCCGGATAGACAGGATGATCGGATCCTTACGCCGTTCCAGATGGGCGAGGGAGATGAAAGCAGGAAGAGGGCACAGTTCTTCTTTGTCAAGAGGAGTAAGAAAGACGAGGGCTTGACAGAGGGAGGATAACCAGATGAAGCTGTGTCCGGACGAGAGGATCCTTGAACATCAAGTCTCTGCTATGGTGGTCCGCTAAGCTGGTGATTTACACACTGCCTTCCACCAGTTGAGGCAGGATGAAGATCTGTGTCAGAGCCTGCCGACACTTCCTTAATATGCACAGACGAAGCAAGCTGCATATCTCCAGTGCTAAACAGAGGCAATCAGCGACTTCGACAGGGCTCTTAAGCGACGTCCTTCTATGACCCCCAAAGACTGAGAAGAACCTGCATATCTGCAAAGAGGCTTACTATGCACTGCGAGCCAAACAATGGACAGCGCCAAACAGATTCGGCACCTCCCGTCTGCAACATACAAGCAGACTAATCGGCAGTCCCGAACGAGCAGACCCGTCTGGCGAAGGTTGGGTGAAACACCTGTCGCAGGATACATTTGCGTGGCCTAAGTCCAGCAGCCCGAGACAACCACTCCTTGCCACCGGAGAAACAGAAAGGCAAACTCCAACGACGCGGCTCGGCTCGGCTCTTTTAGATGCAACGTCGGCTTCAGAACATGGGCGCCACCCCTGACGAAGATTCAGATGGCGCTTCTCTGCGTTACCACCACTGCCACCACCACCGTGGCTTGTTGGATGTCATCTGGTCAAACCTCAAACCTTATATCAACGTCGACATGAGCGTCTTGCTCCTTCACACGATGTGAGGACCAGTCAAACAAGCCCAGGCTTGCACACCCACGGTTGCATCCTGCCCTGCTGTTGCTCCAGATGCAGACTATTCTGTACAGTGTAGTGTCTGATATCTATGGCAATAGGCCATGGCTATTAGAGTTGCTGAGGGCGGAAGTTACGCTAGAGACATAGCACACTGTCTCAGTGATTGTGTACTCCTAGATGTATATATCCTGAGACCAGTACGATGCTTGTACCTGAAGTACTTTAGAAGAAAAGCCAAACCATTTGAATTAAGTAAATATACCCGTCTCCTTGACGACCTTCTAGAAACGATCATGAACCTTCCAAACTCCTGCCTGCGTCATTATAACCCTGTAGCCATCATCAACCCATAACCGACAGTAATGACGACGCCGAATGTGAGAATAGAGGAGGGGATGCCACGGGTCAAGAAATGTTTGACATGGAGATAACGGACGCCTGTCTCAGGGACTTCCATCATGATCGCCGCTGTAGTTCACACACAAAGTAGTCAGTATATGCGTCTTTCTCAAGCAGAGGAAAGAGGTGGAGATACATAGGGTCGACCAGAAGCAATCACGAAGAAAGGGGAGGAACTCACTCATATTGGGAAAGCCCGAGGTCGGCAAACCCATGGCAGCACTGCACATCAACGCACTGCCCATGACCAAAAGATTGGGATGCGGCTCCTTCATACTGGCGCCGACCTGCTGGACCAGTGGAAGGATGATCAAAGCTGCAACAGTGTGAGAAATAAAAGTGGCCACGACGAGCACCAGGGCCGCAAAGACCACGAGGACACCATAGACAGACAAATCTTGCACATTGTCCGTGATGGTTTTGGCAATAGTATGCAGGAGACCCGATGAAGACACGGCGCGACCCAGACTCAACCCGCCCGCGGCCAGAATGATGATGGTCCATAAGAAATTGTTGAAGTCTTCTTTGGTCAAGATGCCCGTGCCGAAGAAGAGGACCATAGGGATGATGGCGATGACGCCCATATCTCCAAACACGCTTTCCAGTTGATGGGAAGTACACCACAGCACGATGGTGACCAGGGTGACGGAGATGATGAAATACTGGACGCCATTGAGCTTGTCTTTCATCGGTCGGATGGGCACAATCGTCGTGCCTCGTCCTGGTTTAAACGAGACGAGTAGCAGCAACCAAATGAGGATGATGCTGATGATGCACACGGGCAAGGCCACAAAGAACCACACACCCCAGCTTGGACTGGGCTTCATGTTTTGGAGGGCGATGATGTTTTGTGGGGATGCGATGGGCGAGGCGGCGCCGCCGATGTTCGAGGCCAATGCAATGCCCAGGATCAGAGCTTTGGACATGTTGCTGTCCGCAGGCAGGTTGCGCAACATGGGCTGGATGATACTAAAACACAGCACTGGTGCCGCGACATTGGAAATCCACATGCTCAAGAACATGCCGACGAACATGTTGGTGATGAGTACGGTTCTTGCTTTGGTCCCGGCTTTGCTCAGGACGAAGGTTGCCATCATCTTCGCGATGTGATACTTGGATAGCGCGGCGGCAATGGTAAAGCCACCGAGCAGTAACATGATAACCGGTGTCCACATGGCGGCAAAGACGACCTTTGTCGCCGCTTTCGAGTCGAGGCGTTCGTGAGGCTTGTCATCCGATCGCATGATTCGAAGGACCACGACCAAGAAGGGAATGAGTAGAGAGGTGACGAAGAGAGGGATCACTTCCGTAGCCCAGAGCAGCGACACGAAGACCAGCATGGCCAGACAGTTCTGCTGCTCCGGCTTCTTCAGGATCGGGACCAAAAGCAGGACGAGGAAGATTGCCAGAATTGCGACCAAGGTAAAGAATGTCGAGCTGAACAGCCACCTTGGACATCTATATCGACCAACCGGCGTCACGATTTCTTTGGTGTCGACTGCGTCTTGATCACCTTGCAAGCGTACATGCGAAGCATCTTGTCCTCCTCCTCCAAGGAGAGTCTGTCGGATGCCGAGGTTTGCAGCCTGGGCCTTTCTTTCGATACCAATCATTTCTCGCCAGACCGTGTTGCGCTCCCAAACGACGTGCTCTCGGAGATGTAGTCGAAGCTCCCTTCTTGCCAGATCTTGGTCCCCTTTCGTGACAATGTCTGCATACACTTTCTCTACCTTTGAGATGTTCTCATCGAGATGAGCTAGGGTAGATTCTTGAAATGGGTAGGAAGGATTGACCACTTTCTCCATATAGTCCTTTCTGATGTTCCGATTGCACACCTTGTCATACTTCTTGGTCGCCTTCTTGAAGCCGGTCTGGTTGAGTTGGATGAAAGATTTCAATTCACACAGTGAAACATACAGACTGATCGCCCTCTTCTTCAGATTGATTCCTGTGTCGTACAACGCGGATACTTGCCCAGGATCACTGGCATCCAGCTCGAGGGCCAAACTAGGTCTCCTTCTCAGAAACGAAGGGGAAGTATCTGGTACTCGGAGGTCCTCGCGTGACGCTGCCATGCCCGTCAAATCGGATCCCGTCTGAAATGTACTTTTACTTCGTTGTTTCGTAACAGGCTTCTTCTTGAGCATGGCCGCGCTGTCCTCAGCGTCACTGTCGCTGTCATCGACAATTTCCGGCTCTTCAAAACTCACACTCATGGTGGACGCCCTCCTCTTACGTCGAAGCGGGACATTGAAAATACTCTGCGAGCGGGATGACCTCCGTTGGTTTTCTACTTCAACGACATCGTCCATGTTGACATCCCGCGCTTCGGCTTTGTAGTCTTCTGCATCCTGCAACAGCTGGTCCAGTTCACCGAAGATCTCGAATTCTTTCAATCTGTAGAAAGAGCACACTTTATCGAGTTCGGAATCAAGCGCATGCTTGAATGTTGTGTCAGGGTCGAAAGACCCGTTGAGGAGAGCAGTATTTTCCTCATCTTGGCCATCTCCCTGGGGTTTATTGATCTGTTTCTCCAGCGAATATATGAGTTTCTTGAGATTGCTGTAGGAGATGTAGTTACTGCTCCAGTCTGGAACAGCGTTAAATTGAATGCTGTGTGAGAACTTCATCGCTTCTCTTTCGGCGAGCTCTTGAAGTTTTTCCAGTCGCTTTCTTCCTCGCTGTGCGTCTCTTTCGTTTTTGGACGATGGAAAAGGCTGACTGCTGGCAAAGGTCTCAAGCTCGATTGCGGGAACTGATAACGGCGCTGTACGAGACGAAGAGGAGTGAGGGTTAGGGGACTGGTGACCGGCTATAGGGTGAGGATGTATCCCACGCATTCGACATGGAGAAAAGTATGCAAAGCCCTTTGAGCACCTGCAGACGCGGGGACAGGGATCAAGCTCGATGAGAAGATGCGAGGGGAAGTAACGGGCGACAATGAGAATGGTTTAGCTATTTCAACGCCTTAGCATCGCGGGCCGAAGAGGTTGCGTCAATAACGGCGAACAGAAGCCAGTAGAGGAGCCTAAAGCAGATTCTCAATCAGGTGGGACGAGGCTATTAGAGGCCTCCGTACCTAGTCTCTCCATCGCCTTAGCCATCAGAAGCCCGTGCTCGATTATTCTTGAACCATGACAGCAGCGTTCGGCGTGTTCTGGTAGCGTGCAACTGGGGTATTGATTGGGCGGGTGGCAGGCAAGGCCTGGGGGTGAGAAGCCTAAAAGGAGCCCTAACCAGCCAGCCCAAAGCGCCTATGAAAAGTTGGACAACGCCTAACTTACAGAGGGCGTGCAGAAGCTTCCCATCGTCATTCGCCAGCCAGCCATCTGTGGACTACCTAGGTACGTACAGTAGTATCTCTCCCGTGCCGGTCGAGCCTTGATTGATGCGAGGCGCAAGCCTAAGGAATTACTTCTTCCGCCTTTTGCTACGTAGGTACTTGGCGAATCGCGGAGGTCCGTATACTCTGTAACCTAGGTAGTAGTACCTAAACCATCAATGACTTGCAAATGCTTCACCAACACCAACCATCCGGCAATGGATGTCTGGACTGTCGTACTTGGTCTGTTGAGTATGTAAATACCTGGTAGCGCCGGTCTAGGAGAATTTATCTTACTACGCTACGGACAAGAAGGGCAAGGTACTTACCGATGAGGTAGGAGGTACACAGGGTGTTCTTGCCCCTTCTTACCTCAGCCTTGCGGTATTTATAACCACTATCCGTTGTGACGGCAGAGCAGCGGGCAGATGTGCTTCAAGTCCCTTTCTAGGGGTCGTCATTCATGAAATCTATGGACTCGTAGACAGCTTCGCTCGCAATCAACGCCCAGGTATTCACCATGCTACACCCCGAATTGTCATGAGTCGTCGAGATAGAATGCTGGATGGTACTTGCAGCAGGAAACAATAGCTCTATCTCTACCGCACCACGCTTTACGACAGATCAAAGCCTGCCCCGGCGCTGACCGCATACAGCAGCTTTTCCTTCATTGTCTTCAGGTCACTGTACCTTGGCAGCTTAAGAAGATTGACGCAAGTGCTGGCGCTCGGCAGACGAGTTTGATCGTCAGTGGAATCACGAATGCTGAATTTGGGATTCAGGTGGCTGAACCCGAGCAGAGGCGCTCTCGATGAACTGGTGACGAACTTGAGGACTTTCCTTCTGTCTTCGTCCGAAAACTCCTGCATGGCTTTCCAGAACAATTGGACCGTGGGATGTTCTTGCCCGTCGTTGCCGATGACATAGATCCCACCGTACTGCGTGTTTCGTCGAAGATCGTTGATGTCAAGCTCAGAGTTGTCTCCGCCCACAAGTTTCTGCAGTTCTTTCTGGTTGAACATGGCAAGCCACATGGGTTGAATGATCTGGCCCAGACCCTTGAGGAATGCATCAGTGACAGCCTTGGGTTGCTGTTGAAGCCTGTACCTCACGATCCGGTCAATATACAGCAGTCGGTTGGTGTTTGTTACCGGGGTATCGGCTCCATTTGGCATCAGTTCTGTGGTGATGGTACGAAGGATCTCCTTCCCACGCTCATCCACGATCGTAATAGTGTCTGTAACTGTAAAGTCGAGGGCAAAGTCGGCCTCCACATCGCCCGGATAGTTCTTCAATTTCAACAGTCCATTGTAAAGTTCTTCATCATATTCCCGGACGTCGTTGATCGTGGCACGGTAAGCAGATTCGTTCGAGCCGACAGTGGTCCCACCAGTCAAAGCCCACTTCAACAAGAAGAATCCTGCAAAATTGACATCGATCAGGATTCCCTCGTACAGACATTTCCCTACAATGCGGCCGAGGAACTGAAAACGTCGAAGAAATTCCGCCATGGGATAATCGAATCCTTCCGTACCTGGCTTTCTGCCTGCATGTTTCAGATACTCTGCCGTCTCTTGGTAGATCAGCGGATTGGGATATAGATAGCCCTGCTTATTCTGCTTGAACATGCTGAGACTGGCGTCGGGATCAAAGGCTTCGGTGGTGACACTAAGCAGAAATTCCTTGGTCACGCCGCCACCATCAATACCGGCTTCGGGGTTGCCAAACTTATCAATGAAGGTGATTTGGATCGGCTCCTTGAGCGCTTCTCCCAGGGGATAGAAAGCCTCGTAGGCGTCCTCAAAGACACTGTCTCGGTGGATCTCGGCATGATGCCGGCTTATAATGTCAAGACCGCGTGGCCGACCGTTGATATCTCTTCCTTGGGTGCTGGTAGCTACCTGCATTCGCCAGCTGTCTGGGTCGATAGCACCCTCACGTCGTCGGACTTGATCGCGGTAGACAAATTCCCGGAATATCTGAACTCTGGTCTCGAAGGGAATGAAGAATGGAAGATTGCGAAGAATCTCGAGCCGAGGCGCCAGGGACACAAGCTGTCTCTGCTTTCTGGCCTGCTGTCGTTGGCGTTCCATACGTTCGACCGCTCGTGAAGCTCTTGACCGAGGCATATGCGAAGGCCGAATACCGAACATATTGCTCAAGATAGCATCAGACGCTCCCAATCCTGTGGAAAGGTCCGTCTCGGCGGCTTTGTCCACTTCATCGTCACCCTCCTCCGTCTCGTCTTGTCCGGAAATCTCATGTCTTTTCTCTTCTTCTGCCACCACGGCCGGTATGAAGCCAGTCATGTTGACCTGACTCGTCATAAGCCAATGGCCGGCGGGCACAAAGGAGCGTCTGGAATCTCTTTCGTGTAGCATCCGCAGCAGACCAGTGACCAGCCCTTTTAGATAGTCCTGGGATACGCCATTTCCAGTCAATGTCTGTTGTTTCTTCTCCACTTGCTTGTTCGATGGCTGACTTGGACTTCCAAATAGTGCTGACAGATTGGTTTCCTCCTCGACATCTTGGTTCTGCACCAAGTCCGCTGCATTCCAGTATAATGTGAAGGCCAAGTTCTTTAGGAATGTGCTCATCAAAGCGACATCTTCCAAAGGCAGAGCACCCTGTTTCGCCATAAAACTAGGCGAAGCGGGAGTTGTCACTCCGAAGACACGGCGCTGGTCTAGAGCGAAGAAATCATCGTCGTCCATGAATTTGAGCACAAAAGTGTAGAGTTCGAGAAATAGAAGTATTATGCGCCATTCGTCCCGCCAAAGAGCAATTTCTGCTCTGGATACAGGGGCTTGACCAAACTGATTCGTCTCGGGAGCTGCCTGTTTCAATAGTGTGAGCACATTTCGATGGTCTTGGACGGCCTTTCTGAAGACGTTGGTTGCTCTGGCTGTTTTCCAGAAATACTGGATGGTCGAGATGTCTGCGTCCCCCACAGACGAAACTGAGCCTTGGTACAGATACATCCGGATATTCTGTGCCTTGGAAGGGAATGCCCTGAGTAGGGAGACAGCGAAGTTCGCCAGCCGCTTAGCGGATTGGAATTCGGATGCTTCGTCGGAAGCCCTTGGAGAGACGGGCGTGCCCACTTCTTGTAGGACCGCCCGAACGTTGTCTTGTTGAGGTATCCTTAGAATCATCTCTCTAACGAATTCTGGCAGAGGCGTGGAAGAAGCATCAGTGCCGTCGCTAGCAACCAGCGCCTGGTCTGCTCTATCCAACCTTTCCGCAATATCGTTCGCGCACTGTCCCAACAGTCCCGACAAAGCTTCGATGTATGAGTCTTGTCCACTGTAGCCTTTTCCGAGAGAGTCGTGCATATAGATCAGGTGGGCGAGTTGCCACAAGAGTCGACCGGTATCTGACAATTGCCCCTTGGACCCCTCTGCGTCTTCCACTTCTTTTGTTATGGCACGAGACAGCTCCCCCAAGTCAATGGCTGACGCCAGGCGCTTTAACACCTCTCTGTCGCCGGCAAAGGAATCCTGGCTTAAAATGATCGTCGCAAACGCCGTGTATGCCGACTGCTGGCCGTGACATGGCAACTTCAGTAATGTCACTATTGCATTTGCTGTGTAGTCCCGGCACAGATCCGCATGCTCCGTCCGTAGCATTATCCCTAATACTTCGAAATAGGTGGACGCTTCCCGGGCCATGGCATCAGGCACCATCTCAGCAAGCCACGTGAGCATCTTCAGCAATCGAGGTCCATGTGACGATTTTGCGTGAACCGAGTCCCCGTGTACCGTGCTCTTCAGGTGTTGGGCCACAATTAGTGCCAGCGCGGAAAGATTGTACGTCCAAACATCGTCGAAGTCGGGTCGCGAAGGATGCCCTTCGATCGTCCGCTGCAGTGCCTGTCCAAAGTACAGCAGCCGGAGTGTATCTGTCTTGTCCCGGACTCTGTCTCGCCTGAACTCTTGAAAACTAAGCAGCAGCCGTATCTGCAGGAGGAGGATCGTCGGGTCTCGATAGGCAGGGATGGCTTCTTTCCGCTCAATGAGGTATTCGTAGTCGACTGGCCCCGACGCCCCTAACCTCTCCTGCTCGTTATCATCCCATAGTTGTTTCCAGATGGACTTCTGCTTCCTCCGACTCCAGTGTCCACGCCATAGTTTCTGTATCAGCCTAGCGGCCTGTGATCTTTCTCTTTCAAGTTGTCTCTTTAACCGCTCCGCCTGCGCTTGGGCAACTGGGTTGGCACCGGTCTGCGTCTTTGAGAGCGAAGCCCACGGGTTGGTATTCTGCCGGCCGGATAGATTTACTTGTCGTGCCCTACGGGCATTCCCCGTGAAGGACTGATGCATGGATGAAGAGGTGGTGTGTTGGTCCCGAGGGGTCCGGCGTCTTTACTTGGGTAGAGGGATGACCTTGAGATGTTATCTTGCTGACGGTCGGGCTGGGGTTGTTGGTGTCCTAGGAGACATGCCCGTCTGCAGATTAGGACAAGACAGACAAGAGTCAATTAATGCTTTCGCAATAGTCGACAGCAAAGTAATCGTCGGACTACAACGCAGCGAATATGCAAGAGGCAAATGGAAGGAAATGACGCCCCTCCGCAAGGCTGACCGGTCAGGCTGACCTAATACTACAATACGTCCTGCGCCTCCGCTGGCTTGTGATTTATCACGTCGTTCCAGTTCAGCCTGCGGAGATCCGCTTGGTACATTATTCTCCGGGCGCCTTCTCCACTACAACCACTCACTATACTGCCCTTGTGGGAGACTTCCTGGATCAACGTGACGGTCGAGCCTCGAAATCCAGCGTTGTGTCAGTAGACTTCTCATTGACCGCCCATTCCCAGCTTACAGGGTGGCAAGCGCCGACTACTTCTACGAACCTACCTAATAACCCTCCCATAAAGTGTAATCAACATCCGTCGAGTCTCAGCAGAACTGTCACAATGTCAAGCGACATCCTCACCCAACTCCAAACCTGTTACGACCAGCTTCTTACTCAATTCTTCTCGACCATCAGCTATCTATCTCAGCGCCATCCCCTCGTCGCCCCCGAGCCCGACCCAAACGACCCCTTCACCTACCCACCCTCCACCGCTGCAGCCGCAGCGCAGACTCCCCGGCGCAGACAATTCTCAACCACGCGGTTCTGGAGTACAGTACAACCAGGGCCGGAAGATACAGACCGCTCTGCATATCCCTTGCGCCCTGTGCCTCCAGAAGTCTTTGCGAATGCGCAACATGAACTAGCAGAGGATCTGGTACTGAAGGGCCAGCAAATTGAGTTGCTGATATCACGACTACCCGGAATTGGGAGGGGCGAGGAGCAACAGGCGGAAGAGATCAGGGTGTTGGCAGAGAAGGTGAGGGAGATGGAGGAGAAGCGGAAAGCCAAGAGGCGAGAGCTGAAACAATATGTAAAACGATTAGACGAGGTCATCATGGGGATGTCGCGGAGCATTGACGATTCTCATATCAATGGACACGAAACATGAATTGTAGCGCCATTCGAATGAAAGAGGCGGCTCAGATTTGTTCTGTCCATCTAAGAGGGCAACATCAGCCTCTTTCCAACACCACGCTTGCTCGAAAACGACGGACAAGTTCAATCCCACCATCTCCACAACTATCCAAAGCACATCGGGAAAAGAACTATGAAAGAGACGACGAGCGCCACGATAGACCCCAGTCGCGAAGATACTGGCGACATCATCAATTCGGCTGCCCGCCACAGCCTTATACCATCATGCTGCGCCGCCGGTTTGAGATCCTCTCGTTTCTGCCAGCAGAAGTGGCACTTCTGGCCGGATCGGAATTGTTTGAACCAGAAATATCTGGCTCAGCACCTGTTTCTCCCACGTTGGAACTGACGCTACTTGAACGCTTCAATGACTTTTCTTCACCGTCGAGAGCGTGGTGCCGCAAGCTCACGGCTGAGCTGGGCCGTGGAAGTTTTGCCCTGGGGTTCGAGGCCGGGTTCGACGTTCTGGAAACCTTTGGAGGATCTGCGGAAGGATTGAGAGAAGATGAAGCTTGCTGAGTTGAATGCCTTCTCCCGAGTGCAGTCCCGGTACCTTTTCGTCTTGATGTCGCTGCAGGCGTATTCTTCGTGTCATCGTTACCTGTATTGATGTGGCTTGCTTCTTCGATAGGGGAAGAAACTGGAGGGTCAAATATCCTTAATCGATCTACCGCCTTTTCCAGTTCATCGCTGTAATGTTGCCTCCTGTGAACCTCTCTTTGTGCATTGTCTTCGATACTCGGGCCGCTCTTTTCACGCGTGAAGTCTTTCCTTTCTTTATCCCTCAAGGGGCTCGTCGGCTCTTCTTTTCCGTCTGATACAGACATTGGCATTGGCTTCCATCTGTCTGTTTTGCCTGTCCCCGTCTCCTGCTTGACGGCCCCAGTTTCGCTGAGAGCTTCTGATGTCGCTCGGTCCATACTAGGGCCTCTTGAACGAGCACCTGAGGCGTTCTCTTTTGCTTTCGCGAGGCCTTCAACGGCGCCAACCAACTCTTTACCAGGCCTTCTCATCTTATCTCTCAGGTTCGGTTCGGCATAGCTGACTGCTGCTCGTGCCCGGCGGGACCCTCTGCCAATACTACCGTTCAGCACATCCTCCACCGAGTTGAGGATCGCGGCCTCTTGAGAAAGATTAGTGGTCCTAACTGAGGGCTCGGTTGAGATCGGGGATAAGATGCCATCTCCCCTGTGATGCCGGGGTTTTTGGCGGCAGACGCTGTGACTCGACAGCTTCATTGGGATACAAGATGATATCTCGAACTTCAAGCTTCGGTGGAACGTTCATTTTTCGTGGTGACAAGTTTGGCGTGGGCTTCTGATCCTCATCTCGACCATCCTTGAGGTCACCAAGCTTTTCGGAGATGTGGACTCTTCTTTTCGTAGGTGAGTTCGTACTCTTAGGCCCAAGGATCTTCCTTGACCCTCCTGTGGTCTTCTGTGGAGACGCATTGTTTGTTTCAGTAGGCTTATCAGGTTCTCGCCCTGGTGCTCTTGTGAATCTAGACGCTTTTTTTCACTGGAGCTGGATTGTTCCAGATCCCTGGTCTCCTTTGGAAGACAAAATCGTCGTTCTCGCTCAAACGCTCAGGCGCGGGTTCATCCAGCTCTACCACATCCAATTTCCGTTTTGCTCCGGTCTTCAACAGCTGCGGGACAGGCTCTTCAGGCACAGAGGGCTCCGATGTTGGCTCAGTCGTCATATCCTGTAGCAGAGAGCTGGTCCGGCGCTTCCGCCTTCTTTCCAGCGCTGACGGTAACTGCATTGGATCTTCAGCATTGTCGTGCTCGACGGCAATGGAAGAATCGAAAGAAATTGGTTCCGCCACGTCGAAATGTGCAACCGGTGGTGGCCCCAGTTCAGGCGACTCAGAGGCTTGTTGTAAAGCTTCTTCATCTCTTAAGGCCATCATCTCAGCGCTTTCCAGAGTCCGTCGCGGATAAAGCTTGTCTTCCTGAATGGCAGGGAGTCTCCCATCATACAACTCCTTGCCGCTAGCAACAGTTTCTCTCGTAAATTGCCTGTTCGCCCAACCCTGCTCTGTCGACTCCCTTGATTGCTGGATGCTGCTCTTCCGCCGTCCCTTCTCCGCCGCCCTCTGAGGCAATTGGCCCATCTCCACTATCAGCGACGATAGCTCGTTCACTTTCCTCTCCATTCTGTCTTTCATGTCGAGAATTTCCCGGTTGACATTGTTCGCGTTGCGCCATCGGTCTGCCTGGGCCTGCGCCGCAATGGCTTGTTCACGTAGAGAGACATTCTCGGCGACGAGACGGGAGATTTCGATTTCGAGGTTGCGAATGCGCTGAGATTGGGTCGAGTTCACACGTGCTATTTCGCGGTTCTGGCGAATAAAGCGTCGTTTCACTATAACCTGTCAATGCTGGACATACAAACAATATAAAACGGCAACATACATGCGTCAATACTTTCAGGAGGCGGAGCAGGGGCTTCGTTGAGTCTCGCCATATCAATGTCAAGAAAACATGTCACTGCTTGCACCGATGCTCTTGTCGAGAAAGATCATGCCAGGATTCAGGATCGCTTTCAGCAAACAACAAAGTCAGGAACCCAGAGCGGCGAGGACCCGTAGGTATGTTGTATAGGTGATAAGACGTGGCAGTCTGAGGGGATGTTGATCGTGACAATAATCAATTGCTATCCCGCTCGCAGCCTGAGGAGCATTCAGCGGTAGGAATACACATGCCTACATAAAATCAACAAATCACCTATTAAGGTATAGCTCGATCTTGGCTCTTTTTTAAGTGGTCCCATGCGCGCAACGCGTTCCGCGACCCTCTAACGTCCGTGTTCAAGTTCATCGCGATCGTGCATCATCAGCTTGAAGATATCTATTATTATTATTGCATGCACGGCAATTACGGTACCTCAGATCTTGCTGAAAATGGTGTCGAGAAACCCATGATATCGGCTGTCCGGGACAAACCTGCGTTGATACAAAGCTCATCGTCTCCACAGCGCACGATATCAAGGCCTTTCTACCACTCTATCAGATCCTTGGGACCCTATTTCGACCTAATCATTCCATCATATTTGACCACACCTCAGACCTTCGATCGCCTAGTAGTCGAAGACCTCAACAACTATGTCCTACACACACCGCCTCACCAGCATGTATGCATCGACTTCACACGCCAGCGCAAGCAACAACACCTCCACCTCTTCCTCGCTACGCCAACCGTCCCAATCGATTCTCCAGACCCGAATCGCAGCGAAACGCGCGGAACTCGAGAACCTTAGAGCCCTGCGGGACCTAAGCGCCAACCTAGCCTCTCAGCTTTCGGCACTCGAAGAGAAACTCGGCACGTTAAAAGACGGGGCGCAGAGTGTCGCACTGGTGTTGGCCAATTGGGAGAACGTGCTGCGCGCTATCAATATGGCTGCGAGTATGTGCCCCCAACATATCAACCTCATCGACAGTGTTCAGTCTAATACTAATGCTACTGCTCGCATAGTGAAAGTACCCCGACCCGCCGATGAGGAGGAGAAACAAGGCCCAAGCTTTGACGAGGGAGACCCCGATCAGACATCACAAAGCGAATTGAAACAAGAGCTACCAGTCCCTCTTGTTCGAATACCCATACAGCCAAAGGATGAAGATACAGGTTAAGCGCGAAGTACTCTCGACCCGCTAATGGATCTCCGCCATAATCAAGTTCGCTTTTCCTTCGCCGGGAACCGATTCGGCAAGAAACGAATGCTTCCAGTCCCGTCAGTTTCTGTTGGGATACGGATAACAATCGAAAACGCAGGGTGGACGTTGAGTCCCGCCATGCGCATTGGAGTCGATCTCTCTCTAAGGCCATCCCGCAAAAAGGGGAAACAGCTGACCGTATCCGTTCACAAATCCTGCCTTTCCAGCTCTTTCTTGTCCTCTGTAGTCTAGGATACCGGTGGGTCCAAAGGCTGACCGAAAAGAGGTCCGCGGTAAACGGGCAGAATACGATTCCTCCACCCAAACCCCGGAGATGCGAGGATACTGGTGAACAGCGGTTGATATCCAGCGTCTACCAGTCGAATCGAACAAATCGCAAACCCGCGTCAAACTATGTGTTGGGCAATTGCTCCTTGACCCGGCCAGGTTATGGGCCCATGACCCGGAATGAAGATAGAAACATCCTCAAATGTTTGAGCGGGCTCAAGGCTCCGAACGCGCCCCAGAAAAAGAAGATGTCCTCCCAAGCGCCCCCGTCGAGAGACAATGTCGCAAAGAGAGTAGTGCCGCCAGATGTTGATCAGCCAGGCACAGGTGCCAGGTACTTCTGGGCCCACTATCTCTTGGGCTATGCTATCCTGAGCAATACTTGAAAGAGAAATAGAAGAGAATCGAGGAGCTAAACCATCGTCGAATGAGCAGAGAGAGATAAAGAGAAGAGAGCCAGGCTATCTACCTCGGGTATATCCAATGTCCCAAAATCTGGATAGAATACAACAAGCTCAATGCGTTGGGGTGCCGAGCCTCCGCTGGGCGTATATACCGAAATTCGCCTACTAGTTTCAGGGAATGCATACTACTCCGAAGACGGGCTCAGTGGATTCAGGTTCGCATGCTTATCAAATTGTAATCTTCATTTCCCAGTGACGACCGCACTGAGCAACTGTATTTTCGACCGCCGGTGGTTCCATCCAAGAACACCTGCGCTGCGCTTCAAAAAGCCCCAAGGCTGAAGAGTCAAAACTCAAGACTAAACAAACAAAACCCTGCCTTCCTCCGTCCGTCGGTCCGTCCACCATTTGGTCAATGTCGGCGTAAAGAGAGGTCACACAGCACGCATGCCGCGAATCGATGACATCCCTCCCTCCCTTCGACACCATTCACCTCATCGGACAATACCATGGATGACAGAACTCGTACTTGGAACATCACACGGCAATAGCACCGACTTTTCCATTCGACGCTGCCGCGTTCTTTGCAGCAGCCAGCAAGGCCATTTTCTTCTTCTGCTTCTCCGCCCACTCCCGACTCGCTTGTCTGCCTCGTTCCGCCGCTTCAGCACGAGCTTTCTTTGTCGCTTCTTCCTTTTCCTTCCTCTCCTTTTCGGCCTGCTCGAGTTCGGCTTTCGAGCGACTGAAGACCTCTCTACCCTTCGCCTTCTGATGGACCGCGTCGTCTTTGGTGACCGTGGACTTTTGCCCCGCCGCCAACTGCAGGGACGAAACTCGCGGTTTCGTCACGGTTGGTTTGTGCGCAACACTCGTTGCAAGTCGAACGGTTGGATTGGCTTTTGTCTGGTCAGGTACGGGTCTTGCAGAGAATGAAGAGGGTCGAGGTTTGCGTTCAGCTGCGTCCGCGCCGCGGCTTGGCGCGATGTTCTCCTTATTCACCCCAGTAGCGTACAGGCTCATTCTGGCTTGGCTGGCTTTATTTTCTCGGGGTAAGACACTCGGGCGAGACGCCTTTGTCGGGACTGGTCTAGCTTTGAATTGCTTCCTCTCTTTTTCGGCTTCTTCTTCGCGTTTCAAGCGCTCTTCTCGCTGAGCCTTGAGTTTTGCCGAAATGGCCTCCCCAGGCAAAGAGAACGTGGATCTGGTTGGTGGCTTGGTCGATCTGGCGGGGACGAAGGCAGGTTTGTTCGTGGATAGTCTAGTGTTGCCGCTAGGAACACGCTTCTGCGAAGTGGTTGAGAGAGCCTTGGATGGAGAGTTCGAGAAGGACAGTGTTGGCAGAGTGGGAGCCGAGGATTCTCTGGGCTTATTGCCATCGACGATAGGTTTCTTAGGTTGTTTTGCCACGGCGAGGGACTTGCTCGTTGGCTTGGGAATCGGTGCACGTACAGTGGTGGACTTGGGTTGATTAGATGATTTGGCGACAGTAGTTATCTTCCTGGACGGACCTTGAGGATCCTTGACTGGACTGCGCCGTACCTTCTTGAGAGAGGTGGGCGCTGGAGGATCAGGTTGCGCCGTTGCGCGCAGAGGTGTATTCTTCCTGGACTTGACGGGAGACTCGATTTGCAACTGTTCCAAAACTGGCAAGTTTTCGGAGACCTGTTCGATAGCATCTTCCAACGCGTCAATCGCCTCAACCGAATCTTCGATTCGCAGTGTGCGTGTCATCATTTCCTCGACAAAGCAATCGGAGGGTTCGGGATCCGGATAGTTTGGCATCTTGCTAGGAGATCTAGACTTGATCTTGTCGATGAAAGAATCTTCGGCAGTGTCCGTCACTGGGGTGACACTTTCCTCGTTTGATTGATGAATAGAAGGATCAAATTTCGGCGTTTTGGGCGGGTCGTCACGTTGATGATCGAGTGCTGCATTTGGTTCTTCCACACTAATGTCGTATGTGGAAGTCAAGTCCTGGAGTTGACGGTCCTCCTCTGGCTCAGACGCGTGTAAGACTCCTTCACCAGTCGGGTATTGATCAGTGAATCCATCTTCGAACGTAGCTTGACCGGCGACCGTGTCGATTGCACTTGTGCTGTAGGTTACTGTTGCTCCAAATGCCGTCTGTTGTCGTTCTTCTGTATTATCCTGGTGAATGATTGCGTTCTCCAATACTGCGTGGGTGGCCTCTGTTTCTTCATACACGACCCGGGCTGGTCCCACTTCCGCGTTTTCATCCTCGCCAGAATGAACGGCTTCCGAGGACATATGCGGGATTGCTGACTCTACCCCTTCCACCACCTCCCGTGCTTGTTCTTCCATTCTTTCTTCGTGGTCGTGGTTGGGATTAGGACCTTCGCCAGTTTTTTCTTCATCTTCCGCTCTCCCCTTCTTGTTGTGCTTTCCCTTCCTCTTGGTTCTGGTTTTTTTAGTACGCGCAGACGCGTGTGAAACCTGTTCAGCTCCTACAAGGTCTTCAAGGTCGGCTTGTTTCCCGTGCGTGGTATCATTGGCGTCATTATAGCTATCATTGGTGATGTCCTCGACACTAGCCTGTTTGTCGAAGCCCTCGGTGTCATCTGGGTCGGTGAGGTTCTCGTGCGTGATATCCTTCAACACGGGCCGCAGGGGTTCGAGACTGCTGTGAGAATCTTCGGTATTGCTGTTCTGCGACGCATCCACATCCGCATCGACATCTTCGTGGATAGTAGGGCAAGGTTTAGGTCCGTCATAAGCCTGAGCTCGCAATGCGGCGCGAGTCATACGCATGTTGATGGAATTGTTGGTTCGGTAGGGCGTGTATGAAGCAACAAGGCAATCGATGGTGGCTACAAAGGTGAAGTTGTTGTGTTTTGCATTGCTCGTTCAGGCTGTTGCATAAGAAGACATACTTTTGGAATGGGAGAGACGAGGAAGCTGAGTGGTGAGCCGTTGACGCGTTTGTGTTTAACCCGCCGTTGCCCGGTGACCGGTCTGCGCTAGATGTTTTAGTCAGACTAGTCTGTGGTTAACTTGAATGTCATGTATCACATCACGTGGTCTCTAATGACCCAGATTCATGACGACTTCGGTCTCACTCCCTCAGCCTTGTTTGAATTATATTAATTATATTAGTCCACATCCAGGTACCTGAACCACATCACATGTACCTTAGCTACTGCCAACCCAGTCTTTCACATCCTTTGTCTCATCCAAACCCAGCTCGTTAACAGTCAGATATCGGACCTCTACTCGGCATGGTGTCCACGTCGACGACAACCACCTTCCTCCCATGAGATAGACGAAGACTCGAACAGAGGCCCCTTCCTGTCACTCGACTCACCAACTACATACCTTGGGCAGGCCACTTTGGGAAAATCTTCAGACTCTGAAGCATGGCTCGGCCTCGAGCTGACACCGGGAATTTCCCAAAGGAGCCGCATTCCGTATCGCTTAAAGGTTGGTACATCACCTGAGCGCTGGGAAAGTTGTTTGTTTATTACAAGTCCATATTATTCACTGCTAATACAAGGTGTAAGTTCTAAGGTAGGGGCCGACCGACTTGAGGATCCAGGTGGTCGTTCTCATCCAGTCTCTGTAGGCTCTCCCGGCCGTCCCTGGCGCTCCAACACCCTTTGCCACGAGAAATTGAGGCCAAAATCCCCCACGAAGCATCTCTAGCATTCCCGTCCGAAGCAGTGGACCAGGAGTTCATTCTATCCAACAACCTAGCCTTGCCACCTTCATTCGGTTCCGCCCATGTCGGTGAGACCTTCTCATGCGTCTTGTGTGCCAACAACGAACTTTTGCCTGGAAATACCTCCAAGACCGTTTCCGGGACCAAGATCCTGGCAGAAATGCAAACACCATCCCAGTCAGTCCCTTTAGATCTCCACACATCAGCTACCGATGAAGACGACCAAACTGGGCCGGGCTCAGCATTGCAAAGAATCATTCGGTTCGACCTGAAAGAAGAAGGTAATCACGTTCTTGCCGTCAACGTCACCTATACAGAAACCATAACAGGCGATGGACAAGCAACCAGCGGAAGAGTCAGGTCGTTTCGGAAATTGTACCAGTTCCTTGCACAGCCATGTCTTAGTGTGCGAACCAAAGCAACCGAGTTGACCGCCCTCGAGGTCCCTGACAAGACTCATGGCCCATACGGCAAGGCAACATTGCTGCGATTTGTGTTGGAAGCTCAGTTGGAGAATGTTTCGGATACAACGATTGTGCTGGAAGAAAGCAAACTGCAGGCCAAAGCACCATTCAAGTCTACATCCCTCAACTGGGATGCTGAAGCCAACATTGGCCAGAAGCGGGACAATCCCATCGTCAATCCAAGAGATGTTATCCAAGTTGCCTTCCTTGTGCAGCAGGCAGAGGGAGTCCAGGAAGGGGTAGAAGAACTACACAACAGTATGAGACGGGATGGAAGAGCTGTGCTTGGTCAGCTTGCAATCCAATGGCGAGGATCCATGGGAGAGCGTGCTTCCCTGAGCACTGGCAGCCTCCTGTCTCGGCGGAGACCGCTGTAGGCCAAGATAACTCATTTTAACGAAATGTCCTTCTTAATTCATTTTGCCGGCCACCGACAAAGCTTATGGTGCATTCATGCTGAGTCCGTTCATTCGATTGTTGAGGACGCTTGCTCGTGACTTCTTGCGTATCATTGGTAGATCTGGAACGTTTTCTCCTTGCTTGAAAAGGCCATCTTCCAGCTTGGATGGCGTCCGTGTAATGATCGTGTGGTAATCGCGTCCCTTTGCGGCGGTACCCAAGTCCGACCGATCTGAACTGCCCGGCACAGCTACGACACGCCATTGGTGCTGGGATGTGTCTCGTAAAATTTCCGCCCGAGAACCACCAGACACAGATTGCTGTACAAAGCTTCTGCGATTGCGGCCGATGTTGGCCAGACCGGACCGCAGCAAGCCAGCACGTCCTCGTTTTGCCATGATTATGGCGTCAAATAGGGCAATCTCGGGGCTTGAGGCTTTCTCTTCACGCTCCATGATGAATTCATTCCAAGCTTGAGTTTGCTGGAGCATCTCCATATAAATCGCATGATCTGGAGGAAGGCTCTTGATGAAGGCTTCGTTGTCGAATGCATAGACTGCTCCAAGCTTCCTTTTAGCCGCGGGTGCTGGATGCATGAACTTCCGATATGTATAGAACAAGCTGGCCAAACACCTAACAAATGCCGCTCGAACCTGGTCTGGATAGAAAGCAGCCGGGCAGACGACAGTGATTTGATCAGCACAACGGTCATGTATGACAAAGCCACAACCCGAACATCTGTAGTAGCCGTCTTGTGCCTTCTCGTCGCAGAGTACGCAGGTAGAGAGCCCTTCTGCAGCTTTCCACTGTAGACAATGACCTTCCGACCAATAAGTCCCTTGAGAATTGACCGCAGGTTGGACACGCATGCCAGGCATGATCGTCGATGCTGCTAATGTTGACTGAGCATATGTCGAAGGCGCATAGACAGAGCCATTCCTCATGTCTGAGAATGAGCTAGTTGAAGGACTCGCGTTGTGTCGTGCGAAAGGAAGACTGGCTTTGCGAATCATATGACTAGAGCCGGAGAAGCTGCGCTTAGAAAGTGAATCGAAGTGCCCAGACCGCTTTTCACGTAGCGAGGTCTGCAGCGCGTACCCAGAGTCGTTTCGGGCCGATGGCGGAAGTGGGAAGCTTCCATCCACAGGAGAGTACCCGTCAGATGCTGTCTGGGTCGATTGGCGGGCGGTACAGGAAGTCGTTGGACGGTCCATACTCTTCCCACGTGTCGGCCCGGAGGCAAGGAAGACGTTCAAGAGTGGCGCACGTCGAATAGTGTCTGCGGCTGCTTGTGGCCCAAAAGACGACGAACTGAGACCGGCCAGTTTATCCAGGTTTGTCGACCTAGCAATCGCAGTGAATACGGAGTCAAGTTCCCCAGAAAAAGCGTCGAAAGGGAACGACTCGACCGCATATGCGGGCGGACCAGGTGCCACACCAGAACTATGATGCAGCGGTGCAG
Source organism: Exophiala sp. LBMH1013 (assembly GCA_024611085.1). Taxonomy (NCBI): domain Eukaryota; kingdom Fungi; phylum Ascomycota; class Eurotiomycetes; order Chaetothyriales; family Herpotrichiellaceae; genus Exophiala; species Exophiala sp. LBMH1013. Next base: position 822,517 of record JAMFLB010000006.1, on the reverse strand, counting down.
CTTGGTGCAACAGAGACATTAACTTTTTCCGTTGCTGTCTAGGCAGAAAAGGAGGAGCGGAAGTGCTGTGCAGTTCGTTCTTGTCCAGGTCGACCAGTACAAAGTCGTCGTCAGGAAGGTCATATTTCTCGTAGTTCCGATTGATGCCGCAGATATAAGGGCATGGTGCGTCAAGCACTTGTACCAACCGTGAGGGAAGCACCGGGATATACACTCCTGTCCACTCTAAAGGCCAAATCAACTCCAAGATGGCTTTGCTGACAAGCTGGAGCATGGAGGTATGAGACGAAAGCAGGATGATCCTGGATTCCGCTAGGACATATTCGAAGAGCAGGATGATATTCGGAATTGTGAGCGTCCTGAAAAGAGGGTATAGATCAGTGGTCCGGCTCCCAGGCAGTTCGTTGGCAGCTTCCTTCTTGGCAAAGAGATGAAGCTCTCGAATAGAAGTCTGTATCTGAACCTTGGAGGACGACGGTGACGGTGCCTCAAGGCACAGGGCAGCAACATATCTCTCCAACGGCTGCCACATGCCAACCTTGGGGGAACTGGCTGGAACTCGTAGGATGCCACCATCGGTCATGGGAACCACAATTGCTCGCAACCATTGTCTCCAGAAATTCGCCAATTTGCCTTCTTGTCCCAAAACACCGTAAGCTCGCGGAATCCAAAAGCGCGTTTCGCTACTCGAGAGCCCCTGAATCTCGGAAACAGCACCGTGGCGTAAGGGCCGCAACATGTCCGACATGACACCAATTTTCTCCTCGACCACGCTGATTTCATCTTCCAATTCCTCTCTCGCTGCTGAATCGTGGGATACTTGAGGAAGTTGTGCAAGAAGTCGCGACAGCTTTGCGCTTTCGGTTGTCAATCTTTCAGCCAACGACGCCGCTAGCTCTCTCTCTGCTTCGGACATATGAGCTTTGCGCCACTCATCACATCTCTTTTCTAGGTGCAAGGCAATCTCATGGCTCACGGGAATCCAGACTGTGACGCACACTCCGGTTAGCCTAGAATTATCGCCCGCCGTCATCGAGAATTCATGCCAAGTGGACCTCGGTTTCGTGTCTGCAGAAACGACTCTGACGTCGTTCGGAAAAGCAAACATAGGTACGTAGTCTGGAAATGCACTCCTCCTGCGGGATGTGTCGACAGTGTTTCCGCGGGGGAACCTGTCAAGCAGGACAGGTTCGAACTTTCGCGCCAAGGGATGCTGGGCTGGTGAACTCTGCAGACTCTCCGGGACAGGTATGACCGAATTGTAACTGCTCATTCTGCGGGTAGTTCTCGTGGAAGTGCGTCGAGCCACAGATGGCTGTCGCTTCGCACTAGACATATCTTTAAATGAAAGATGTCTACGGATGCTGCCAAAGTTATGATTCAGAGGTGGACTCGGTTCATCTGCAACCACGATCTTCTGTGTCTTCGGGCGTGGTTTGGACTGGGCAGGTTTAGATGGGGTTGGTTTAGAGAGTTCGGTGGGATTGAAAGAAAGGTCCAGGAAGAAGGTATCCCGATCAGAGGTAAACTTGTTCATGGCTTTCTCGAAGTCGATTTCGCTGAAACCCGTAGACATTCGAGTATTCTGGGAGGGTGCTGCAGCCCGAACAGTAAGGCTGCTGCGATTGCTCTGCGGACGGATCGCATCATTGAGGCCCTGGATCGTGGTCCTTGCTTCGTCGGAAAGTTGGGAGAGGCGCTGATAAGAATCATGCCTGGAATGGGAGACAGAGGTGCGAGGTGATTGTAGGATCGAGGATTGGTCATTTTCGACCGTGGCTTCTTCTTTGATGGAAGAGTCAACGACACCATTAGTGTCAGCGACATCGTGCGACCATCTTGACGGAGCGAAAGCGTCGAGTAGCTGTTGAGTGTCCAACCCAGCTATCCAAAAGTAATCTGCCAGTGGTCGCAAGGGCTCGGAGTCTGCTGACGGCATAGCGAATATTACCAAACGTCACGTACCCTGAGTTTTCTGGACAGCCCAAGGTGGCGATCTATGATCGCATGTTCGCTGTGTCCGCCGTAGACTCTGATGCGAAAAAGCGTAGCAGTGTCCTCGACCAATGCTGGAGATTTCTTTGGCTCTTATCAGACAAGGAGAACTCGCAAGTTTGGGGAAACTCGGACAAACGTCGACCTGCTCGGTAATATTACCTGTTGGCTCTCAGACCCGTTCTTGACAACCGACGCTGGAAAAAGCTTCTGATCTGTCAAGTTGAGAACAAGCAAGCGGATTGAGGTCAAGCGGACTAGTGCGAAAAGCAGGGACGAGGGTTTGAGGTTCTGCGTCTGCAGATACGAGGAATGTCGTGACAGGGATGTCGAGCGGTGCGAACCTCAAGGGTGGTATGGCAGCGAAGAACGAGAGTTCCTTGAAGCAGTCTTCTGTAACAGTCCCACCAGGGTTCAACGGCGAGGGTCGATCGACAAGAGTGGTGTCTGTCAGGGTGTCTCGTAGACTCTGATCAGTAGACTGTAAATAGTCAACTCCTGCGAGTTCGGGTATGGAATAGCGTTGGTCTAATGTTGGTCTTGGAAAGGGGGAGCGCAGGGGAAGTAGAAGGGACATTGAAGAAAGAAGCTGCGTTCAGTCAGGGCAGTGAAGAACCCAACATTGCAACAATATCATATCCTTACCCAGAGATTGCGTAGAAGAGGCAGGAGGGCGATGGCAACGATCCTTCTTGAGCGAGCTGTACACCCTCGAACTTCGTGCATATGAACTACCAGAATCCAGACGCGTCGCGAGGTGGCGGATTTTTCTTTTGGCGTCTGGGATGATGCGGCGATGGATTCTCTGGGGGACAAGCGGGCACCTGTGGATTCACCAGTCAAGGGGGAACCTTGTAGCCAACTGCCTATATCTTGCCTAGTGCCACTCTGCTGCTGCGGCTCGAAGTTGCGTCAAGGGAGCTAAATTACTACCTAGCACTGCCCTATCTTACCTAGAGCAAGACATGGCCCAGTTAAGGATAACAGCCACTTAGTCCCCTTCCCTTAGCTGGTTTCACCTAGACTAACGCCCATTATTTTTGGGCATTCGACGACTGTTTACCCCTGGACCTTTTCTAAGGGCCACCCTACAACTCATCAGGCCATGCAGAGAAGTGTTCTCCTTGGTAGCCTTCCACACACCATATCCAATTCCATCATGTTTCTATATCTACACAACGGTCGAGCTGCAGCTTGTATCACACGAGCTTGCAGAAGATACTGCATATTGCATATTCCATTGGACGACACATTCATGCTTGTCACAAATCTCCCGACCACGAGGCAGCTGCATGTGTGTAACCATGCAGTTTGCTGTTCTGCAGCGTTGCACATGGTAGCTTGCCGGAGACACCACGTATGTTTCATGGTGTGATTATCAAGAGCAGCACCAGATGGAAAGGCTTCTGAAGTGAAGCTATGACGGGCTACAGCATCTGAGTTGATGATACGTACAGCAAAAGCGCCGCTGCCACGGCTCCTTAGGCCTGCCTTATGCCCGCGCGGCACCTAGCCATTTACCACTGCACTCCGTGCCCCTCCTACTCCATCAATGGTACATGGGAGGTAGCCTTGCGTCCACCTATTTCTCCACGTTAGCATGTACAGTATCGCCAACTACGTATCACCTCCACCGTCGTGCTATTGCGATGGGGCTTCCTTGATGTTGCGTCCGATCAGGTGAGCTATTCCTCGAGTGAACGATATAACCCGCGTATCCGTGTACAGGTCATTGAGGCCCGGTGTTGCATCCTCCATCAATCCTCTTCGCTACCGTACTACCCTCCCTCCATAATGGCGACAACAAACACGCTGGGCGTCGGGATTCCCGTCGCAATCCCACTTATTTCCTCCTCATTGACCGTCTTCTACGCACTCATCGAACCGACCATCTTCTACCCCTTTGTCAAAGAGTCGAAAGACCATCTCTCTACAACCAGCAAGGCTGTTCGCTTGTGGTGGAGCAATGGCCTACCATTGGGACTGGCCACTATCTTTTCAGTTACCTTGCCATCCATCATCGGCGGTGTATACAACATTCGATACTTCCCTGAAGGGAGCCCGAAACGGAAGCTCTCTCTAGCAGGCGCAGCGTTCGCTCTGGGACATTTTGCATTCGTATATCCCATCAGCCAGAAGATCAAGTGGGCATGCGACGAAGAGGTGGAAAAGAAGGGCCAGACCATCGAATATGTCAAGCAGTGGCTCAAAATCCATTTTTGGAGGACCATTTCGACGGATGTCCCTGCCCTGGTCTGCTTTTCCCTTGTCGCCTTTGGCAGCTAAACGCGAGGAGTGGTCTAGCATTGACAGCACAAGACGTTTCGATCTATAGACCACTGTCAGAAGCCGTCCTCTCAGTGCCGACAGTCTGGAACCCTTTCCTCAGCAAAAAGGCAGTCTTCGAAATCTTCATGGTCACATTTATCCTTCGCTGGAAATGAAAATGAACTGCCCGAGTCCTAACTATGGTATTGATCCTCAGAGAGCCCCCAGGTCCAAACGTGCAAATGCCGGCCGGCCCTTTGATCCACGCCGAACAACCAGCGCCTTCAACGTTCCCGTCTTGACCTCTTCTCCCTTGGGTTCTGGTCGCCATTTTTGCTCCATGCCAGCTCTCCAATTTTGAGCATTGCTGAAGCGCCACGTCTGAGGACGTTGAGATGATGGTGTTTTCTTTTCGTTTACTGCCAGCGCCATTGCAGCCCGTGCCTTCTTCCTATCCGCCTTCTTCGCGTCCAAGATGTTGTCGATGGCCTTGTTGAATCCCGGTAGCTCTTCTCTGAGTGTTGTGTACGCACCCTTCGCCCTGAGTTTCTTCTCCCAAATGCGAATGGCGACATGCTCGGCGAGGAACCTTTTGATGTCGCCATCTGCCGCCGTCATGAGGTACAGAGCTCGCACGTCTTCGGAGTGGATTTGCATGTCTGAAATACGTTCCATGGACTGAGTCACATTGTGCACAAGATACTCACATCCCAGGATGGCAGCACAGATCCGAGCCAAGTACAGGTATGTGAAAGACTTGTACTTGGGATACGGGAACTGTCGAAGCCCTTTACCGTCACAGCACGACAACATCCATGCCAGGATGTCCTTGTGGATACTGACGCGACCACCAACCACAATGACTGATTTCTTTGCTGGCTTCTGAAGATCAGCTACATTGATTTTGTTGATTGGCGGAAACTCGGCCTTCCACTTGGTCGAGAAGGCGGTAGCCACTCCCTTGGGCAAGGCTTCACAAAGTATCAGAGCATCCTCGTCGATAGTCTCCTTGTACAAGACTGTAATGGTCTCGGCGGTCTTGAGACTATATTCCGGATTTTGTCTTGTCAGTCACCATATCTCTGTACCAAGAGCGCACGAATGACTATGCAATGTGGAGCCAGAGCAAAACAGTCCCGAAGTGTATGGTGTGTCTGCACTTACGCCTTCAATTTTGTTGCAGACACAGATTCAAGAGACGGAGGCTGAGGCTGAGCCATAGGCGAGGTGTCAAGGTCTGGTATCTGGTGTTGATGATCTGAAGATTGGTGTTAAATGATCTGAAGATCAGTTGTGGTCTTTGCCCAAGGAGCAGCACAAACTCACCAAGCCGCAAGCAAGCGAGCGAGCAGGTTTGATGGATGATCCGGAATTCCTTGAAGTTCGGTTGATCGTTTGCTTGCAATGTATACCCAAAGGCTTGCCAGGAGAGAGTGTTGGGCCGTCGTTTGCTTTGCAGCCGTATAGCCTTCTGGAAAGCTGGCCAGAAATCCCCTGGCACGGTCGGTACTGTTGGAAAAGGAACAACGCTTGGGCGATGGAAAGAAAGGAAAAAGAAGAAGCTTGATTGTATGAGAAGATGTTTGGGAAAAGAGAGAGGTCAACAAGGTGTGTACCTAGATATTTATACCTCTACCCGTCTTGTCTTGTCACTCATTCACTCGACCGTGAGTACGGAACCGGTGATACTGTCATTGCCAGGCACAAGTTACCTTACCTATGGTATGGAGCAGTGACTGATGTTATTAGTGACAAAGTGTTTGACAACGGGCGGCATGAGACTACCTACCTTATAAGTCGCATAGCTTCGATATGTAGCTACCAGGTAAGCTAAACAACTACAGCGTTTCTCAGGAGTACTACTGTTATTATAATGAGGGCCGAAAGGTGTTCAAGTTAATAGATTTATTTGGTCACTTCGCTATTCGAATACATTCATTGATTGATACATCGCTCAAAAGATACTGCAGACAGTAATCGAGACGTGAATCATCCTGGATGCAGTCATGAAAGGATACCTATAGAGCATCCCAACAGGCAACGCGCCATCAACTTAGCAAACCGGCCAGCAAGAGCAATTCAGTCCGTGACAATGCCACTTGTGCCGCTTTGCCCCAGGGCTGTGCTGTGCTGCTCACGACTTTGGTTTCGGTGGACCAGAGGCCTTCTTCACTGTCGTCTTCGGTTTCGCCTGAGCTTGCGCCTTCGCAGCCGAACTTGGGTTCTGGGGAGCAGATGTCGGCTTTGGCTTGATGGCAGAGGTTGTGGATGTTGTTGGGTTCTTTCTGGCTGCTGCTGATGAAGGCTTGGCCCCTGAGTTGTTGACAGCAGCGGTCTTGCTGGTTGCATTAGGATTGTTCTTTGCTGGTGAGATGGTCTTCGCAGGAGTACGTTTCGTCGATGTAGATGCTTGAGATGCCGCTGCTGGTCTCGGTTTGATGTTCGTTTTCGATGCTGCAAGACTGGTATTGGTAGAAGTGCTCGGTTTCGAGGGAGTAGGTTTGGAAAGGGTAGTTGTCGTGCCGCCGGGTTTGCCGGGTCGGCTGGTAGGCGTTGACGTCGAATTCACCACAGGTCGTGGGTGTTGATTCGACAACTTCGAAGGAGGCTTCGTCGAGACACCATTATTGATGGTTTTGTTGGCGCCAGTCGCTGATGAGGCTCTGCTTGTTCCCAGTTTCGGTGCTGATCTCTTGCTGGATGTCGAGGATTCAGATGCTACCGCTGTCGAGGCATTACTGGAAAGCGTCATCACCGTCCCATACCGACTGTTCTCTTCGGCTTTCATGTTGTCCCAAAACTTGCCGCCTGCTTTTTGGCCATTCAGGTTTTTCATAGCCCGTTCCGTCACTTTCGGGGCGCTCTTCTTCTCTTCGGCAGCTTTGAGTTCCTGCCAGAACGTCCCCCCGGGTTTCTTAGTAGCTGTTGAGGCGGTGGCTGACACGACTGAGCCATGTCTGTTCTTTTCTTCTTCCTCTAATTTGTCCCAGAACGTGTTTTTCTTAGCCAACGCCCCATGCGTTACGGATTTTGACACACCAGCGGTAGGAGCCGAGACCCTAGTCTGCTGTCTCTTTGCCTCCTCCATGGCAAGCTGTTGCATGAAGGTTTGCTGTTTGCTAGTGATACTGTCTGTGACCATCTTCTGTGGATCAGATAGAAATTGTTGTATGAAGTCGGCCCGATTGAGCAGAGTCTGTGCGGATGGAGAGTTGAGGAGTTTCTGAACCGCGATAACACCAGACTTGAAGGCCTCTTGCTGCTGCGTCGGCTCGAAGAAGGTATCCAGCGACATTCCTCCAAGAGACTTGGTCACAGATTTCGCCTCTTTGCCTGCCTTCAGTCCTGCCTGCTTGATCTCCTCCGTGCCCGACTGAAGTGCTTGTTTGTTGATGCTGTTCCAGAACCGTTTGGGCAAGTCGCCGTAGAAAATGTATAAAACCATGGCTAGGATGCCCATTGGAGCAAAGATCTGGAGAAACTCATACCAATGACTTGCCCGGATAGGGACTTCCATGTATCCACAGCCTCGCAGCGTCTTGCCAGACTTGTATTTCGTGATGCCGGTATCCGCTGGGAACTTGCCGGTTTGAAGGTACCGTTCAATGAGAAGATCCTTCTCCCGCCAACGAGCAATGAGCCAAAGCTCAAAGGCTTTGTCGTTGTGCAGGGGAATGTCTTTGATGGCAAAGCGTCGCCAATGCATGCTCACAGACTTGGGAGGACGGCCTTCGAGATATCCTGCCTTTAGGGTGAAGATATCTTGTGCGTATTGGCCCCGGGGGACGCCCTCGTAAGCCACGGTACAGTCATACACGTAGTCAACTGTGCCTTTGAGTTCTTCCAGGCAGAAGTGCAATCCTGTGCTTCGAGGTAACAGCACGTGTTGCATGTCCGGCATATTGTTCTTCTTCGCCCATGCCGCACTCTTCGCACGAGTGGAGGGAGCCAGGTTGGTACCTTCGGGAAACAACAGCAACCACATTGGGTCGGTGGGCTTGTTGAGTCGCTGCAAGGCACTGGCCATGCTAGGCTTGTCTTCTTCCCATTTCCGTTTGAGGAAGATGAATTGGTTAAATTGCATGCCCCATCCTAGCACGGGAATCTTCTTGAGCGACTCCTTCAGGATGATGTATAACCGACCATGCATCCCATTGCAATAAGCTATCCACCATAAATACAGCCAATCCGTGTAGATTTGATGGTTTGCGATCAGGACGAGTCTCTCGGGAAAGTCGAGGATCAGATTGCCATCGGCTGATTGCAGAAGTTGACCACGTACGGAAGCATCCCCAGAGATGATAACCTTCGTCGGTGCAAATGTTTGGGTCAAGGTCATTGTAAGCAGCCCGAAGGACTGCTTGGTGAAGGCAATCCATGCATTGTACCAGTCCTCATTGACTAGATACAGAGGCGACCCGAGAAACTGCGAGAGGTTGATGGCTAACGCTCCAGACAGGAAGTATGTGGACAACGCGAGAGCACGCGATGCGATTGAATAGTCACCCTTTTTCAGAGGCACACGATCAGGACGATCTGCCCTTGACTCCAGGGACAAGCCTGCAGCAGGCTCGAGGCCTGGTTGAGCCACAGACATTTTGATGATGGATTTTGACTCCTATCTCTGGTGCTCACATCGTGGTAGCTGAACAATCCACCCAGCTGTTCTTTTCATCGCCAACGGTCAACTCGATTTGTCTCCAAGCCAGTTGTCTTGATTTAGAATGGAATGGTTTGGAGAGAGGCTGGAGGCCCTGAACGCCACCTCTGACGTACGACGGGTCGAGGAGGACAGGGATGGATGATCTGGGGGAGAATGCTTCAGTCTCTCAATCTCGGCCGGGCACTCCATCACAATACATCAGTCTCCATTGTGGCGTCGATGCCATTCAACTCGATGCAGGGCGTCGGGCCAAGCGAGAACGAGAACCGAATGGCAGAAGTGTCCGCAGCTCGTTATCCCAGCCGGATCGTTTGTTTCGGAGGCCATCAGCGATCGATGAGATGTGAGAGGCCTAACGAACAGGCATCACCCTTGTTGGAGGTGTCCAGACTCCAATGTTGTGACAGGCCTGAAGGGTGCAGAAGCAGGGAAAAAAAGCAGGGAACGCTGGATATCAACGTTCGTGGCGGTGCGACCAACTCGACTAGACGTGGGACAATCCCCTTGATGACGTTCGCAGGCGCTTCAACCTCCCTTGGATGAGGTGGCAGTCAACTACTAGTATCCTACTTAGTACAGGTCTAATATCATCTCACGCATCTCCTCCTGTCTTCATGTTGGAATCCTGAATGAAGTCTCCTACTTAGACTGTATATTCTCTTCCCCAGTTCACTACAAGACCCCAGCCAATTCCGCACTCAGTCCCCTCAAGACTGAGTGGTTATCCCAATGCCTAACGTATCCTTCGACATCTTCTTCGACAAGGACTTCATCAACGTCACCGCCACCCGAGGATATAAAGCCCCCAAGGCCAAGCCAGAGTGGAAAGTCCGAACTTTACCTAAACTACCTCCCAAGCCAGAGCCAGAAGACCACACCAGACCTCGACCACCACCAAGGGACAAGTTGGTGCACAGTCGTCTTCCACAAAAGCAAATCGAACCCGCCCCTCCCTCCGAGAAGGCTGAAAAGAGTGAGAAGACTGAAAAGGCTGATATCTCTGCTGCCAGCTCGCAAGCCGGAGACCAGCCGAAGAGAAAGCCTCCCAAGCTCGGCCCCAGTAAGAAGTCGATCACTGCTTCTTCAGCCTAAACAATGGCAACGCAGTGGGTTCTAGGCAAAGTGTCCGAAGCGCTTGCTCCCACCGTGTCCGGGGCGGTATCGACTGCTGGATCTTTTGCCGGAGGAGCGGTCAGTGCAGTAGGAAACAGTATCAATGGAGTAGGTGAGGGCATCAACCATTCGATCCGAAGATATGGAGATGGAGTCAAAGACTATGGCAATGCCATCATGGACTGGACAAGAGCAGATGGCGTCCGGGCACCCACAGCAAATAACCCGTTAGGGTTGAGTTCGGGGGTGACCGGTGGGAAGAGACAAGTGACCAGTCCACAGTTGTATCGAGCACCGCCGAAGACCAGTGCCTCGAAGACCTTGATGACGACGAGCAAGACGGCAGCACCTCAGAAGAAGATTGAAGCAGGGACACCAAGAAAGGCATTGCCAGCACCTGGGGCGAAGCCTAATGGCGCTGTCAAGAAGTCGACATCGGCTGCCCCAGCTCCTGTTCAGAAGCATGTCGCTGCGGCGTCGTCCACCTCCAAGTCAGCATCGACTGTGAGCAAGACAGCTTCGACACCCAATCCAGGAGCCATGAGGAAGAAGCCAGCCGAGACGACCACCAAAAAGACAGGCAGTAGCCATCAGCCAGCTTCGGTCAAGAAGCCGACGCCGGTCAAGTCGAATGGTGTATCTGCTTCGAAACCGACTAACCGACCAAAAGTCGAGGTCAATCACACTGCCGCCGCGAATCCTCTGGGGCTCAAGTTCTAGTTCGTCACGTCAGTACGTTGAAGGGAGTTAAGTTGCTTGGACTGATGACTGTATGGTATTTGCAAGATCAATCATCTCTCATTTGGTACGATAGCAGACAAGTTCATAGTGTCATGAAACATGTTGCCATAATCTCCCAATGTTTCCACTATGACTCGACGGCGCGTAAAGGACGGGCATCTGCCTGGAGCTTATCGTGATTGACTCCAGCCTCATTAGAAAGCATGCAACCTAGTAGTGTCGTAGATGTTCTGTAACTGTAGGTGTAGCAGCAGTGATGCACGATCGTGCTTCCTACAGAGATCAATGAGCGTTGAGGATGAATCACTGCTGTATGAGTGACAGGTATCATTGAATGAAAGAGTTGAAGCAGTCAATAGACGAAGAACCCAACACGCTGCCGAGAAACAAGGCTTCTGCCCGATCTACTCTGCCGGTCTTTGTTCTCCTCCACCTCCTCATCTTGTATCATGTTATTCTTCCCACAATCTCCGACGCCTTTTTGATTACATGATTCTGGCTACAACCACAGGCTCCCCGCGTATATTTTGTGGGCAGCCCAGGGCCTAATGACGCTTTACTTACCTGGCCTTTGTATTCCCTATGAAAAGTAGTAGGTTAGGCTGACATACTAGCACAACATATACGACTTGTATCACATAGAACATATAAACCTCCGATCCCATCCATCTCAACTCATCTAACCATCATTGTGCCTCCATCTCCTCCTTGACACCACACCTTCATTACCACTACCACTACCACTACCTTCATCCTCGTCTATAATACTCAAAACCCCAGCCAAAATGGCAGATACATCGATCCAGCCCTTCAGGATCTCGATCCCCGACGCTGAGCTCTCGGACCTGAAGACACGACTATCACTCGCGCGGTTCCCGGACGAACTCGACTCAGCAGGCTGGGACTACGGGGCACCGCTAGCAGACATCAAACGACTAACAAGCCACTGGAAAGACCGACACGACTGGCGGGCAGCGGAGCAGGAACTGAACAAGATGCCGCAATTCACCACGACGATCCAAGTAGCAGGCCACGAGGGGATCCAGATCCATTTCGTGCACCAGCGCTCCTCGAACCCGAACGCCATCCCACTACTTTTCGTGCACGGCTGGCCCGGATCTTTCATGGAAGCCAGCAAGATCTGGGAGAAGCTGAGCAACCCAACAACCACCAGCGACTCATCAGCATCATCATCGCCGCCCCCAGCCTTCCATTTCGTCGCGCCATCACTGCCCAACTTTGGATTCAGTTCCGGGTCGCGCAAAAAGGGGTTTGCACTGACTCAATACGCCGAGACATGCCATCTCCTCATGCAGCGATTGGGCTACGAGCAGTATGTAACGCAGGGCGGCGACTGGGGGTACTACATCACACGGGCTATCAGCCTGTTATACCCCGAGCACTGCAAAGCGACGCACGTGAACATGGACCAAGGGTCGGCCCCGTCCTTCACCAAACATCCCAAGTTAGCTCTGCAGCATGCCTTGCGGGCGTATACGGCCGAAGAGAAGGCGGGACTCGAACGCACGAATTGGTTTCTTGAGCAAGGCTCGGGCTATCGCGCCGTGCAATCCACCAAGCCGCAGACCCTGGGGTACGCGTTGGCCGATAGTCCCGTGGGCCTGCTGGCTTGGATCTACGAGAAGCTGCACGACTGGACGGACAGCTACCCTTGGACGGACGACGAGGTGTGTACGTGGGTGGCGATCTATTGGTTCAGCACTATGGGTCCTGCGGCCAGTTTGAGGATCTACTACGAAGCCAACCATACCTGGGATGACCCGAGCCATAGAGTCTCTCTGGAGAGGACGCGAGAGTATATTGGCGGAGGCGTCAAGTTGGGCTTGTCCCATTCGCCGAAAGAGCTGAGAGTGTTGCCTTCGTCGTGGACCCGGACGCTGGGCGATGTCGTGTTCGAGAGATCCCATCGTTCTGGTGGCCATTTCTTTGCTTATGAGGAACCCGACCATCTCGTCGCTGATGTTAGGGATATGTTTGGCAAGAATGGAGGTGCTGCGCATGTCGTCAAGGGGAAAACTGGGTATTAATTGTACAGGGTGAAGCCGATACCTTAGGTAGGAAGGTTTTGACGGGTGATATAATCGAGGCAAAAAGCAAAAGCCTGGGCAATGGAATGTCAGGCGATGAGATGGAAGAGCTGACTGGAGATGGAAAAGGAGTGGTTAGCTGACCTATACGGCCGAGAATGAGGAATAGTGAGCAATCTCCAAGACGACAAGATAATACCTGCCGGAAGTGACTGTTCACCTAGTACCAGTACTATCAGGAAGAAATCTATACGATCACCAAGAAGCCAGATGAGCGATGAACTGATCAAGCGTACTCCGATTAATACAGCATCTCCTCATCACTCCGCTTGTACATGCCGTTCAACCCAGGTACTGTACGAAACGGCCGGAAGAAGGGGACGGAGGGATCTCTGGTCATGTTTCCTTCGGTCTGCTTAACAAGGCATTATCATTGGCGGGTGAACCGGCAGGCACAAGGCTGAATGGAATCATTCATGATGAATATCTCAGATTTTGTGGTCTCTCCGTCTCTTAAGCTGGTTTTCTCGCATCATAACTTCCCTGCTCTCCTCTTCTCCACAGCCTCTCTCAATACCTGAATGACATGTGCCGGATCCTTTGCACCAAACACCGCACTTCCAGCGACTATAACGTTTGCACCCGCATCTGCCGCCTGGTCTATGGTAGACTCTCCTAGGCCACCATCGACTTCGATGTTCAGGTCTGGATATTTCTGTCGCAGGGCGGTGACTTTGGGCAGTTCGCTGGCCATGAATTTTTGGCCGCCGAAGCCGGGGTGAACGGTCATTACCAGGACCATCTATCGCCATGACATATTAGTACAAGCTGACTCCAATCATGAGGGCTAGGTTCTGGAGGAGGATCCTTCACAGCTTCACATCTGCAACAAGCTCCAACCCAGGGTATTGTGGAAAAGGATAAAAACATCAGAAGGGAACCAGCGGCGAGGTCGGTTGACGGTTGTCCAGGGGGTGAACGTACATCCGGCCTTTCCTCAGCTGCATCGGTCTCCAGGATATCCCATAGCACATCAACGCTCGTTTCTGGTTTAATAGCAATGCCGGCCTGCATGCCGAGTTCGTGGATATATCGGATCAGTTCTTTGGGAGACGTGGGCCGGGTTGTCGATTTGTCTTCGGGAGCGGTGGCTGCTACGCTCGTGACGGCCGCTTCGTAGTGAAAGCAATACAAGTCACAGCCGGCGTCACGAAACGTTTTGGCCCAGCGGTGTGGCTGCAAGTAGGAAGGTGTCGGTTAGTCTGAGAATTGCATGAGGTTTGACCTGGGTTGAGTAGGGAGAATGGATGATTGAGAGTAAGATCTGAAGGACAAGGAAACAAAACGATATGAATCTTACCTCCGAAATCATCATATGGCAATCGAAAGTCCCTCTTCCGCCAGCCGTTTTGGGACGTTCGACATGCGTCCGAATCTTGGAGACTACTGGAGCGCCGAATGTGATATTAGGCACGAAATGGCCATCCATCTGTCATCCAAAGTAGACAAAACGTCAGCCAAAATGTCCACACCGCCCAAAACAACCATCATCCGTAGGGCAGGTCCGCTGCTGTTGGCCCTGGCGGTAAGGGTATCAATATCTTCAAGGCCAGTGTCGGGAGTGGTCGACATGTTCTCCCACAGTCTCGCCGGGCCGTAGAGCGGGAGTCTTTCCCTCGATTTGCAGATATCTCAATCCTTCCAGTCTCTTTCTAGCATCAAGATAGACAGTGGATGGGACGTACAATGTCAACATGTAGCCAATCGGCACCTTGATCCATTGTTGTCGAACATGCTGCCCCTAGTGCAGCAAAGTCGGCGCTTAGGATCGATGGGGCGATGATCGCTGGAGGACTCATTCTTGCGATTGAGGGAGTCTGGGGTGCGTAAGACGTTCGGGAGCAGTGTCGGGCACTTGAGGAGGTCGGGTAGGAATCGAGGTTTGGTGAATGCTATACCAAACTGTGGGAGGGGTGGATTAAGCTACAGGCCGCGGTCTGGGGTAGAAATCGCCTAGGTGAGAAGGAGAACGATACTCCTGGTTTGTATTACCTCGCAATGTATATGGGTAGAAATGTCAAATTCTCGTGTGTACACTGTACATCATCAACAACAAGCAAAATATATAAATATATGTATTGATTATCAGTCAACTAGAAGTTGGGGGTAAAAACTGCGTCACTGGACCCACGAGGGGCATCGAGCAATCACTCCACGCACCCAGGCATTGATTTAGATGTCAATGGAACAGACGAGCCGGATCCCGACGGATTGCCCAGAAACCTATATCTCGTCGTTCGGGAACTCTGGTCATACCTGGATACTTGACAATTCATGTACATATTGAACTAACAAAAACCCGATCAAAACACAGGGTATGCAAAAGGCCAAGACAAGGCAACCATGCAAAAGCCATTCCCAGTGGGAGAAAAGGTAAGGTACACCACCGATCGCTCGGGAGATAATATACATGTAGGTATCTGTGTCCCAAGAAGACAAGCGAATCTTTCCGACCTGGCTTCGACGATGCTGCATATGGCGCCCACTCTGAACATGGGAACGGTCCGGATAACAAGAAACTGGTAATTGGTAACGGTAATGTGACCTGAAACAAAGGCAAATGATTCAAATCATCAAGCAGAATGACACCTTGATGTCGAGGACGAAACTGTCGATAAAAGAAAACCCGTGAAGCCGTGTCATGTCGTATCATACCGGCCGTGATTGGTCCTGGTGTTCTTGTGCTGTGTCAACCCAACCACACTGGCCATTTCGAGGCTGATGACTGTCGATTGAGAAGATCGATCATGTCCCAAAGACAGCTCCGGCACCTCGGAGGATCTGGCTGGCAGTAAGACTCTGGCGCGAGAAGGATGCTTCATAGCCCGACAAGATGGAGATATCGCCGCTGTTGCATCCGCCGGGTTCAGGAAACATGGAACTGTCGTCCATATCACCCATCAAGATCATGCCTGACGAATCTTCGGCCATGGCAGGCCCGAATCCCCCACTATCGACACGACTGATGAAGTTCGGCCATGGATGCTCATTGCTTTCATCGTAGTCATCGTCGCCCATGATTGAACGGGCGTACTCATGTCGAGTCCGGTCAGTATGCACGTTGGCCCTGTCATGACGCGCCAGATTCTTTGCAGTCAGTTGAGCGTTGAGATAGTCATGGACTTCCCAACTGTTGTTGAAACTCTGGTTGTCCATGCTGCAGGTATCAACGGTGCCAACTGACGAATTGTTCGGGGAGAGGTGGTTGCGCATCTCGACCTGGGGACCGGGCGTGGGGCGGCCACCTTGTTGGCCGTACACCTCCCTGTTCGATTCATCCTGTACAGGTATGGTCCGACATGAACAGGTTGGACAGCCACAGCTGCAGCCCTGGCAATGATTACCTGAACAACAGTTGCCAGAAGTGGTGACTGTGGTGTTGCCATTGCCATTGGTGTTGGTAGTTGTGATGGTGGGAGCAGAAGAGTGTCTTGGGTTGGGCATAGTGACGGTCACGCCGTCAAATATGACTGCCCTAGAGATACAGGGGGCCATGGTGGGAGTAGACTGGTACTGAAGAAAGCTGGCCCTATATGGGGGAGAGGTACAGAAAGCAGTGTTCCTTTGAATAGATGTAGTCAATGTTTCAAACAGCCAGCCCAACGGATGATATGATCAACGCTTGTTAAGGATTGTGGTAGTGGAATGGTAGTACAGTATCAAATAAGAATGAAATATATAGCAGAGGAGAGTAGAAGCAGCATGCCGTGAATGAATGGAATCCGGTCAAAGGGCGTGAGCGAGATGAGGCTGATATAGTTGTACATGTAAGGTGGGACATCAAGACGGGACAATCATGGTGTTTAGGGAAATGTAGGAAGACACACCGCAGGTCAGCTGGATCAAACAGATGGGTCACAGGACAAGTGACGCTGTAGCATAGACAAAGATGCTTTCGAACGGGAGATGCAATGAAGACTCAGCCTCGGAAGGGGTCTTGATAGAATGAACGGAGAAGATGAGAACCAGTCGAACCGGAGCGTGGGGGTGTTGATGCGAGAATACCAAACAAGACGGCGAGCAGTGTCAACCGCACAGTTGATTGTCATGCAGAACACAGAACGTGGCATGTATCCGATGCAGGAACCCTAGCGGTAGACCATGCCGATGGATTAGACCCCGGGATGCACAACAGGGTCGAGAAAGACTGACGGGGAGATGTGTATAGGGCCGAAAATGGATCGGCGGGTGGATGACAATGGCAACGTGACCTGGTGCATCGGCATACAGTACCTGCCTAAGGAGGTCGACGGTGGCCTCCGAAGCGCTGATCGAAGAGGAGTCATGAACCTCAGACCGAGGATGCCATCATGTCAATTGACCAAGTCGTAGATGAGGCGGTTGCTTCGGGATCACGACAGCGGACGGTACGTACTAGGAGCGCAACTAGATCAACGCCGACAAGTATGACAGCGACACATCGCATCCGAATGGCTGCCTTACAATTGAGGATCGAAAAGCCAAGGAAGGTGTTTGGATGCTCGGAGTATAATGGTAAGTATCTGGTAGTAGTGTTTGTCGCCCTTTACACCGGTTGAAGTCTATCTCCATCAAGGATGCTTAAAGTTAGGACCCTCCAGCCAAAGCCACCCGCCGAAAGGCAGACATCGTCATATTTACTAGTATCCTACAACCTCAAGTCTGCCTTGTTTGCTCCGACTCCTACTAACCTCTATCCCGCTCGCTGTCAGTGTCTGGAAATCCAAACTGACATTTCCACCTGTCCGGATTATCAATCACATCAGCTGCCGAACTATCCAAGGTAACTCTACTTTTGTTCACTTGCATGACTTGCATGGGTTTCTGTCCATCACCACCTCCCCGGTTATAGCCGTGGACCGCATCTCGTTTGTTGTCACTGATGAGCAACCAGTTCACAGCATGTAAACCTGAGTATCCGACCGCAGTATCATATCGGCTCGCTTCCACCTACCTACCTTATCCTACTCTGCGGTATCCCTTTGGCTTTTCTCTGTGTCTACCTTGGATCTGCGCATGCTTGAGAAAGCCGGCAACCTCAATCAAGTGAGCTGCGCCACGAAAAAAACACCTTACACCCTGTCGTGGTTGCTGCTCGTGTCGACGGTGGGTGGACGCAGCATCGTAGCCTAGGAGGAGTGTTTGGCTGTCACCATGCTTAACCCGTAAATATGAGCAAGAGAAGCTTTGGTTATATCAACTCTTACAATATGTTGCCTGCGTCCGCAATGACATCAGAGAGTGTCGTGGTCTTGCCAACAAGCTTCGACTTCTGGAAAGACGACGCAGTCTGATGCCACCCCTACCTACCGGAGATATTAGAACTTGGTAGCCCGCCGTCAATTAAACCGTCTGCCAGTGCCTAAACATAACACGAAAGGGACATCGTCGACGGCCGAGGGATTGTTCACATTTCATGGAGCAGTGACAAGAATAACCCCCAACGCAGCGCAGCTTCATTGCATGACTCGCGGCCGCAGCAGGATAAGGTCAGGTCAGGTCAGGTCCCCTTCGGACATGACTCTAATGAACGCCGTGCTCAGTAGATGCAGTCGGACCCTCCTATAGCTGCGTTGCGGCTAATGGCTGTTTCACTCATGCATTATTACAGGCAGGGCAACAGACGCGAGCTCCTGCCTGGTATCATCATCACCGATCCCAGATCATTCCTCCGACTCCAACACCACCACCAACGCTACCGCCCGCATTGCATTACCGTCGACTACCCTAATTCTAGCACGGAAACACAAACACCTCGTCATTCTACGGTACAAGCAGCTTATCGCACACTAGTTTAAGGCCACCAAGTACCTAACCAGGTAGTTCCGTCCTCTACCAAATCACTGCTGAGATTTCCCTAGCTCGCCTGTCTCATGCAAAGTTCCGTAACGCCCATTGACACTTCAGTCCACTTATGCGACCAACCACGTCAGAAAACGCCCGCGACACGTCTGTCTCATCTCACCTACAACGGCGTCACTGATGGAGGTCAGACTCGGCGTGCAGCAGCTCCTCAACTTAGAATGCCACTAGAAGGCCGCCAGAAGCCGAGCTTGCCTGGAGGCCCAGGACCATCGAATGCCGAATCTCAACCACTGCATATCACCACTGAACCCTAAATATAACACCACCACAAATCCTCACTACACAGTACACTCCGCGTCATCCGAACCGAACCGTTTCGTTCCTATCGCACCCCTATCTTCCTTCGCATCTCTTTCCTCCATGAGTTCTCGTCCGTATCCTCGCTACCTACTACGTACTAGCTAGGGTATATAAGGGCTACTGATTGTTCAATCCCCACAAGCTCTCCCAGCCCGTCCGACATGCGTATACACGAACGATCGAACCTGCGTCTTTTTCAGACATGCCCCCACATACAGCACTGTCACTCTTCCTATCTATCTATCTGTTCCGCCAGCGCACTGACCCGTCTCGAGTCATGGTGATATCTAGCAAGACCATGCAACGATCGAGTAAACACTGTTTAAAGAGGTGGCCAAGATGCGCCCGTATCCGAACCCCGTAGGTCCCTACGTCGGGGGCTTTCTTAGCCGACCTACAGCAACTACGTAGCAGTCACCTCCTTGGAGCCTCAGTGCCTACCTTACCTAGGTAGGTACCTGTGTATAGGACGGGGGCAAGCAGAGTAGATATCAAAACTTCGGTTGGGGAGGATGCACTAAGTACTACAAGAAAGGTACCGTACATCGAAGACACCTGTGGGAGTCCAAAGTACCTACCTACCTATATATGCATTGAGAAAAGACAGGAGTTGACTGCAAGTCTTCACACAAGCATAAGCATTCTTCACCAGTATTCTTGCTACATCCATAAAACTACTAGCTGGGACTTTTCTGTTCTGGACTTGATTTCATTCACTTCATCCCGCAGCAAGAATGGAGACGGGTATCAAAGCTGTCGCTAAAGGGACTATGTATGCGCAGATCACAACTCGGCATCCTTTGTCCAACAGCCATGCAAGCATCGTACTTTCCAAAGACGAGCTCCACGTGTATATACCCAGCAGACGACTGCAAGCACACACCCAGCCAGGGAGAGCTGAGATCTTGCAACCTATACAACCTCACTGAAATACCGTTTGCTCGTATGTCTCCCTGGTGACCGTGGATCAGGAGGTAATGGTCCACTATGATGGACAACATGGGGTCGGAACACTGCATCCACAGGCGGCATCCAGTCGTCCAGACCCAGAGGGAAATATTCGTATAGTTCGTCTACACTCTCGCACTCGGCGGGGTACGAGTGGTTCGACTTCATAGCAAGGAGTTCGGGTCTTTGCGACGAGATTGCCGGGTTCGAGGTGTGAGAGGGATACATCGGATTCATGGAACTGGGGACACTGGTCATCGATACTCCATGGGAATGTAGTCGAGGCCGGCTTCCACCGCCGCTTTGGGACTGATTCCCATTGGCCATGGGTCCAGGTGATGCATGGTTGGCGTACGGCACCGGCTGGCTTTGACCTTTATTGACCAGGGACGGGGATGGATTCGATGTGGGAGGACGAGACGAATGTCTGGAAGCTACTTGTTGCTGAGGAAATGGACTACCCTCGTCGTCACTGCCAAAATGTAGGCTCAACGGACGGCTTCCGGCCGGGGCCATCTCTTGCGGGAATGTAAATGGAAATGTCCCCGGAGTCCCCAGGTCGGGTGTAGCATCATGAGAATACGTCGGCATAGGAGGAGGATTCATCGCCGCCGAATACGAAGGAGTGGGGGAGAGAATCTGGCACCACTTGGGACATCCAGTTGGTGGTGTCTGGCTCTGTCGATTTGAGGTCGCCGTTGCTGTTGTCATATGGCATCATCATTTGCGGCTGCTCCTCAGCTGGAGATTTGATCTTGGGGGGCGGAAGTAACTTGAGGGACCGATGTCTGACTAGCAGCAGCCCGTGAGGTAGAGGGTAGATGTTTCCGAGCCGTCGAACTGATGCTCAAAGGCATATCTTTGCGGGCGGCAAAGTTCCGGGGACTTCTCCCTCGCACAATGACCGCTCCAGAGTGTGCCTCAGCAATGGAAATCTTCCCGCCGGTCGACAATGACGCCATGATCTTTAGATGGATGGTAAAATGCTGCTGGAGCTCCTTTCTCCGGCCATTGTTGGCCGTGGCTATTCGAAATTGTAGGCGCTTCCATTGGATGGGAAATGTTGTATAATCGGTGTCAAGGTCCTGCCCCGACATCTTATCTAGTGGTATCGTGGGAGGTTCTCGTTCAACTTTGTCTTCTTGTTTGGCGGGCTCTCCGCTGGCCGGCGTCTTCCAGGGTACGGAAATAATCTTGACCGCGTTGCCCTCAACCGACTCCGTTGCCGACACTGCCAGTTCTAGTTCATAGATGGGGATTCGAGAGCCGTCATCGGTGAAGACGTATCTCAGGTTTCGGGGCAGTGTCACCGACCCAGTGATCTGGAAGAGATTTCGCCTATAGCAGGTGAGTTCCGGGGGCGGTGGAGGCGCATCAGCTGTCGCAGGCCATTGCGACTCGGCGAGAAAAAACATGCCGTGCAGCTGAGCGTTGATGTTCACTGACGACCGCCGAAAGGAGTCGTCGAGGAGCGTGAAATTGTACTGGGGCATGGAGAAGCTGAGATATTTGCTGTCGCGATCAATCGAGGGACTCTCGGGCACGCCTTCGGCGGGCGGTTGATCAAACTGTGCCATGGTACTTTCGGCGAATGGGTCGTCAAAACCTGAAGAGTAGCGCTTGAGGAGGACCGGATGCTGCAAGGCTGAGGAAGGCGCAAAACTCAGTTCATCACCACTATGATCCTAAGTCAGACAAGGCACCAAACGGACTAGTGGTTTCCAATATGACCTACCTCATATAGGGTTCCGAGTCGAAGTTGGAGTACTGATCTTGTAGGTCCATCACCGATGGTACACTCATATAGTCCAGGTTTTGTATATTCCCACCTGCGAAGGGAATAGGACTCTGCAGGTACGGCATTGCAAGAGGATCGAAGCCGTCCATGGTGGTGGCCATGAGCGAGTGAGTTGCGGTTTTCGAAGTGGGAGGGGGCTATTGGAGTCGCAACGCGATGCGATGCGACGCAAGCCAACGACGGGGAGCGTTGGAGGCGGCAGGTTATCGAGCAGGACAGGATGCCGTCGTCGACGTCGTTCTTCGCATTCTGGGGAGCGACCGAAGATTCTGCTCACCAGATGTAAGGTGCGCCACCGTCTCCGGAATGAAAAATGAATGGGGGATATAGATGCGGACGGGAGGTCGTTAATCAGCACAGACTTGCAATTGTGGTGGACAGACAGGTGAGTTTAAGCAGTTTAGTTGGCAATCAGTGCCTGTTGGCCGCACGATCAGCCGGAGCCCACTACTGCCAGTAGTGGGTAGTGGGTATCGAGAGGCGGGAGCGGGACAAAGTTTAGGGCTTGGTCGAATTGAGCTTTAGGGACCGACGCGGTGAAAAGGTAACTAAACTGAATTGCTCGACACGCCGCCGCAGTTGGGCCCTTTGGCGGATAGTTGGGCGAATGAGAAGGGACAGCAGCAATAGATTGCGTTTACTCGATCGAGCAGCAAATTGATTGAACTAGTCGTCCATGCTTGAGCGATCCGAGACTGAGCAAGCGACCGGCAGTAGGTAGGTAGTGACAGCAATGTATTGACGGACAGGGAGCTATGGATAAAGAGGACGAGAATCCAATGGCATAATCGACAGGCCTGACAGCTATCTATATAACAATAGTAGCACGTACGTAGAGAGGCAGCTCTGCGATGCAGTAGTCGTACCCCTGCCCATCTTTTGCTCTGGCTCTGGGCTTAACCTCGATCCCCATGTCCCCTGTTGAGGCACTGGCACACCGTTGAGATGCTCCTGGTCGGTTCGGTTTGCCAGCGCCAATGGCATCGTGATAGATGATGCCTGTGCCGGCGCCATTGAGCCCAGTAGTGTCAGTGCCGCACCCGCTTTCCCAGTGACTCTCGTCTATCCAGTCGCAGCATGTGTTCTGTGGCAGCAGGAGTCGAGACGATACAGGGCTTGAAAGACTTGGATTGCGCGGTGGCTGGTCTCAATCTCTAGGCTGCAACTAGCGGCGCAATTGCCAACTATTAGCGCGAGGGGCGAGAACTGTGGGCTGCATGGCCCCGGGGGAAAATTCGCTTTAGGGGCGCTCGGTAGGCCGTGGAAGACGGAATAGCGGCCTTCTAGAAGGAAATGGGGACGTCATTGCAGCTGCCGGGTAACGCTAGGGAAGGAACTTGCGCACGCAGGAGCCAACAGGCATCACGGCCTCATCTGCTAGTTGCAGTCTTTCGATCAATGATTTTCTCGGCCATCCATCATCGTTGTTCATCAATGTTCATACCTTATTATTGCTGTCCCTAGCCCAGCTCGAAATGCCACTGGCGTCAACCGTACTGCGTGACTGAGCAGGCTGTCAATTGATAAGCTCACCTGTCTGGCAGAGCCGGCGAGCCCCGTTTCATACCCGCCGCAGTCTCACACACGCACACACACTACGTACAATCTTCCACTCATTCCTTCATTCAACAACCCACTTCGCCTGCTCTTCAATCCTCGCTCGTCCGGTACCTCTCCTCAGTTCAGTTCCTTTCCTTCATCTCGATTGGCACAACCAGATTTGTCCCTGGTCCTTTTGTAGTACCACGAGACAACCGAACCGAACCAGATAAAATCACATTCGAGGGATCAAGTTGAGAAGTCAGCCCCGTGCCCACAATTTCAACTGTGTGGCTTCGGAACCCACCTGGGTCGTGGGCATCGAATCACGCACGGAATGATCCTTGGAAGCCAGGGAGCCTCCTAGGGGCATTCGCACTGGCAGCAATAATTAGGGAGTCCCATTATTCCTCTGGCACCAGGGCCACTCGGCACTCCCGAACTGTGTTTCTTTGTCTGAGCTGCATTATTCGACTGCACAGCTAGGTTTGAGGCACGTATCTGTCCACTACTATGTAGTCTGATCCTTCCCGTGTCTCAATTGCTGATCATCTCTGTGTACAGGCCTGACATGCATAATAATAGCCTTCTTTCACGCGTGCGCTTGCCGGCAATGGCAAAGCTCAATCACCTTACTCTCCTCGCAGTATGTACGTACGGATAGCACGAAGGGCCATTCGATCATCATCATGCCTCCCGCGTCATTTGTCGTCCCTACATTTTGGTGTTACGGCTGATTGCTTCACATCCTTCGGTCTTTGCGCCAGAGACAAAAGAAAAGAGGGCACAAACTTTGGTGCAACCGATTGGCGAACCTTTGCAATTCGGATGCCTCCGCCATCACACAACCTTGTATACCCGGCGCAAACCGAATGCTTGCATTCCCCGAACTTAGCCAAAGCTGATGCTGATTTACCTGTGGGACACACTGCCCACTGTATTGCACTTCCGGGGATTGCGCCAGGGAGGATACACCCCGAATAGGATAGCATGATAACTTGGAAACTGCTATCCCTCGGTACGAAACAACGAGCCCCTATGGCGCTCGCAATAATCAGCCCACCTTCTCTGAGAAACAAGAGTGGACTGAGACAAAAGATTAAACGGCAAATCATCTTTTCACAGCGAAATCGCCCCATTATCCGCACCGGGAAAAGATGGCTTTTCTTTTCCACCGGACTTGAAAACGGCCAGCACTGAGATCGTCTATCTACGCGTATCATCTGGATATAACAGAGACAAGGACCGCCTTGTGGCACAAGCGCTTCTCCAGACGACCGAAAAACTCACGCTATCTTCCTAACCGGGTTGGCTCTGAGCTTCCGCTTGTCTGAGTGTCTCCTAGTCTCTCACCGAATCTCTCTAGCACGCCGGGCCATTGTGTCTGGTCGGCCGGGGACCGAAGGACCCGATATGCTTGACCGCCAACCTCACCCAATCATTGGGTCTTTGGCCGCTATCATATTCTTGTGTCGTGCCATCCTCATTATGATATAGACCGAGTACGGTTCGGTCCTCCAATCCAGCGACAAGCTGCGCTTTGACGGCATACAACTGCTGTATACATGGGTATAGCAAGAACCGAGCCGAGTCGGCTTGTTGGCTGACATCGCATGTTTCCTCCGGCCACTGGCTGCCCACGCCAGCATATAGGAGACGCTTGGGCTGACTGACAATGTTACTGATATAGCTAGTGCATTTGCAATGTCGTCTGCGGACTATGCATGGCCATTCACTGCCACATCTTGACAAAGACTCCCAACTGGAGCCTGGCATGGAGACACCTCGGTTCGTTCTGGGGCAGTCCAGGTCAGATCCAGTGCATTCCAGTTTTGATGTCCAAAAGTCCCAGGGGGAACAATCCGCTTTTCCAAAACGGATTAGGTGGCAATCGCGCTGGCATCAAGAAAGCAGATTCGTTCCTTATTGGAGGCTGGGGGTGAGATTGATACAAGACCATATCATCCAGGGAGGCTGTCACATTCCTGGCACCTGAGAAGCAGCCGTATCAGGTTGCGGTGAATGATGAATGGCATGGAGACCAGTGTCCAGCATGACTACCAGCCATGCTCACCACGAGCAGTTTTGGCTTCAAGTTGCCGACATCATAGTCCAGTGAGCCGGATCACTGGAGATCTCTTCGAAGTTGTTGGTAACCGTGAAACCCAGGCCTGTCAGACTATTTACGGTCACATCTTCGATCTGTATGTCGGTCACTAAAAGGTCAACATTAACGGAATGAATGACTTACATAGTCAAGCAGCACGGTCTGTAGTCCCTGCTTTTTGAATTGTCGCAAGCCCAACAGTACCAGCCCCTGAAAGATAGACATTCGATCGCTAAACATGGTTGAAATAACAGGAGATGATATGCAAGCCATACCGGCTTGCTTGTACAATGAGGGAATGAATCGTGCAATCTTCGATTCTGACCGGCATATCAAAATGCTTCCCAAAACAAATTGATCAGACGCTCTTTTGGCCCGGATGATACCGGCGCCTTCTTTGTTGTTCAACGCCATCTGGTAAACGCTCTGTACTTCGCTTCGTGCACATCTAGTAAGATGTTCCATCATGACATCTGTATACTCTGGACCGTATACGAGGTCATATTTGACCTCTGGGTTGGTCAATGCCTGTCCCAGGCCTTCTGGCGGCGACCAAGTGGGCAAATCGTGTAGCGCCATGGTTGCTACCGGGACGGACAGCGACGTATTCCAGCCCAGTTTAGCAAACCATTGCCGGAGCCTTTTGTATTCGAGGGGTTCTGATCGGGGGATACCGAGATAGACGTTCGGGAATCTCACGCCAAGTTGGAACTTAGTTATTCCCTTTCTCTGCAACAGCGCCCGAACTGCACGATCATGTAGCGAATGGCCTATGGACAGTCGCCGGCGCGCAGGGTCGACAATGATGGCTCCTATATGGCCCACGCCAGTCGCATTCAGGTAATATGTGGTGCAGAATCCAAACAGTTCTTTCGTGCTACTGTTCCTCACCACAAAATGCGCCTCTTCGACATTCGGGTCGCGGAGAAGGAACGTGCTCGTTGTTACATTCTTCAGGGCGGTGGCAGGTATCGATGGCTCACTTTGAGCTTGAACCAGCAACGCGTCCAGCGCAGCGGAATCGCGTTCCTCGTTGAAGCTCTCAACCAACCATTGTTGGCGAGAGTGGCTGGTTGGCGGTCTTTGGTTGTATGATCCTGGAAGCACTCCCGCAGGAGTGAGCTCACCGTAGAGGACTTGAACCAGAGCCCTCAACGCTGTCTCGGTGAAATCGTAGGTGCATACATAAGTTCCGATTGTTGTGTCAGACGCGAAATCAAATGGAGAGCTGACAGCAACCACCACACAAGGTTTCTCTTGGGGGGAGCCGTCCCGCCCAACGGCCAATTTGCAGAGCATTGAGACATGTTTTGCAAATGCATTCTGATACTTGTTGCGACCTGCGTCAGCCGTCACGACGACCACGCCTCGTGCCCGGTTTAATAAGTTTTCATGTATTGGTCTGACTCCATTCGCGGTGTAGGAAGTATGAGAAATCTTGCCGTGCCGATACCTGGCCAATGACCTGCCAAGCTCCCGGAAGACCTGCTCGCCGCTCATAATCGAGGTATTCGTGTCGACGCTCGGGCTTCGTCCAAAAGTTGGCACTGATGAGACCTCGTTCTGCATCTGATGAAACAAAGCTGAGGCGGGTAACGGTTTGACAAGAGGTGTTAGCAAGAGAAGCTCATCGGCAGGTTTCAGGATGCTAGACAAGGGTAAGTAATGATTCTGGTCTCGTACCACGGTGATCGACTTGTTGTAGGCAGTATTGGAGAGCTTTGTATGAAGGGGTTGCAAGCGAGTAAGGTTTTCAATCCCTGCAGGCGCAAACGCCTTTTCCCAAGATGTATACTTTGCCTTCATTTTGAGGATTCTGCCCAGAGATTCTTGCACGCGGGAGCGCTCAATCATGCCATTATCCAATCCAGCTTTGAGGCCATTGATAGCATCTTCTTGAACCGATAAGGTCCTGCATGTCAAGATCAGGTCACAGCCAGCCTGGAAAGCCATAACTGTGCCACCGCTGATCCCGATGTTGCGACTTAAAGCTTCCATTTCCAAACACTCTGAAACGACAACACCTTCGAACCGCATTTCATGCCGCAGGAGATCTCGAACGAGCTGCTCTGAGAGACAGGCATGCATTACATTGACCTGAGAGGATGCCATGGCAACTCCCCCCACCATCATCGAGTCAATACCCTGAGCGATTGCAGTGCGGAACGGGACCAGGGCGCTTTGGCTCAGGTTCTCGAGCGAATCTGTAATGGTAGGGACATCGTCCGGCACCCCGAAAAATTCGAGGTTGCCATACGAAGGAAAATGTTTACCACAGGTGGCCACTCCTCCTTCCTGGTAGCCTTTGATGCATTCAACTCCATACGCGGACACTTCCTGCGGATCATCGCCGATTGACCGTACCCCAAGAGGCTGGTTTCGGGCGTTAGTCAGAACATCCAGCACAGGACCCAATATCCAGTTGATGCCGCAAGAATTCAGCTCTTGTGCCGTAGCCCTTGCGATGTCTCGAGCCAATCTCTTCGACCCCGTGGCGGCAATGGCCATGGCGCTGGGAAATTGCCGTATATTGGCTTCATCGTACAGGCTGTTGACTCCGCCATTCTCCTGATCTAATGCGATGAGGAGAGGAACAGGGTGACCGGCCTGGTGGGCTAGAGTCTGGAGATCAAGCACAAGTTGAGTCGTTTGCTCAGCAGCTGGTACGACTGTCAGTATCACTCAGGGATATGGACAGCGGTAAATGAAAGCAAAGGACACAAGTGGAAAGGGGTAGCACATTTGAGGTTCTGAGCCTTGAGAAGTATTGAGCCTACATGATACTTCTCAATCAAGGTCTTGACTTGATCGGTGATGGTGGTGCCATCGAATCCCATCATAAACAGCTGGCCGAGCTGCCTGTTATATGTACAGTCAGTCAGTCACAGTAGTCGCAGGGAGACGTTGCAAATGACGGCATCATTCATACCTCGATTCGTCCCACAGGGATGGGGGATCCCCGTTGGCGACCGCCATAAGTGTATCTGACCTTGCGTTCCGCCCATGTACGGATACTGTGATTGGAGGGAGACACAGATGAACAGGCTATACGGGCGAGAATGGAGCAAAGGTGCGGTCAGGAGTCGGTACAGGCACCCGACCGTGTTCGATGCATAGAGGGCCAGGCAGTGAGTGGTACGGTCATTCGGGTGTTTCGCGGATGTCAAGGTTTGGCACTGGCGTTTGCGCAAGGCAATTAGGCACCAAATTGGCGAGGGCGAGGAATTGGAAACGTGGTAAGTGGGAGACAACGTGATGTTGCATTTGTCTGCGAGGTCGGAGATTCGGTGGTAGTATAGGACACAGTCAGTACTACGTACTAAACTTGGTGAGATGTAATGCTACGGGAGCAAGAGTGGGTTAGTCGAAAGGATCTGAGGGAGAGGATTTGATAAGAGGAAAAGAAAGATGGGTCGGGTGATGGATGGGTCACTTGGAAAAAGGGACGGTTGAGGGTTGATGGTTGATGGAGGGTTGAAGATAGAGAGATGAATGGCACAAAAGAAGAAAGGGTTTAGGTTTGGCAGCACTGCAGTTCAAGCCCAGCGTTACACTGCCGCCCGCGATGCACGTGACTGCGCCCTCTTCTGCCTGCGCCTGCGCTCTTCATATGCCCTGCGCCCATTCATGGCAGCCCAGTTTACGGCTCTATCCATCTCATCCTTTACCAACCACTACCACCACCCAACTCCTACTTCTACTCCACTGCTACGGTATCTCTATCATCATCTTCTGCTTTCGATGACCCTCGCTTCGCCCATATCCGAGTCGCCGGCCAGTAATAATGCTCTCAGCCTCTCGCCGAAATTGGCTTCTCTGGCTTGTCCCACCGATAAGGTACAGGAGGCCCAGGCTTCCCGAAGCCACCAGCCGTCTTCGCACTCGTGGTTCGTCGGTTAGATGCCACGCAACTGTTACACCGTGGTAGAGCCCTCTTGCCCTACAGCCATGCTACTGTTCGTAGTAGTCGGTGGCACCTGATCTCTGGGAGGGCAGACGGGCCCCTCTCCGCATTCACACCCGTGAATCCTGAATTCACTCATCATGCTGTGCTTAAAGCCAGGCCGACGTCGAAGGATTTGTTGCTCGTTGTTCTGCCAAAAGCTTCACTAACGACTTTATCTACATTGGCTCGTCTCCGAACATACTTCCGCTTCTTCCGTCTGATAATTTCACGTCTTCTGACAAGAACACAGCAGCCATGAGGGTCATCATTCGCGACAATGCAGATGTCGCGTCACAGTGTGCCGCGCAATACATCATCAACCGCATCAATGCCTTTGCTCCCACTTCGGAAAAGCCCTTCGTCCTAGGTCTGCCTACCGGCAGCAGCCCAGAGCTCATATACAAGTACCTTGTACAGGCGCACAAAGCCGGACAGATTTCGTTTGCCAATGTCGTGACTTTCAACATGGACGAATATGTTGGCTTACCCGAAGACCACCCCGAATCCTACCACAGCTTCATGTACAAGCATTTCTTCGGCCATATCGACATCAACCCGGCCAACGTGCATATTCTGAATGGCAACGCGCTAGATCTAGCCGCCGAATGTGCCGCCTACGAACAAAAGATCGCACAGGCCGGCGGGATTGACCTGTTTCTAGGTGGGATCGGACCGGATGGCCATATTGCTTTCAACGAGCCTGGCTCCTCTCTACGGTCAAGAACCAGAGTCAAGACCTTGGCCGAAGACACGATACGCGCCAATTCACGGTTTTTTTGGGGGCGACCTGAGCCAGGTCCCTAAACAAGCATTGACTGTGGGAGTGCAAACTGTCATGGATGCTCGAGAAGTCCTGCTCATTGTGCTTGGGGCCAACAAAGCACTTGCGCTGGCCAAAACTGTCGAGGGGAAGTGTGAGTCAGATGTGGACGGCGAGCGCGCTGCAGATGCACGAACACGCTACGATCGTCTGCGACGAAGCCGCTACAGATGAAATGCTTGTGAAGACTGTCAAGGTACGTGAGGATGGGGTCTTGTCTGGTAGTTCCGAGGCTAACCCGCAGTATCAGTACTTCAAAAGTATCGAACAGGTCTCTTTGGAGCAAGCAACCGCCACACCTCACCAACATTCGCACGCGAAAGTAGACCACTGGCGGGGAGCGGTGAAAGAGCTGAGGATCGACACCGACAAGAAACAAGCGGAGCAAGAAGATGGAGAGTTGACACCAGACAGCATGTCCTCGAGGTTGGTGGATTCTGCCATTGGAATGAACGACAAGAAGATGGATGACTTCATATTGGATCGCATGGGATCAAGAGTCTCATCATTTGCGGCATGAAGCTTTTACTATGGGCGGTGATTATGTTTGTCTTTTTGTCAGGTAGGAATTTGGAACATCGGTCGGGCGACTTATGACTGGGAATGCAGGGGCCAGGCGTTTTATGAAACATGATATCCACGAAAACTTGTTAGAAGTCAGTCTGGCGTATGCCCGCGGATGACCTCGGGAGAAGCCGAAAAGCCCATGTTGAAACTCGCACTCGGGTGTTTCGATTTCTGTTTCTTCGGTATCGTCGTGTCTCATAGCTTTGCAAAGACGGTTGGGACACTCCCGCCCATCTCGACCAAAGTGCTTTTGTTTCGAAGCCATGCTTCCAGCCCCTTTCGTCCGTTCTCAACGCCAACACCACTCTGTTTCCACCCGCCCACAGCCATCTCGGCCGGAGACTCTCCCCAGGTATTGACCCAAGTGATACCAGCTTCCAACTGCTTGATAACCCGATGGCACTCGTTGATATCCTTGCCAAAGACGCCAGCGGCAAGACCCAGCTCCGTATTGTTTGCTCTCTGCACAGCCTCGTCAAGCGAGGTATAAGTCAGAATGGACATGACGGGCCCGAAGATCTCCTCCTTGACAATCTTCATATCGTCGGTACAATCGGTAAAGACGGTCGGTCGCACCCAGTACCCATCCTTCAAACTCTCTGGGATAGTTTCGGGCTTTCCAAGTCCCCCAGACAACAATCGCGCCTTATCGACCTCGATGCCATGCTTGATATATCCTACCACCTTCTCATGATGGGCTTTGCTCACCAAGGGGCCAAAATTGGTGTTAGGGTCCATCAAGTCGCCGGGTCTGATATACTGCATCTTCTGCAGCAAGACTCGCTCAAAGTCGGCCTTCAGCTGCTTGGGCACAAAGACTCGAGTGCCATTCGTACAGACCTGACCAGTGCTGAAGAAATTGGCCATCATAGCCCCGTCGACAGCCTGCTCGACATCGACATCCGGCAAGATGACAACAGGACTTTTACCTCCCAACTCCATAGTGACATATTTCATCTCTCCGGCGGCCGAGCCAGCGACCTTGCGCCCGGTGGACACTTGGCCTGTGAAACTGACCTTGGCAATGCCCGGGTGAGAGGTCAGCATTGACCCGACCCTGCCATCGCCGTAGACGACATTAAAGACGCCATCGGGAAGACCTGCTTCCTTGTAAATTTCGGCGAGAAATTGGGCGTGCAGCGGCGTGACCTCGGACGGTTTATAGACCATGGTATTCCCTGCCGCCAGACACGGAGCGGACTTCCACAGCGCAATTTGGATGGGATAGTTCCACGCGCCAATGCCCGCGCAGGTCCCAAGCGGTTCTTTCGCCGTGTACACCCATGCCGAGTCGCGGAGGTGAAAGGATTCGCCGTTCAGCCCGCCCGAGGCGACCAGGTGGGCAAAATATTCTAGCACGTCCGCTCCCGTGACAACGTCGACGGTCGACGTTTCGGAAAAGGGTTTGCCTGTGTCCAACGTTTCGATCTTGGCTAGTTCGTCGTTGCGGGAGCGTAGCAGAGATGCCGCTTTTAACAGAATCCGGCTTCGTTCTACTGGTGGCGTGCTGGCCCATGAAGCGAAGGCGAGGTTTCCTGCCCGGATCGCTTGGTTGACTTCGGATTCGGACGATGTGTGGATGGTGCATGTCGGTTTGGAGGTTGACGGGTCGATCGCTTGGAAAGTTGGCCCTGAGCGTGTTGTTGGACTGTCTGAGATCGGTTTCCCATTGTAGAATGTGTAACGGTCGGGAAGAGACATTTTGGTTGAATCGAAGTGGTGATCTGTCCGCAAGGGCTTAAAGAGTAGGCTACCTTAGACTTTTCTTCGAGATCGCAAAGAGAATGCCCGTCTCGCACGAGATGATGAATTGGCTCCTCGGTCGACAGCCTTGTGCAACGCCGGCACTAATAATCAGTCCAAGACCGAGGGGGTAGGTGACTAGGTAGGTAGGTAGGCTTGTAGTGCTGTAAGGTCTACTATTATTGCACAGGCTCGGCGGTGACACAGTTGGATGTTTTGGTGGACGTTTCAATATTCAATACAGCTACTATAAAATATCTCGATTCAAGATACCTAGATGCGGCGTCAAGGCTTGGAGTTGTCTAAAAGTTTGTATGCATACAATCTCTGTCCCATGACTTCGCCTAGAAGCCCCAGTAGGAGCCCTAGTAGGAGCCCGAGGTAGGTGCCCGAGCCCTCGCCCACTTGACTGGAGCATAGACCAACCAGCCCAGGCGGCTTGTTCTTCCTATCGAGGCCACGGCAGCCGGGTTGATCAGGTTAAGGAAGGTCCCCCCGTCAGTCTCCGGGGCCGCCTAGCGAATGTCGCGTACCTAGCGACCGCCAAAAGTTCGGCCGGAGATCAACTCTGACTCGGTGCTTATCATGCTTAACATTTCACCGTGAATTTTTTGCCATTTGCAGGCATCAGTTTACGTTAAGCTTTATCAGCGCTGCTTGTTATCACGCAGGCTCCAGCGGATACTAGGTAAGTGGGAGGCTGTTAATAACTGTAGTATGTAGATAGATTCCTCAATATTGACTTATCTGGACACTGCAGTGTAGCTATAAACCTAGGTAATCAATTCGGACTGGCCATGATATTACCTAGGTAGACATGGCTGAAGAACGTACTACGTAACTTTTATAATTTACTAGAAGTGCTAATACGAGGTAGTCGTTATCTCGGCCTCAGCAGGCAAAATCGCTCCTCATCGAGTAACTTCAACCTCAGCTTCCCAGCTGTCACTGCGCCAAACAGACCCTCATCATAATGCTGCCGAGAAGACAGAGGCCATGCTCACTACGGCCACCACCGCCTTGACACCTTTTTCCTCTTTTCAGGGACCTGAGGCATTCGTCGCCTCCACCCTCCACATACCCACTGATTGCAGCCACCAGTTTTTTCGGGTTTTCTTCTCCCATTTCCACCGCTGCAGCCGACAGGTTGACAAGTTTTTCACAACGCTGCCCCCTGCCACGACCGAACCACACAGGGGACTCCTTGTATCCCTGGGATTCCGGGCTGACTTTTCACTGGTGCAGTCATCAGCACGCGGCGCATGCACGCACGATCTGTACCACAGCTCCATCTGGCTCCGAAAGGATCTAGTGGATGCCATCGCCCATCGCTCCTCGAACGTCAAAGGCTGAGGCCGCATCAAACGCCCGTCCCGACGCCCGTGCTGAGTGTAGGGAAGAGGCGGAAACGCTAGGTACAATGTTGTAGGGGTTGATACGTAAGATATCTTGGGGATACACCGCAACAAGTAGCAACACCGCCATATCTATCACTCCCCCTCGGGTCTGCTCTTCCGTCATAGTCAACTGTGGACTGATATGAAAATTTGTGTGGATCCAGAGCCTGATCGCCTCGAGCCAGAGACTCTGATCTGCTAACCTTCTACGTACTCCGTATAGTGGTCCATGTTTTGTTCTTCAAGACCTTTATTGTTATGTATGTTTTCAAGACATCTTACCGATAAAAGGGCAAACGCAGGGCAACAAAATACACTTTTTTTCCGCCTACTGAATAACAACCATCTCGCCCCTTTTGCTCTCTTTTCTCATCTCTCTCACACGTACACCTTCATCATGACGACGACTCATCTCGACGCTTCAGAAGTCGATAGCTATGATTATCTCATCGTCGGCGGTGGCACAGCGGTAAGTGTACAAGCCAGCAAATTCCCGGCATTATAGAAGAGACGAAAACGAGAAAAAGGAAGATCAGAAAGAGCGGTGTCGATATAGCACAAAGAGCGACCATTCATGTACTAACAACTATGCACGGCAGGGCTGTGTGATTGCTTCCCGACTAGCTGAATATCTGCCACACAAAAAGATCTTGTTGATAGAGGCCGGTCCCAGTGATTTCATGGACGATCGAGTGCTAGATCTCAAACAATGGTTGAGTCTACTAGGCGGCGAGCTGGATTATGACTATGGAACTACAGAACAACCGATGGGTATGCAGAACCTACACGACAGTTCTCAGCACCCACCGCTATTCTCCCTTACTGACAAACCCCTTTCTTTCCAGGAAACTCTCACATCCGCCATTCCCGGGCCAAAGTCCTCGGCGGCTGCTCCAGCCACAACACACTGATTTCATTCCGTCCGTTCGAATATGACTGTCAAATCTGGGAATCGTTGGGCGCCAAAGGCTGGACGTTCCCGATGTTCATGCGCGTGCTGGACAAACTGCGCAACACAGTGCAGCCAGTGCACGCTCGGCACCGAAACCAACTCTGTCTAGACTGGGTCGACTCATGCAGCAAAGCAATGAACATCCCGATCGTTCACGACTTCAACCGCGAGATCGCGACGACTGGAGCGCTCAAGGAATGCGTCGGCTTCTTCTCTGTCAGCTACAACCCAGACGATGGCCGACGATCCAGCGCCAGCGTGGCATATATCCACCCGATCCTCCGCGGCGAAGAGGAGCGACCGAACCTGAAGATCCTGACTAACGCCTGGGTCTCCAAGATCAACGTGGCGCCAGGAAGCGACAAAGTCACAGGAATCAACTTGACGCTCCAATCCGGCGAACGGTACACTCTGACGGCACGCACCGAGACGATCCTCTGCGCCGGCGCGGTCGACACGCCTCGCCTCATGCTCCTATCCGGTCTGGGCCCGGCATCAGAGCTGTCGGCGCTCTCCATTCCCGTGGTCAAAGACATTCCCGGCGTGGGCGAGAATCTGCTAGACCACCCGGAAACCATTATCATCTGGGAACTCAACCGACCTGTCCCCCCGAACCAGACGACCATGGACTCGGACGCCGGGATCTTCCTACGACGAGAACCGCCCAACGCGGCCGCCGCCAAAGGCGCCACACCATACAATCCCGCAGCGATACCAGACGACCACATCGCAGACGTGATGATGCACTGCTACCAGATCCCATTCTGTCTGAACACCACACGGCTAGGCTACGACACGCCGATCGACGCATTCTGCATGACTCCCAATATCCCACGCCCTCGCTCGCGTGGAAAACTATACCTGACGTCGTCCGACCCGAATGTCAAGCCCGCGCTAGATTTCCGCTATTTCACCGACCCAGAGGGCTACGACGCCGCCACTTTCGTGTTTGGGCTGCGTGCCGCCCGCAAAATCGCCCAGCAAGCCCCCTTCAAAGACTGGATCAAGCGCGAAGTCGCTCCAGGCCCCAAAATCCAGTCCGACGAGGAGCTCAGCGAATATGCCAGACGCGTCGCCCATACCGTCTACCATCCCGCCGGCACGACCAAGATGGGCGATGTCCGCAACGACAAGATGGCCGTGGTGGATGAGAAGTTGCGCGTCAGGGGTCTCAAGGGCCTCCGGATCGCCGACGCTGGCGTCTTCCCTGCCATGCCGACTATCAATCCCATGTTGACTGTTTTGGGTATCGGCGAGAGGTGTGCTGAGATCATTGCCGAGGAGGCCGGCTGGAAGGGAGATGCCGATTCAAAGGTCAAAGCGAGATTGTAGAGGAAGGACAGTGCAATGCAGTGCAGTGCAGTGCAGCAGTGCATTCAAATCAAGGAAAGCAATCAATGCTAGACCGAATTGCTAGTCGGAACCCAGAAGTCGAAACCCCCAAGTCTGAAGACAAGACGTTGGAAAAGTAGAACGCGGAAGTCATGAAATCAAGGGTCGGCTCGTGCCTGAGATATGTATCCCTCAGATACGTCGTGATTGACTGGCGTTGATCATCACAACTAGCAGATGAGCAAGGCTAGTTACTTCAGTTTGTTATGATTCAGGACAATGATGCTCAGGCCGAGCGCTCTTTGTAAATACGCATCTAGACATGTATATGCTCTTTTCACTCTGTAAATGGGCTTGTCTCTCGTCAGTGCTCTCTGTCTGCTGCCGTCTGGACATAACTTGTGATAGCACTTGTGAACCTTTGGAGGGAGCAACGCCTAAGGGGAGTATCGTTGGTATAGCAATCGTGGTTAAAGGAGGTAGTGATGTATTCTAGGCGAGGATGGAAGGAAGTAGATCTATGGCTTTGGGCATGACTTGGAATCACGATTCAGACAGATAATAACCCCCCGACCCTGACCCCTGACCCTGACTGTGTGTGCTTCCCATGCTTCCCATGATGGCCTCACTGTACCTGTTCATCAAAGGCGTACAGCTGAGGCATATCAATCAATCAGCCTTTCTGACTGACGCCGATCAAGAGATCTTGACTCTCCTGCAAGCATAGTTTTGCGGTCCATCACTGAAGCCCCTTGGGTTGTTTTCTAGTCCTCGATCAAATGATTCCCTGAATCGTGCACTCTGCCAAAGTCCTGATCTCCCTCCACGAGTCTGCATGTCCACTCAATCTCCGACGCTGAGGCCAGCCTGTTCCGCGTCTTTGGCATCTGTCTCCTGCGGCTTGGTATCCTTGATAGCTTGTTCCTCAGCTTCGTCTGTACGCGTCACGCCAATTTCCTTTTCCTTGGCCCTGGCCTCGGCTTCATCTTCTTCGTCGCTCCCTTCCTCTTCTTCCTGGATACTCAGTTTCTTTTCCAAGGCTCGGATCTCCTCTGGACTAGCTTCTCCTATGTCACTTCCACGGTGTTGGCGGGGCCGAATTTCCGGCGATTTTGTAGCACTGATTTCGGATTCTGGAACGGCTATCGCAGGAGAAGAGGAAGACACAGCGTCATCGGACAGTACAGTCTGGCTCTCTTCTGCAGGCGTAGACTCGCTTAACCGGGACTTTGTCTTTGTGACACTGCTTGCTCGTCGCTGCTCCAGTAGTTGCGCCTCCGTCGATGCTGGAGACGACTCCTCATTGACAGGAGAACTTGCTTCACCTTCCGACTCGGCAATTTTGTCCACAGATGTCCTCTTCGCCCCTTCGTTGGCTAACTGAGCTGGAGTTTTCGCAGCGGTGACGTTGGTTGCGGTCTCCGGAGATTCGACGGCGGCGTCGACACTCACTTTCGTGGCAGCAGGAACAGGAACCTGGTCCGTGGTGCTAGGTTCTTTTGTAGGTGCCGCCGCAGCTTTAGCAGCCTGCACCGCGGCGGCCTTCTTCTGGCCTGCTTTGGCCGCAGCCTCGGCACCCAGTTGTCGCAAGGCAACGTTGATCGGCGCATCGGTTGGTTTGTGTGAGCTGGTTTCACTCGTAGTGCCATCCTTGTCCCTCTCTTTGTCTTTAGGGTCGAAGATAGAGATATGCCGGGTTTCTGAGGACGCGCGGGAGGGAGGGCCGGATCTTTGAGGAGTGGATGTGGTGGTAGGTGGTTCGGGAACGATGCTGGTGCTGCTGGCGGTCAAACTGCCCAGATCTGCACTCGCGGCGATCCGGTCCTTCAATTCACCATATTCATTCCATTCTTCAATTTGCTCGAGATCCTGAGAGAATTTTTTGATTAGCTCGACATGCTAGCCGTCAGCGGTCACACATGGGTATATATACCCCGATGATTTCCCCGTATCTCACAAGCCCAGGCAGCTTTCTTCCCTTGGATCTTCGACCCCATAGCATACGAGCTTTCTCATCTGTAGCACAATCGACCGCCCGGAAGGGGATCTTGTTGGCCTTGAGGATGGTCTCCAGTCTTGATGTTGCGGTAATAATATGAGACGACCCCGCCGTCAGTGATGTGAACAGGTACAATGTCGGATCTGTGGAGTAGGATGTAGCCGCCATGGTGGCTATCTGGATCTAAGGAGGTGAAGGAAGCACGAAGGTAGGTTTAGTTGAGACTGTAGAGGCCGGGATGCTGGTCTCTCAACGAAGGTATAACAATGCTTTGGATGGAGGAAGAGGGTGAGATGGAAGAGGAGAATAGATGTCTGAGCGACGGTGACACGGTGATATGGTGATATGGAGCCCGAAGTGTCCAAGGTAGTGAGTGTATCAGGATGATAGTGAGGATAGTGAGAGCGCGTCTACCCAGTAGGTAGTTGGCACAATCGGTGAGTGATAAACAGCGCAAACATGCAAAGTTGCTGTTCACTTCAAGTTGGAGATTCGGACGGGCTGGAAAATAACAAACCGTATATTATTACAATACAGGCGGTACTGTACCTTATCCTGACAAGACGATAACGTCATTCGAGTATCGCATATCACCATGATTTAACAACCACCAACCACCACCCTCCAGCTTTCGCAGTATCCTCGAGAATCTTCCCAGCCTGCTGGTATCTCAGCGGCATACCTATGAGAATGGGGTGAATGCGTTGCATCGTGGCCTGCTTACATTGGTGGCGCCTACCTCCCAGTACTATGTATACTATTGGACACCATAACACTTGGGCTCTATCGTAGGGGTTGGATCCGGTCTTCAGGCAAGGCTGTGAGTGCTTGTGACGCTGTTGACTAAATACCTTACCACAGTATGTCCGAGCAGCGACACTGTGTAAAGTTTGACATTGAAACCACAAGGTACTCTTTCCGAGTTGATACAGAACAAGTTCCTCTTTCACAAATAGTAAACAAGACCTGGTGGCGTGAAGGACAGCTCCCAAACCAGTCGGCCGTCCATATACCCCTTCAGTAATCCGTCATCAACGTAATTCGTGAAAGTCGTAATAACCAAGTCCCACACAGATAGAACACATGACAGCAATTCCGTGAGTCAAAGTCCAAGATTGTATCCAGCGTCTCGATATGCCCCTGACGCGCCTGTCCTGTTATCTCCAGGGGCCATTGATTTCATCCAAAACCCTCCCCTACAGCAACATCCATCTCTCTTCTCTTTTCCCGGTCGATTCTGGGTTGCATCATACCCTGCTGCGCGGCAATGGCCTCCATCTTTCGAAGGAGACTTCCATCTGTGAATTCGCTGGTTGGATGGAGATCCACCAACGGTTTGCCATCGACGCCCTGCACACCACGACCAGACCGGCTTCCACCCTGTGAGCGACGACTTGTACTCCGAGCGAGAAGCCCTGTCCCCGTGAACGGCCCGTCGGCGTCGTCCGAACTGCCTAGATGAGCAGGGCCCGTCACGAACTTGGTGGGAAACGCGGTTGGGGGAAACCCCTGCGACTTGGGAGGCAGGAATGTCGGGCTACCAGGTCTGCTAGCGGAAGTGTGTCTCTCCGGTACAAAATCAATCAATGGTCTTGGAACATCTTGTGACGGCGGGCGCGAAACCCCCGAGTTCGTTCTCCTACTTCGCTCTCCGCTAGGCCTCGAACTCCTGGAACCAGGCAAGGGTCTGAAAGATTCCAATGAGTAAGGCGACGAGTCCTGTGTCCGACCAGTGCTCGGTCGTGTGCCCGATTGATGTCTAACTGCGGGTCCAGGTTGGTGGCCTTCGCCGAGCATATTGACCAAGTACCAACTTCGCCATGAGTGAACGGTCCGATACCAGTTTTCGGCAATAGTTTTGTCTTTTGTGCAGAAGAAATGCACGAAATTGGCCCCGCTGAGAAACATGGATGATTTTTCCTGACTTTTCAAGGCGAAGCACAGCTTTTTAGGAGGCTTCAGGCTTTTCGCTTGTTTCGCTGTCGGAGTGTATACATCAAAGTCTGATAAATGGCAGATATTGGTGGAATCAATGCCATTCTCTTTCTTTGATACAGTGATCTGCCCGTCCTCTCGGAGTTTCACCCACCGTTTGTCCCAGCGACCCGGCTTGTGTGAATGGTAGATCTGGACGGTGGTGCCAGTCGGGTGGTGCCTCGGGGCATCTGCGACTTCGAGGCCTGTGGCACTAAACTCTCCTTCGGTCATGATAAAGAGCTGATTCTGGCTGTCATTGTCCCAAGAGTTCATCACATCGCGTATCCGTTCATACCTGCGTAGTGGCCGTTCCAGACCGAGTTGCGAGAATGATTCTAGCAGGATGCCTGTCCGAGGGTCGATGGATTCAGACATACACCGCGACGCTGAGTTCAATATGTCCTTGCACGTTGTAGTTGGCGTGATTGGAAGGGTGATGGACGTTGTTTTACATTGGATGTTGACCCTCCTTTCACCGGCATTCACGGCGGATACGGGGGCATCAAAATTCGGCGCATCTGTTGGCACAGGGGTTCTACGAGACTCGTCCGCTGCCCGCACCCGCTCGGTGATGGAATGGCTTCTCAGTGGTGATCGAGGCTGCTCGCCCGTCGAACCACGGCTATGCCTTGTGGGCCTTCGTAAAAAGAGGCGGTCCACCGATAATGATTTTCCGCGATTTCGTCGAGCTTTCACTATCGGGGGGAATGTCCTGCGGGTGGTGTCTCACTCGAGTCCTTCAAGGAGCGTCGTCCATCGGCGCAGCTCACTTCTGGTTGTCCCCGGTCTGCATTGGTTGAGTTATCATGGACCTCCGAAGTGTGCGTATGCAGCAGGCCACCGTCATCTGCCGGTGTCTGTTTTCGCCGTGTCTGGGACCGTTCTCGCTTTTCGCGTCGGCGTTGAGCTTCATGGGCGCGTAACTCTCGGAGTCGGTCAACTTCACCCTCCAGGATTAGTCGCGCCTCTTCCCGCGCAACCTCATAAGATCTTCGCAAACTTCCCGCTCCTGCCGAGTCTTCGCCAAAAGTATGCTTATGCGCGCTGTCCCGATGGCGGGCCTCCCGAGCATTGTGCGTTTGGCCTTGATTCTCAACCTGTGCACCTCCAACCGTAGGATGATGATGCTCCGGCATAGGCTCCGGGTGCCTAGTTGTGCCATCTTTGCGCGTATCAAGATTTTGAGGTACACTAGGGGTGGGCGGAGGGGAAGGGTCGGACTTGGGTTTGCGACGGTACCTGGAAGGCAAGCGTGTGATGCTGATCGTTTGCGACGGATTCGCCGGCTGCGAAGGTTGCGGCAATGGAGGAAGAGGGTCGGGTTCCGGTTCCTTGACAGCAGCTTTTCGAATTGACCTGTAGCGAAGGAATTTCTGGGTTTGCTTCTGAGGTTGGGATGGCTGTCTAGGCCCTTCTTGAGAGGCACGGGTCATTTTGCAAGACGTCGGACTGTGCAGTGGACCACGGCATATACCATGGTCAGCGCACTCGCTTATCAATTAGAAGACAAATGACGTGGTCGAGGGGGGTGTCGCGTGCCGGATTTTGCTCAGGAAGATGAGAGGGTTTCATGAAACAGGGTATTGCGGCGTAGGGGCGGCATTGTTGAGTACCTACATATTTTCTACGTCGACACAGGGAAGACGCGGTAGTCATTGATACGGGCACTTTTGAGAATTCCTTGTTTTGTTGTTTGTGTTCTGCCCCGCTGCGGCACGTTTGACGTGCTGCAAGGTACCGAATCAAAATACCGTTTCATAAGCCAGCCAATCAATGCTCAGATATTCAAGTCCTCCCTCAGCCTTGTTCCGCATGATTCAGGGGCAACAACCGTAAGGCTGCACACGTTGCTGGCCACTTTGACGCCGCGTTCTAGGTTGGATCCTCTCCTCCCAGATTCTCCCAGACGACACGCAGAGTGCTTGCGGTTTTGAACCGCGATCATCGGTACAGCACAGCAAACCCTCCAATCCCCTCTGGTGCTGTACCAGAGGGCTTTGCAGACTCTCCAACGACAATACACCATTTCCCGCAGGGGCTCCAATCAGCTGCTCTCGCGTTGAAGTATGCAGCACTCTTAAATTGCAACTCAACCAACGAGGCCTTTGCATGGGGCTTGAGAG
The DNA here is from genome assembly GCA_024611085.1 of Exophiala sp. LBMH1013. NCBI lineage: Eukaryota > Fungi > Ascomycota > Eurotiomycetes > Chaetothyriales > Herpotrichiellaceae > Exophiala > Exophiala sp. LBMH1013. The sequence goes on along the minus strand of JAMFLB010000006.1, from coordinate 780,237 downwards.
GTTCATGTGGATCATGAATCGGGTATCTTTCCCGGTCACGGCCTGGGCTCTCAGCCTCCTGAGGTGTAGGAGTGGATGCCGTGTCCGAGGTCTCGCTAGTTGCCTCTGTCGAAGTTTGTCGAGGCCAGCCTCCAGAGCTAGTATTGGATGTCACGGACATCGAAGAGTCGGTCTCTCGCAAGCTACTGGAGCTGCTGCGCATGCGGTGTAGACGTTCGGGAGGCTTGGCCGGTTGAGCAAACCCCTTCTGCAGCTTCCTCTTGAGTGACTGCATGATTTTACCATCGTCGAGGCCGCCTGCATGTCCCAGTGCTAGTCGTTCTAGGTCCCAAAAGCGCAGTTCAGATGCCGCGTTGGCGAAGGCCAGGACGGGATGAAGGTCGGGATGATCGAACGAAGGGGTCAACAGGCCAAACCGAAGATAGAACTGCTCGACATGTGGGGTCTCGAACTCCAGCAGTCTTTCGTATAAAGGCAGATCTTCATACTCTTCTGCTATCTTCATCTTCGTTACGCCCCTTTCGTCTGCGCATATCCGGCGTATGAACCCGTTTCGTGTGTCCAGATACTCCTCTGTTTTGGGAGCCGTGCGAGAGTCTGGGGGACACTCCTGAGAATCGAAGCCGGTGATCTTCCAGAGCACTATTTTGTCCTCGCCTGCTGCCTTTGATATGACAAGATCCCCCAGAAACCGTGCGCAATCCACGAAGTTAGAGTGTACTCCGGAGCTGGTGAAATGAGGGTAGTAGATGATCAGAACCTCATGAGCGCTACGCTTCCTCCCTTGCGGGGAGATTTCGTGCCAAAAGGGAGCATCATCAGCCAAATCAGGGATTGTCCAAACACACACCCTTTGATCGTGACCTCCTGTAACCAGATATCGCCCACTGAGATGCCATGACACGGTCAGGACACCTTCGCAATGTCCTGTCGCCTGGCCACAGATGATTATGGTGGGGGACTGGTGCGGGCTGGAATGTCGTCGTATATCCCATATTCGGAGGCTCTTATCCATCGAAGCGGTGGCGACAATCCAGGGGTAAAGAGGATGAGTTGCAATATCGTTGATGGTACCATGTCCATGGCCGATCAGGGTTGTGAATAGTTCTCCGTCGACAGCGTTAATAACCTTCAACTGCCCTGATCCTCCAGCCACCGCCAGCAACGGCATAAGCGGGTCGATGTAGCACCATGAACAGGAATTCAACCCAGGGGACTCTGGATTGGCGGTTTCGTGCAGGTCCACCAGTTCGTGGAGGATCGTTACTATAGCATTGATTTGAGATGACAGTCGTCCAATGAAGACCTTTTTCTGACCAACAACAGCGAAGACGGGTTCTTCTGTGTCGGGATGCGAGTAAGGGAAGAATTTAACATCATAGAGCGCATAGCGCTCGCGTTCTGGGGCCGTCTTGAACTTGTACTTCAGCTTTGGCAGGATGAAGGCTTGCTTCGACTCGGTCTGAGGCTGGGTTTGCTGAGGCTCCGTCAGGGAATTGTCGGATATAGATAGTTCGCTAGGAAGATGCGAAGACAGCCGTTGGCAGCATAATGGCGTCGGCGACCTGGAGGCCATTGCTCATGTTAGCGACTGGCCTGTGGATGCGCGAACCTTCCTCTGATGCTTTATGTAAACCTGGGTCACAGGCGGACGACTCGCAGGGGACAGTCTAATTCTAGAGGATCATTGTCTTGGGTTCATCCAGAGGCTGTCCAGGATAATGGGCTGGTAGTGGTGAAGTTGTGGTAGTGAAACACAAGATACACAGTCCCTGTTGTTGCGTATTAGGTAAGATTCCATACGCTGCTATGTCGTAATGCTCCGCCATAGACGAGCATCTTAAATTCTCACGATCGACCGTAGGGACAGCCTTGCCCGCGGAGCAACTACGTAGTATGCCCACTTGAACCTCACACATAGATTCTTTAAACTACCTGGTGGTAACCTTTGTAGACTCCTACCTACACAATATCGCTTCGGAGACTGCGGTCCGCCTCAAACCTTTCCGCCGCTATCATGACGACCGCTATGTACTCAAAGACTACAGAGCAGATCAAAAAGGATTTGGAGCGGGAATTCCTGTCACCACCAACTACATTTAGTCCCGAATGGCTTAACAAATTGCAGCAAAGATGGGACTATCAGTCGCCGGGCTACAGCGAACTTTGTCAACTGGCGCCTACACAAAGCAGGACCATCACGCGGTTCACACGTGAAGGTCTCGAAGGCAAAGTGACCGGCTACAAACAAGTCACGGTGCCTGCGTCTAGTGCAACCGCGAAGAATTCTACGTCACTTCTTCGCAGGCCCGCGAACAGAGCAGACTTTGTACGTGGCGCAGCTGGTTACATGCCATTTGCTCCTGGTGGCTTAGACGGGGTTGATGCTATCCAGGCCTACGAGGATCAGAAACTGCTTGATGAGGAGAACCAAACCTCAAAGAAGAAGTCAAGCAGCCTCGACAAAATTATCAACTTTAGTACCCAAGGAGGCTTACTGGAGGTCCCACCAGGCTTCACGCGGGGGATGAAGTTTGCCGACAAAAAGCCATCAGAGCAAGAAGAAGCCGAAGATGTGGAAAAGACCTTGCAGGAGCAGGACGATGTTGCAGAGGTTGATCCGAAGCTAGAGAACGGCCAGCCGCCTGGAGAATTTTCGCTGCGAGTGAATGGTGATGCTACGGGCAGTGACGAAGAAGAGGAAGATGCCGAACTGGACGATTTACTCCCTGTGGAGTTTCCATCTCTCGAGCCCCGCAGCGATCTGTTGTCCTCGTCCACCAAGAAATCCACTAGGGAATGGGCTCATGTGGTGGACGTGAACAAAGATATCCCCAACTTTCACGAATTAGTGCCCGACATGGCTCGGACGTGGCCGTTTGAATTGGACACCTTTCAGAAAGAGGCCGTATATCACCTCGAGAGTGGTGATTCGGTGTTTGTGGCAGCACACACGTCTGCTGGAAAGACGGTGGTCGCCGAGTACGCCATTGCATTGGCTGCAAGACATATGACAAAGGCGATCTACACGTCTCCCATCAAAGCTTTGTCCAACCAGAAGTTCCGAGATTTCAAGAATGTGTTTGACGATGTGGGTGTCTTGACAGGCGATGTACAGATCAACCCTGAGGCTAGTTGCCTCATCATGACCACAGAGATCTTGAGGAGTATGCTCTATCGTGGTGCTGATCTCATCCGAGACGTGGAATTTGTCATTTTCGACGAAGTGCACTATGTCAATGACCTGGAACGCGGTGTGGTCTGGGAAGAGGTCATCATCATGCTACCAGAGCATGTCACCCTCATTCTCCTCTCCGCCACAGTACCCAACACTTACGAGTTTGCTTCTTGGGTCGGCCGCACCAAGAAGAAGAACATCTATGTCATCTCTACTCCCAAGAGACCTGTTCCCCTGGAACACTACCTCTGGGCAGGAAAAGAAATGTTTAAGATCGTCGACTCGGAGAAGCGGTTCCTCCAGCAAGGGTGGAAAGCTGCCAATGACGTTTTGTCCGGGCTCGACAAAGCCAAGGAGCAGAAGGCCATTGAAGCGCAAGCCCAGACGCGTGGCGGAGCACCGCAGAAAGGAGGTCGTGGTCCGCAACCTCGGGGTGGACCGAACCAACGTGGTGCACCAAATCAACGTGGTGGATCGCAGCAGCGTGGGCGCGGCCAAGTCGCCAATCGAGGTCAGGGCAATATTGCACGTACCGGACGAGGAGGAGGCAGAACAACTGCAGCCCAAGACCGAAATCTCTGGGTCCATCTTGTCCAGCATCTACGCAAAGACAACCTTCTCCCGGCTTGCATCTTTGTCTTCTCCAAGAAGCGATGCGAAGAGAATGCAGATTCGCTCTCCAACCAAGACTTCTGTACTGCCACCGAGAAGAGCGCGATCCACATGACGATCGAGAAGTCTCTTGCACGGCTCAAACCAGAAGACCGCATCCTACCTCAAATCCGACGGTTGCGGGAAATGCTAGGTCGCGGTGTGGCTGTTCACCACGGCGGTCTCCTGCCCATTGTGAAAGAGATCGTGGAGATACTTTTTGCAAAGACATTGGTGAAAGTGCTGTTTGCAACAGAAACCTTTGCTATGGGCCTGAACCTACCAACGCGGACAGTGGTATTTTCAGGATATCGTAAGCACGATGGCCGGGACTTCCGGAATCTGCTACCTGGTGAGTACACTCAAATGGCCGGGCGGGCAGGCCGTCGTGGCCTTGACACGGTCGGTACTGTGGTCATTGTCACTCCGGGTAGGACGGAGGCACCTCCCGCGGCGGAACTGATCCAGATGATCACTGGCCCGGCCACGAAGCTGCGCAGTCAATTTAGGCTGCACTACAACATGATCCTGAACCTGATGCGTGTGGAAGCATTGAAGATTGAGGAGATGATCAAGCGCAGTTTCTCAGAAAACGCCACCCAAGCTTTGTTGCCGCAACACGAGAAGGAAGTGGCCCTTTCCCAAGCAAACCTGGACAAAATCAGACGTGAGCCTTGTGACATTTGTGACATTGATTTGGAAGCTTGCCATGAAGCGGCCGTGCGCTACGAGCAACTTACGAAGGAGCTTCATGTCAAGTTACTCTCGTCACCGGTCGGCCGACGTCTGTGGACAGCACGAAGATTGCTTGTGTACAAGAAGGTAAGACAAATTAGGCAATACTTGCATCACAATTGTTTCTTACTCATTAATACAGGATGGCATACGCAAGGTCGGGGTCTTACTTGAGGACGGGATCCGAGGAGGTCCCTATCCGCATCTGAATGTTCTCGAAATCTCGGACATCGACCCGAAGCGGTCTACTCGAGACCTACTTCCTTACCTCCCACGACTACGAATGATGTTTACTCCATTACCCACCCAAGCCGACCGAGTGAAATGTGGACCGGCGCAGATATCGTTGGACGATGTGGAATGTGTTACCCAAACTATTGTCAAGGTCAGAGGCCCTCACTGGTATATCAAAATCGCGAAAGGTAATGCTTACTATTCATCTACCATACAGGTCGACTTACGATCGTTACTAAACTCGTATGCAGTGCAGAAGAAATTTGCGGAAGAAGAGTTCATCGACGTCTACTCTTCCTGGATTTCTACAGCATGGGACGAGCAAGAATGGGGCAAAGTGCACGAGTTGCAGGTGCGCGAATTGCTGCTGGAGAGGGAGAAAATGGCCGCCATTGTGCAGAGTGCAAAGTGTCTGGACTGTCCCAATTTCCTGAAACATTACGGCATGCAGCACGACGAGTGGCTGATCAAGGAAAACATCGAGTCTCTGAAAATGCTGATGTCCGACCAGAATTTGGCTCTGCTGCCGGATTACCAGCAACGGACGGAAGTCTTGAAAGATCTCGGCTTCATCGACGAACACAGTCGCGTCCAGCTCAAGGGAAAAGTGGCCTGTGAAATCCACTCCGCTGACGAGTTGGTGCTGACCGAACTCATCCTCGACAACGTCCTGGCTTCGTAAGTTGCACACCGCTGTGCCTTCTGTAACGGTGCACGCTGCTGACACTGTCTAGGTTCGAACCCGAAGAAATCGTCGCTCTTCTGTCATCGTTTGTCTTCCAGGAGAAAACCGACAGCGAGCCGCAACTCAGCGAGAACCTCAAACGCGGGAAAGAGGCAATCATCGAAATTGCCGAGCGAGTCAATCACTATCAGATTCTGCACCAGGTCATTTTGTCATCGGATGATGCCAACGACTTTGTCTCCAGACCCAGATTCGGGCTTGTCGAAGTCGTGTATGAATGGGCCAGGGGCATGTCCTTCAACCGCATCACGGATCTTACTGATGTGATGGAGGGGACGATTGTGAGAGTGGTGACAAGACTGGATGAGACGTGTCGAGAAGTCATGAGTGCTGCCAGGTTGATTGGTGATCCGGGCTTGTACCAGAAAATGGAAAAGGCGAGGGAGATGATCCGTCGCGATGTCGTCTTCACTGCCAGCTTGTACATGTGATTCGGGCATGACACGGTTGTGTTGTGATGCCGAGCCCGCACACGAAGGCTGACTGACGGGGCTTGTGTTGTGCTGGAGGAGTGTATGTATACCACGCGTGGGTTCATCGGGACAGTGATTGTGATCTCTAGTGAGAGAAGAACCTAGAATGAGTGATCCGTTGATGTCAACTGCGCAGTGCTCTGGTTCACTGTGAGGAACTCGACTATTGGCACTATTGCGTCCTAGATGTTGCCCCTGAACACGATCTGTGAAGCCCATCATCTCTTCGGCCTTGCGCCTTTTTGATACCCGGGATGGCGAGTAAAATCTCGGATATCTGTATCTATGCATACAGCCCAAGTTCCCCCTTGATGTCCGAATCACCCAGCGGTCCCCAGTCGAGATTGATACTTCTGTTTTCTTACGTGAATGGATATAAATGGGTGTGAGAGGTGTTTACAACGTAGACGTGATGATATAGAATTCCCCGCTTCCTTCGCCCCAGATATTTATACTAGTCCCGGCCTTAGCAGTCCGAACATGGCAGACTCGACTCCTATCATACCAGAACCTGCACCGCAAACCAACCCCCAGACAAGACGGAGACACCAAACAAAAGGACAGGAGAAGACAGAAACTAATAGAAGTGGACCGGCACGAACCGAGCTGAATCAAAAGTGCAGTGTATGTACCGCAACATACCAGCAGATATCAGTATCCGTTTACCTGTCTATCTACCTTAGGTACTAAGTACCTTCAAGTTGTCAACCTACATACTCTTCCTACCAGCCGCAAGTTTCTTTTCCCACCATGTCCACCCCATCACCGCACCTTTCTACCTCGGACGATCTACTCATCTGCACGGCCTGCGGGGCCCAATACGAGGTCGACGAGAAGACAGGACAAGGGAAGGACGAATGTCGGATTTGCGATGTACGTGTCCGCGCATGGTTTCGTTGTTCTGATAAAATAGAAATAGATGAGATGAGATATGTCGTCGGGCCGTACCACATCTAAGGTACTTACTGTAGCTTTGCCAGTGGGTTCGCTAACAGCCGGCCGGCCATTACCTTGATTAGGATCCGCGACAATTCATTCCCGAGACTGGACAATCGTTCACAACGCTGGGAAAACTCAAGGCTGGAAAGTACAGGAATGTATTTGTGCCGTGCGAGGTCAATGAGAATGTTACTGAGGTCTGGACGGAGCCAAAGGTACGTCCGAACGTGCCTAGATCTTGACATACACAGTACACCGACCGATACGGGCTGGAGCATATGAGCTGATCACTACGACGTCGTTTACTCTAGTTCGGCATCGGGCAGCGAGCGTGTCTGATTCAGACGCCGCATGGGAATGTTCTTTGGGATTTAGTTGCGTATCTGGATCGGGAGACTGTAGACAAGGTACTTATGCCGCCCCCTTTCCGGACATTGCATAGGACATTTGCTATGGTGTTCATTCCTATTCTATTGCCGCCCTGACATCGATGAAGTGTTGGCCTACTTTATCGTGATGATGAGCTGACTGAGCTGAGCTGAACTGAACTGATTTGTTTGTATGTGACCAGATCACCGAATTGGGCGGGTTGAAATTCATTATCATTTCCCATCCACACTTTTACACGTAAGTCTGGTACCCATGGAACCCAAACCGACGGCCGGATCTGCTGGATTTGTCTTCTGTGCTGACGACGGTGACCCGGTCTCCCATTCCAGAACATGGGCAGACTGGTCCGCAACATTCAACTGTCCCGTGTACATGACCGAAGTTGACTCGGTATGGGCAAACCGCAAAGACAGGCCGGGTGCAACATTGAGACTTTTGAAAGATCCCACCACCGAACTCCTCCCAGGTCTTACTGCAGTCATTTGTGGAGGTCATTTCCCAGGCAGTATGGTTCTGCATTCCGCTCCGCCTAATACTTCTATCCCGACGCTTTTCGTGGCAGACACAATCTTTGCGGTGGCCTCGTCGCGCAATCCCGATCCAGGCAAGAGGAAGGATACCATTTCGTACCAATTCCTGTGGAGTATTCCGAACATGATCCCGCTGCCGCCAGATACGGTCATGCAGATCTGGAAGGCGCTCGAACCGTTCGAATTCAGGGCGACATATGGCGTCATGGCGAAAGTTAGTAATGTTTGTAAGTCGGCCAAACTGAATTCGGTTGATAGTAGATGAGTGGCTGCTGACTTGTGAGCGCTTGAACGCAGTTGAGAGACCGGGTCAAACGCTCAGCCTAAAGCAGAGGGTCCTCCAGAGCGCCAAGATTGCTGTCAAGGCAATGGGCTATTCACATCATAGCATATTCGCGGAAGAAATTGATGCCCTGCCCAAGAGTGGTCCTTTGCTGCCGTGACGGGACTGATGGAGAGAGTTGTTGGGATTGGTGCGTTCCCGCTTGCATCGTAGGGGAACATGACTCTCGGCAGGAATATCAAGAGAGCTGATCGTGAGGACAAGAAGGGCAAGTAGTTGCTAGGGTTCTTGTGTCCTTCACAGATGGCAAGTAACCTCAGAGGCCATGCATCCTGCTGTTCCATTTCAACTAGCAGCACATGCTCAGACAAGCAGGACAGCGTTCAAACACCCATCTCGACTAGGATCATTTGTGACTTGAGCATATTTGCCCCAGACAACTTTGCCACCTGTTGTGACCAGGCCAAGTTCCGAAACATTGACTTCAATGACCGTTCCCTTCGTCAATACTCCCAGTTGCGTGTAGAGAGGGTTTTGTGGATTCTTCTTTACGCTGATGATGGGTAGCTGCACGGTAACTCCCAATTCTGGATGCGTCACATTGGCCTTTTTGTATCGTAGACCCATTGGTCGGATGAATCGTTCATATTTCACAGGTCTTCGAGTAAAGTCTGGCCCGACAAATGTCGGTTGTGTGATCATTCTCTTCCAGCTCTTCTTTGCAGTCTTCTTGCCGGTCTTGACCACCTTGAACATCTCCTCCTCGCTGATACCTTTGACCTTAGGGAGAGGCACGGAAAACTTGGCGGCCTTCTCGGCTCTTTTGTTCTTAATGGCACTTGAAAGAGCTTTTGCATTGTTGGCTTGGGATCGGTCGAGCAAGTAGTTGGGAAGAGGGGTCGAAGAGGGTTCGTTGGGTGCTGCCGACTTGACATCTTTTTCTTCTTGGGCCTTGATGGCCTTCTTCATTTGAATCTTCTCGGCATGTCGTTTCTTCTGGTGTAACTTCGCCCTCAGTCCACGAAGGTTCTGTGCTTTCTCTGACTGAGCGTGGCCTTCTCTGGCCTCTCGCTTCCGCACTCGTTCATCATGGTCCAGACGCTTGCCATGCTGCTTTGTCCAGCGCTCGATATACTCGTTCTGAGGCATTTTGTCGGGTGCCTTGGGGTTCAGCGAGTATGCAGAGTTCAAGAGCGGTCAACCGTACATGTGGAGGAGTTCGGCGGCCAAAAAAAGTTGCATCGAGTCTCCAAAATCTCGACGCGGTCACGTGCGCCAAGGGCTCCGCGTAGTATCCTCTCACGTGCCGCTCCAACCACAGACAAAGTCAACCACACCTAAATCAACAACAGTTCGAAGCGACATTGAGCAACGCTGAATGGAGCAATGCAGTGCAAGCGCCCTCCCGAACAGCCATGTCGTTTGCCGTGTCTTGCCTTTAGATGTTCGTGCCTCTACTCAAGATTGGCGTGCCGGACGGGCCAGAGGACACCAGTTTCGTCTACTGCACAGCAAAGATACGCCCGAACGATATCTCAGCATCGAGGCTTAGTATGGCCGTTTACACGGAATATCGCAAGCGATATTCGCACCAGTGGCGCTCTCCTCGCAATCATCGTCATCATCAGCACCCGGCACGAAGAGACTACACAGTCAGTGCTCGACAATGAACACGCCATACTGCCGTGTACTGCAATTACAGCAATACAGGACTAGCCATATTCGGCATGGCCGATAGATAAGCGGAGGATGCAATATCTCCTCGCAGTAAAGCACAACATCTGGTTGCACGACGTCCCGCGGATCTTCATACCTTTGCATTTCGATCTTCGAGAGGTCACACAGAAAATGAAGCGTCATTGCCCTTCTGAGGCGCTGAGAGGGTCCGTTACCCCATTATGTGAGTTGCTGACATTGAAGGTTTAGTTGTGTGTCCTCTTCTCTTTTCTGCACGCTGCTATGTTTATGTATATCTGTTCACATTTTTTGGGAGTATGAAAATTGTCTGCATGTTTCATTGTCTCGTAGCAACCCCGTGTTCTCTGCTACGCCATGGAAGATCCAAATACAGATAGCCAGGGAATACCAGAGCAAATCGAAGAACTAGAGACTCAGAAACCCAAAGAAATCCTCCCTCCTTCACCTCCCCCAACCGACGATAGCATCTCTAATCCGGACGTTGAGGATGTCCAGATACCGCTCCCTCCACCGACCAATCCCCCGACTCGAATATTGGATATCGACCTGAAAACACCGGACAGCCATGTACCACGAGACCCGAGACTGATCAGGCTAACCGGTGTCCACCCATTCAATGTTGAGGCGCCTCTCACAGAATTATTCAATGAAGGTTTCCTGACCAGTCCAGAACTTTTCTATGTCCGCAACCATGGGCCGGTTCCTCAGGTCAGAGATGAAGATATTGCCGACTGGGAGTTTACGGTGGAAGGACTGGTGGAAAATCCCATGGTGATATCCTTGAAGCAGCTCATGACAGAGTATGATCAAGTAACATATCCGATTACGCTGGTATGTGCAGGCAATCGGCGAAAAGAACAAAATGTGGTTCGGAAAACCAAAGGGTTCTCCTGGGGAGCTGCTGGCGTTTCCACTGCCCTATTCACCGGTGTTGTCATGAGTGAGGTACTGAGAAGGGCCAAGCCTAAGCGAAGGGCGAGGTATGTCTGCATGGAGGGTGCTGACAAGCTACCGAATGGATACTACGGCACTTCGGTCAAGCTCAACTGGGCGCTGGATCCAAACAGAGGGTTTATGTTGGCGTACAAAATGAATGGGGAAGCGCTAAGACCCGACCACGGAAAGCCTCTACGTGCTGTCATTCCCGGCCAGATTGGGGGTCGCTCGGTTAAGTGGCTCGAAAAGCTCATCGTCACTGATGGACCCAGCGACAATTGGTATCATATATATGACAATCGGGTCTTACCAACAATGGTGTCGCCTGAGGAGTCGGCAAACAAGCCTGAGTGGTGGACAGACGAGAGATATGCAATTTACGACCTCAATCCCAATTCAGCAATCTGCTATCCTGAGCATGACGAAAGGCTCAGCCTTGCTGATGCGTCGCACCTCTACAAAGCGAGGGGATATGCATACAGTGGTGGCGGCCGACGCATAACGAGGGTCGAAATAACATTAGACAAGGGAAAAACTTGGAGACTTGCTGACATCGAATATCCTGAGGACCGATATCGCCTGGTTGACAAGGATGTATTTGGAGGCCAACTTGATATGTCCTGGCGAGAGTCATGCTTTTGTTGGTGCTTCTGGTCAATAGACCTCCCTATGAGTGATCTTTCTGCAGCAAAGGACATTTTTGTCCGTGCAATGGACGAAAGTATGAACGTGCAGCCTCGAGATATGTATTGGTCTGTTTTAGGGATGATGAACAATCCATGGTTTCGGGTCACCATTACACAAGAGGGCGGCTGCCTTCGCTTCGAACACCCGACCCAGCCCGCCCTCATGCCTGGCGGTTGGATGGAGAGAGTGAGGAAGGCCGGAGGCAACCTCGCCAATGGCTTCTGGGGGGAAAAGCTAGACGGTGAAGATAAAGAGACACCCGAAGAAGAAAAAACAAAGGAGATCTCAATGGTCAAGGAGGGATTAAAGAATCCCATCACCATCGACGAGCTGAGAAAACACGATGGTGCAGAGCATCCTTGGTTTGTTGTTAATGGAGAAGTGTACGATGGCACAGCATTTCTCGACGAGCACCCCGGCGGTGCGCAAAGCATCATCTCAGCGGCCGGACTCGACGCTACTGAAGAGTTCATGGCAATCCATAGCGAGACAGCTAAAGCGATGATGCCGAAGTACCACATTGGTTCCTTGGACGACGCCGCCAAAAGTGCCCTTACTGAAGGTGAGACGGAAGCCGATCGATCGGGTCAACCATCAGAAACTTTCCTCGACGCAAAGTCATGGAGGAAGGCTATTCTCCACGGAAAGAAAATCGTTTCTTGGGATACACGCATCTTCACATACAAGCTGGAGCATCCAACACAGCGTCTGGGACTACCTGTTGGACAACACCTCATGGTCAGGCTTAAAGACCCGGTCACTCGTGAAAGCATAATTCGCAGTTACACCCCTATCTCCGAGATTAATGACCAGGGTTACATGGAAATGCTGGTTAAAGTATACTTTGCAGACGACCGGGGCAAAGGCGGAAAAATGTCGCAAGCGATGGATGCGCTGCCCATCGGTCACTTCATTGAGATGAAAGGACCCATTGGGAAATTCGAGTATCTCGGAAATGGCAACTGCCTTGTTCAGGGCAAGCAGAGACACGTCAGCTCCTTCGTGATGATCTGCGGAGGAAGTGGGATAACGCCTATCTACCAAGTTTTCCGAGCCGTCCTTCGAAACCCTGAGGACAAGACACATTGTATTGTTTTTGACGGAAACCGGTTGGTTGAAGATATCCTTTGCAAGGAAGAACTTGATGCGCTTTCAAACGGAAACGAACAAAGATGCCGGGTTTTGCATACCCTTACGAAGGCTCCTGACGATTGGACCGGCCTTCGAGGGAGAATTACAGGTAAATTGGTTGTGGACAATTGTACACGGACAGACGATACGCTGGTCTTGATTTGCGGTCCCGAGGCGATGGAAAAGACCATCCATCAAGCTCTCCTAGAAGAAGGATGGAGCGATGACCAACTGATGTTCTTTTGATGACTTGCTCGGTAAGGTTGAATCGGGAAAAGTGGCATATGCATAGCCACGGCACGCGTGAGGGTTGAATGGTCTATTCTGGCTCAATATTGTCGCCAGTTCTATTGCTGTCACCATTGTACACATGTGTGCCCATGTTCTTGGGAGTGATTTGAGATACGTACACACTGGCGAGACGACTTCTTCGCTAGATAGCCTGACACGTGGTTGAATGTCACGTGTGAACTATAATACAGTGATACAATACGTTACGGAGTTGGTTGACCAATCAAGGCTTGGTCGTGGCAGCTTATCTCAACGTCTCTCCACCACTCATCCCCTCGGGGATAGACAGAAGTCCTTTCGATCTTCGCTTCTGCTTATCTCGGAGAAAGTTCAACCCTCCTGCTTGACCCACAGGGAGAACTGTCTGGGGCCGTGGAAATACTGGTCTTCAACATTATCAACATTGATCCTCTGCCATCTAGTCTTCTTTGGCTGGTTGACTGACGACTGACAATGACAATGTGATACTGGCCATTGGTCACACGAAGCCTGGGCATGACTTGATCTGCCTGGTCTGTCCCCCCGCGGGATTGAGCCTCCCCGATAAGCTGAACCGTTGTGTTCTGTTGGCTGAGGCTGTCTTGCTTCATCCCCGCGGACTCAGGTTGTCCAAGGGTGGCGTCACAGACCTGGATGCTTGAGAGAAATGGCTTTTCATAGCTATTTTCTGGTCAACTTGCTTCCTCTTCCTGTCCTCTGGTGTTTTGCGCTTTTTCAAAGTCTCAATTCCGGGCCGTAGACATTTGCAGATGTTGTTAATTGACGAATGTACAGGCTGCTTTGAGACGGAGTAGAAGCGAACTTTGAGACCATTTCACAACATGTCGTGGTCGACCTCCTCGCCGGGCATGGCTATCAGTAGAGCGCCTGCTGGAGCGGCGGTGACCGGAGAAGGCTCTTCGCCACAGAGCCCAAGAAAGAGAGTCGTGGTCGTTGGATTGGGGATGGTTGGTATAGCATTTGTGTAGGTTCCCTGGTGATCCTCGGTCTTGGTGTACTGGTTGGGCTAACATGGTCTTCGCAGAGAGAAATTACTGAAGCTAGACGCCAAACGAAGGGAATACGATGTCGTGGTCATTGGCGAGGAACCGCACCTTGCATACAACCGTGTCGGGTTGACGAGCTTCTTTCAGCATCGACAAGTCGAATCTCTCTACCTCAACCCAGAGTCATGGTACAAGGGACATCCGCCCGGTTCCTTCAACTACCACCTTAACACTCGTGTCACTGAAATCAAACCACAAGAAAGACGGGTCATTACTTCTGCAGGAGAAAGCGTGCCTTATGACATCCTAGTGCTCGCTACAGGTTCGGACGCGGTTCTCCCGAAGCACACGCCGGGACATGATGCCAAGGGCGTGTTTGTCTACCGTACCATTGATGATCTGCAGAAGTTGATCGACTTCTCTGCCACGGTGAAAGGGACTACAGGGTGTGTCGTGGGCGGAGGTCTTTTAGGCCTCGAGGCAGCCAAGGCTATGATCGATCTGGAAGAATTCAAACAAGTCAAGCTAATTGAACGAAACCGATGGATACTGTCACGACAGCTGGATGCCGATGCTGGCACCATGGTTGTTGAGCTCGTTCGGAAGCTTGGATTGGATGTCATGCTTAGCAAACGGGTGGGCAAGATTTTGAAAAACGAAGATAATGCGGTCAGGGGTATTGTTTTTGAAGATGGTGAGGAGATGGAGTGTACTTGCATCATGTTCGCCATAGGGATCAAAGCCAGAGACGAGCTGGCTCGCAATGCTGGGTTAAAATGTGCGGACCGAGGGGGCGGCATCATCGTTGACAACTCCCTCAGGACGAGCGATCCGAACATCTACGCGATTGGCGAATGCGCCAGCTGGGAGAATGAGACCTTCGGCCTCATCGCGCCCGGCGTCGAGCAGGCTGACGTCCTTTCATTCAATCTCACACAAGCCAAAGTGCACAGTCCTCGGACTTTCAAGCGGCCGGACCTGAGCACCAAGTTAAAGTTGCTAGGGGTAGAAGTGGCCAGTTTCGGGGACTTCTTTGCCGACAGAGATGGTCCCAAGGATCTACCAAAAAGACATGTTAAACGGGAAGAGAAGAAAGACGCTGGTGGGCAAGATAAGGTCAAGAGCCTCACCGATGGTCCACCACCTCCAGCAGTCAAAGCACTCACCTACCGGGATCCCTTCCAGTCTGTCTACAAGAAGTATCTCTTCACTATGGATGGCAAGTATCTGCTTGGCGGGATGATGATTGGTGACACCAGAGACTACGTCAAGTTGGTTCCTATGGTTAAGAATAAGAAGGCTCTGGACGTTCCGCCGTCCCAGTTCATCATTGGCGCCTCGAAAGAGGGCGACGAGAATGACGACGACCTCACGGACGATACGCAAATATGTTCATGTCACAATGTCACTAAAGGAGACGTCGTTGGAGTGGTCAAGGATGGCTCCTGCAAATCCATCGGAGATGTCAAATCTTGCACCAAAGCCGGGACGGGTTGTGGTGGTTGCATGCCTCTTGTCCAGTCCATCTTCAACAAGGCCATGAAAGAAATGGGCAACGAAGTTCTGAACCATCTGTGTCCTCATTTCGCTTATTCACGAGCGGACCTCTACAACATCATCTACGTCAAGCAGTTGAAGGAGTTTGGACAAGTCATGCGGGAAGTTGGCAAAGAACCCGAAAGCCTTGGGTGCGAGGTCTGTAAACCAGCCATTGGATCACTTTTGGCTGGAATGTTCAACAAGCATGTCATGGACAAGAAACTGCACGGACTACAGGATACTAACGATCGATATCTTGGAAACATTCAACGCAACGGGACCTTTTCAGTCATCCCACGAGTGGCTGCTGGAGAGATCAGTCCGGACAAGCTGATCGTCATCGGCAAAGTCGCCAAAAAGTATGGCTTGTATACCAAGATCACTGGTGGCCAGCGTATTGATATGTTCGGTGCAAAGAAACAGGACCTGCTGGACATCTGGTCTGAACTGATTGCAGGGGGTATGGAGTCGGGCCACGCCTATGCCAAATCCCTTCGGACGGTCAAATCATGTGTGGGTACGACATGGTGCCGGTTCGGAATCGGTGACTCTGTCGGTATGGCTGTCAGGCTCGAAGAGAGATACAAGTCGATCCGAGGGCCGCATAAGATAAAAGGTGGAGTGTCCGGATGTGTCCGTGAATGTGCCGAAGCCCAAAACAAGGACTTTGGGCTCATTGCGACCGAGAAGGGCTTTAACATTTTCGTTGGCGGCAACGGTGGGGCGACACCAAGACATTCTGAGCTGCTGGCCAAAGATGTGCCTCCGGACGATGTCATTCCCATCCTGGATCGCTATTTGATGTTCTATATGCGAACGGCAGACAAACTACAGAGAACGGCGAGATGGATCGAACAGCTATCTGGCGGCATACAGTATCTCCGGGAAGTCATATTGGAGGATAAGCTCGGCATCTGCGGCGACTTGGAAAGACAGATGCAGGAACTTGTGGGAACGTTTTTCTGTGAATGGACCGAGACCCTAAACGACCCGGAGAAACGCAAGGCGTTCCAGCAATTTGCCAACTCTCCAGAGACACGAGAGCCAGCCGTGGAGAAGGTGGAAGAAAGAGGTCAATCCCGCCCAGCATACTGGCCTAAGGAGTCGGTGCACGAGGATTTCAAGGGCACCAGGTGGACGAGCCTGACATGGCAACCGATGGTAGAGGCAAACAAGTTCGACGATGTCGAGACTGGATCTTCGCAAACAGTCCTTCGCGGGGATACGCAACTGGCCATCTTCAAGCTGAAAGGCAGATACTTCGCCACTCAACAGATGTGTCCCCATCGGAGGACATTTGGAATGTCTGACGGTCTGGTAGGCGAGATCACTGCGCCAGACTGCAAAGAGAGCAAACTATACGTCAGCTGCCCATATCACAAGCGGAACTACCAGCTGAATGGCGAGATCGACTTCGAAAAGAAGGACGCCGGTGCGGGAGCTTGCTTGAACGATAGCAGCATGTCCATTGCTACCTTCGAGGCCGAAGAGCGGGACGATGGGTGGGTTTACCTCAAGCTGCCGCCAGTTGTAGAACTCGACAATGTGCTCGGGACAAGTAGATGGACTGTCAAGCAAGAGGAGGAACAGAAACCATTTGAGAGCTTGGATAGGAAGCTGGGATTTAACAAGGGGCTGCGTCCGGCGAAGACGGTTGGAGCCATGCCAGGAACAGGCAATGTTACTGCCCGTCCAGTCGGTGTTGCAGCGGCAAGAAGGATTGACTGGTGATTTGTCTTGGTGAAATCTTAGTATGATCAGTAGGAAGGGTATAAATATGTCGAGCGTCCAGGGGTATACAGAGTAGAATCTACCACGTATAGGGGATTGTGCAAGGCTGAAGGCTGAAAGCAGCACAGCCACAACCAGGATACGGACCGCAGGTGGCGTGAATTATTTATTGTATTTTCATGATTAGTGACCATGGCCTGATAACCTGTAGTTGTAACTCAATACTATATTCTGGTGAATGTCTTCACAATTTCTGCCACCTGTCCAGAGGACATCTTTGTCTTGTTGAAGTGGTTCGACCAAATCACTGAAGAAGCCTTCTCGCCTTCCGAGTTTGGTCGTCAATATCATTGGCTGCGGCACCCAATCGAAGGAATGTGGACAGTTTGTTCTTGACTGTCTCACTTTCACCCATCTCGTCCCTGATTGCAATCCCTCTTGCAAGTCGAGGGCTCCTCCTTGTACATATCTTCCTACCTCCTCCTAGACCTTTGAATTGTCACCTGTACCATCACCCACGTCGCCAACATGCGTCTCCGATACGCCTCGCAATTCTTCCTTGCCTTCCACCTCTTTCTACAACCACACTGCATTAAGGCAGAATCTCAGTGTGCGATAGACCCAAACTCGATCGTTTCCGATGCGTGCACATCCTATTCCGACCTCGAAAGACTAAATGTCGAATTGGAACCCTCCCTCGACGATTTAACACAACATACCGACTTCTTCGCTTACTATCGCTTAAATTTGTACAATAAAGCCTGCCCATTCTGGAACGATGAGACCTCCATG
The DNA here is from genome assembly GCA_024611085.1 of Exophiala sp. LBMH1013. NCBI lineage: Eukaryota > Fungi > Ascomycota > Eurotiomycetes > Chaetothyriales > Herpotrichiellaceae > Exophiala > Exophiala sp. LBMH1013. Next base: position 762,288 of record JAMFLB010000006.1, on the reverse strand, counting down.
TGCGGCAACCGGGCATGTGCCGTGGACACTATCGAAGATGAAAGCGCCATCCCCCAGATATGGCGGGCAGAAGAATTGAGTAAACTTGAGGGCGCGCGGGCAAAACATCCTGGCAGAGCGCAGCGGCGGGAGAGGCCCAGTAACAGACCGTTACAATACCAGCTAGGAGAGGATGTGGACGAGAGCTGTGTGGTCGAAGAGGACGATGAATGTGACGAGAGAGACTACTGTGTGCCTGATGATGAAGGTGCTGCGGGAAAGGGAGACTATGTGAGTCTGGTCAACAATACGGAACGGTACACGGGGTACTCTGGAGAGGGTGCTCGACAAGTCTGGGACGCGATATACAAGGAAAACTGCTTTTCTGCAAAGACACCTCGGCATGCATCTTTAAAATCCAAATCGCTCCAAGCAGCACAAAACCTGAAAAACATCTTTCAAGAATACGGACGACAGCACGTGGATGATGGAGAGGACCTGTACCCCCTAGATGACGAGTGCTTGGAACAACGCGCATTCTACCGGATCATGAGTGGAATGCATGCTTCGATCTCGACCCATCTGTGCTGGGAGTTCTTCAATCAGACTACTGGAGAATGGTTCCATAACGTTGACTGCTACAAAGAGCGACTCCATACACACCCTGAGCGGATTTCGAACATTTACTTCAACTATGCCCTGCTCACGAGGGCGGTCGCCAAGGCGAGAAAGCATCTCCAGTCGTATACCTTCTGCTCAGGTGATCCCCAACAAGACGCTGAGACGAAGCAGAGGGTCCTAGAGTTAGCCGACAAAGCTGCAGCAGGACCGCATACTTTTGACGAAAGTGTCATGTTCCAGGACCCTGGGGTGATTGATTTAAAGGAAGACTTCAGGAACAGATTTAGAAATGTGTCAAGACTAATGGATTGCGTGGGATGTGACAAGTGCCGGCTTTGGGGCAAGGTCCAGACGGCGGGCTATGGTGCTGCTCTGAAGATCTTGTTCGAGTTCGATGAAACCAAAAACGGCGAGAATCCTCCCTTGCGACGAACAGAGCTCGTGGCACTCGTCAACACTCTGGCCCGCGTTAGTCACAGCTTGGATGCCATCCAGAAATTCCGCGTCGCTGTCAACACCGGTGACTACAGCGTGCTGGACGTCAAGGGACCTCTTCCGGGGGTGGCTGACGGCTCAGGCGGCGGGAAGAGCGCGGAGCGGGTAACAGATGAGACGGACGACTTCGACTCCACAGACGACGACCTCCTAGAAGAGAGAGAAGCATATCCGCAAAGGACCCTCGCCGAAGAATTCTGGACTGAATGGGATCTGGTCTGGCGGACGTACAGAATGGTCCTGCGCAGTTGGGTCGAAATGCCGTTCAAGCTGTTCGCCATTTTCGTCATGGAAATGAATCGCTTGTGGAATTATTGGCTGGGGATCCCGGTGCCGGAACGGTCGTGGAGCTTTCATTTTCCATCCAGAGATGAATTGTAGACTATATTGGTGAGGCGGCGGGCAGATTGATGTTGATGTGCTCTTTCTTTAAAAGCGGGCATATATAGCATAGCGCTGGCGTTGGGATTTGTCTAGAGATACATACATAGTAAAGTGATGGCGAAAGGGCTTGGACCGTTTAGCATATGAAGCGGATGCAGTGTCATATTGATGCTATCGCATGAAATGTCGTTGAATCAATTCAGCTACTGGCCCATGAGGTTAAAGGGGCTGCAGTGAATCTGCCTATTCGCGTTGCCCCTTGCAACCAGTTTCGTCAACAAGAGATTCCGCAGTCTACACGACGCACGTGTCTCTGCCCTCAGCGCATCTAACATACTTCGATAAATCTGCCCAGATCGTGTTCAGTTCAATGAATGAACAAGCTGGCCGGTTGATTCGGAGATATAGACATGTTTCGAAATCCTTCAGCGACGCCGTGTCCAGTACCGGTGCCGCCGCAGCACCGAACTTCCTTCCTAACCGCGGACGCGGACGATGACACCACTGCCAACCTCGAGTTCACTGCAGCCTTTGGAGGATCGCTGAGAAACACGAAGCCACGCCGGCCTCAGAATGGATCGAATGTATCTAAAAGAGAGAAGAGCGTCTTAGGGTTCGACATTCATGAGGACGTTGAGCCTGTTCGAATCGGCGAGATCGAGATTGAGGCTGGGACTCGGACTGGGACTGGGATCGGGGGCAAAGGCAAGACTGGAACGAAGAAGACTGCATTGACAAAGCCTGCGAGGAGGGCTGTCGGCTTGAATATTGGCTTGCATTCGTCGCAGATTGCCAGTCGTAGCTCTGATGACCACCAGCAACGACTACATGAGCCAGTTTCGAGGGAGTCAAGCCGAAGAATTAGCCAAACGCATGGTTCTTACGCGTCACAAGCACCAAGCTCGTCTCGTCGACTCAGCGGAGTACCACGAAGACCAACACTCAAGACAGAGAGACAAATGGTGTCCTTGCCCGAAGAAACTAGCATGATGTCGACCTCCACGATTGTGCTCAAGCCACCTCGGCGAGGCACCATCTACATTCCAAACGAGGACACTACGATGCCGAGCATGTATATGGGCATCTTTAGCCCAATCAAAAACTTCGACGCCTTGGGAAAACACACACCAGTAGTTGAGATGACAGGTATTGCAGCCCAAATGGCAAAGAAGAGACATGTACGCAGCTCGATAGTTGCCACATCCCCGAAACGAGCGCCATTACATGCCTTGGGAAAGAACCTCCAGGGAAGTGCCACCGTTGAGGACCGCCCTGGTCAGGGAGGAGGAAAGGAAAATATCCCACCTGGACACGATGCAGACTGGGACGAGAAATCCGGTCGGCTTGCTTGTACACTTAGACAACAGCCACTCGACCACATGGTAGGGCGTGATAATGGGCAACAACACGAACACGGAGAAAAGAAGGTCTCGCGATTAGATGAGCCAACGTCCAGCTCCATGGGGAGAAGCATGTACAAAAAGCCTGCCCAATGCGTTGCTGTCAAGCCTAGCTGGAACTCGGGCCCCCGTCGGGAAAGATCACATCAGATTGCGGTAAAGAAAACACCACCGAAGATGGGCCTGCCTGCGGCTGTGGAAGACCAAGTCCATCTCAGAAAGGCGCCTATACCAAGTCGATTTATTGTTCCAAATGTGAAAGCAGAGCCAATTACCGACACGTATCCAATGCTCAAGGAAGACTTGGCCATTCCTTCTATGTATGAGGACAATTGGCTGAGCCACCAGGAAATCTCCATCACTCAGCTTGTGAACAACCTCTTTGGCGCCTCTTCTGCAACGTCGTCCTCTGGCCCGGGAGAGATGTTGAGGATACGTCTTCTAGAGAAATACGCTGATACCGAGCATGCCATGCTTTACAAGCGACTTCAGGCAGCGTTGTTGTTCGGTGCCCTCAGCGTCCCGACGGATACGTTGAGAGCAGCAGGACGATTGAGCAGTGACATTGGAAGACGAAAAGCTTTTACGGATTTATGGTTGGAGACATACAGTCTGTCTAGCCTTCAAGCTGCCCTTGAAGTTGTCGTCGGACGACAATGTCTGGCTTCCTCATCACGACGAAATTCCGGTGACAGTGCAGCTCGGGACATCTTGCAACGCTTTATCGAGACGTTCTTGATCAGAAATGAAGATGGCTTTCCTAACGAACATGGAGCTGATCGAGCTGCATGGTCCTATCAACGGACCATCCTTCGGAGCCTGATGCTCATCAAACTTCTGGATATCACCAAGACCTCCCCGAACCAACTCGTCAACAGCTGCTTGTTCAACTCTTCATCTCGGTACAAGAGTTCCATCGATGTCGTCAAGGCTTTATTTCAACTACTCAACCCGAGTGCTGGAGACCCTGTTCGAGTATTAAGTCACATTGGATACACGGTCACACATTCACAATACCCGCTCGAGGAATACGACTACCAAATCCACAATCTCGCTGTCGACCTACGCGACGGAGTACGACTTACGAGACTGGTAGAGCTTCTGCTGTACCCATCGGCATCACAATTTCTGGAGCACTCGCACGATCCTGACTCTACTACAACGGTGCTCCTTCCAACCGGAGATCTGCTATCTTTGACCGAAGGGCACCAAGACTGGCCGCTGTCTCAACATCTCAAGTTTCCCTGCATTGGCCGGGCCACTAAACTGTACAACGTTCAGATCGCCCTCAGCGCATTGCAAGGTGTCCGAGGAATGACATCGCTGGCAGAAGATATCAAAGCCGGGGATATCGTGGATGGGTACAGAGAGAAGACGGTCAAACTCCTCTGGGGATTGACCAGCAAATGGGGTCTAGGCGGACTCGTCGACTGGCACGACGTAGAGCGGGAAATCAAGAGGATCTGTCGAACATACGACAGACCCAACCATAACGACTTCTTTGACATGTTGTACGACGACGAAGACGGTCCTGCACGATACCAGATTCTCTTGAAGTCCTGGGCCCAAGCCATCGCATCCAAGAATGGATTGGTGGTAACGAACCTGACGACCAGTTTTGCTGACACGCGGGTATTCGGGGCCATTGTGGACGAGTACGAGGGGTACATGGTCACCAGTGCAAATCACGCAAAATCGAGCAGGGGGCGTCCGCTCAGTGAACGACTCCGAGCGATGGGGTGCAGCGAGCAATTTGCCGGTCTGTTCGCAGATGCCGGTAGCGCAACGCATGGCTCTGGCCGTGTATTTGACCCTGATTTCGTCTTGGCATCACTCGCTTTTCTCTGTTCTCGATTGCTCGAGCCCACCAAGGGACCTCGAGCGGCGGTTACTATCCAGAGAGCCTGGCGACAGTACTGGGGGAGAGTGCTAGAGGCGCGGAAGCATCGGTTGAAACTGTTGGCCGAGGGCTGTGCTGAGGCTGTACGACTTGATGGAAAGCTTCAAACTGAGCATGAGCCTACTGGTGAAGGGAACATTTGTGACCAGGTTGTTCAGCCTGATGATGACCAACGCCATGGATTGCCCGTTCAGTGCAACGATGACGGACGTACCCAAGAGCCAGAGACAGCAAAAGTTGGCCTCATCAAGCTAGATCCTGATGCTAACGCCACATTGCAGCAGAGTCCGCAAAACACAGATGAGGAAGATATTTGGCTGTGTCTGTGATTTACTGGTTTCGTCGGGGACAACGTGGTACAACAGCACGACACCAAGTGGTACTGTTGTTCAGAGCAGATGATGTTACAATTCGTGACTGACCCAGGTCTGTTTGTGTCTCGATGGGGGTCCAGCACGTTCGAGGGCTCGATCATTTATGGCGTGTTTGACAAGGCTCGTTGGAACAAGCCGTTCTGAACGAGTAAATGAGTGTATGAATTGATGAATGATGAAACAATGCATGCCATGACCATTTTATACATATGCGGTACCTCTGAAAGGGGTCAGGGGTCAGGCTGACCCCGTGACTTCTTGGGTCCCGTGACTGCACTGCCTGCGACTGTGAGGCTCCATCATCGTCGCCTGCTTTTCTCTCTTGCTCTCTGTCTGTGTCTGCCTTCTCATCTTCAACTTTCTCTCTTTCGCCGTCAACAGGGCTTCGATCTGAGCTGCGTGTGATTCCAACCACGGCTGGGAATTTGATCTCAATTGGGATCGCTATCGCATATTCTACCCTTCAGATCCCAGCCATGCTTGGGTCGGAAATGGCTGTCCACCAATCGAGCTCGCTGCCCCTTGCACCCTGCTCCCTTCGCTGTCACCAGTCTCATCGCCCGAATGTCCCTCGCTTACACCGTCTCAGATGCGCCCATTAAGCCCCGGTCTACCGACAGCTGAGGAACTCTCTCTTCTTTACGTACCACCGGTGCGACGAACGAGGTTGAGATATCCCGTTATATGCCTGTCATTCAATGCCTCCTGTCAAACCTGCTCTCCCCCTGCAGCCATCAACCACATACTTGAGGAAAAGGGACTGAGGCCGCCTGGGCTCAAGCTGATTTTGTGTTGCAGTGTCTGGTCGAAGAACCCCTCAACCGCGACTGGTCTTGTTGGGTTCTCAGAGTGCAGATGACAAGACTGACGGTTCTGATTTGGACTGGGCCAGGCCAAAATCTCATCTGTGGTTCATTCAATCAGATGCCGGACCAGATCCAACCTTTTCCACTGAACCGTTGCTGTGCCCGTCATCCGCCCATTCGGTTCGGTTGACATGGCGAGCCCCATCTTCCTTTCCCTGTCCAGCAACAACGGAACCAACCAATGCTCAACCCATCCCCAAACCCTGTCTTCCAATGTCCCGGCAGTTTGGGTGTGGTCGTCGAATGCCCGCCTCTCCTCAGCTGTAGCTGTCAAAGATGTGATGCACCATAGTGCGGCCACTGAAAGACCTTGGGTCCTGGTCCTCGATATCTTGGTCGCCGCCACCATCGGATTCATTCCCCCCCTTCCTTCCTGTCCTTTTGAGCACTGGCATGGCCGAGAAGTAAGTGTCGGACATCATCGTCTTTTGCTCCTCATTTGGAGCTTGTTCGTGCGGTCTTAATATTCCGCCTCTGTCCCTCCGGTGTCCACTTCTCACCAACAAGTTTCTCTACTCTTGAACACTCATCTCACAGAGCATGGCTTCGTTGTCGCCTCCGATCTCAGGCCTCCCACCAGAGATCCTCCATGAAATCCTGACCCATCTTCGCATTAACACTCTGCTTGCTTTCGGGCGGACGTGCAGACGACATTACTCGGCCGCCATTTTTGCCTTGCAGAACCTTCAGCTGGCTATACTTCCCCGGCGTATCCATGGCATTCTAGCCTTTCTGAACTCCACGACTTTTGACGATTTTGACACCATCTACAGCGACCCAGATTACGATTCTCCCACTCACAACCAGATATTGGTACCCTCTCCTCTTCCATTGCCTCTGATTGGAACCAGGGCGTCCAGAGAGACAGCCTCAGGCGCCTCGTCTTCCACACCGGCTCAGCACCGCGAACGACTATTGCGGCTCCAGAGTGCCCTTGCTTGCTCCATCCTATCAACACCTAGCCTTGTCCATTTACGTTCTCTGACTCTACATACTTACGACATCACATCGCCCTGCCTAGCAAACATTGTCGCCACTCGATTCCCCACTCTACGTCAGCTCCATCTCAACTTCAGTCATCCATATCTCCATGATCCCTGTTTACCCGCCCAGTACTGGACGTCGCCGTTCTATCTGCAGCCTACTTCAATCTGGAACGCCGTAGCTGGCCTGGGCGACGAACATGCCGCACGACTGAAATTGACGAAGTTGAAGAGGTTGACCGTTGAACGGGCCGGCATTACGAGTCTGCAATTGCAGAACTGGCTACAGAACAATCCTGACTTACAAGAGCTGACATTGCGCAATGTCGCCGGAGTCGACGTTGGGTTTGTGCAGTGGCTCGGCGGTACTGACAAGGGCAGAGATGGCGACAGGGTCGTGTCAAGGCCCTGCACGCTGAAGTGTCTTGTCCTGGAACATTGTCTCTCGCTGTCCCTTAGTAAGGCGGAGCATTTCGCGTGGCTGAACTCCCTGTTCGACGTTGACAACATCTCTGTTGGCGAAAAGGAGAGTTTAGACTACGAGCAATGGGATTTCGGTTCAGCACTGGAGTGTCTGTCCCTGAAGGGCTCAAAGAACATTTCAAGCCCTTCGCTACTGAAGTACCTTGAATCAGAACGACCCGCTCTTCGACAGATCACTTTGCCGGACGGCACTGTCCTGGCGATGAGAACGCAGCCAAAATCTTCATGCCCCGGTCCATCCTGTGAAAAACTCATGCAACAGAGCCAACCATATACATTGGGAGTGGAAGTACAGCATGCAGGCCCTGTTAGCGATGCCACACCCAGCGCTTCTAGCAGCACCAGCAGGAAGACAGATGGCTTTATCGAACCTGATGATCATCTTGGATCACGCAAGGCCGGGGACCCAATGGCTTTTGAAGAGTCACAAGAGGAATCCCCAGTATCCTATCTCTACGTCAAGAGATCAAAGGGGTATTCATGGCCCATCTATGAGCATAAGACTGGAGGTCGGCTGGAGGTCATGGAACCAGATACGGCTTGACTTGACTGAGGGGGTGCGAAGTTCTGTTCAAGGTAGGAGTTTGTTATGATAAGGGCATCTGTTCAAGGATACGTGGCGAGGGCTTGTGATGAATGAATGCCATGGGGAAGAGCTGGGTTGACGTCGAAGGTTTATTGTGACTGCACGAGGAGTAACAATGAGAAGATGCCTGCGTGATCTTAGTGTACTTTGAATTCATGTCTTGTGCCTCTGATCAGGGTACCTTTGTGAGGTTCTTCTCCGCTATATTCACTCCCATCTATACCTACGTCTCAGTTATATACTCCATGTATATGTACGTATATTATGAATGAAATCGAATCAAATGAACCGCACATAAGATGGATCACAACTATCATCGTCATCCGTAAATGGTAGTGTGACAATGAATGAACCCGATATCTCCGCCAAACTACTTTCACAATACAAGTGGTTGAGAGCTCCTGACCAGAGGCTCGTCTCTCAGGTAAGGGTAACCTCACGGTTAAAATATACAGTATTGTACCTTGATGTATTATAGTCATTCATGGTCATAACCTCAATCCGCTCACCCTCACAGAAAGTGAAGGAACTAGTAAGTAAAGTAAGGTATTATCATCATCACATCCCACAACCCAGCGAGTAACACCGGATCGGTGAATCGAATAGCTTTTCTGTCCACACCTCACAACTTGATTGGATCTCCGCAAGGTACATATATATATGTGCCCTCACAGGTTGCTCCGAGCCCCCCCCCTTCGTGTGTGTCGACTGGTTCACAGATATTGATACAATCAGATACAAGTAGAGATCTGGCTGGCACGGCGGATCTTAGCGGTTCATCAAGATCCTGCCAGACCCAGATCCAGATCCGTTTGGATGGAGTAGTGCTTTCTTCTCTTCTTTGTTGGTCGCCTTTCGACTTGGTGTCCAGCAGCTGGGCTTTATTTAGCTTGCCATTTTGTGAACATACTTGGATTGATGGATGTCCTTTGTAGGGGGTCACCTTGCTCTAGCACAAGGTTTAGATTTCCCTGTTGGTCTGTGCCTCTGCTCGCACCCGCTCGACAGCTCTGTCCTGAAGAACTCATCGGCATAGTACTTCTGGTTCGTTTGTGAAGGAGGCAGGACATTGAGCTTTGATTCAAAGACGGTTTCGTTCCGAGGGGTGGGAGACCTCGTGTGCTGATAACAAAACTTGGTATCCTCATATACTAAACACGAGACTTCACAGCTTTTCGTGTCCCTTTATAGCTTTGATTCTGGTCGTCTGGTCTTGTGAAGCTATTCCAGGTCGGGATTGTATTAGGATGCTGCCTTTGTCCCAATAGAAGAGACGGATCTTTCAACCACGAAAATCAAGTGACAAACAAGCGGTTTTGGAGCCACCTGGCAAACCTGATGACCATCTTGTCGACACGCTCGAAATAGTCTGCAGCAATGAGAACCATCAAAAAAAAAAGATGATGAGACCTGGAATGTATTTCACGACAGGCCAGTTTCCCAACCACTTTTCGCGGAGCGGAATCATGACTTCGTAATACGGTCCCAAGATCAGTGGGATGTGCATTGCGTAAATGCCAAAAGACACGTCGCCTAGGTACTGGGAGTATCGCCAGTGCAGTGGCTTTTGTAAGACCGGATAGAATTCCAGGGCATAGACGAGCATAAAGGCACCAGGTCCCAGCCAAAACAAGTACTTGCCGTCGTTGCGCCACCAGGGGGGAACCCAGCTCTTGAGAAACGCCCATGGGAATGTCCCCAGGATGCCCATGGATGTGCCGTCCGGTTCACCGAGGAGGAAAATGCCGGTAAGGAAAATAGCAATATAGCGGACCTTGGTCCAGAAGGGATGCTCTGTTTTGCCATGGTTTGCCGCAGACGTTAAACGTGGATTGTCCAACCGTTCGGGATGGCGGCCCAAAGACAGGTCAGCGATGAACAAGCCGGCCATGAATTCGGCGACATAGATGGCCTGCCAGACGTAGCAGGCGAAAATGATAAGCCAGGTCAGAATCATGCGAGACCTCGTTGTGAGTTTACATGCCGCCGTGCAGAAGGAAAAGATGACAATACTGCCTCGATATTCGACTGGGATACTCCACATTTGGTCGAGGTATTTGGAGTGGAAGAAGCCTTTGTGCGGCCATCCTTTGATGTCGGCAAACGGATCGCAGAACGCCACCAGGTCTACGAACCAATCTGCCAGCTGGGCCATGAAGCTGTCCTTGCGCATGGGTGGGTGGAAGCCAGGGTAGATTTTGAGTCGGATCAAGAACATGGCGATTAGGCATGCACATTCCGCGCTACCGTACAGGCGAATGTATCTTCGGAAAGTAGATGATGCCAATGAGTTGAGCAGCCGGTCATATTCGCGCTTGCGGATATATATGAGGAGTCGGTAGCTGAGGACATAGCCTGAGATGATGAAGAATAGCGCTACCATAGACGAGCCCTGGAAGATAAAGCTGATCATGGGCTGTCTTCTCCAGTTCTCGCCATAGACGTTGAACGCGTGAGCGATGCATACGCACACTGCTGCGTAGCCACGGAGCGCGTCCAGGTACGATGTCGGCCCAATCTCCCGGTCGCGAATTCCTCCAGCTCGCATAAAGCGTGGTAGAGCTGCCACCAAGTGAGGTCTGAAGCGACGTGCTTCAAGCCATTTCTCGGATGCATAGGCGCGCGCCCACGTTGTTGTCAGGCCATGGTTCGCCGGCATGTTTTCTTCGTACACAAGAGGCGTGTATGCCGCCATCCTGGGGTCTTGGCCAGTGGAGGATCAAGACTCGCATGCAATGGCGTACTGATTTGGGAGGAATGGCAACGCATAACAGAGGTGAAAAGATGAAGATGCTGGGATGAGATTGGGGATCCGCGAGGGATATGACGGGGCTCTCTCGCTTCTTTCCCCAGCGACATGTCAGACCAGTCCTGATCAGCGCAGAATTATGGCTCTGGAACCTGATCGACTGGAGATGGCGCCGTCATAAGTCTTGGTTTCAACCAGAGCGTCTTCTGAATCCTACACTGCCGCGTCAGTGGTGACAAGTGTTGGTGCATGGACAGATAAGGTACACTCGCCCTCGTGCAGTACAGCTGATGCTTGTTGGGCTCATGGTGAGCAATCTTCGTAGGAACCCACGCAAATTGGCTGCTCGAGGCCGAGACCAGAAAAAAGCTAGGCGCTGGCTTGACCTCGCCCTCGGATCCAGACTAAACGTAGAGGAAGGATACGTAGCTGCATCGCCCCCACTCATCCGTTGGCTGTTGATAAGCGATTGAATCCATTCCGAGGCCAAGATTGTTATGCGGATGTGGCTCTGAAGAAAACCACTGAATCCCACCACCGTGGATGCTTCTTACCATACGCACGAGACAGAACCAATGCTTGCTTACCCCTGGAAGACCGCATACTTGAGTCCATCTATGGCTTCAAGTCGTCCCTCCCTATGCCAAAGTATACGCGCAACACCCAACCTGCTCCATCAGCTAGAGTTTTGCCAAGCGCGCTCCGAAAATAAGGGCGTGAAACTTGACTACTTCTGTCTCGGGACAATATTTGACAGGAGGGCACGATGTGTTCAAAGCTGTCAAACTCGACGCTGACAGGAGGTCTTCGGTGTAGACGAGCGCATAGACCAGCAAGTCCATGTCGTGTGTTTATGTTTTTGCACGGTTTGTTCCGGATGCCATAACGTCGCTGGCCCCTGTTCACTGCAGCCGACATCCGAGAGTGACTGAGGCTGACCCCCAGGGAGGTACGTAGTTCGTACGTGTAGCATTGCGCAGTCTTCGGCATCTGTGAGGCTGTACGTACATGGTCGTGTCAGTAATTTTCACTTCATCTGGAGTACGCCCCAAAGACGAGAGAGAGGAGTCCTGGGCCTCAGAGACCCTGCGCTACCCACTGGGTGGCCGCCCTAACAGATCCTGTCTGGTGTCTGGCCGTGCTGGTACAGGCCTTGACGGCCATAGCAGCTCCTGGAGCCTCAGTTGTAGCAAAGTATGCACATCGCTGACTTGGGATCCGATAGGAATTCGAGATCTGCTTGGAAGAACAGTAAAATGGATTGTAGAATGTCTCAGCCGACAAATGATTGTGATATACTGTGAACCCTGGGGCGCCTGAACTGTCCCCCGTGTGCCCCTGTTGCCCCTCAATCAGCTAATCACCACGTGAACTCGCGTAGATGCCTATTCGATTACGTGTTTTAACGCGTTTGGGCGCGTACAAGGAACACTCACTGCGTCATTCAATCCTCGCATACCGGCACCAGCAATGAATGGTTTCTAAACGCCATGGACGACTCGCTCTATGACACTTCATGGCTCCTGCACCGTGTAGCAAGAGTTACACCTGCTTTCAGCGCTCTGCTGCACCCATCGCTCTCTGAGCAAAATGGACAGCATCAACTCTCCCATCATGCCGAAGCCCTGCGTGCATCACTCAGCAAAGACCGTCCACGGTATGAGGAAGTTGAAGAACAAGAAAAACTAGGAGGCCTGAAACAATGCACATGGCGCCTACTACGGAGCGCGTCCACAGACGGGGAGAGCAGTAAGCGGAAACGGGAGGATCGATCGACTCCGACGTTGAGTGACGGCTACGGACTGATTATATCGCTGGTATACGATAAAGCAACATACCGATTCATCCTGTACACAAAGGACACCGTGGGCGGTGGGAGTGGGAATGGACCACCCTTGAAACGCAGCCGGGTAGGCGCCTCATCGACGAGACTCCCATTCAAAACAACATCCAATACTCCCGGCACCGCAATCCTTCTCTCCAAATCCTCACCGTCGGCGCTTCAGGCCCTGACGACTTACCTTGCTGACACCTTTGGCATTACTGAGATATCCCCGCTCAAATTACCTTCAGTCCTCATCCAAAGCACCCTCGAAACCTACCTCAGGTCGGTATCGACCGCATTAAAAAGGATAGACATGGACAATGCCGCACGACGTTCGACCTTCCAATCACTTACAGGAACGTTAAGTCTCACCATCTCCTTCACGCCGCCCGTTGCTCCGAGCCTGAAGACCCTCGACATCAAAATCCCCCCAGTCACCCTCGACCAACATTATCGGCGCATCCTCGACGGCGACGAGGTAGATGACGGACAACCGGAATTCATGCCAGCTCTAGCCACATGGATCCTAAGCAAGACTGGGTTGCAGATCAATCCGGCCGCGCACACGGGTCAATATGACGAAGACAATGATATCGAGCAGGACAGGAATACCGACACCGCCACACCAGCGGTATCGCGCAGCCAAGCTTCGCAAGCAGACGGGCCAAGCGAGGCTCCAGCTGTGATCCCAACAAAGGCGCAGGTCCCAGTATCTCCGATGCGCATCTCGAGAATCTCGACCATGGCATATGCGGTTTCGGTCGAAGGACGGCTAAAGTTCGCATCCAAACCGGTCGATACAGTTGACGCGATAATCGAAGAGAAAGAAGGCGCAGACGAAAGCGACAATATGGTCCGCACTGCGAATGAAGAGCTGTTAGACGCTGTCTTGGTGGAAGCGAGGAGGCAGGCGAGAGAGGAAGGCTGACAGAGCGTCTGTCATTTTTGATATCGTGGAGCGAGAGTGGTTTCTCTCCTGAATCGAGGGCCTTTCTCATTCTATTCATTGATTTGCACTTCTCAACAGCCAGTTGTACGTCTATTAGGTTCTCCCGTCCATGCGCAGTCTAGAGCTCGGTGTTTTCTGCTCTTCAGTCCGTGAAAGGAAGAGTAATGGATTGCTCTCTGCAAAATTACAACGACGGAGCATTGGCATGAAGCAATCTTCAAAAAGCCGACAAAGGAGAACGTGACTTCATGAAAGTAATGGGCCACCCCTGGGATAAATAAGCCCTTGATCATCCGCGCTCCCTGCTTCAGCACAACCCAGTCAACGAATCATCTCGCCTGAGCCCCTTGCGACCAAAACACCATCCATCATATCATATCATATCATCCCAATCATCCATTATCCGCCCCTGTCTTCAACCTACTCGACCCCATGTCCGACGGTCTCCTGGCCGGACTGTTGACCCCGCTGCCTAATCCATTGGGCGTAGGTAACCCGGTATACACGCCTTCAAATTCGTTGCGTAGATTATCAACGAGCTTCTGGACCCGATCGATCTCAGCACTAAGGTCTTCGACGTTACCCGCGAGAGCGGCTAGCTCGTCGAACTTGCGCCGCCGGTTGGCGTCCGCAATCATCTCTTGAACCATGAACTTCTGTTCCTCTAGCACGATGAGACGTTCCCGGAGGGCCTTCTCTTCTGCCTCGAGTTCGCTGACTCGTGAAGACGCAAAACTCGTAACGGATATATTCGAGCTGCTATCATTGCGCATGTGGTTGCGATTAAGCACAGCGAGGGATCCGCGCGGAGTGGTCAGCTCTGGTCTGCTACTGCCCGTTCCGTGTGGTGTCGCGTGTTTGAGCACTTTGGGAAGCGATTTCAGAGGTAGCATATGAAGATGGAGGAACTGAGTTGCGTTTTGGTAGATGGCTTTCTGCAGCTTAAGCTGGGTCGCTGACTGACTGGGCATGTCTCTGATCCGACGGGCCGCTATGTCGTATTGCGAGAACGAGTCCATAAGTCGTCTTCGCGTGCGGGCTGCGTCGGTGATTTGGGCAGAAGATGGCGGCTGCTCCGGGTCTTGAAGTGCCTGGATGAGCTTTTGGAACTTCGGTAGTAAAAGTCGAATTCCCCTTTCGAACTGCAGGAGATTGTGGTACGCTCGGTTGAACGCTTCAATAGACGGTGAAGTCAAGGAGGCTTGGAAGTCACGATGGGAAAATAGCGTGTGGTTACAGTCTTTGCAGAGGCGTATGTCCAGAGCGACCATGTCATCAGGAGGAGGCTTTTCTGTCAGAGAAGGGCGGGTGTTAGCTGTTAATTGAACATCAGTACGGGCGGGATAGAAGAGATGGGCGAAGTGACCACATACTGGTTGCAACACTGAGCCCGACCACAACCGAACACGCTGTGACTGGATCTCCACAAACAACTTTCCCACAAGTCCTGCAGTGGTGTCGACGAAATGTATATTGAGTGAAGTCCTGCTGGCAGTATGGGCATCGTTGAACTTCGGCATCGTTCTGCCATGCCACGATGGTTTGTTCGAGTGCCTTTCGAGGGTCTGTCTGAACCCAATTCAACGACCACCTCTTGTTAGTAGTCGGTTGTGGGATCTCGTCCGGCGGGTTGGCCAGCAAGTGCGTTAATCTGGATAGCCTCTTTTCCAGCCGGGAGACTTCCATCTCCTTATGACTCAGTCTGCTCCGCCTGACAGCGTCGAAGTCTTTCATTCTGTCTCGCTCCAAACCGTGCCTGTCCATATACCCTTCACGACTCTTGTAGCATGTCTCGCATACTCGATACCATAGACCTCGGACTGGCTCATGTTGCGCGGACCTCGATAATTTCATCTGATACATTGTGTCCTCGTCGCAAAAGAGTTTACCACAGTGCCTGCAATTGACGATTCCTGTCGTCGTGGCTCCCAGTCGCTTTCCGCATGCAGGATCGGAGCATATATCATGGCCAGTTCTCTTCTGCCAGTGCTGCTTGGTGATAACGTCGTCCGGGTCAATAACGGGCGCGCTGGTCTTCGGGGGTGGGGGAGGAGGCATGCCAGTATCTCTTGCGACAGAGTCGACCCTTGCTATAGGAGTACTGCTTCTGGCAATATCGTGATTCGACTCGAAGACATCCAACCCCTTCAGTTTCTGGTTCAGGACGGCCAAGGGCTGGAACTTCTTCGCCTTGACCATTTGTTGCTTGAACCAGTCTTTGACTTCATCTTGCTGTTCATCCTCTATTTCTTTGTGTGCGTCATCCAGGTGCCGGTTCAGCTGTAACAAGGTGACCATCTCCTCATTGCATATCGGGCAGACTAAACGGTCCCCTGCAGCAGCGGCTGCCATGGACAAATCCGAAGCTCCATGATCGATGGATATCCGGGTAGCGATATCCTGGGTGTCGGAAGAGGGCGGTGTAGAGTTCTCACTGGTGGAGGTGTTCAACGAGAGACTCGAGGCTGAAGGAGAAAGGACATGGGTGGGAACAGGTGAGGAGGCCTTTGGCGGAGGAGCAGGCGGTCCTAGGGTTCTACCGCTTCCCAACACCCTTCCGCCGCCGATGGTGCGCCGGGACATTGTGTTGTAGAACGGCTTCCATGAAGCCGGATCAGTTGAGAACGGTCAGTCTCTTTAGACGATCATTTGACAAAAGGCATCCGTGACAATGATACTCGGCGGAGCCTAGCGGAGGGTCAATGGTGGTGATAGTGGGTGGCAGTTTCCAAGCGGCACTGCAATGAAACTACGATTGTCGTAGCACGGCTTAGTCATCCATCATTTAAACTGTGGACGGTGCTGGTTGCGTCAACCAACAACTTGAAGAGAACGTTTGGACCTTACAGATTCAAGTGAGAGTCAGAACTGAGGAATACTTCCAACGTTGGCGTTCACTTAGTATGCGGCCGTAAGTCTATGGTCCCCCTAGAGTCATTGTCTACCTTCCCGGCTCTGCGGGGAGCCGTCAAGAGTACCTATGGATCCTCCCTAGTCGTTCATGTGCTCTTCCCAGTATCCTCCTTCAAGCTCACAATCCGGTTGAGCACAATCTTTCCCGCAGAGTCATCAGTGTCCTTGTCCATGCAGAAATATCCAGTCCTCATTGCTTGGAATCTGACCGACTCGAATCCACAGTCATCCTTCTTCTCTCCCGCCTCCTCTGGCCAGGGTGCCCTGGCACGAATCTCCTTCAATCCGACCTCGGCCACTGCATTTGGGTAGATTTTGAGACTGTCTTCCCGCAGATCGGCTAGAAAGCTCGGTTCCACGGCGTCCGGATTGTCAGATTTAAACAGCTGGTTGAAGACGCGAACTTCACACCTGATGGGAGATCCATGCTCTGGTGCATCCGCAACCCAGTGAATATAGGCTTTCGGCTTCTTGATCTTTTCTCCCTCCGCTGGTTTGTCGAACTTAGCATGAATTTGGGTAACTAGACCAGTGGTCTCATCCTTCTCGAAGCTCGTTGCTATAACTGGATACGGAACCTTCAGAAGCCCCACTGGCTTTCCCGGAGCCATTCTGAAGAAGTCTTTGCTGTCAACTTCTCGGAAGTCGTCCCGCTCAATATACACTTTCTTCGCGAAAGGGACCTTATGAGTGCCCATGTCGACATCTTTCGGACCGAAGGCGATTTCGAACTCCTCATAATGATCGTCTGGCAAGTCATCAATGATAACCGGGATGGGATCCAGGACTACCATCAGCCGGGGGACGGTGCTTTCCAAGTACTTTCGAATCGACTGCTCGAATCGCGTAATCTGAATGTTGGTTTTTGCTGTTGTGACGCCCAGTTCGTTGACAAAAGAAAGGATGGCGCCAGGGGGGATGCCTCTTCTTCTGAGAGCCACGAGAGTGTATAACCTCGGATCGTCCCACCCGCTCACGATCCCTTCATCCACCAGCTTCTTGATCTTTCGTTTTGACAGAACTGTGCCTGTGACGTTGAGACGGCCGTACTCTCTCTGCATAGGCTTGTGTGGCACATCGAGCTTGTTGTTCAGCCATTCGTAAGACACTCTGGACAAAATGAATTCAGTCGTACACAACGAATGCGTAATACCTTCGAAGCTGTCGCACAGACAGTGAGTGAAATCGTAAGTTGGATAAATTCTCCACTTGTCACCAGTGCGGTGATGCGGCTTCTCCAGAACACGGTAGGCAACAAGATCCCACATTTGCGGGTTGCCGTCAGTAAGGTCCTGCTTCATACGCAAGAAAGCTTCCTTGGGCCTGTATTTGCCATCTCTCATGGCTCGAAATTCGGCTAGAGACTCTTCAATCGGTCGGCTTCGGTGGGGGCATGCATATCGCTCATGCTTGTTCTTCGGATCTGTCCCTCCCCGCTGATCCTTGAGTTCATCGTCTGTGCAGTGACAGACATAGGCGCCATCAAGTGTAATGAGCTTTTCCGCTAGCTCATAAAGCTGATCAAAGAAATCGCTCGAGTAGGTGATTCGGGCGGGCTTGAAGCCTAGCCACCGCACAATGTCCTCGATCGCGGTGAAGTAGATCTCTTCTTCAGCCTCAGGGTTCGTGTCGTCAAAGCGCAAATTGCACTGACCACCGTAATACCTTGCGAATCCGAAGTTGATCGCAATGGCTTTGCTATGGCCAATATGAAGATAGCCGTTTGGTTCTGGCGGAAATCGAGTGACCACAGGCTCGTCTGCCGGTCTTTCCTTCCTCACAGCTGCTAGCCATCCCTCCTTGAACATGGCATCTGGATCAAGAGGTGCTGATGGTGCTGACTTTTCCGGCTTTGCGGGCTTTGCGGTTGGTGCTTTTGCCTCCTTCGGCGCTTTGGGCTGCTTCGGCGCTTTTTCTTTCTTTGGCTTCTTGTCAGAAACTGCGTTCTCAACCTTTTCCTTCACACGCTCTGGCAAGCTTTTGCTTGCCTCTGTGGTTTCAGCCATCAAGGCGGTTTAAGTTGCCGTTGTCTGCCGATGTGTTAAGCGGCGGAGTGTTGCTTTGTTTGTACCGTAGATAGGAATGATAACACGTAGAATGAGTATGCTGCCAGACACTGACAGGTTGAAGAATGTTCCCCACAGGTTAGCAGACTCCGCAGTGTCTCTAGAATTGTTGTTTGATTTTGGAACTGGAAACAAACCCAGGCGATTGAATATCCTGCACCGTGTCTTTTGTCGAGGCTGTGAGGCTGCACAGAAGTGACTCAAATCTTGATACGTAGTGGATAGCAAATGGTATGTGACAAACACGCCAAGATTGATAATCAGGCTCTTAGGAATGCAGCCAGTCTGACAATCATTTATCCCTCTTTCCACGCGCTACTCTTCCCCATAGTTGATATCATCCGCCGTCAGACTTCCTCTTTTGTTTCTAGCGAGTTCGGAGGAAGGTTGCCTCTTCGCAAGTTGTTCCATCGCTCTCCATTGCGCCAACTTTTTCTGAGGACACTCTGTTCAAGGTTGTCTGTCGCCGCCATTGTGATACCATATCACTGATTTGCTCCCTTCGCAGTCGAGCTCTTGATTGACGCTCGTCATGGCGCAGAAATCGTAGGTACCAACCTGCAGTTGGCATCACTAATGCTGACCAAAACCCCAGGTCGAGACTCGTGGATAACGAGCAGATACAGACCGCAAGCCTTCACAACCCTCTTCCCGTTTACCTCAAGGCTTATGTATGGCCTTACACAATATTATGGCCTATATTCCTCGCCTTCTACCTCAACGAGGATCTGTACGACGAATACATTGACGGTCAAGAATGGACGTTCGTCTGGATTGCCACCATCGTTACTCTGCAGTCCCTGACTTGGCTCTCCACGAAATGGAGTGTCAATATGAACACTCTCTTTACTACTACCAAAGCAAAAAGCATTGCTGATGCACAGCTAATTAAGGTTGTGCCGGTTGTCAACTCCGGAGCACCCGCGATCTGCAAGTTGGAAAAGGAGAAAGACGGGCGGATATCTTTTGCTTTTCAGAAGAGAAGATTCTTATACTCACCTGAGACCGGTACTTTCGCCCCACTGTCATATGCAATTGATAAAAAGGACAAGCCTCTCCTGCGGGAATTCCAGTTGTCAAAGGGCCTGACCTCCGAAAGTGAAATCGCGACGCTGCATAACCATTATGGCGACAATACCTTCGATATTCCTGTTCCCGGATTCATCGAACTCTGGAAAGAGCATGCTGTGGCGCCCTTCTTCATCTTCCAGGTCTTCTGTGTGGGCCTGTGGTTGCTTGACGACTACTGGTACTACTCCCTGTTTACTCTGTTCATGCTGGTTGCATTCGAGAGCACCGTGGTTTGGCAGAGACAGCGGACTTTGAACGAATTCATGGGAATGAGCATCAAGCCGTATGACATCTGGGTCTACAGACTCGGCAAATGGGAGCAGATCAAAAGCGACAAATTGCTCCCTGGTGACCTCGTGTCTGTGGGGAGAACGCAGGAGGACTCCGGCGTGGCGTGCGACATGTTGCTCATCGAGGGCACGGCAATCGTTAATGAAGCTATGTTATCAGGCGAAAGCACTCCGCTTCTGAAAGAGTCAGTTATGCTCCGTCCAGGCGATGCCCCCATCGATCCTGATGGCTTGGATAAGAACGCCCTGCTCTGGGGAGGAACTAAAGTGCTTCAAATCACACATCCCTCTTCCAGTGAGGACCCTTCGGAAACTGTCCCGACAGTCAAGTCTGGGGTACCTCCGCCGCCGGATCATGGCGCTATGGCTGTTGTTCTGAAGACTGGTTTTGAGACCAGTCAGGGAAGCCTTGTACGAACCATGATTTTCTCTACCGAACGGGTCTCGGCCAACAATGCCGAAGCGTTGTGGTTCATCCTTTTCCTGCTTGTATTTGCAATTGCGGCTTCGTGGTATGTGTGGCAGGAAGGTGTCAAGAATAACCGGAAGCGATCGAAACTGCTCTTGGACTGCATCTTGATCGTCACCAGCGTTGTACCTCCGGAGTTGCCAATGGAGTTATCCTTGGCCGTCAATACCAGTCTGGCGGCGCTCAGTAAATATGCCATCTTCTGCACTGAGCCATTTCGGATACCATTTGCAGGTCGTGTTGATGTCGCTTGTTTTGACAAAACTGGGACCTTGACAGGCGAAGACCTCGTGGTTGAGGGTATCGCAGGACTTGGGTTGGGGAAGCAAGGCGTAACAACTGAAGCCGACGGTGCTCAATCAACCATAACCAAAGTGACGGACACTGGCATTTACACGACTCTTGTCCTCGCGACGGCACATGCCCTGGTCAAACTAGACGAAGGAGACATTGTTGGGGATCCTATGGAAAAAGCCACGCTTACAGCCCTCAACTGGAGTCTTGGTGACAACGACACTTTGACAAGTACTCCACCGCCTAAGTCGAAGAAGAAACACGTCTCAACTGCTGGAGCTTCGCATGTTGTCCAGATCAAGCGACGATTTCAATTTTCTTCTTCTCTCAAGCGTCAAAGCTCGGTGGCCACAGTTGTGACAACCGATCCCAAGACTGGACGAAAAGCAAAAGGTACTTTCGTCGGCGTCAAAGGTGCACCGGAGACTATCCAAAAGATGTTGGTGGAAACTCCACCCAAATATGAGGAGACCTTCAAGTACTTTACCAGAAACGGAGCTCGAGTTCTGGCGCTTGGATACAAGTATCTCTCCACTGACGCGGAACTTGGGCAAAAACGCATCAATGACCTGAAACGTGACGAAGTCGAGGCCGGTCTCCACTTTGCCGGCTTCCTGGTTTTGCAGACGCCATTAAAGGAGGATGCCATCCGCGCAATTCAGATGCTGAATGAAAGCAGCCACAGAGTTATCATGATCACTGGCGACAATCCCCTGACCGCGGTGCATGTAGCAAAAGAGGTTGAGATTGTCGATCGGGACTGTCTGATTCTCGATGCTCCCGAACATGACGATTCTGGCACGAAGCTCGTCTGGCGAAGCGTCGACGAGAAAGTCATTATTCCAGTTGATCCTTCTGCGGACCTTGATCCACAGATCCTTGAAACTAAGGATCTTTGTGTTACCGGTTATGCTCTGGCCAAATTCACCGGCCAGAAAGCGTTGCCCTCATTGCTCAGACATACGTGGGTGTATGCCAGAGTCTCGCCCAAACAGAAAGAAGAAATCCTCATTGGCTTGAAAGACCTCGGCTACACCACATTGATGTGCGGTGACGGGACGAATGATGTCGGCGCGCTCAAACAAGCCCATGTTGGCGTCGCTCTACTCAATGGCTCTCAAGAAGACCTCAACAAGATTGGTGAGCATTTCCGCACAAGTAAGATGAAGGAGATCTACGAAAAGCAGGTGCAGCTCATGAAACGATTTAACCAACCTCCGCCGCCGGTGCCGATTGGTATTGCACATTTGTATCCGCCGGGTCCTAGCAACCCTCATCATGAGAAGGCTGTGAAGGCTCTGGCAGAGAGGAAGGGCATCAGTCTGGAGGCCGCCGATGCGGAGAACGGTTCTATCGAGACTATCACGTCTCCCGGCGCCCAAGCCATTCAGGAGTCGAATACCAACCTCACACCTCAACAACGACGACAGGCTGAGGCGCAACAAAAGGCGGCAAGCTGGGCCGACAAGTTCACGTCGAGCATGATGGAGAATGAACTCGACGACAATGAACCTCCTACGATCAAATTGGGTGATGCTTCGGTGGCAGCGCCTTTTACCAGCAAGCTCGCAAATGTCATGGCTATTCCCAATATCATCCGTCAAGGCAGATGTACACTGGTGGCGACCATTCAAATGTACAAGATTCTCGCCTTGAATTGCCTGATCAGTGCCTACAGTCTGTCTGTGATTTACCTCGCGGGTATCAAATTCAGCGACGGGCAGGTCACGATCAGCGGAATGTTGATGTCGGTCTGCTTTCTCTCCATATCTCGAGCCAAGCCGGTGGAAGCACTGTCGAGGGAGCGCCCTCAGCCGAATATCCTAAACGCGTACATCCTGGGATCTGTCCTTGCACAGTTCGCCATCCACTGCGCTACGCTGATTTACCTTTCCAACTTTGTTTACTCCATTGTGCCACCTGCAGATGAGATTGATCTCGAAGGCGAATTCGAGCCGTCTCTCCTCAACAGCGCGGTCTATTTGATCCAGCTTATTCAGCAAGTCTCGACGTTCGCCATCAACTATCAAGGCCGGCCTTTCCGTGAAAGCATCCGGGAGAATCGCGGCATGTACTGGGGTCTGTTGGCGTGCTCTTTCGTGGCCTTCTCCGGTAGTACAGAGTTCTTGCCTGAACTCAACGAAAGGCTGCGTCTTGTCCCGTTCTCGAGCGAGTTCAAGTGGACGCTTACCACGCTTATGATCGCCGACTTCTGTGGATGCTGGGTGGTTGAGCAACTTTTCAAGATCCTATTCAGTGACTTCCGCCCCAAGGATATTGCAATCAAGCGGCCGGATCAGGTGGAGAGGGACGAAAGACGAAAGAGAGAATTGGCTGAGAAGGCTGAGCGGGAGCGAATTGAAGCCATCGAGCGGCAGAGAGGTGTCCTCAACAATACAGCCCCTCCAAGGCTGAGATGAGCAAACCCTCTGGGCCATTCATGTCTAAGGGTGAATAGCGTAAGTGAGCTGATTTGGCAAAAAACATAGAAGGGAGGGTGGCATTGTAAAACAGGATTAAACAGCGTCAAGATACAAATACATAGATACCTAACATCCGTCGGCAGACCTGGCCATATTCACGGTGTGAAACTGCTAAACTTGAAGTCGATCAGACATCAGACTCCACAAGATGACCGGGATTTGCCATGATCTACCGTCGGCGATCGATGTCAAGTCGGTTTATTAATAATGTCGAACCCAGTAGCAGCGATGTGTGGATGGTGCGAGGCATTCCGGCAACTGCCTATTCGACGTTGCTCGAGGGACATTTCCGGAGCATAGCAGCGTGATAAGGATATATCGAATGGCGAGCTAAAAATGATGATAAATTGCTCTAGCGTCTGTTAACCCTACGACGTATAGAACGCTCCTGTACTCTACAAACGAGAGAAATAAATACCGTGTCCTATACGGTATATGGCAGTGCTTCAAGTTTCTAGAGGGTAGTAACTACATTCTTAACGTTGTCGTCGAGCGTTTTGAAGTATCGACGATAAGGTTCCTATCCACGATTAGGTAGCTAGGTAAGTACGGCGAGGCTCCTGAAACAAGGGCACTTGGTAGTGGAGCATCGGAGCCGTCTGCTTACAACAGGATATGACGTGAAAAAGTTCATCCGTATAAAGCCAGCAAGCAGTGAGACTTTGAGCATATGGGCTGCGGCAGATCTGTCTTGAAAGCCCGTGACATACATACAGAAGTTCCACAACGGCACCATATTGATTCGGAGGAAAACACCAGCTGCAGCTATGCCTACCGCGATTGTGACCGGTGCAACAGGTATAACTGGGCGCGCCATTGTACAGCAGTTGCTCGATAGCCCAGAATGGACCAAAGTCACCACCCTCAGTCGTAGCCAGCAGCCGACGCCCAATCCCAAGTTGAAACACGCTACAATCGACCTCCAGTCATCAGCACAATCGATGACAGACTCGCTGAAGGATGCGGCGGGCGAGTATGTCTTCTTTTGCGCCTACCTGGCCCGGGACGATGAGGCTGAGGCTGCCAAAGTGAACGGCGCAATGCTCAGCAACTTCATCGAAGCTCTGCACCATACGGGGGCAATCAAGCAGCTGAAGCGTATCATTCTGGTCAATGGCCTGAAGCAGTATGGGGTGCATTTGGGCCAGGCAAAGCAACCAATGCATGAGAGCGACCCATGGGTCGAGGGAGATGCATGGCCACCCAACTTCTACTACACGCAACAACGTATCCTCGCCGACGCCGCCAAAAGGGACGGCGACAAATGGAGTTGGGTCGTGACATACCCTTCGGATATCATCGGCGTAGCCAAGGGCAATTTCATGAACCTTGCCACGTCGCTGGGACTCTACGCCAGTGTGTCGTCGGCACTGCCGGAACATGAACTGCCATTCCCTGGAAGCAAGACGAACTACATGGCGTTCAACTGCTGGACATCGGCGAAGCTGCATGCCAAGTTCTGTCTATGGGCCGCGCTCGAGCCCAAAGCAGGCAACAATGGTTTCAATGTGACCAACGGCGACACGGAGAGCTGGCAGAACCTATGGCCACGACTAGCGGAGCGATTAGGCGCCACGATACCGCCCAACATGTTCCCTGGAGGCGATGAAGGGCAGTACAAGGATTTTGAGAGATCACATACCAAATTGCCCACGTCGCCACCAATCGTTCTGCAAGCCGAAAAGATGGGGCTAAGAGATGAGTTCAAAAACACCCATGGCGTGATCCACCAGCAGATAGACCTCACTAAATGGGCCTCACGGCCTGAGGTTGTCAAGAAATGGGAGGAACTGCGGGATCGGTGCAATCTGGACCAAGCCACATGGGACAAGGCGACCTGGGGGTTCTTGGCCTTCTTGCTGGGGAGGAATTACTCGTTCGTCGTGAGTATGAGCAAGGCGAGGAAACTGGGCTGGACGGGCTACCAGGACACATGGGATGCGTTTGCTGAGACTTTCACCGCGCTGGAAGAGGAGGGTATCCTCCCCAAGGCTAGCGAGCTGAGGAAGTAGAGTGATCGGGACGACGTCTCTCATCTCAGCAGATGTGAGCGCGGAGCATCCATGAAAAGCCAACAATAATGTAGCATGTTTCTCAAGAGGTATGCGGTTCCAGAACACTGTATGTCATAAAAAGTATCCCCGTAGTAGACTCACTTTGGAATAGGGGTTGTTGTGGCGGGAGACGACTTACTGGATATGGAACAACTCCTTATGCTTGATGTTCTCTGCTTAACCTTAAGTGGACCGAAGCGTGAGTTCAAAGTCTCTGAATGCTTCTCTACCGCTTCTGATTGATCGATATTAGCGACGTCGCCGCCGCGCATCTAAATCTGGGCGTTTTATCTGACCCAGTTTGTCGTCTGTCATCTCTTACGTGTCCATGCTCCACCTGCAACGCGTACATTTATGGATATACAGGTTAGTGTGCGTCTCGTCACTCGCCATGAGACGAGACAGTATCCTCTATCATCCTCTAACCCCTGGTCGTTCCTGGCTATGATACGTGGTTCGACGACTTCGCTTGCCTTATCGTTGCTCCGCCACCATGATCGGAACTTTAACTGCGTCACTCTTGCGACGCAAACATGCTGTGAGTTCCTCCTGGCTCAGACCATACCCCGTACACGGATGGTGTTGGATTCCGAGATTTTTTTGTTGCTTGTGACGGGTCCATCTTCAACGATGTCGGTTGCTCCATATAAGTGATGGTTCCCTTGAAAAAGTTGTGGCAGTAACTGTCAGCCTTACCCCGTCCAGTCGCTCGCTATACGGTCAACCGCCATGTCTTTCCACCCGGCCTCGCGCCAGCATATCAACCGCAGTGGTTTCGGGCCTGGACAAGCATCGTTCGATGACCGCCCTCCTGCATACTCTTCTCAAGTTTACGGAATGAGTGATGGGATCCGAACCCCGCCCAAGTATGCTTCATCTCACACCCTGCTGGCCCAGGATGGCCAGAACAGAGCCTTTTTCGAAGCGCCATCCGAAAACCTGGTCTCGAAAATGTTGGATCATTCTGGCCGCCGTATTCATCGTTATCGCCATAGTCGTGATAGTCGTTGCAGTCGTTGTCAGTCACGAAAATCGATATCCGAATTACTCCTCCCCTCACTTATTCCCTCGTTGCCACATATTCTGGTACCAGCTTTTTCGATAATTTCGATTACTTTACAGGATATGATCCTTCCGCGGGGTTTGTACAGTGAGTACCGCATATCTGCTCTATTGTTCACGCCGAACCCAGCTGACTCTTTTCAAGTTACGTCGATGCAGGAGGTTCTGCCGCTCTCAACCTCACATACGCAACCTCATCCTCTGCCGTCTTGCGCGTTGATCTCTCAGATACAGACACGACTACTGGCCGTAAGTCTGCCAGGATCACGTCCAAGACGACTTACGACAGTGGGCTCTTTATTTTCGATGTCCTTCATTCTCCCTATGGCTGCGCTACCTGGCCGGCCTTATGGCTATCAGATCCATCAAACTGGCCAACCAATGGGGAGATCGATGTCATGGAGGCAACGAACCTCGCTCCTGATGGGAACCAAGTCACGCTTCACACGACAAAACACTGCAGCATGGGGGTCAAACGGAAGGAGACAGGCAAGGCTCTGAACACAAACTGTCTCAACTCCACCGACGGTGACAGCGGGTGCGGTGTCCGAGGCTCAACTGCTACTTTCGGAGAAGAATTCAACAGTAACGGTGGTGGAGTTTATGCCATGGAACTTCGCGATGCCGGAATTCGAGTCTGGTTCTTTGACCGTGACAACATCCCTGACGATATCACCACTTCCACATCCAATTCGACCGACGTCGTTCCCGACCCTTCGACGTGGTCTGAGGCTCTGGCAGATTTTCCAAGCACCAATTGTAACATTGGCGATCATTTCCGGAATCAAAGCATCATTGTCGATATCGATCTATGCGGTGATTGGGCTGGACAGTCGCAGTATTTCAACACCCAATCCGGATGTTCAGGCACGTGTGTCGACTACGTGAGCAATCAACCTGGCAGTGCGTACGAGAATGCCTATTGGGAATTCGGGAGCTT
Source organism: Exophiala sp. LBMH1013 (assembly GCA_024611085.1). Classification (NCBI taxonomy): domain Eukaryota; kingdom Fungi; phylum Ascomycota; class Eurotiomycetes; order Chaetothyriales; family Herpotrichiellaceae; genus Exophiala; species Exophiala sp. LBMH1013. The sequence continues at coordinate 735,052 of JAMFLB010000006.1, read as the reverse complement.
CAGAGTTTACCAAGCGTCTTAGGATGTGGACAACAAGCAAAACCAAAAGTTTGGGGACTGAGGAATGGCTTCATTTGTCTATCTAGACAGGAATCATGGCTATGGTTCTGTAGAACGGATGTTATGTTCAGAATACGACGGCACTGCCCCCGCAACATGGGTTTACACCCGACGCGACAGATGATGGTCGAAGACCCTGCCGGTATGCCGCCGTTACATACCTTCTTGTTATTGGTCTCGGCTCCAGAAGACGTTTGATAGCCCACATGATGCCTGGAATAACCAGATTCTGCCATGGTGTATCGGGTTTTATTAGGGGTTTATTTGGTGACGCATCAACTGCCCGTGTTTTATCTCCACAGTGCTCGTGGCTGAGCGACTGCCTATACGACATTGGATATGGTCCGGAGGTTGCAAAGACGGGAGTGGCAGTCTTCGAACCGGTACGAGTGATCAACCATCTCTTTTATTGAGGGGCTGTTGGCAACAGATGCATCTATCGATACAGGGTAGCCATGCGAAGCCGTCTCGAGTCCACCGACAGACCCAGCTGAAATGGCAGGGCAGTACCTTGCGGCCAGTCTCTGTCGTCGGTCACGATAGATAAGGCCACGAGACAAAGCACCGAAAAGAAAACCAGGGGCAAACAGGCACCCACGACCTCTGTCCACCGGTCTCAAGCCACAACCGGACAACGGAACCACATTTGAAGAGGTATGGTCGAGTGAGAGCTCATTCACCCGGTGCGATCATCCAAGGCATCGACAAGATGCAGGTCATGGCGCGATCCCGGTCTTCGTCTCCATCCCTACTCCCGTTGCCATCTGGACAGCATTGCATATCCAGTAGTAATTACGTATTCATGACCTTGGTGTGACTGCTGTATCGAATTCAAGACACACAATTCAAATCTATGCCGAACCTTTTGTGACCTTGTCAGACCTTTCAATCATTTATTGAAGCGCTGTTCTAAATTTACAGCGCGCAACCACAAATTTACATTGACATTGGAAAAAGATGCAACACCTTCCGATCTAGTCGATATTATAGTCATGTTAGTTATATGCATATTTTCTGTTTAAATAAATAACTGCTAAATATCTACAGTCATGAGTGTTGGAGACCATCTAGCCGCTCGTCGAGCAAGTGTCCCATGTCTTCAGCTTCAGAGAGACGCAGGGCCTCTTCAACGCTTCCCACGAAATGCGAGCGGCCTCCACACAGGTCGACGATACCGCTCCTTTCAAAGCTCAGAAACACCTTACTGCGCCGATGGGGCAACCTGCAAAAGATAACGCGAATGCCTCGTTTGACATAGTCCTCGACGATTTCCTTCAGCACTTGGGTGCCGGAGCCGTCGATGGACGTGACACCGTGGACATCGAAGATGACGTTCCTGTTGTGTTCTTCGGAGCGGACTCTAGGGAGCGACGGATGTGCCTTGTTCGTGCCATACTGCTCGAGGCGACGGAGGCGGGTTTTCAGTTCTCCCGTGTTGGCGAACGTGAGCGGCTCCGGGATCTTGACAATCAGACAGCCTTCGATGTACTCGATGTTTTCGGGCGTGAGTTCGGCATTCTCGAAGCGGTCCGTGGTGCCGGGGATCTTGCCGAGGATTTGGATGCGAGGCTTCGTCGCGTGGCGGATCAGTTGGAGCAGCGACAGGCCTATGCCCAAGGCCATGCCTAGGGATAGGGAGTAGAAGACGGTGGCGAGGAAAATGGTGCTCATCAGGAACAGCTCGGTCCAGCCGCGGATGCGGAGGAAGAAGCGGATGTCGTGCGGGCATTCTTCGATCAGGGAATATGCCACGACTGAGATCATCGCCGACAGCACGCCTCGTGGAATATAGTAGAAATAGGGGAGGAGGTAGAGCACGCAGATCAGCGTCAAGAAACTGAGCAGGATGCTGCTCATGGGCGTGGTGCCTCCTGTCGACGCGTTGACTTTGCTTCGTCCGTAGCCCCCAAATGCGGGCAGTGCCATGAAACAGCCGCCCACGATGTTGGCCGTGCCCAGCGCGATCATTTCTCGGTTCGCGCTGAGTGTCATGCCTTGTAGACCGTGGGTCCCTTCGCCCAGGCTTTTGGCTGCCACGGAGGATTCGAAGAATCCTAGTAATGCAATCAGGAATGAAGTGCTCAGCGCGGTGTCAATGTCTTTCATGTGTCGGAATGAAAAGGGCCATTGGAACGGCATGGTTGCGCCGCCTGATGGTTTCACTTCGCCCAGCACCCTCAGGCCTTGCTTGTCCCAGGCGAATGCCCATGCGAGGACAGCCGAGAAGGCGACCACAAGGAATCGGTCCGGGAAGTATGCTACCCAGTGGTATCGAGGCTGGAGTGTGCGTTTGAGACTCCGAAAAACCATGATGATGCCGAAGCTTGTCAGTGACACAGCTGTGGTCAAGCCGTGAGAGTGCGAGATATTCCGAGCCAAAAACACCAGTTTCTGAGCACTGCTGCCGTGTGATACTTCTCCTTCCCCCCTAGCTACTTCGGAGAGACCAAGTTCGGGGATCAACTGGTCCACCAGAATCACAAATCCGATGGCGCTGATGAAGCCTCGCAGGAAAGGCCGGCTGAGGACGCTGTCCAGGAAACCGAGACGACATAGGCCAGCGACAAATATGACTGTCCCGGCTACGGCGGTGACAACGCCGGCAATCTGGGCGTTGAGAACATCATCATCATCTCCAGACTTGCCCTGATCAATGCAGCTTTTGACCACCTGACCGACTAATAGTGATCCCGCCGCTTCAGGACCGACGACCATTTGTGGACAGGTCCCCAGAAACGCGTAGATCAAAGGATTGAACACGAAAGAATAAAGCCCGTTGATAGGTGGTATATGGGCAAGATTCGAGGCGTATGACAGAGACATTGGAATGTAGAAGGACGCCATAGTAATGGCGGCTATCAGATCCCCACGCAACCACTGCCACTTGTACTGCTTGGTCCATCTGATGAAGGGGAAATAGTAGGAAATGTACATGAAGGTTGTACTTTTGATCCCGTGCCTTTGGGCAAGCCATTTGGTCGTGCTCATGCTTTTGCTTCCCAAGAAGGAATCGGCCAACGAGTCGCCCAGGATGCCGCGAGCGGGATCCGTAGGGCCACCGTCCTCGCCGATGGCCTCTGGGTAGGGGCCCCCAAAGGCCCCGCGAGGAGTGTCGAGACTGCTTCTTTCGCTGCGCACAGAAGGGGCTCGGGGAGAAAATGTTCCATGATTACAGTCTTTGAGGCCGCAGACTCGGTTATGGTGATAGTTCCCCAGCAAACTGGTCCTCGCATCGACGCGATCGGAAGATGGCTCTTGGATTAGACCATGAGCATCCTGACTCTCTTCGTCCAATATAGGCTCTGGCTCAGATATAAGAGGCACACCCTCCCGCGACAACACTGCCGACGGTATGTCGTTAGTCTTCCCCACCTCTTCACTTGATTTTGACCTCGCTATCCTCTCCTCGGGCGACATCGTTGTTGCCTCGCGCAGGCGGCTTGGATTGATAGGGACATGTTGGCTCGAGCCTCTTGAGTGTGGAACAGGGCCTCGCTGCGAGGTGGGAGGACTTGAGCCCCGTGAGACCGCGGAGGATGGGGGACTATCTGCCATGGTTTCGATGCGCGCTCAGAAGGCGTGGTCGGCGAATGACACTGACTGGTATTATTGGATTTCCATGACGCTGAGTAACGCTCAAACTACTGTGTCAAAGTGATCGTATGATTCCTCCACGAGGGAATCTTCAGTCTCGCTCTGGAAGAGCCCTAGGGGAGTGACGAGGACGGTATTATGCACGCCCAAATATTCGAATGATGTCGAAACGAACCCGTTATGGCATTCAAACTCCGCGGGCCCAATCAGCGATCCAGGGTCAGTCATGTGAATTGTGGCCTCCATCTGTACACTGTACCTCTGGAGGTGCTGAAATGATGGCATTTCGCTACATAGGTGGCCGACTATAATGGATAATGAATCCCTTTACCTGGGGTCCCTGTGCCTGTTACCTTCACGATGGTCGATACCGATACCGATACCTTGGTACACTGTCGGCCGCCGATGAGTTGGTATCACGTGATCCGACTACGTAAAAGCACCTTTTCGCTCCGCCGTATCGTCAGCTTGGTCTTGGCAGACAAAAAGTTCCGCCCCAGACAATCGCCGCACATGGCGACAGCCTGTAGCATAACAGTCACCACTCTCATCTTTGCCTCTGCGACTCTTTTCTAGCCGACTTGAAACCAACAAACCTGGACAACATATCGGAGTCTATTAGCGAGTCGATATACTCAAGTCGCCATCATGTCGGACCCGGACTCGTTGACCAACTGCCGCTTCTATGAAGAAAAGTACCCCGAAGTGGACAGTTTCGTGATGGTGAACGTGAAGCAGGTAAGAGGAAGATTCAAGGTCGTACAGCGAGTAGCGACTCTGACAAAATATAGATAGCGGAAATGGGGGCCTATGTCAAGCTGCTCGAATACGACAACATCGATGGCATGATTCTCCTCTCAGAACTCTCCCGAAGACGTATTAGATCGATACAGAAACTCATCAGAATCGGCCGAAATGAAGTGGTGGTTGTGCTGAGAGTGGACAAGGAAAAGGGGTACATCGATCTGTCGAAACGAAGAGTCTCCGCCGAAGATATCGTCCGCTGCGAAGAGAGATACAACAAAAGCAAGTCCGTACACTCGATCATGCGCCACGTTGCCGAAAAGACGAAAACTCCTATTTTGAAGTTGTATGAGGACATCGGCTGGCCGCTCAACCGAAAGTACGGACATGCATATGATGCCTTCAAGCTCTCCATCACGAACCCAGAAGTGTGGAACGATGTGACCTTCCCGAATGATGTTGTCAAGGAGGAATTCCAGTCATACATCGGCAAAAAGCTGACGCCACACCCTACGAAAGTTCGTGCCGATGTGGAGGTGACATGCTTCAAGTACGACGGCATCGATGCCGTCAAAGAAGCTCTGAGGAAAGCAGAGGCCAGGAACAACCCCACGACGCAGGTTCGGGTCAAGCTGGTGTCTCCCCCCGCATTACGTCTTGACGAGCCAGTGTCTAGACAAGAACCAAGGCATTGAGCTACTAGAGCAGGCGATCAAAGATATCGAGGAGACCATCGAAAAAGCCGGTGGCAGCTGTGTGGTCAAGATGCCACCCAAGGCTGTGACTGAGCACGATGATGCTGAACTGCAGGCACTGATGGACAAGAGGGCCAAGGAGAACGAGGAAGTCAGCGGTGATGAAGATATTAGCGAGAGTGACGAAGGTCCGGAGGTTGTATGAGCACTTTCTTCATGGGATTTGAGTCAATGAGGGCATGCAGTAATGTCAGGTAACTAGAGACAAAAGCCACCCGCGACTTTTTTTTGATGAAGCCACGCCTTCGATGGCATCGAGCAACGAGGCTATGGCCCAAGGATACTTTTACCACTGTTTCCATGACTGCCAGACTTATTGGAGCGCGACGACTGTTGTGACCTAACATGTACCATCGTCGATGCTAGATTTGATTTAACAAGGCTGCGATCGGAGGGGCCGGATCAGGGGCACGAAGAGAGGCTGGTTGGTCGATGCAAGATGCGGGGAGATGCGACTCGAGAACCTGATTTCGAGCTCCGGGCCCTGACTATTTTTACAGAACGTACTCACCACCCTGTTTGTGTCCATCGTTGTCGCGCAAACTTGTCTATATCACAGTCTTTTCCACGTTTGCCGACCGTCTGAACAGCTCCATTTGACTGTCGACGGGCCCCCTCAGAGAAGTCTTCCGCCGGTCTACCATCACAATCACTGTACGGCTTCTCGCAAGTCTATAAACTACGTCATAAGCAATGGTAAAATGGCACCAGCTATTTACTCGCGCGACCGAGAGGGACTCACCACACGTACGGGATGAGATGCGACGACGTGAGCCATGCTGAGCTCCTATTTTCCCTGGAGTATTTCAAACTGACCTGGCCCAGTGCTTCCATCCTCTACTCATGACCTCCCGCCGTCTGCATTTCCTGCCAAAGAAGTCACCAAAGTCGCCCTGCGTTTGAAATACCAGATCGAACAAGTAATTCCAATTGAGATTTCAGAAGAGAAGGTCACGGCCGCTAATAGCGCGATTATCACTCCAAAAGTCGTTGCTACAGCCAAGCAGGCGGGTGGCAAGGACTATGCTGCCTGTGTCGTCTACTGCTTGTTGGTTTGCAAGCGCTGGTTTAAAAGACAGGCCAATCTCGAACTCTGGGATGCCGACCTCCACCAAATCCGGGCTGTTGCCTGCGAAATTCTAGCTAAGCGCATCATCGAGGGGGGAAGAAGACCAAGAATACCTGTTGCAGGAGATGCTTCTGAAGAGGTACTCGGTAATGCGCAAGGACGAGGAAACACAGCCTGCCAATGTCATTGAGCGAGCTGTAGATCTGCATTGCTTGACCGTTATCGGTTCATCGGGATACCAAAAATGTATCAAGTATCTCTGGCGCGGCTGGATCCATCAGGACGACGAGGATGCTGGCACCTATGTCTTCTACCGTGAGCGCGACAACACCAGCTACTGGGCTCACCTGGATCCTGACCGGATGCGAGCGCCTATTTACCAGAACATTGTCCAGATCTCCATCTCCATCATCTATCTCGCTTTGTACACCGGCGCCGTGAACACTGTGAACGAAGATGGCGATCTCGATGTGGTGGAAGGCATCCTGTACCTGATGACGTTGGGCTTCATCTGCGACGAGTTTGCGAAGTTCTGGAAAGTAGGCTTATGGTATTTTGGATTCTGGAACGCATTCAATAACTTCCTTTACGCGTTGCTCACCGCGTCTTTCGTCATCCGCATCATGGCGCTTGCACACTCGCCCGAGGAGAATGACGAACGTCGGCGAGAGAGCTCAACAAGTTGGGCTACCACATCTTTTGTGTCTCGGCGCCCATGTTCTGGATGAGGCTGTTGTTGTACCTGGACACCTTCCGCTTCTTTGGGGCCATGCTGGTGGTACTAAAGGTCATGATGCGCGAATCCATCATATTCTTCGCCTTATTAGTCGTGGTCTGCATTGGGTTCTTACAGGCATTCATCGGTCTGAATCAGGTGGAGGGGAACAGTTCGATCACATCATTCGTGATCACCGCGATGGCCAACTCGGTCATGCAGTCGCCCGAGTTTGACGGCTTCGACGACTACGCCCATCCCTTCGGTTTGATCTTGTACTACGTCTTCACCTTTGTGGTCATGGTCATCCTGCTGAACATTTTGATTGCACTTTACAACAGCGCCTACGAGGATGTCACGGACAATGCAATTGATGAGTATATGGCCATGTTTGCCCAGAAAACTCTACAATTCACCCGGGCTCCGGATGAGAATGTGTTCATTGCTCCTTTCAACCTCATCGAGCTGTTCTTCCTCATCATCCCGTTCGAGTGGTGGATGGACCCGCAACGCTATGCGAGACTCAACGACTATGTCATGGGGGTCATCTATTCGCCCCTTCTGGTCATCACGGCAGCCCTGGAAGCCAAGGAAGCACAAACGGTCCGCAGCAACCGCAAGAGAGGCGAAGAGGACGACGACACCATCGAAGAGTGGGAAGAGTTGCAAGGCGAAATGGACTTCGAGGCCGAAGGCTGGGACAAGAAAGTGAACAGCACCAAACCTATTGTCGAGGTCGACGCCGACGTGCAGGAGATCAGAGAGCTGAAGGTTCAAGTCAATGAGATTCGCGACCTGATCAGAGCGCTGAGTCCGGATCCTGAGGCTCACAGTGATGGGAAGTGATTAATTCGTTCATTGGTCCTATGGACAAGGCGGCTTGATGTCGTATTCAACTTCAAAGAAGGCAACGGGAAGGGGACCTTGGGGTTCTGTTTGCTTCTGCTTGGTGTCCGGTGTTAGGTGACTGCACGTCTCAACTTTCGAGCTTGTTGACTTGATCACCGAGAGTCCTAAAAGTTCATCCCGATGCCATAGCTTGGTGTCTAGGGGGTATAATATAAATCACATTCTTACCAGGGCTGCAAGAAATGGTGTGCCGGCAATTCTCTCCCTCTCCTGGCTTGAATCGAATGCGGGAATGAGTCCAATAGGTTCTGACATCAAGACACTTGCATCTGCTTCAATGTTTCAATCATGATGCAAATTCGGGTATGGCCTTCCGCTGTGCAAGAATGAGTGCGAAGAGATCAAGCATCAGGTAAGTATGAAGGAGTATAACATGCCGTGATAGGGTTGCTGTGTACATTCTGTGTATGGAGTGTGTAACACAGGATCACCGTCTCCTTTTCTTCGTGCCTATGTATCTAATGATAAGGTACCAGACAGTGCCCCATACAAAGCAATCATCCTCTCATGTGTGCGTGTGCTTGTGCTCGTCTCTACCATCCTTCTTTGATGATGAGACGTGAGCCCATGGAACTTGAGTATCCAGCTACCCTGCCATCGCACACTTTCCAACTCCGTTGTACAGCCGCAACGGCTGATAATAAAACACCGGTTTTCACGTAGATGTAGTAGAATTACATGGTCTATAAGGTCGACCAGAGACATGCACCCAACGCCATAAGTACGCTCAGCACGTAGAGGTCCATGTGTGAGTCGCGGTGTGCAGAGTTTTGGACTTTCCCACCGCTTCCATTAGATGAGTCAGTTCCATTAGTGGTGTCAGTGCCATTAGATGAGTCGGTCCCATTAGTTGAGTCGGTTCCATTATGTGTGTTTGTTCCCTTGTGCGTGCCTGAAGTGACAGTGTCGTGGGACGTCAAGTTCCAAGCACTCAGCGGAACCTGCTTAGTTGTGTTTGACGCCGTGTAGTTCGGCCATTGCGGCGTGAAAACCACGGACACGGTCTGGTTTCCTGGCGCAACGTCGATGGCAAGGACCGTCACACCGGTATTAGGCAGATCTGTGCCTCCCTCAGGAAGGGGTGGGTCAGTGGCAAAGCGAACAGCTTGTAGGGTTTTGAAAACAAGGTCGCCCGGCGAGGTGATTTGCGCCACTACCGTCTTGTCGTTGAGGGTCAGACCTGGAGATGAGATTGTCAGTATATATACGACCGATCCGATCAACAGTACAGCGTAACAGCGTAGCAACATGAAAAAGGACCATCACTTACGAGCTTGCTTCGAGTCGTCGGTCAGCAGCACAGTTGCGTTCGTGTGCACCCTCCATTGACTTGACGCTTCACCGTTGACAATCTCGTCTTGGATCAGGACTCTTTTGCGGCCGTCAAGCATTCGGATGCCTCGTTTGATCGAAGTTGCCTCGTAGAACGATGTTAGGTCCGCGATATAGTAGGCCGTGCTTGAGTTCGAGGATACGGAATCCCCAGTCGAGTTGAAGCTAGTCACCGGGATTCCGTTCACGAGCTGGTTGCTGGTGTTGTAGAGGAGGGTGTTCTGGCCTTCAGTGCCACATCTGTAGTACAACCAACGCCGGCTATCTTGGTTTTCACTCTCGAAGTATCCGGGTCCATTGTAGTCGTTTTGGCACAGGTCACCAGCCCAACGCTCCCCTAGGGCATCGAGGACAAAGTCGCCAGCGTCAAGATCGCCATCTAAGCAAATCATGTCAGAGATCACTGCAAGTATTGCCAGATCAAAATGCTTCAGACTTACGTGTTTGATGGCCCATCAGGGTCGAAGCCTTCATTGCCACGTACAACCCGTCGTTATCGGTCCAGCTAGATCGCATCGCCGCCCATGAAGTATTGACGTAAGAGAAGTAATGATCCAGCTCAAAGCCGTCGGACCACTGCCCCGACGCGGTTGTGGTATCGTACCAGAACATGCTCAGAGGGTCCGCCGCGTCGTCTTGATCGCGTTGAAACTGGGTCCACCTGGGCACTGCACAGTGTTAGTTTGATGTTGCGTTCCAGGCAGAATGAGCACCACACTTACGCCCTAGATGTTTGCCATAGAACATCAGAGGATTGGCAGTAGCAGTGATCTTGGTTGGTCCTGTAAACAACTCAGCACCCAGTCCCCTGAAATCCGAAGCTACCAGAGTTGGGACATACCACAGTCACCATAGTTGAACTTGTCAACCATGCCCTGGCTATGAATGCGGAACAAGCCGGTCAAGTTCACGGCCGGATTTACTGAGATAGTTTGTTGGTCGGAGCCAGTTGCACTGATGAGAGCAGCCGCAATTTGCGCAAATGACTGTATCCCAAAATACCTGTGGATAACGTGAGCACACGGAAGGAGATAGCAGTACGGTGACAAACCAGTAATCAGGCGTCTCCAGCCAAGTACCGTCGCTGCTGATGGCGTGAGCACAGTATTCCTGCGAGTTCGCAATCGTGTCAGGGACGATTTGTGCCGCGGTACCGGTAGGATCTTCGTTGTAGATGGCGAGGGCTCCGAGGAGCAATCCTGCATTGCTCACACCTAAGGACAGGATCAGCTCTGGCGGTATAGCGCTGCTTAATTGAATGCAACGCACAGTTCCAATTTCCGCGCACGACCGTCCACCAACCGACTGATTGATCAGCAAAACAGTCGATGCCTTTTTGTAGTCCCAGTTCAATGATTGACCACATGAGTGCATTACGCTGTGTGTCATTCCATGCATCATACAGCCAGTCGTATGCATAAGCGAATGCCGCCGTGAACTCGGCCGTATCGAGAAAATGTCTGTGCCCAGTGAGAAGCTTGCAGGAAAGGGGCATGGAGGTCGTTACCTCGAGTTCCAGTTATCACCCGGCACGCCAAAATAATCGCTGCCGTTTCCTGCAGCGTGCTGAAGCTCCTCCCATGTTCGGTCGACCCATTTGGTGTCATTTGTCAATCTGTACGCATATGCCCAGTGCTTGACCCTGAACTGGATATATCTGGCAACCTCTAGGGTACAGCCAACGCTGACATTGCAATCGTCTGGATAAGGGATCACACTTTCACCGTAGAGCTCGGTGGCTTGCTCGAAGATGGTCTTGTTCCATTTTTGCAAATAATCGTTTTTGGGAATCTCAGCTTCCATGCTGTCCCACTGATCACCTGAGGCGAAAAGACGAGGGTGGTCCCCAACAACAGACAAGGCTTGACGCGGCAAGTTGCGCCCAAGGGGAAGCGACTGATCCTGTTTCCCACCATCCCCCCATATTGACTCAGCGTAGACCAACGACGAAGGCAAGAGAAGAGACCATAAGATCAACAACATCAGGCTACACGTCGCCGGCCACGCGCATCCACGCGCACTTGGCTGCATCTCCGATGTTAGTATTGGCGAAATTCCTGGCTGAAGAAGAAAGACATGTTTCTGACGCGCCGGCAAGGGGAGCTCGTAGATGAAGTACTAGGTACGTACCGTTTAAAATTACTTCGCATGGAGTCCCAATCCATATGGGTCAAAGATCTAAGACCTTGATCTAAAATCTTCGAATTGTTGTGCCCGGGGTGGGGACATGGCTACATAAGTACGAGTGGTACCCATACATAGGGCATCGTTAAGCCAATGAGCGTCGAGTCTCTTACCAGTTGTGGGCAACCTTAAAAAGCCAATTTGAACCGTGGCTGATAATAAGCTACAGCACGTGATCATCACTGCTTATCCGGTGGGCACTGATAGGCACGGCCTCCGTAGTTCGAGGCACGAACCCCGGCAGTGTCTTAGGCATTCCGTAGGAGGCCGGCCTGTATTTAATATGGCTCGCTAGAAGGCAGGGGTTAAGTAGTTATCATCCAACTTGACAGCCTTCCGCCCGCTACGCACCGGCCTTGTTGCGCCATTTCAAACTTGAAACATTCAAGTTATATGTAATAAGCCAGCGACGATCCAATTGCCCAAGAACAAACCTGATCGCTGCTGATCATTCTGAACGAGAAACACTTGGTGATCTGCGCCGATTGGTGGAGCTAAGGTCGGCCTGATTCTACCGTGTGGTGGACTGCAGTAGTGGCCATGACGTCCGAAATGTTTCTCTTGCAGGCTGGATTGAGGGATCTATTATTAGTTGGGGACATCTCGGTTGCGATGGGCAGGGATACTTACTACCTACCTAGGTACGTGCTACGTAGGTATTATTCTTTATGAAGTCTTGTAGGAAGTGGACTGGAGTGGCGAGTCATGTGCACAAACTTGAATGACTCGTGAGTTTTTCGAAATCCGCCAAATGCTCCGCGATTCACAGGCTGTCGAGGGATAAATTATCATGATCAAACAACTCCTCAAAGTACCTACCTAGGTACATTGGCTCTTTGCAACAAAGAGTCATATAATCAGCGAGGCTTGTCCATAAACCGGCCCCCTGAGTCAATCAAGCTTTTTCTCGAGCCCATTTCCTCATCTTGCTCTGCGGTTTCTTCACAATGACATCTATCACGAACACACCACATCGGGAGGAAGAGCCCTTCCTTCCTTATCCCTTCACTGAAACCCAGCCTCCTCCCGAGCTCATCACGCAAGGGGCTGAAGCGCTCCTCTATCGCACCCACTTCCTCACACCTTCCAGACCGGCTGCTTTGAAAGCACGCCCGAGTAAACCGTATCGACACCCAACTCTCGATGCTCGCCTGACGAAACAGCGCGTCCTTGCCGAAGCAAGGGTGCTGGTCAAACTCTCCGCCTTGGCAGGTGATCCAGCGAATGAAGTCAGGGTTCCCGCCGTGTTGAGTTTGGAATGGGATGCCTCGAGGAAAGTGAGAGGATTGAGTGAGGAACAGCGAGGTGCGCGGAGAATATCAGGCGAAGGTGCGTGGCTCCTCATGGAGTGGATCGACGGTAAAAGTGTCAAAGACTTGTTACGCAAATGGGACGCTTGGATTAAAGAAACGGGTTCGACTGCGTCGGCAGAGGAGATTCGCGCTCAAGAGGAGGCAATGAGGCAGTTGCTGCGCAGGATCGGGAGAGCCGTAGGCGCAATGCATAGTAAAGGCGGGGTGGTCCATGGTGATTTGACGAGCAGCAACATCATGATACGACCTTCTACAACCGCCTCCCCACCAAATGGCGAGAATGCGAATACTGTGGAAAAGCCAACAACGCCGCCGGACTTCGATGGAGATATTGTTCTGATCGATTTTGGCTTGGCTACGCAGTCCGTCCAAGACGAAGACCGTGCTGTGGACTTATATGTCCTTGAACGGGCTTTTGGATCGACGCATCCTAGACAAGAAGCTTGGTTCGACGCTGAGGTTCTACAAAGCCAACAGGGATACCGAGGCAGTTATAAAGGCGCCAATGTCGTACTGAAAAGACTTGAAGAGGTCAGGTTGAGAGGAAGGAAAAGAAGCATGATTGGATGAAAGAGCCAGCCAAACGCCATGCTAAATCCAAGCATTGTCTATCATGCCAACCCACCTATACTGTCTGACTCGGCTTGTCCTCGATACAATTTCCCAACTGCGCAACAGCGAAATACCCTTTATTCTCGATGACCCCCCGGTTCTTCACCACCGCAGTATACTTGATCACCCACTGAGGCTCAACATCACCCTTCAAACCAGGCTCCTGGGGACCAGCATCTGGATGCGCGGCAAGCACGTTAGCTCCGTCCTTGCCCGGGCCTAGGAGTTCCCTAGTCGTGCCGGGTGGGAGAATATCCGTGCAGTCGGCGTGAGTCAGCAGCTCGATGTTGTTCTCTTTGGCGTACATGATTAGTGACTTGGGGACGACGCAGCAGTCCTTGACATTGATCTGATCCACTGTCGGCCGCACCTTCACTTCTGGTAAAAACTTGCTCAGACGTTCAGAGCTGAATTCCGACACTCCGAGTTGCGATATCACGCCCTGTTCATGGAGCGATTCCAGAACCCGCCACGTCCTCACCTGCGCATCCAATACCTGGGATTCATCGCTCTCCGCACTCGCATCTTCGTCGGCGGACCCCTCTTCCTCGTCGTCCGCGTCAAAACTTACTCCAGGATAACTCACAATTAGCAAGTCGATGCTGTCGATACCCAACTCTTTCAGCACTAAATCAATTGCTTCTCGGGTATGTTTGCACCGCCGATCGGTCGGTATGGAAGGCAAGAAGAATAGCTTCGCGGTGACATCGTAGGACTCGCGAGGCTCGGTAAGTGGTGTGGGTCGCCATGAGGGTACGTAGAGGGTATCGCCATCTTGCGTCGTCCATTGCCTATAATCGGAGTCTTCTTGGTTTGCGGCACTTGCGCCATGGTGGTGTTGGAAGGCGGCGAAGTTTGCCCGCAGTGCATTGATAAGCTCGATGTTCGACTTAGAGAACAAGGGCCGGCGCACAATCGCCTGGCTCGAGCACATTATATTCCTGCGTCACCAAACCCAGTCAGCCCAAACCAGCAAGAGGAGGAGCGGGAGTGCGCACGAGGTTGAGAGTATTAATTTCATCCTGCTGACTCCGCCCGGAGGACTTAATCCCAAGGCGAGGGCAATTTCACTGCTGAAGCTGTATACAGACGATCTGCGAGTAGTTAAATTGGTGTCCCAACCGCCCTGATGTCGTGTGCGGGATGGTGTTTGTCATAATCAAGATCCCACGGTGTTACGGTGGAAGGTAGTATTAGATCACTTTTGCAGCTGGGTTAACTGGACCAGAACTGACTATAAGTGAGTTGATCCATCAAGGTTGCTCTAATTCGGTGGTCGCGGCTCTACTACAGCGCTACAACAGGATAGTTTTCTAAGCCATGATTGACTAAGCCCAGAGAGGTCTTCATTTACCTTCAAACGCCTCAAACGAAAGAGTGGTAATCTCGCCCACTTGGCTCGCAGTCCTCGATCCACTGCACCGTCTCGATTTCCTCCATCTTCGATTTTATGATTTTGTGTCTTCTTGCATCTTCCCGACATAGCTGCAAATTGCAGCTGCAGGATGGCTATCAAGTGAGGGAACACAGGCACTTATGATCCAAGGAACAAGGCACTAACGGCGCATAGCTATCTCATCTTGCTGTCTCGGCAGGGCAAAGTGGTACGATGAATAGGTCCACGGTCGCCCACCGCTATTCCTTAGCTGACCTCAATTTGCAAATAGAGGCTCGCGAAATGGTTTACCACGCTGTCTCCCAAGGACAAGGCCAAAATCATTAAGGATGTCACGCAACTCGTTCTTTCTCGGCGTACTCGAATGTGCAATTTTCTTGAATACAAGGGTGCGGACGTCGACGCCTTTTTTGCTCATTTCCATACACCACCGCCTCTGATCTTCCCTTGAATGTTTCTCGACCACTTCATGCTGACCGCTTCTCCTATCAGACACCAAAGTTGTCTACCGTCGCTATGCATCTCTCTTTTTCATCGCCGGCTGCGCCTCCACGGACAATGAACTGATCACTCTCGAGATCGTTCATAGATACGTTGAACAGATGGACAAATACTATGGCAACGTGTGCGAGTTGGACATCATCTTCAATTTCCAGAAGGCATACTTCATCTTGGATGAACTTCTCCTAGCGGGTGAAATGCAGGAAAGCAGCAAGAAAAATGTGTTGAGATGCATCAGCCAGCAGGACAGCCTCGAGGATATGGAGGTAAGTCAGTCTACAGATGTGTGATGTGACACCAGGCACCTTTCCTTGGCTAGCTTGTGGTGCTGTTTAAGAGGGACTTGCTCTTCGCCCATATGTCCCAGTACCGATCGATTGCGAAATCCTTCGTTTACCTTCAAACTTGTGAAAGCGGAACTAACTGCGAGCTTACTCGCAACAGGTTGAGGAAGACGTTACGAAGATCATGTAGAACATGATGTTGAGTCCACTTGAGGCTTCCAGTGCCGCTGTTTTCAATTGACGGAAGGAAGAATCGCAAAGGGATACCCGCTTCGACACTGTTACCGGAGCGCGTTCACTTGTCACAAATACCGAGATCTGATGAGGATACGGAAGCATTGACACATGATTTATTTTACAGGCCACCGAAACAGCACTGAGAGACACCGGGCTGGTATGAACCCACGAAACCTGTTCGATGCAATGGTACCACCGGGGTGAGGGGAAGGGCGTTCAGGAAAGATACCCGGGGAGACATACATGGACTTTGCAAACAAAGTTCCTTTCTGTTCTGTTGCCAGACTCAGCAGAAGCATCATGTACAATGTTATCAGGCGCTGCTATAAATTGAAGCATGTTAAGACAACCCCCTTGACTACCAGCTAACGTGAACAGCTGTCCCCGGACTCCTGGCCTATCGTCTCCTTGCACGCTTGCAATCACTATCCGACTTCAACACCCTTTGTCATGATGCCAAGTTGCTTGTGAGTATAGAACCATTGTCGTCGCTCGTCTCAGTGCATGTGCAAGGTGTGATTAGCTTATTGGCTGCCTGGTATGGCTCACGTGACCCTCCGATTGTTGGCCTGTGCTGCGCAAGTCGCAACCGGAGTGAAACTGGGTTTCTCCGCTCGCAGTCCAACCTCACCTCTCTCAATCGCATCAACGACATCTATCTACCATGGCATTCTATCATCACTTTGTGACCTGCTAGGCGTCCAACGTCTGGCTACTTGAATCGCTCGAGAGCTGTCTCTGCAGCCAGCTTGGATATCTCCGCGTTTACGATCATATAGCACGTCCAGGCCAATTGACTCATTCACATCAGCAAAGTCGCTTGCACCAGCAGCGCAACTTTCATCGTCGCACAAGGTGTCCGATTTCGAATTACCAACTCAGGATATCGGGTGGTGCGCCGCGCGGCTCCTTACCAGTTACTCACGGATACTAGTGTTCTGCAGCGCGACTGCTTGTACTTCAGCTTAATCCAGCCGCCATGAAGGTGAGTCAGACAGTTACTTCCATCAGATACGATCACGACTAACCTATCTTCTAGTTCGTGCCGAATCGCGATCTCGACATTGTCACCTCCTCCCTAAATTTCACAACCCCAGATCTCCATGTCATCGGCGGATGCGACCTATACACTACAAAGGCAGCAGGAGGCGATAAGAAGCTGTATAAGAACATTGAAAATGGGCTCGAAGAACAGTATAAGTCGAATCTGCAATTCTCGCATTCGCTGTCACCACCACAAGCACATATGATGGCTTCGAGCTTGAATCTTAGCAGGAGCAGTCCATTTGGGAACCTAGCAATTACCAGTTCGAGGCGCACCTATGCGTACTTGATTGCAACGCTCAATGCTAGCCACCCCGATTACGACTTCTCCCATATGCTTCGGCCGACAGACTTTAAGCGGGAAAGGAGCCTGCGTCAGGTGATGAACACTTTGGACACCACCCTGTACAACCTACGACCTCGACCACTTAACTCCTTTCTGAATGTTCCCGGTTTGGCTCCAGAGTCAGCTTGCCCGCCATCAAGTCAGACCCACTGGGGTCCAGGCATGTGGAGACTGATCGATCAACAAATGAGCTTGCGGGACTGCAGCATATACCGATACGCCCCTGAGGACTTTGACCCATTTGAGGATGATGAAGAAGGATCGTTGTGGTCGATCAACTACTTTTTCTTCAACAAGGCCAGAAAGCGAGTATGCTACCTCTATCTGAGAGGCATCAGCGTATTAACATTGTCGACTGCTGACGGGCTGCGTACACCGCTCAAAAGCAAGAGACTTGCCGATGACGAGTCCGATGGTTGGGCCACTCCAGATTTGGGTGCCCATAAGAGAGCGAAGTACTGGCTGGGCAATCGAATGGGTATTGAGGTTGATGATGAAGGTACAGCAATGCCGTCGATTGAGAAAGAGGGTCAGAGGTCAGCAAATGAAGATGCCATGGAAGTCGATTATTTCCCGCCACCTGCGCGGCCGGTGGTCGACGAACATGACAACTATGTCCTCAGTGACGAAGAGGTGAGAAGCGCCAGAAGCAACAGCAAGAGCACCGTGCGTGCAATGAGTGAAGAGGTTGTTGGAGCCATGGAGGTTTGAGTCTTGTCTGCTTTCTCTTGTTCAAAGGGTTTCGAGGGAGTAATGGTTGGAAGGGAAGGAAGGGAGGGGCGTTCTGTTCTTGTACTAATAATGATACCCAGACTGTTTATGGCGTTCCAACAGGCCGGTGGGAGCGGCTTGAGGAACTTGCCTGGATACGATCACTTGGAATTAGCACGCCTCTAGCGATGTTGTCGACAAGCCTGTCGCATCTTTGCTGAGGGAGTCTCGGAAACAGCCCGGCCTGAGGATGGCCAGCTTTCTAGCGAGCCAAGCGGACAAGGCGAAGTTGGTTCTGTCGATTTGTTGACATTGTTTGAAGCCTTCGGCTAGTTGGGCAGGTCGAAATTGTATACATTGATCTGTTTGCTCTGATCTTGCACAGTTGTGCGGTGCCACGGTAGATTGCTTCATTATGTGAGCCAGGTCACAGTAGGCACTGGCATAACCGCAGATACTACCTAGGTAGTAGTCGAAGTCTAGGGAATGATGCTCTAATAATAACTCGAATAAATACTGGTTGGAGAGTGGGATTCCAATATAAATCTGTTCTCTCTGTGCCCGATTCAGGTCAAGATGGTCATGCTTTACTTCTCTTCTGATCCCTTATATTTTGGCATGTTGTATTCCATCTGAATTCCGTGCGAATCGACGCTATATAAAGCCTCGTATGGTTGGTGAGATCGAACAAGATTGTTTGTCCGGGGGATTGTCCTGGTCCCTGATTGGCCATGTCAGTCGCGTACGGACCACGTCTCTTGCACCACGGGGCCATTACACTATATACGTGCATGCAACGCCCCATGACCAGCGACCTCCAAGGTAGAAAGACCAAACACTCTTCCATATCTCAAGAGAGGTCTTGACACTCCGATAGATACATCATGGGGGAGAAGGAAGACAAAGAAAAGGCCGAGAAGTTAGCAGCTGCAAAGAAAAGAGTGAGTAGCATCATACCCAGGCCAGGCATACTACCACCTAACACAATCTAGGTTGCCCAACTCCAGAAGAAGAAGAAGGCGGCCGCTAGCACCGGAGACAAGGCAAGCAAAGCGAAATCGGCCGCTCAAGACGCCGCCAAAGATGATGAAATTACCGGCGAACCTGCGCCAGAAACCGGAGAGAAGGCTACTGCGGCGGAAGTCGTTGAACCAGCCGACCAAGTGCCCGATGAGCCGCAGCCTGCACAAGAAGCGGCCGTCGAAGAATCACATCCTGTCGAGGGATCTCAGAGTGCCACGACCGAAGCCACTGCCACGACCGAAGCAGCCAATGAAGCAGCATTAGGTACAGAGGCCGTTCACTCCCAAGAGACCTCCCCTCCTGCCACCGACCAGGATACGTCCTCATCCACGAAAGGGTCGCGACATGCCGCTCGCCAGCCAAGCATCAGCCTCCAAAGCAAGATCCGAAGCACAAGCTTTAGAGACAGTGGACCTCTGAGCCCCGCAGCCGCAGCGGCGTCTTGGTCGAGAATCGAAGAATTAGAAAAGGAGAACAAACGTCTGGCAAAGGAAGCAGAAGACCACGAAAAGAGATGGAGAAGAGTGGAAGAAGAGTTGGAAGAGCTGCGAGAACAGAACGTCGAGAAGTCGACATTAGCTGGCGAAGGTGCAGGAGAGGAGCTGAAGAGGCTACGAGCCGAAGTTGAAACACTACGACGCAGGAACAGCGCTACAGCACGAAAGGACGGCATCCATGCCTCGGGAGGAGACGAGAGTTCCTTAAAAGCCGAACTCGAAAACAAAGACTCTACGATCGCCGACATGCAATTAGAGATCTCGAGACTGCGAAGTCAACTATCCAGCCAGACGCAAGGCTGTGAAACTCATGGAGAACAGATCGCCGCGCTCCAGGCTTCTTGGTCATCTGCCGAAACCAAGACAAAGGCCTTGGGGACCGAACTAGCTGATGTCAAGAAAGCACTATCCAAAGCGAGCGAGAAGGCTGTTGTTGACGGGACGGAACGAACGAGTAAGGAGACGAAAATCCGAGCACTGGAGCGAGAACTACAAGAGAGCATTGCACAGCGAGACGAAGCGGTGAAAAAGGCAGAGCAGCTAGAGAAGAAGATCGAGGCCTTAAACAAGTTACACAGGGAAGCAGAGTCGAGAAATGCCGCCAAACTCGCCTCAGCAGAAGCCGCTGCGAGGGAGGTGCCAGGCCTACGTGCCAAAGTGGAAAAGCTCGAAGGCGAGCTTGTCCGGTTACGGGAGAAACACAAGAGGACAATGAGCGGCGATGGGGGAGGCGATGGTCTTGACGAACTGGAGGATGAAGAGCGGCAGAGGCTAGAGCACCGGATTCGCGAACTGGAAAGTCAGGTGTCCGAGCTGCAACGGGGAATCTGGAGGGACAAGAGAATTCAAATGCAACCTCGCGGCGATGAAGGATCCAGGACTTCTTTAGATCCTGGCGAGGACTTCGACGAGGTGGATTTGTCGGGCTCTGCCCAGGGGAGCCGGAGGAGAAGTTTCGCCAACTCCTTGCAACAACATCAACCACGACATTCGGGCTTCGCACAGGTGCTCAATTCTGGCCTGGCGGCCTTCCGTGCGAGTACCACATCCCCTACTTATGAAGCGCGACATCCAAACCGGAACCGCGCTGATTCCTTGCTCGAGGATCTGGGTGACGGTGACGCGTTCGACGAGAATGCCTTTGCTCAAGCGCAAAGAGAGGAGGAGGCACGAAAGATGGTTGAACACGTGAGAGAGGTCAAGAAGGGACTAAAGCAATGGGTTGGCTGGAGACTGGATCTGGTAGATGCCCGAATGGCTGGCGCGGGCGCCGGAGCTGGCTTTGGAGAGATCTTCGAGGTATAGATTGACAGGATAATATCATGATGACTGCTGTTTTGGTTTGTTCTATACTAGGTTGGCCAATTCCAAGCAAGGGTGAAGGAAGTGGACAATGGCTCACATTCCAGACGGTCAAAGTCATTTCCATTGTTAGTTGTTTATGTCTCATTTGCTCTCCTTGGCTATCTGGTGCAGAGTCTTCTCGTACTCTTCCACGTCTCTAGCCCCGACGAGGGTGAAGTCTCGTCTCTTACCTTCAAAGATGATGGTAGGCACGCTGTCAACTCCATTCATCGCCTGATCCCTAATCAGCATTTTGACCTCCGCCAATCCCTCGTTCTTGTCTTCGATGACGGGCCTCGCCTCGTCTTCTGGGATGCCAGCATCTGCTGCCGCCTTGAGCAAAGTTGCGTCCTTGGAGGGATGCTGCTCCTGTTCAAAGTACTGCGAGTACAGCGCTTCGCCCGGTGTGAGCCTACGTCTCCTTTGGATCAGGGAGTGCCTCACAATTGATGATTTTATCCGCCGTGTCGGGCCCTTTCACCTCTTGGAAATGTTGGATAACACGATGCGCATCGATGGTGTTGGCCACAGTGCCCCCAAACTTGTAATCGATGCCCGCAGTCTTACCATAAGCCGTCATCAACTTGATGTACATGTTCATTTTCTCCTCCGAGTCTCCATATTTGGACTTCTTATACCACTCATATTTGTCCTCTCCTTCTTTCGAAGTCTCGGGAGCCAGTTGGTATGGGAAATACCTGACGACAAAGGTAGTACTATTGGCGTCATCGCTTTGACGGAATCGCCGAAGGGCTGTCCAGTGTCAGGCGGGCTGGATCGAACAAGGCAGACAGACAGGTTTGAACAGGGCAAAGGGTAGAGAACAAGAGTTGGATGCAGAACGTCTGCAGTGTTGGGGCGTACGGACCTTCGTCTAGTCTGCAAATGCACGTCGACGCATGTTAGTACGACGACCGAGCGACGGTTTCCGCCTGTCTGCTGATTGTATGCAGATGCTGTGCCACGGGGAAAGCAAACAGACCTCTTCTTCGCCAGATATGTCCTGTGTCACGAGGATCAGCCCGATTACCAACTACTCGGTCGCCATGGCCACGATCAAGGACCAAGCACCAAGCACCAAGCACCAAGCACCGGCATGTGTCTTACCACGGACAGATTGTATCGAGCGTGAATGATATTTCACTGTTGTACGTCATCCTCGCCGACTGCAAAGGCGGCCCCAAAAATCCAGATTCTGCCAGTATCCGCGTCGCTTGTGGAACAGATGATGGTCCGAAAGTGCCCGTCGGGTTCGCTTGTTGATACAGGTTGACGACGCCTCTGACCACGTTGCTGCCTTGGATTACAACCGACTGATGGACTCGCTCTGCGTCGGTGACCTTGGAAATGGGGCTTGACCTCCGCTGATCCTGCCGGCTAGCAGCCTCCTCACTGGCCTCCCCCGCCAGGCCCAAAGGAAAGAATCCATACCGAGGCCATCCAGTGGCAGGCCCGCGGTCGTTTGAGCCATGCGGATCCCGAGAAGGTTCTCGGCCAACAAGAAGTCGCCTGTCACGGGTGTCTCTCGTCGCAAGCAAGGGGAAGTACAGGAGGCGAGGTGCTAGTCCTCCAATCTATCAATGGCAGCAAAGCAGCCTCGACAGACTTGCTCAATTCTACATGCTACGAGTCCGCGCCAGCTTCCAGCCGTGACCAGAAAGAAGTCCTGTTCATACCAATCGAAAGGCTGGGGAGGCTCTATTGGCCATGCTACCGACCACATGGACGAGGAAAGCTCATCATCGGGTTGCTAGTGGCCTGGTCAGCCTCCTGAGGTCTGAGCGGAGAGACAAGCCACCAAGCCACCCCGGTGACGGCTGGGTGACGGGCCTTTGGCAGATCGAAGCCCCAGGAAGTCCATCTCCCCTATATCGCGCCGCCAACCGATCCCCAACCATCTTCCACTGACACCCTGACCAAGGTTGGTACCGTTTCACATTATTGAAACCAGCCTCCCTATTCGTTGCTGGCCGACCACCTCGCCCTGGCCAGTGCTCATCAGCCAACTCCTGCTGATGTCTGCCAGTTCAATCCTGCGGGCCAATTTAGGGCTGGACTGGCCTGTGTTCCTGCCAGCCTTCTCTTCCCAGCTGAACCGAGCCTATGGAGGCCTTGCTCTATACTAACCCCAGCCCCAGCCTGGTCCGTTCTCCTATTCTATACACTCCACTCGCAGCGGTAAGTGTTCACAGCAGAGCAACGGCCTCGTCGTTATGTCGATACACTATCGACAGTCAGGTCTTCACTGACTGCCCTGCCACCCCTGAATTGAATCACTAGTCGAGGTTCACGGCCAGTGACACCAGCGGATCATGTCAACCTCCTCTACTTTGCATGACGTGCCTGTCTGCTCCTGACGGGTATTTGAACTCGTTTCCCACTCTTGATTGACATTGTTCTTTTCTGTCATCCTTCAGATTGCAAAAGATCATTCACTCCTGAATTTCTTTGCTGCCAGAACAAAGAGTCCTTCGCTCAACTCCAAAGTCTTATTATAAAGAAAGGTCCTTGTGCCCGCAACATCATCCTTCCTCGGCCAAAAAAGAAGAAGAGAGCATCCGTCTCGCTTACTCCCTTGTCTCAAGTCTGAACTAATCTCCTACACAAGCCATTCAACATGAAGTCGGCTCTTATTGCGTCTCTTGCTACGCTCGCTGTCGCGGCCCCCAACGGACCTTGGGGTGGCCATGGAGGTGGAAGCTGGGGGGATTGGTCGAGTGAAATTGGTCAGTGGACGTCGTCCGAAGAGGCAACGACAACAACAGAAACTGCTGCTGTCTCCCCTATACAAGAGAGCACAACAACTACTCCTTCCCCTACAACTACACATGCCTGGCAAGACTGGACTTCATCAGAGACCACTGTCGTACCAACAACCACCTCTACTGCTGCTGTTAGCCCTATTCCCGAAACCACCACAACAGAATCCTCAATCCAATGGGTTGACTGGACCACCTCATCATCATCATCATCATCTGCAATTGTTTCCCCTGCCCCAATTCCAACCACCACAGAATCCTCATCCCAATGGGTCGATTGGACCACCTCATCATCCGAGAGTGTTGCCCCGATTCCCGCAAGCACCACCGAAACCACGCAATGGGCTGACTGGACATCTTCCGCCTCTGCAGCTCCAGTTGAGACCTCTTCCACTGTCTGGGGTGACTGGACTTCCTCAGCCTCAGCCACAGTAGCTCCCGCTCCGGCGGAGACTTCCTCCACGGTCTGGGGTGACTGGACCTCTTCATCAGTTGCTCCGGTCGAGACCTCGTCGGCAACCGTGGCTCCAGTCGAGACTTCTTCCACTGTCTGGGGTGACTGGACTTCTTCAGCCGTTGCCAGCAGCTCTGTTGCACCATTGCCCGCCGAGACGTCGACCTCGTCTTCCGTCTGGGTCGATTGGACCAGCTCCTCGGTTGCTCCAGTGACAACCAGCTCGACCCCAGTTGCTGCCATCACCACCGCCGTCGCGACAACCTCGGTGGCGCCGGTCCTCACCACATCTGTCGTTGCATCGTCAACTACCGCAGTTGCTCCTGTGGTCAGCACCTTCACCGGTGCTGCTGCTACGGCGTTGCCTGCAAGTGGCTTCAAGATCATTGGTGGTGCTGCCGCCATCATCATCGGCGCCGTCATGCTATAAACTGGCTCAGCTTCAATCAATTCGGGCAATTTCTCTTCGACCCAAAAGGGTCTACATTTATTTGACACTTTACAACCCATCGACCATACTATCTCGCTAATGACCGTGACACGACACCCTCAATCAGACTCATGCTCAAGGAGCGAGCATGAGATCTAACGACATAACACCAACTACCAGGCCTCACTCACCACGCGAAGCCTCGGTGCGAACCCCGGGAAACACCTTCCAACCCAATACTGGGAGGATTTCCGCCAAAATTCGGCATCTCTACGGAGCAGAGCAGGGGCTTTTGGGGGAAGTGTCATCATCTTGTCATGCATGTATGGAGATTTGCTGTTGGAACAGCAATTTGGATGGAAATATTTGGGTATACCGACAAGACATACAGGATATTATTTTGACAGACAGGATTCGGGAGGCTGGCTCAAAAGGTAGCATAGCATATCTTAGCATATCATATCATAGCACCCAGCCGTTTCACTTGACTGTGAAGCGATGCTGGCGAAATCCTAAAAACATTCGAAATACGTACTTCAATAAGTCCTAGTAATCCCAACACTACCTTGTTAGGATGAAACACATCGACCGACCTGTAACCATTCCCATGTGGTGGTAAGTGGTTCATCCCTGGATACTGTAGTTATGACTCCAATGTCTCCTTCCTTCCCGTGCATGTTAGAATCAATGTCTCCTTTGTTTCCTTGCATGTTAGAATCGATGCCCTAAGTAGGTCCCGTAAGACATCACCACTCACCCCTTGCTTTGCTTGCGAAATATCACCACCCATCCCTTGCCTTGCTTGCGAGACCAAGAGCGGTGAGCATACAGTACCGTGAACCTTTTATCAGCTACCTACTACTAAATAATGAGGAGGGCATACAAGTAGGTAGGCCAGCACCAAAGCCAGGGGGCGTTCAGCGTGACTATCTACCTACCTTCAGCTCGCATTCTATGTAGGTTAAACATGGTTGAACTTCCCCATCTCGAAAACCCGGTGATAGAAGTACAAAGACCGTATCCTTCCTCCCCTTTTTTTGGCGGGTTTTATATGTCTTTCGCACTGTGAGTCTGTGACAAACTCCCTTCCAGGCTAGGATCGTGAGCGTCTCGATGAAGAACGAGCTTGAAAGTCTGGAAATACGGCAATCTATTCCCAAACGAATCGTGCTTCGATTTTACCAAGACCATCAGTTAGACGAAATAGCGATCATCCATGACTTCTTTGCATCAGAGATCATCCAAGACCTTTTTGCATGCTTCACCTCAATCTCCACCGATGACTCCTTCCCACAGTTATGTGCTCCTGACGACGAACCCAACGAGATGCACATTGTTCTCACATTTATGTGCTCCCGACAACGAATCCAACAAGATGCACATTGTTCTCACACTGATGATGTGGTTGCAGGCTCTGCTTGTCTCCCTCTGTGCAGTAACCACCTAGCCTGGGTAACGTGTCCCTCACCCCTCTCCGGCAATTGCAGTCTGGACTAGACTGAATCAGCCGGGCCGGGCTGGACTGAATTGAGCTCTGATGCTTCGTTGTGTTGACGACTGCCATGCCTGACTTTGACCAGGATTGTAGTGTCGTGCTGGACTCGTGTAGTTGGGTAGGGCAAGAGATGTCTCATGTCTCAGTCAGGGTGTGACAAGACCAGATTGGAAGCTGCGTGCCTACGTCGACTCGACTGTCTTGTCAGCCTACCTAACCAAGGTAGCCAGAGATCGAAGCTCTGTGGTGATCTGATAGGTGTCAATGGAATACGCAGGACATTCATAGTCCCTGGACCTACCTTAGTACCTGGACCTACCTTAGTTCCCTCTAGTCTCTCTCGAGCTTTGCAGATATTCCCGTAGATGGCGGAGGCCTCCCCGAACCTCCAGCCATCGCGCGTCCCGCGTCACTCCCCAACCCCGGCCGAATCACATGCGCAACATTCACTGCACCGGCCAATCACATGATCCCGGTACCCGCAGAAAAAGGCCAAGTGATATATTATAGTTTCGGTTTTTCCTCCAACAATCTCATGTCTATCCCGGGTCCCGACCTTGGCTGTGAGAGTCGTAGCGGTTACGGCTTGAGCCAGGCAAGTTGGGGCGTGAGGGTGTTGACGCCAGGCATGAGACAGCTTGTTCCTGGGCGAAGCCGTGAATCCTTGAGGCGGACCCCTGACTGGACTGAACCTGAGTTTAAGCGCTCCTCCTACTACCTTACCGGTGTAGCAGTGGTGAGACTTCGGGGGAAGGATGAAGGTCCCTACCGCTTATAGACTCAACCGTGAGTGCTTATGGTAGGGGAGCAACCTAGCGAGAACCGAAAAAAACCCTTCCACAGCTGGGGTTTCTCAAGTTCGAGGTATCATCAAAGCCGCAGATGATACCTCGAACATGAGTTTTTGCATTTTGCACAAATGGTAGAAGAAGAGCGGTTGAGGTTCGAATCCCAGGTGCGGCCGTACTCCTTTTTTGCTTTTTTGGTTTCTTCCCAGCTTGTGTTATTCGTAGGGTGAGGCAGAACAGTCATTCACTGCTGGTCGGGGGGAGGGCACCACATTTTCCCACACCACTTCACACTCATAGGACTCGACTCTTTTCATCATTTCCACAGAACGACGTCTGAATAGTACCATCAATCATTTGCCTGAACCAGATCATTGTCTCCCCCCCTAGTGAGATCATAAATCTTGCTGATGGATCATATGCTGCCCCTGATACTTTATGACCCGTGGGGCGTGGGTTGAGCTCCTTGTTTTCTCAAACGAGCTTCACGCCATGACATGAGAGAGGACACCTACATACGGTCTCCAGTTCAATTAAATCTTTATCCTTCAATTCACGGGCCGGGACATCGCCTTGCACAACGAACCGAATCGAGGGCGGAAGAGTTGACGTTGACTTTTTGGTTCGGCAAACCTGCCTCAGAATTATTTCTCTCTCACTGGTCGGTCGACATCCAATGCTGATCTACTCAGCCCTACTTCTATCAAGACGATGTTGAAGATTGCCTGCTGCGCTCCCTATACTCGACCGAGCTTTGTCAGGGGCTTGGGGGGATTCTCATATGGAGATGCGGTCATAGCAACGACTGTGACACTTCTGACTTGACCTTCTCACTGCTCGCCTGGGAGGCAGCAATCCCAGCCTAGCCAACAATGCCTCCGACTTCAAGAGGCCTCTTGTTCCTGCGCTTCGCCCGGCATGCCACTCGAACGTCGGCGACATCCCCCCGCTGGGCTACTACGACTCCCAAGCCAAGATATGGACTCCCGGATAAGAGCCAGGTCGAGGCCAGGAAAGAACAGTACGAGAAATACAGATTGAACTCTACAGCGGAGGAGCAAGAGTCGGGCCGGGAATCTGAACGGGAGCAGGAACCAAATCAAAAGCAAGATGGCAACCATGGCCAAAAGGAAGGCCGGTCCGAGAAACAGAACCGGCCATTTTTCGACTTTATATCTCCTTCGGCGCGACGCTGGTTATGGCGCCTCTTCTACATTGCACCACCAGTCGCCTTCGTCATCCTGGAGTTCCCCTTGGAGGTCATGTGGGTTACTGGCCCGTCCATGTCACCGCTCCTGAATGTAAATCTGTCTCCGGAACTTCCACAGACATCCGACGCCATCTTGGTGCAAAAGGTCATGTTCGAAAACCGGCCCATGTTTGGCTTGCGGCTTCCCAAGTTCGAATTGCAAAGAGGCCAGATTATCGTGTTCTATGCACCGCACAATCCCGAGAAACTTGCGGTGAAGCGAGTGGTCGGTGTTCCGGGCGACCGGGTCACGCCTCTTCCGGGATATCCAGGTGGCGACGAACCTGTCGTGATCCCTTACAACCATATCTGGGTGGAAGGAGATGCCAATGCGCGAGACAAAAGTGTGGACTCTAATTGGTATGGACCCATCAGTCAGAACCTGGTGATAGGGTTCGTGACGATGGTTCTAAGCCCGTGGTATTCGCCCACCGTCGTCAACTGGAGAGAGCACGATTACCCAGCCAAGAGGAGTGGCCGGGTAGAGAATGATGTGGTTCATGCTGCAAAGATGGATCCCGACAAGATGAGCATGATCGAGGCGTTCAGCAATGGCGTGGCAGCAAGAGAGCTGGCTGCGATCAGGAAGAACAGAACCGAATTGCCTACCCTGATGAGAGACGCGCAGAAGTTTGTCAAGCTACGGACCATGTATGCTCATGCAAAGTTCGAGCTGGACCAGGACAACCCGGACTCCAAAGAGGTGGCGCAGGGATTGGTTGATGAGCTTGAGGCTGCGTTTGAAGCCGTTGGGCTGTCCAAGGAGGGAAATCCGCTTCCCCCTGCCTTAAGAGGGACTGACCTGCTTGTTGATGGGGAAAATGCTGAGGTGGCCGAGCAGACACTCAAGCAAAAGAAACTCAAAGACTATCTGGAAAGACAGAAGGCGTCGGCCGACGTCCGGAACGACAGTCTGGAATTGCTGGATTGGAACAGAGCATGACTATGGCTGTCCAAAATGGCAAGAGCTTAGAATCTTCTGATTTGATATGCATAGCGTGGGCGTTCGATGGGATAGATGGCGAACATGGACTCGAACGGGTCACAATTGAGGCCGCTAGGCTGCGGATAATATCCTAACAGAAACGTAGGACTGCCCTTCGAAACGGGAGTCAGCAGAAGCACTCCCACCCAGAAAGCGATTCAATGGTCTGGCATTTATATATCATTGATTCGTTCATTGTGACTACAAGCGATCTTTAGCGGCAGCTCCAAAGCCTGCCAGTCCTGGGGCATGACCCAACCAACCTATGATACCTAGGTCCAGCGTATCCTTCCAAGCCCAAGTCAAGACATATCTCATGTCTACCACTTGGCCTCCTTGCTTGCCAGGAATTCCTTGATGATGGAGACTCTTTTTTCCAACGCCGCGACCCAAAACTCCAGCGCCTGCCTTGTTGTCTCGGGATCGGTGCCCTCGCCACTGAGCCGCGCATAAAAGTCCTTTCTGTACGGCGTTGCGCTCATAGCGGCGCTGAAGATAGGCTTGACCAAGAACCCATGGTACGGAGCCAACGTGTTCTTGTAACTTGCTCGAAACCCGTCGGCCAGCTCTTTGGTAGGCTTTTGTTCCGTAACCGACACCGACGCGTTGTTGGTGAGGTCGGCCCTTAACGCCTGCGCTGTGAAGTCCAACCCACGCACCAGCCACAACAAGCCCTCGGTCGCCTTGTGGGATTTCGACGCCAACTCGGTCTTGGATAGCGATTGAAGTGTTTCCGACCCCTGAGGAGCAGCCTTCTGCCTCTCACGGACCTTGGTTATGTTGCCCAACATGTCATTTTTCACTGGAGTAAACGCCACGGACCCCAGCAGATCGAAGAGGGTAGTTGTCGCTTCGGAGGCGTCGAGGAACTGGGTGGTCGCGATGCCGTTGTCAGGCCCAATGGGTACATCGTTGAAGTGCACCTGATGAGTGTCGAACCACGTCTTGCCGGCGGGGATTCGAGAGCCAGACATGTTGGCAAAGAGATCTGGTTACACGATTGTTTTGAGACTGTATCCAAGCTGCACGGGGATCGGTAGAACTAGAACGAAGGACTCGGGTATAGGGACACGGTGGCTGAGGTGGGAATTGCGCAAGCGGCATACCGCTACTTGTTTCATGGCATGCGGTGTCGAGGGGCTTGTTGACAGCTGCGCAAATGCGTCAAACGGTGCAAACGGTGCAAACTGGCATTGCATGGGGTATTGACGTCATGCGGCCTGAGCCTGAAAGTTTCCAAGCAACAGCGGCAGCGCAGCAGCAGGCGACGCGTTGCGGCTGGATGCTTGTCTGTATTGTTAGGTACCTCTACCTTATGCTGAGCCCACTCTCTAGGTTGTGGCAGAAGTTGTCCTTGGTGGCGATAATGTTATGACATTCTCTTCCTTAATACCATGACCACCTCCAGGGTGATGCCAGCGGGAAGCTTGACCAGCACCCATGACTTCGATGCCCTTGACCCGGACTCGTACACCGCTCACCGACTACAGCACGCCTTCCCCGACCATCTGCATTTGACCTCCCGCCGATTCTTCATCGGCCCCATACCGGAAGGATGGCTCAACAGCAACAGAAAGTCTTGGTATAAGCGGAGGCTGGAGTTGAGCACCTACTCATCGAGGAAAGCGAGCTTCAGGGCCGCTGCAGATGCTGGCCCTCATCCTAGGACTCTGACAGGGTTGGGTGGTCCCTCGATTGCGGCGAGAATGAACTTTAGTTTCCCACAGCCAGAAGATGCCTTCGATGCGAGTTCTAGTGCAGAAGAATCGTTGGCCACCGAGGAGGGTGAAGATCAGGTCCAAGACTCCCAGATCCAGAACATTGAACCAGTCCAGACAGATGAAATACCCCGGATTGTGGGCATCGAAGCCTCCGATGAGGTAGACAACAGGGTGCCCAAGACCTTGCCGGTCCCCTTAGACATTGGACTGGACGGGACAAAAGACCGGCCAGGTGCCAGTGCATTGCGGGCTGCAAGATCACCTCAACCGGATTCCTTCAAAACAGCTCACGAGCATCTTCCAGGGACGTCGTCCAGATCAGCAGGCCTGCAACCGGACCATCTCGCCGAACAAGACAGTGATGGTCAAGAGCCGCCCTCGGTTCGGAACTCTCTTGTGCCATCCAGGTTGCACGAGGATGTTGAGACAAGCTCTAGAACCCCTCTACTCGAACCAGATGGCGAAACCGGAGTTACTGAATCTCTTCAACGCCGCGATCCAGCTCCCATGCAGGATGGGAGTTCGTACCAACTTGGTAGGTCCAACACTGGCGTGAGATTCAAACTTTCGGAAGGTGTCCACCACGGACGAGACCGGATTGAAAACAAGGCCGGACGAGCACGAGACAGGGTGAAGAGGTTACGACGGGACACATTGCGTGAAGGAACAATTATCAAGATGGAACGAATGCTGGTCAGGTGTGAAATCACCATGAACCAGATTCCCGAAGACTTTGATGAGAATGAGAGCATGAAGATCGAGACCAGAGTAGTGGAGAAATGGCGAGAGTTTATGATTGTCGCCAGAAAGAGTAAGAAGCAGGACGACGAGGATTTTAGACTCCAGATTTACAAGACGAGGGTCATTCCGGAAATTGACGACGACAAGACCAAGAAGAAACCAACGCATGAGATAAAGCTCGATCCCAAAACTACCCGAGTCAACCTGTACTCGTCGCTAGACAAGACAGTGGCCATCTGGCACCCGTACAAGGGAGGAACGAGGATCTTTGTGATGCGCCCAATCTCCACTGCTCATTCCGTCGAATGGTACACTTTTCTTCGGGATGCTCTAGGCTGGCGAAGGCCAGACACCTTGTATGTCAACGTCCCGGATCTGGATGTCGTCCTGAAACTCGAAAGGCCGTTTGAAGGACTTGAGGCTGCAGGACTGGATGCGGATGACGAAGAGGCGGCAATTGCTAGGACGGTCGCCGCAGAGAATGCTGTCGCCGGCCAGATCTTATCTCAATGTATGGGAATGCTGCAGGGTGACCGGGAGTGGTCCAGCGTCATGAAGCTATGGGAGAGTGCTAAGATGGGTCTTGCCTGGAAAAGATATGACCGACTTGAATGGGTGTATGGTGCCCATGAGCAGAAAATGTACGGCTCCATGGCCATGGAACACTCGCATGATCTCGAACTACGGCCAAAACGGCATTTTCCCACCTCCACTCGTGGCAAGAAGGGAAAGCTGCATGAGGAACCTCCTCCTATCGAAGGATTCCTGATTCGGTTAACGTCACAAAAAGGCGCTCATCAGAGGTTTGGGAGGGCCTTCTTTAAGAGACTGTACTTCTCTACCCACAACCAATACCTGATGTTCGGCCGACCGGCCAAAGCCACTCCACCCCATCCACCCCGGCTTGCGAAGATAGGAGCGTCAGATGTCCCTTCGGCGCGTGAGATTATCGAGAAGACGCCATTGATGTTCGATATCGAGCCGTATAAACTTCATGACGGGAAAATATCGTGGTTGGCGTCCGGGAATCAGACAACAATTCATTGTCATGACACCGATGCCGTTGAGGAAGCTCGGCGGAACGTGGCCAACCTTCTCGAGTCGGATGGCCTTATCAACATGTGCTACATCCGCCAAGTTCGAGTCATCCAATGGGGAGCGTCTCCAGTCGACGACACTCTTGAGACAGGGTCTAGCTCGGACGTTGATTTTCACCAAGACGTGTCAGATACTCGTGCAGAGGATGGCACTACCAAACACATTGATGACAACCGAGTCTTCGAGCTGCTCTTGGACAATGGCTTGGTGATTCGGTTACAAGCATATTCCCAGGAGACGCGCGATGTCTGGATCCGTCGACTGCGGAAACTAGTCAAATACTGGAAACTACGCATGGCCGGAGAGATGGATACATACAAGGTGGTGCGACGGACCAACCTCAACGAGCTCAACGTGGACGAAGAACTCGAGGCCATCATCGGCCAATTCGCCCGGAAGTGGGAAGTCCGTCGGAGCGAGGCAAGCCCGGAGCTCTACAACCTGTGCGGTATAAGTAGTTGCCGAAGCATCACCATGTCTGGTTCTTTGTATCTGAAGGCGCGCCGGCGGGCAGCTTTCCACCGCAGTCAGGTAATTCTTTGTGGCGGCAAGTTGCTCGTTTACCAGGCCACCCTACGCAAGTCGACTGGCGAACAAGTCCGACATATTCACCAGGAGAAGCAACAAGTGATTGACCTCAAAGACTGTTATGTGTACAGTGGGTTGATTGTCGAGGATGATCTGCTTTACCAGAACACCACCTTTGACGCCAATCACCCCGGCATGGCCAGTCTGCCCCGTGTATATCTCGACGACGGATGGACTAGTGCCGACGTCGATGTCATGACTTGTTTTGTCGTCTGGATGAATAGGAGAAAAGGCTGGTTCCGAACGGCAGCGGCAGCTGCAGACCAACAAACGCAAACGACTGATACTACCGACAGTTCCGGGACCGGCACCGGCACCGGCACTAATGACGTTACAAAGACTGGAGGCAAAAGTGGCAGTAAGAGAGCCAAATTGCGTCGAGTCGGGCAGCTAGGCGTCCCAGGTCGCGGAATGGTCTTTAAATGTCGAAGTCGGGCCGAGAGGGACCATTGGGTTCTCAGTGTCGCGAGTGAGATTGAGCGTGTCGTGGAACATGAGGCGCAGATCTTGGGTGATGAGGGAGAAGTCAGATTGGACAAATAAGATGCTGAGCTGCCTGACCCAGCTGTGGTCTTCGCAAAATCATGTCCTGAAACTGTCCACCTCGGTGCGTCGGTTTATTTATTCATTGGCAGATATCATCGTACAGGAAGCATATATGGGTTCGGATATTTTTGCATGAAAATCAATAATTAGGGGGTATACTGTATCTGCCGGCATTGGCTTCGGACCCTAGGCTCGGTCAGGGAAAGGGAATAAGGAGAGACCCTGGGGTCATCGGCGCCTACAGAATCCAACCTGGCGAATGGATGGTTGGTTTTTGGGTATATCATTGTCCCAGGGTTGCACGGATGGATGTGTTGGCATTGATGTGCCAGCGTCAGTGGGTGACACACAGGTCGAACCATCCTAATTCCATGCTTTATATCATCAATTTATTATTATCAAGCTGTAGAGATCTGCTTCATCTACACCCGACATACGCACTTCTCGACAAAGGTGACCCGCAGAAGTGGAGAAGGCCTGGGTTTGATTTGGTTTGCTGGGTCTGCAATACGTAGCAGTAGCAATAAATAGCAATAGCAGTGGCAGTGGTAATGGCAGTGGCACTGGATCCCTCGACTTCACAAAGATTCCATCCCTATGATAGGTACGGTACACAGGCAGGGACGGACAGATTTGTGTTTGGCATAGTGGTTATGTGGAATGCAGTTTATTGACAGAAGGATGTTTCTGGGGAACCAAGGAACCTTAAAAGGAACCTTAACTCCAGTGTTGGCACTAGTGGGCTCCAGGTGGACGCCAAGTGGCTGGACAGCGCCCTGCCGAGCCCGCCGAGCATTATAGTGGAAACAGGCCGTCAGACTAAAAGCTCGGCGCTATGCTATGTAGGATGCAAAATTCCCCCACCAAACCTAATTTTAATCATTTTGTCAGACAGTGCATTTTTAGGAATCACGTGCTGTGCAGGCACGTGCTACTCTGACGACAGTCACTGTTCGGCCGGCCTTTGAGACAGGCCTTTCCACCACAGCAGTGGTAGAGGCCTCATTGTGAAGAGCCTGTTGGGCGACTGCGACTCCAGATATGGATGTGCTGGGAGCAGACTGAACTGAACAGTCACACATTCTTCGGAACCAACTCCATTGCATCCTCCAACCTCGCCTTCTACGTAAGGTACCTCCCAGGTGCCTCCATATGTACTACCGGCGACCAATATGGACGAGTCCAAGATACACCATCTGCAGGCTGACACACTTGAATACTGAGACAGGCTACAACGACGCTGACACCCATTCTTGCTAGCACTCAGTCCGAAGTCGTAAGTTACCGCTCGGTTGACTAGTCGTGAGCCGCCTGATGACCTTGGGGCAGCCGTCGAGCCTTGTCGTTTGTTGTCCACATCGCCAAGTATGGCCGTCGAACACTGCAGAACGTCTCACTTGCCCAGCATACACCATTGATCATTTTGCTAGTGTTGGTCCAACTTGGATCTTGTCAGCCTATTTCTTGCTGCTGTTGCCTGCGCTCTATCCGCTACCTATATTTCCGGTATCGCGCCAGTTGTACTGCCCCACCATCAATCAATCCATTACTGCTTTATAACTGTCTTCCCATCCCACCTGACTTCCTGCTGGTCTACACTCAAAAGTCCACGCCCGCGTAGACATAGGTCTGCAACAAAATGACTGAAACACAGAACGACTTCTTCAACGGCCGCGTAGGCGGATGCTGGCTCCCAATCGAGATCCCGAGCACTGCGCATCCAGTCCAGAGACGATATCTTCCTCCAATCCAGTTCTCGTCTTCTACAACGATACTCGAAAACACATCCAGGACGGTGTTGAGGCAGACATTTGCAAACGTTCAAGACAGAAATATCGACCAAGTCCACTATGCCTTCCCTTTACACGATGGAGTTAGTATTGTGGAATTCAGCTATATCGTCGGGTCCAAGACGGTCCGGGGCATCGTCAAGGAGAAGCGCCAAGCTCGGCTGGAATATCAAGAAGCTACCGATCGTGGAGAAACGGCTGGCCTACTTGAGCAGTTGCCACTGGCTTCTGACGTGTTCACTGCATCCATCGGTAATGTCCCTGCTAAAGAGATGATCAATGTCACTCTCGTTTATCTCAGTGAGTTGAAGCACGATGCACAGGCCGACGGTTCACGCTTCACCATCCCTACCAGAATTTGCCCTCGCTACGGCAGCTTCTCTTTGGATGTAGACGCCGACCCCAATCTCGGCGGTGTTGAGGAAGGGCGCTTTTCCATCTCAGTCGATGTCACTCTGGACAGAGGCTCTGCCGTCAGTGCACTCCAGTCTCCCAGTCATTCGATTGAGGTGACGATAGGGCGGACCTCAACCATGGACGAGGGAGCATTCAGTATGAACAACGCATCTGCAACGCTGAGCCACGGCACCATCGGTCTAGAGAAAGACTTTGTTCTCCTCATCCTTCGCAAAGACCCTGGGATTCCTTGCGCACTGCTTGAATCTCACCCTTCGATTCCCCACCGGCGAGCTCTTATGGCTACCGTGGTGCCCAAGTTCAACATCCCCAACATCTCGCCCGAGATTGTGTTTGTAGTCGACCGGAGTGGCAGTATGCAAGACAAGATCGGACTAGTCGTCGAAGCAATGAAGATCCTGCTCAAGTCTCTGCCAGTCGGGGTGAAATTTAACATCTGCTCCTTCGGCAGCCACCATTCCTTCATGTTCGACAAAAGCAGGACCTACGATCAGTCTAGTCTGAGGGCGGCGTTAATGCACGTCGAATCATTTGCCGCAAACTATGGCGGCACGCAGCTGCTCAAACCGATAAAGGAAACTGTCGACAGCCGCTTTTCTGATCTACCTCTCGAAGTCATCGTCCTTACCGATGGCCAGGTCTGGAACCAGGAGGAGCTTTTCGCCTGTGTTAATGAGACTGAGAATGCTCGCTTCTTCACCCTTGGCATCGGGAGTGGAGCTTCTTCTTCATTAGTCGAAGGCATCGCCCGCGCAGGCAACGGCTTTGCCCAATTTGTGCAGGACGGCGAAAAGATGGCGAGGAAGCTGGTTCGCATGTTGAAAGGTGCATTGACGCCCCATGTTTCCGACTATACTCTGCAAGTCACGTACGAAGCGGAAGAGCCAGATGTTGATGTCACAGGCGATGACTTTGAACTGGTAGAAGCCGTCAAAGAAACAACTGTTTCCGACTTGAGCGAGCAGGACGCGGCAGAAGAGCCAGTCGATAGTGATTTGAACAAGCCGTCTGAGCAAAAGACAATCTCGCTCTTTGATCCCAATGCCACCGAAGAGCCACCGAATCCACCAGCAGGTCTCTACGACAGTTTGCCAGCTATATCAGCCCCCGAGGTCCTCCAAGCACCATATAAAATAGGAGCCTTGGTTCCATTCCATCGCACCACAATCTACCTGTTATTAGGGCCGGATGCACCACCAAGAACACCCAAATCTGTTCTTCTTCGTGGGACCAGCGAGCATGGGGTCTTGGAACTTGAAATCCCTGTCCAGGATGTCGGTATCGGTCAGACCATTCACCAACTTGCTGCGAAGAAGGCAATGCAGGAGCTGGAAGAAGGTCGAGGCTGGCTCAACGAGGCCCGAGCCGAAGGCGGCCAACTGCTGAAGTCCCTGTATGAAGGGAAATGGGATCTTATTGTCGAACGCGAGGCCGTCAAACTTGGCACTATGTTCCAGGTCGCTGGTAAATGGTGCTCATTCGTTGCCGTTGAGAGCAACGACGACGACGACGACGACGACGCGAAAGAGAGCTGCGAGCCTGAGCCGGGAACCGTGTGTGCTGAAAGAAAGAGTAAGTAACCCCCTGACTTGGAATCGGCTTCCATTGCCCTCCCCGAGTTTCCCATTCCATCTTCACCGAATTATTTGCTTGGAGAATATTGCGGACAGCTGCAGAAACCGCCCTCGCCTCAGTGTCTGTCAAGCTCTTACGTGACGCTTGGTGTGGCACCTTCGGAAACCACAGGAACAAGCACAAGCACCACTATTGCCTTTTCCTCATACTTCAGAAGGACCCAAGGATCCATGCAATGCATTTCTTCCTCGATCTACA
The DNA here is from genome assembly GCA_024611085.1 of Exophiala sp. LBMH1013. Lineage (NCBI taxonomy): Eukaryota > Fungi > Ascomycota > Eurotiomycetes > Chaetothyriales > Herpotrichiellaceae > Exophiala > Exophiala sp. LBMH1013. The sequence goes on along the minus strand of JAMFLB010000006.1, from coordinate 697,488 downwards.
CCACGTTCCAACTCGGATTTCCTACTCACGTTTCGCTATATGACGCATCATACTGACCTATATCTACTCCTCTAGGCAACGACAGCCACAAGCACGAACACACTTCTCAAACCAAATCTGGCGGCGACGGCGGGGCCAACATGCCGTCCGCCGGCTTCATCACCAATCCCACCAACATAGTCCAGCCTCATCCACCAAGGATATCAGAACTGTTTGCCAACTGTGTCCTCAAGCCAGACGGACGCTATGTCGCCGGCAATTCTACTTTAGCACAACCGGCTCCATCTCCGACAGGACGACGAATCCCATCATTCCTATGTCGGCGTGTCCCAGGACCAGCCTCAGCAGAGCCCATAGATTCCGATTCCCACTCCGATGCCGATTCCAATGTCGATACCGATGCCGATTCCGAACCAGAAGGTGACCATGAAGCTGATTCCAAGCGTGACCATAACCTTGACTTATCCTGCCTCCCGACTTCCGCGAAACTGCACAAACTCATTGACCTCCAAGAATTCGATGGCCCCTGGCGCCTTCCAGACCATCTCCTGCAACTCCTCAACCTGACGGAAGAAAAGGCTCTAAGCTTGAACGTCGACTTGCAGCGGACCAGCGAGGGTGAGGGCGATGGCGATGTCAACGACACCTCTTCGCAATCCACCTCGCGGACGATCAAAGCTACAGCGCTGGCAATCGCATGGCTCGAAACGAATGCCTCATCGGAAACATGGGACCTAGTTGTCGAGAAAGCCCTCGGGTGGCTGCGCGCACAGTTCCGGAATAATAATGTTCCCGACTTCGACGTCGAAGCAGTCATCAACAAACTAATTGACCATGCTCGGAATATATGTCCCTTGGAACCCCCAGATGGTATGCTTTGAACGCTAGAGTGAGTACCTTCCTACCTACCTACCTACCTCTAAGGTGGAGATAGATGCTTGGTCGCTTGGTTGCTGGGCACATAGATAGATAGGTAGGTGCCTTGCCTTGCCTTGCCTTACGTTAGGGTATATACTGTGTAGGTAGAAAGTGAGTAGGTACCATTAATAGATAGGTAGATGTCATCGCTTGGAGATGTTGCTTGTTTCTATCAAGTTCAGATCCATACATACATACCTACATACACTTACCTAGGTAGCTCAGCGCGACCGATACATCCTCTTATCATAGAAATGTGGTATCGATTAACCTTTTTGGTTTAAAGAGGCTCGCGGGTGAAGAGTACACGATAACCTATGCATACGCTTCGATCACACTCCGCGGTTTGGTGTACTTTCCGATAGGCACGTACTCGATATCGTCGAAGCCCATGGAAGCCGGGCCGCCCAATTCCAAACCTCTAGGGGTATCCGTCCATCTGGGCGACGCGGCGATGGCTATGATGGTCACCTTCAAGCCGTATTTGTATTCAGGGGTGCCCAGGCCCGCTCCCGTCTCGGAGTCCAGGACGGCAATAAGATCCGGGACGGCGGCGAGGATGGACGTGTCGCCATCCGCTGATATGGCCTCGACAAAAGCGTTCTCATTCTTGAACGGGATCCGGACAGTGGCCTTTGAGCCATCGCTGAGGCTTCCATCAACCTCGACAACGCCATAGGTATGTCCCGTTTTCAGGACACGCTCGACACTAGTGATCTTGCCCTCGGCCAGGATCTTCGCACTCGCAGCGCCACCGACGGCGTCGACGATGCGCTTCGCCTTGTCCGCCACGTTCCTCTCCAGGGCAATAGCTCTGCCTATCCACCAGGCCAGCGACACGGTGTTGAGCACGGCCTGCTCTTTAACCACCTTGCCGGGCTTCGGCGGGGCAGCTTTGCCCGCTCGACATCCCATCTCCACGACCGCGGCTCGCAGCGCTTTGTCGACCAGCTTGTCCGTCCTGCTGGCCGTCATGGTCATGAACGACCCGTCTCCACTGGCAATCGTGGCCGGCACCAGCGCTTCACCACGCGCAGTGCCGTACACGTTGATCGTGGTCTGCCAGTATGTCGGGTACGCGCGGCCCATGTAGTCTGCGTCCACGCACGGCACGCCATGAGCAGCTGCAACCTCGAGATTGACGACGCCGTTGCCACCGCCGATCTCCAGCGCCATAAAGGCATCGGCTGGCGCAAGGCCCATCACTCGCGTCAGTTCGTCGTGCGCCTTGTTGCATTCGTCGGCTTCCATTCGCTCCATGCTGACTTCGGGACTTCCCATACACCCTGTCCACCCCACGGTCGCTGTGTCTGGAAGATCGGTCGGCGATATCACCTTGATACTGCCAGGCGACTTTTCCAGAAGCGCCCGGATCTTGAGGTATTGTTGGTACGGGTCACCGCCTCCTCCGCAGCCGAGCACTTTGCAGCCCTGCGCGATCCATTCCAGGTCGGTGATCGATATGATCCATTGCTTGTTTTCGATTTTGGGCTGGTAGCTCTGCATGTCAACCACTTCTTCCGGCCCGTCGGCCATGTCGCGGCTGGACCCTTGGCTGTTGGTGGATTTTTGTTGTTCTTGTTGTTGTTCAGGGAGCTCAGGTAAGACGATCTGCTTGCCGGACGCCGCTGCTCCTTGTTTGGTGCTTGTGACGGCGTCCAGGACTCCGACGGCTCGGATGTGGATTCGGGCCTTTGCATCAACATACTGGATGGGCAGGATGGTGACTTCGGCGATTTGCACGGTATCACGCTGAGCACCGTTGGCGACCGCGGCATCAACAGCCTGCCTCGCCACGACGGTTTGGGCCTCTTTCAACGTCTGATGAGATGTGTCTACCACGGTATCGACGACTCCGGAAACCCGTGAGATGGCGGCACCTACAGCATTGGCGACCTCTCCGCCTTTGACTTTGCGCACGGCACGCACGCCAGCTAGAGGTTCGTCGACGTCGATGACAATAGCGCCTCCGCCGACGATCAGGACGTCGACATCTCCTTTTTGCACTTTCGTCCGGTCGACGAGCTCTTCGATGATTTTGCGCATCTCCGCCTTGGCTTTCTTGATGGTCTCGGGTGTCACGTCCTTCAAGCGGGTCGGGTCACCCATGCCTTTGAGCGGGTTATGGCCTGTAGGCGAATGCAATTCAGATGCAGCCACGATATCAGTCGAAGTCAAGACATCGCCGCCAAAGAGACGCGCCTTCTGTAACAGTTCCAGCGCCACGCTGTCCGGGCCGACAGTGACGTGGTCTCCGTCGCGGGATACCCGGACAATACTTCCCCCCGCCCAAGCCGACGCTTTCGACGGCCGGCAAGGCAAAGTTGGTGCGTACGCCTCCCACCAGACTCATGACCGAGCTCATCCTAGGCAGGCCGTTGGGCAGCAACAGGCCGCTGTCTGAGGTTGTGCCGCCGATATCAATCACCACCAGTGCATCCTGGCGCTCTCGCTCTCGCTCTCGCTCCGCGGCAGCGGTGTCGGCTGGTCCCGCGCTCGCGGTCGCGGCGTTCCCAAAGAAAATCCCCGCCTCGGATGGAATTGGTCGGGCCGGAATTAAACGTGCGGATAGGCAAGTCGATGGCGTCCGGGGCACTGAGCACACTGCCGTCATTCTGCGTCAAATACAAAGCGCACGGCACACCGTGGAAGATATCCTGCATGGCCTTCTGGAAGCCCCGGATCGTCTTTTCAGCCAGCGGTCTCAGCGTGGCGTTGAGGATGGCGGCGTTCTCACGGGCCAGGAACCCCAGCGACGAGATCTGATGCGAGAGGGTAACGCGGGGCCGAGTAGAGATGTTGCGTGTCTCTGCTGCTTTCCGCATATGTCGTAGCAGGATGTCGGCGGCGTGGATTTCATGGTCGGCATTCAAAGGCGAGTACACGGCCGAGACGACAACGTTGAAGACGCCGTCGTCGACCAGTGTCTCTGCTACATGGGTCAATTCTGTCTCGTCGATCGGCGAGATCTCAGACCCGGAGATCTGGTGCCCGCCCTGGCAGAAGTGCGGTGGAGTCGAGATCAGCCGGCGCAGATCTCGTGGGAAGTCGATGAATGGCGGCACCCCGAGCCCGAAGCCGTCGGTATGGCCTCCGCATAGTCGGACGACGCCGACTCGTTGGAGAGATGATGAGCGCTGCACCACTGCGTTGACGAAGTGTGTGGTGCCGATTATTACGCAGCTGATGGCCTCGAGTGGTACATTGCTGCTTTGGATCACCGTTCGCACTGCATTGGTGATTCCTGTAGTGACGTCCGGGGTGGTGGGTGCTTTGTGTGAGGCGACGATTTGAGTGGGTGATAATGAAATGAGAACAGCGTCGGTGTTGGTTCCTGGTAGAAAAAGGAAATTGTGTTAGCCAGATATTGCTATGGCCTGGCCTGTGTGATTCTGGACAAGTGATCTTGACGCAACAATGTCGTGTAGATAAACAATAATCATTATGATGATGATGCTGATAATAATGATGATGACGGTGACGCTGGTGGCGCCGTGGTAAGAATTATGATGTCTAGCGACAGCAATGACAATAACGGGATAACGATGCTAAAGACATAAGTTAAACGTACCTCCTACATCCACACCAATGCGATACCGGTGAAGCTGAGGCTGTCCTTCACCCCCTTTTCCAGCAATGCTGCCCATGATTACACTGCAGTTTCCGTCGACCTGGCGGTCCTATCTTGCTTTGGCAGTGTGTTTTCCAGATACTGCACAACCAGGGGACTGTTGGGAGCTCGGCTTGCCTATTGATCAAGCTGGACTTATTGTGAGATCTGGCTGGCTAGCGGGATAAGTACCCCGATCGTGTCAAGGGTAAAGACCTGGTTCTGCTGGTATCGTTAGGCTGGGAGAGCCTTGTCGGGTTGATATCAATATCAACATCAAGAGGGAATACAATCTCCAGAATGGATAATTGGCCGATAGGCTCAGGGTGGGAAGAACATGGGAAAACTGATAGGGACACGTTGGTTTAGGTGAAAGAGATGGTCCAAGACCCGAGGAGATGGCCGTCTATGGAGACTTGGTGGGGTTTGTTTTGTATAGAGTGGATGCCTCCCTGTCGCCATATAATATGTCTATTGTATGATCATGGTCAGTATAGCCATGTCAACAACGACAATGGTGTCTACTCCTAAACAGCCGGAAATGCATGGCAATAATGTTACCGAGTGGTCGGTATACTCGCAAGGCTGCGGACTAGAACCAACACCACGAGGGAAGTAAAGTGTAAAGTGCCTAGACCTCCGGACAACAACATGATCCACAGACGATCTTGGGATTCATGATACGAGCTCAACCAAGTCATCTACACTACACTTTCTGTCCAATAGGCCGACATGACCAACTGAGTTATGTTTGACGCTATATGAAACACGATGCGGTACAGCCTTGAGCAACGGTATACCAAGGTACCGCCTGCTATGAGTGCCACTCCTACTATCGCCCCGCCTCCACGGCGTTGGCCACTGGCCCCCATGCCATTGAAGATAGGCCAGAGGAGACATGCCTATCGAAGGTGCCTATCATAGCGTTACACTCCGGGGCGGCCACCTCCAGTAACGGGTCCGGCTAAGCTGACCGAAGGCTTCTTCTATGGTCGGTCAACTTGGTGAAGCACGAGCCTTATCCTTTCCCCAGAAACTTAGCTCGTCGATCCCATTCTTGGTACAAAAATCTTAGGGGTCTTTGATACTCTTCGATCGGGCAACTTCCTAGTGGATGAGCCGAGTCAGCATCGGCCAACTTCTCACCCGAGTAAGCATGCATGCCATAGGGAAGTCAGGCTTCCATCAGGCGAGCCGTCTATCAATCATCAATATCACTTGACAATCCGAATCTCGACATCGGGAGTCATCAGGATCATCGGCTGACGTTCTAGACAACGCGTCCATTTTCAGAAGATCCAACACGTTATCATATCAACCGCGCACCGAGCTCTTCTCTGTCGGCCGATCTCAGTGACTTGTCAAAGACAGTGCCCACTGCGTGAACGATTTCCAAACCCAACAACGCGACTGAGATAAGAAAGACTAGATTCCGGATCACCCGTTCGACGAACTTCTGCCTGCTGCCTAGTCAGCTTGAACAAGAGAGCAAAGACAAGACCGTGGACGAAACAGACAGTGTCAACCACAATATCAATCAGGAGAGACTTAGCATATTCATATACCCTTAGATACGATATATTTACACAGACGAGCTCATCATGGCCATCGCACCAAGTCAACCAGAACAACTCTCGATCCCCATCATCGACCTCGAGCCAGTGCGAAAAGGCACGCCAGAAGAGGCACGCGCGACAGGCAAGAAAGTCTACGAAGCATTTCGAGATGTCGGGTTCGCATACATCAAGAACCACGGCCTGCCGCAAGAACTACAAGACCAAGCATTTGACTGGGTGAGTTACTCAACCGGACATACACACATACAAGACATGTCTTTATTCCAGAATCCCATCCTGTCCTATCCATCATACTCGTACCTCTTCTTTTTTGGTGAAACTGCCATATATCCTCTCCTTCGCACTCCCCGATCCCCGCAGCAGTATTCACTCCAGTACAGTGCTTCATCCTAACGAATGTAACACAGAGTTCCAAGTTTTTCGCCCTCCCCCCAAGCCGACAAAGACAAAGCCCCCCACCCACCCTACGGCTGGTGGCACAGAGGCTACTCGGGAATCGGCCGCGAGAAAGTCGTCCAAATGGTCTACGACAAAGAGTCGATCGAGCAACTCCGGAAATGCCCCGATTTCAAAGAATCCTTCGAACTAGGGCGCGAAGACGACGAACGCACGCCCAACATCTGGTTCCCCGAAGAAGTGCTCCCCGGGTTCCGACAATTCATGGTCGACTTCTTCAACACATGCTACACCGTCGAGCTGGACCTGCTGCGCGCCATCGCGCTGGGCATGGGCCTCCCCCCTCGACCTTTTTCCACGAATACCACACGAAAAAAGACAACCAGCTGCGTCTGCTGCACTATCCACCTGTCGAGGCCGAGTTGCTGCGCGACGGCCGCCTGGAACGGATCGCCGCCCATTCCGACTTTGGCACCATGACGCTTCTCTTCCAGGACCAGGTCGGCGGGCTGGAGGTCGAGGATATCCATGAAAAGGGCAAGTTCAACCCGGCGCCATGTATCCCTGGCACTATTGTCGTCAACATTGGCGATTTCTTGCAGCGCTGGAGCAATGATACGCTCAAGTCGACGTTGCATCGCGTCCGAGCCCCGCCGTTGGTCAAGGGCATCACGCAGGCGAGATACTCTATCCCTTACTTCTGCACCGCCGACAGGGAGAAGACTATCGATTGTATTCCTGGCTGTTATGATGAAAACAACCCGAAAAAGTATGATCCTATCAATGCCAGAGAGTATATCGAGATGAGGTTGAATGCTACCTATTAGTAGTGTCGTGTCATGCCATTGTTGGAGGGGGAAGGAAGAATGCGAGTGTCCATGTCACCATGGGTTTCAGGGGTGTTATAGCATGAATCACATCAAATTGTATTCACAATTCTGGAAAATTGCACAAAACCTGCAGCTACCGTGAGCCGTGAAAAGTCGTTGCCTGCAAAGAGCAATGCGATATATTTCGGTACATTGACGGAATGCAGGTACATACTAGGTATCAAAGCTCCAGATGACCAGATAATCTTCCTACCTCATATACCATATACTATACACCATACACCAGGTACCTGGTACCTACTAAGGTATCTCATAAGGTAGGAGGTAGATGCATGTAGGTACCGCGTTGCTCTGATAGTATGGCTGTAATGTACGAGGATTCTCCCCGCACCAGATCCGAGGCCCTCAGCAGCCACGTGGCTTCCTTCTTATTGCGATGCTAAGGTACGAGGTAGTGAGGTTGTATACACCCTCGGTACGTAGTGAGACTCAGGCTGTTCACATTACCTACCTTATGTAAGCTACCTCGCTACTAAGGTAGGTACCTACTAGGCACCTACTAGGTACGTAGGTACATCGCAAGGCTAGTTCCCGGCCAAGTCTCTAAACCAACAACAACCACGCTAGTATTGGACTCTAATCTGAGCACCATTCAGAAACACTGGCATCTTATCTTTGCTCAGCAAACCACAGCAACAGCAGGACGAACAGTCAGGCACAGGCAACAGAGCGGACCGCCGGTCCTCGACTTGGCCGCTCGGTCATATGTTGAACGATAATGCAACAAACTTCCTCTGACAACGAATCGTTTCGCAGACGGCGTTTCAGGATCCAAAGCGAGTTTGGCAGTGCGCGACAATGGCGCAGTCGAAAGAACCGTCCCTGCGACACCTGCCGCAGGAGAAAGACTGCTTGTGTGATCGAGGACCGACCACCATGTGAGGCAATCATGTCGGTCGCTTCGTTGGCCACAAACTGAACTATAGGTGAAGGTCTGTTTTGTCGTGGCAGAGGATTGGAATGCCAATCCACCACCGAGCCCATACAGTACCCAAGAGCGCAAGTTCCCGACGATGACGATGACGACGACGAACCGATGGTATCGCTGGCACCAACTGCAGAGCCCAGTCCTCAGGAGGACATGGTCTCGCCCGAACAGATCAGCCCTGCTAACACCGATCGTGGCCAGGCTCTGCTTTCCCCAAGTGCAAGTGCCAGTGCGGATGTTGGTAATGTGCGAAACTGGCTTCGAAACCATCCTCCGACTACCCCTAGCAGTATCGGCTCCCGATCGCTGGAGCCTAAAGTGCAGACGCTCGAGGACGGTAAGGATATGACCGCTCATTCGATCGGCCTCTCCGCTGAGCAGGATACCAATCTGCTTGCCTCTTTCCGATCCGTCATTATCAACGAGACGGATCGCGTGGATGGCGACATCTTCCAAGTGCATCCTGGAAATGCGGCGGCAGGAACTCCGCCTCTTCACTTTTATATCCTAAGGGACTGGTTCATGCCGTACGATAACCGGATAAAGGAAGAATCTTCCCAAACCATCGAAACCAATGTTGGACCACACGGCCCCAACCTGGTCCGCCTCTACTTCAAATACGTACATCCCGTCTACTGTGTCGTTTCCAAGGTGCGCTTTCTCCGTGCATACAGGCAGGACAGGCTCAGCATCCCTGCATCATTACGGGGGGTCATTTACGGTCTGGCGGCGGTCTTTTGGGATCGGGACCCTATGCTACGGAGAGTGCCTCGTCCGTTCGAACAGTACGAACTGTTCCATGCGGCTCAAGCTTCCCTCGAGAGGGAGCTGGACGCTCCCAATTTGTGGAAGCTGCAGGCCTGCTTATTGATGTTGCACGAGAAGGCCGCTGGGAATGGCACGTTTGAAACCCCGAGAATCTGGACCCTCTCAGCACAAGCACTTGCCTGTGCCCAGATGATAGGACTGCACCGCGATCCAAACGAGTGGAATATTGCTCCTTGGGAGAAGAGTCTGAGGAAGAAGCTTTGGTGGGCCACCTACATCACTGACATATGGTCCTCGGTTTGCCATGGGAACCCTCCTCATATCTACACGGCCTCCTATACCACCACAGAGCTGGACATGGACGATTTGAGGTTCGACGAAGATGTTCCCGACGATCTCAGGGATATGGTCGATGGGACGAGCGTCAGCTTCGATGTTTCCACAGCCGCTCGCTTTTTGGAACATGTGAAGCTGACCAGGATACTTCACAGGTTATTGGACACCGCCTTGTAAGCCACCCTCAAGGACGACAAAATTGTGGCCAAACTAAACATGCTGCAGCTCTGATCAAAGCTACCGAGCGTCCTTGCTGGATGCCGAAGAGCAGGAGGCTAAACTCCTGCACATACAGTCCGAACTCGATTCCTGGCACTCCTTAATGCCACAATGTGTCACCATGGGTTTCGCTACGGCCAGATACAGCTTCCGCAATAATGGTGAGCTGCTGCGCATCTGACGAGAATGTGCTTCTGAGATAACAACGAAACAGGTCCGCTTCACCTCGCTTATTTCGCCACTCAAGTTCTGCTTTTTCGAGCCTTGATGACACCAGCGTCGATGGCAGCGAAGAGTAATCCCCATTCGAGCCTACGGAGGTTCTTTGATGCCGCAATAGAGCAGTTCAACGACTTTTTGGACTTCATGAATGAGATAACACCCGATGTTCTTCGAGCGTTCTGGGGCCGACGTGAGTTTTGACCTTGCTGTATCGAACAACCACTCACATCAATCAGATGGACGATCACAGCTGATTCTTACTGGAAATTTCTTGGTATACCTATTCTTGTTGTCTTCAAGCCCTGATCTTGTCCGCGAGACGTTCCGGCTGCTGGAGCTGTTTCATGAATCTCTCCAGAGGCTGGGTGAGGTTGTGGACGAGGAGTCCGTTGGTCTCATCCGACCCGTTGCATTGAGGATTGACTCCTTCTTCACAAGCGCCGCACAAATCATGCGGCAAGGCTCAACTGCAGCTTCATATTCCGGGGGAATTGGGGTGGATCGACAAGACGCTGCTTCTACAACTTCTCCGATTCTGTGACATCCACGAGCCAGCGTCCTTAAGACTGGCTGTTTTCAGTCACAGCACCGTCATACAACCCTGACTCTTATCTTATCTTGAAGCATCGCCTCTGGAACGTTGGAATCACATGTGCCGTCGGGTCATCGCCCGTTTTGAGCTAACTATTGTCGAGTGTACACTGGCTAGTCTGGGATGATCATTCGTCATCGCCGAAGAAGACCTTGATAGGCATCCACGAATCATTCACGACCTTGAAGCGGGTCTTGATACCGTTCAGAGCTTCCATCTCATCCCTGGTGAGCTCCCACCCGTCTAACGCGAAGTTCTCCTCTATCCTTGAGGGCGTTACACTCTTGGGGATAATGCTGGTGCCTCTTTGAAGACCCCACATCAGCCTGGATCTTGTTAGCAACGATTCCCATCCCAAGGTACTGGTACTTACAAAATCTGAGAAGGAGTCTTCCCCTTGGCGTGAGCTATTTGACCCAATACAGGCTCTTTGTAGAGTGGGTTGTCGGTTGCACCCCCGAGGCAGGAATAAGCCGTGCAGTGAATGCCTTTTGACTTGCAATACTCCAGCAGTTTAGGACTAGTAACGGGTCAGGGTTGAGAGTTTCGAGATTGGCTTCTGCATGAGTACTTACGATGGGTTGCCCGGATGCAGCTCAATCTGGTTCACCGCAGGAACAGTGCGGCAGGAAGGGTCATTGAGAAGTTTCTCGAGGTGGCGAATCTGGAAGTTGGACACGCCGATGTTCCGGACTTTGCCAGTGTCCAGCAGCTTCTGCATTTCTTGCCTGGTTGATCGCCAAGTTAACCTGGCGGATCTTCAGCAAACAGAAAGGTCTGGCCACTTACCATGTCTTCACGAAATCCCAGTCTGGCAGATGCTTGGACGGGTCGTTCGGATCTGTCGAGCAAGGGAAGTGCACCAGGTACAGGTCGATGTACTCAAGGCCCAGATCGCTCAGGGACTTCTCAAACCCTTCCCGGACCCGGTGGTGCCATGGATTGTCGAGCTTGGTCGTCACCCAGATCTGATCTCGTGCAATTCCCGAATCCCGGATACCTTGACCAACCTCGACTTCATTCTGGTAATTGAGCGCTGTGTCGATGTGCCGATAACCTATCTTGAGGGCGTGGCTGACGGCCTTGCGAACTTGCTCTGGCGGCGATTTCCATGTGCCGAGGCCAATGGCAGGAATCTGAGCGCCAGTGTTGAGTGTGAATGTCTGGGAGGTATGGTTGAGAGATGCCATCGTTGCTTATCAGCCCCTATGCCTGACTGTTGCGTGTGTATCAGTCCCTGGCAGCCGCTTAAGATTATATTGGGAATGGTAGGTATCGTCAAACGCAGCCTTTTGTACCGACATTGGTGCTGGTGGGCTCCAGCATGCAATTCCAGCTCCAGTTTCGATGTGGATTCTGGCCATCTGAAGCATAATCGCCGGGGAACTTCAAAGGATGGTGTATCAAGGTCAGTTCGCCGATCGGACTACTCCTTATCATCTATCTTCCGGGAGCACAATTGATCGGCCAACTCGTTAGCCGTCCCACATCGCCTCCCACCATTAGATGGCGACAGCATGGCTGGGCCCTGGGGCAATGGTCTCGCCTAACGGTGAATTTATGTATAAGCACAGGCTTCGAATCCTCTCAGACCTGGTTGATTCTCCCTGCCCCATCATCCTGACGGTCAACAACATTTCACGGGTTCCTGTTGCGTAAGAGTTTCCTCTTCTCCCAAGAGTGCGTCCGCCGGCAACGGCCGCATTACAGAAAAGCAACATGGGTGTTCAGTGGAACCAGTTGAAGCACAAGTTGGAAGTGTGAGTTGCAAAAACCACGAGGCTTATGTACCGTCAAGTCAATCGCTGACATCGATGTCTTTGCAGGCCCAAGGATGAAAATGCATACTATGAAAACACCACATGGTGCAATCGGGATCTGATTCCCATGCCACCCGACAGAAGAACATGGGGTCTCTGGGGATACTTTGGTATGTGAGAGAAAGATTGGGTGTGGCTAAGATCGCGGACTTACATGTGGCAGGATACTGGACCGTGTCAGGATCATGTATCTCGGCGTGGTCGACTGGGAGTACTCTCCTGGCTTTCGGCCTCAGCCCACAACAAGCCATCGGTGTGGTGGTAAGTTTGTCTACGGAGGTCTCGATGTCAAATTAATCTTACTTTTGAGCCTAGATCCTGGGAGGCTTCCTCACTGGCCTTCTGGCGGTGGCCTGCGGTTGGCCTGGCGAGAATCATCACATCGGTTTCACCGTCTCTTCCCGGTTCTCCTGGGGCATGCGAGGGAGTTATTTTCCCGTTGTGCTACGCATATTTATTGCATCGATGTGGTTTGGTGGCGAATGATCCGCCCAGGGATCTCTATACTCTTACTGATTGTTCTATAGGTATGCAAGCTTACTGGGGAGGACAAGCAACCCGGGTTCTATGGGGAGCCATTATTCCAGGTACGCCCACAGAATCCCTCTGATGTAGTATACTGACAAACCATCAAGGCTTTGCACACATGAAGAACTCGTTCTCTGAGAGCTCTCATCTTGCGACGAATGATTTCATCGGTCTGGTCATCTGGATGGCGGCCTTCATCCCACTTGTCCTTGTCCCTCCTGAGCGGCTCCAGCTTCCATTCGCCATATCGTTCGTCTTCTTCGGAGGCTCTTGCATCGGCTTGCTCATCTGGTAAGCAAGAATATACTGCAACCAAAAAAGGCATTTCGCTGACAGACGACCAGGGCGGTCAAAAACGCCGGCGGTGCTGGAAGCATGTTCACCCAACCAGGCAGCGCAGACAACATCGGCTGGGCCTTCATGTTCGGTATCACAGCCATCCTCGGTGCCTGGGGAGCCGGCACATTGGGTCAATCTGACTGGACTCGTTATGCGAATCGAAAAAATGCTCCAACCCTATCACAATTGGTGGCTGCGCCAATCACGATTGCTGTCACCGCCATCATTGGGATCATCGTGACGAGCGCCGCGAAAGATGTTCTGGGCGGCGAGGTGACTTGGAACCCGATTTATCTGCTCGCAGACATACAGGAGGAGTATCATTCCAGCCCCAGAGCGCGAGCTGGCGTGTTCTTCGCGAGTCTGGGGCTTGTCAGTTCCCAACTTGCGGTATGTCCATGTCTACACGGCACAATGAAACGGGCGCTGACTGCCTACACAGATCTCTGTCGTCTTGAACTCCGTGTCCACCGGTATGGACATGGCAGGTCTGTGGCCCAAATACATCAACATCATTCGAGGCAGTTATATCATGGCGATCATCGGGATCGCAACACAACCCTGGCAACTTGTGAACACGGCGGACAGATTCCTCAAAGTCCTCAGCGGATTCGGTGTGTTTATGGCTCCAGCCACGTAAGTTAAGCCCCAAAACCCCAAGTTTCTGTTGTTGTTGGTGGTGGTGGTGGTGGACTTGTTGAATCCAAGCTGACGTACTATCATTCGATCTTCCAGTGGAGTAATGCTGGCCGACTACCACGTTGTCCGCCGTGCCAAGCTGAAGCTCAACGATCTCTACACGGGAAACAGCTCGTCGATCTACTGGTTCAACAAGGGCGTCAATTGGCGAGCCGTTGTGGCCTTTTTCACGGGAGTCTGGCCACTACTGCGTGAGTCTTCTCTTCTCATCTTTAGTTGCAACCAACATGTTTACAAGAGACTGACTGTAATATGTATTCGAACAGCCGGTCTCGTCGGAACCGTCAACAGCGTCACCGATTCGTCTCTCGTCGGCTGGATCCGGCTCTACAACCTCACCTTCATCGTCGGCATTGCAATCAGCTTCTTCGTCATGTGGGCCCTGAATGTGTTTTTCCCACCTCCCGGGCTGGGCGAGGAAGCGCCGTTCGTCGAAGAAGATGTCATCTACGGATATGGCGAAGAGCGTTCAGACAATAGCCTGGAGAACGAGAAACCGGGTCCGACTGAAGATAAGCATGCTGCTCAAGCTACTGTGTCTGCTTAGAAGTCGAGTCAGGTCCTCCAGTTTCAGTTGAACTTGAACTTCTGGTGTGGCTGTCCCGGGACGGCATGAGGCCAGCTTGTGTTTTGTGTTTGTCTAGGACCCATAATCAATAGACAATAGACAATAGACATGTGTTTGCTGTTGGGGAGAAAGTCGCCTGAAATACCATTATGGATACTAAGTAAGGAGAGGTTCTCGACAGTCTCGCATAGATGTTTGAAGGTGGAGGTTGTTGCCTTGTCACATTAGAACCAACAGTTTCGACTTCCACGGAAATAAATGCTAGGTATCCCGATATTTCCCGGATATTTCATTCATTTCCACCTTCAAATTTGCGGGGAACTGGAACGATACAAAAATGACCGGTTCAGCACAGAGAGAGAGAGAGAGAGAGAGACATCTTTCCATGGCGGCGCCCTAGTCATGGATTTGAAGTGGTTTCGTTACCGGGGCTTCAGTTTTCATGCATTGCGTGACGGTCGACGACGACTCATGAGTTCAACCTCAACCTCGCCCTTAAGCTTACCTACCTCATATGTTGCAGGGGTTACTGCAGTCTGCAGCAATATATAAGTACCTACCGAATATCGTGGCTCGAGACTCGAAATCATGCGATGTGGTGATGTAATTGTGTCGGGGTTCCATGCCAGGCCGATCCGATTTATACATAGCTATAGGTGCTGTTGCGGTCATAAGTCAGATTACGACGTAGGTGCTTTGTTGGTCATCACTCAGAGAGCACCTAGGTGCTTTGCTATCATCATCTAGACATCTGGAGAACGTACATAATGCCGCAGCAGATCCCCAAGACCGGAACACGCTCGACGCTTGCCAGCTCCATCTCGGATTTCTTAAAGGACAACCCGACGCTCCACCTCGGCGGCGATGTCGACTTCCACCAAGAACGGAGACACCATCTTGAGGTCTTCGGCTTCCATGCGCTGCGTGAGGAGAAACAAGCCCCGATTGGCAAAGTGGAATTCCACGGAATCCGCGGTCCGCACGGCAGCATCCCCATCCGACTCTTCTATCCTAGAGCGGTAGTGGATGGCGGCAACCGAAACAACAGCAAGGTTGCTGCGCTCGTGTACATGCACGGCGGGGGGTACACTGTGGGATCGGTCGATGAATTTGAGAACGGGCTGAGACTGGTAGCGGAGGCATCTGGTGCCATTGTATGCAGCACATCACATCAGGGGAGAGTTTCAACTTTCCGGATACTGATACTAATCCCTTCAGACTGATACTGATACTGATTGCTTCACAATAGACCATAGGAGTCGAGTACCGCCTGGCTCCAGAACATCACTTCCCAACCCAGCTAGACGAATACTCGGCCGTCGTCGACTGGGCGCAAGGCTCTGAAGGTGCCGCACGGGGGATCTCGCCAGACCTGGTTTTCGGCGGAGGCGACTCAGCCGGCGGCAATATGACCGAAGCACTGACATTGCGCCGTCGCGATCAAGGCAGGAAGAACATGGCCGGCCAGCTGCTGTTGTACCCGGAGTCACGGATCCCCTTTGACACGCCCGCCGCAGACGAAAACAACTCGGGCTACTACCTCGAGTGTAATGGCATATTCAGCTTTGCCGACCATTACCTGCTCAAGGCGCCCGAGAAGACATACCCGCCTAGTTTCAAGTATGTCAGTCCTGGCATGCAGAGCGTGGAGGATCTCGGGAACCAACCTCCCGCGGCACTGTTTACTTGCGGGTTTGACCCGTTGAGAGATGTCGGGGTCGAATATGGGAGGAAGCTGCAACAGGCCGGTGTGGATGTGCGGTGGCATCATTATCCCGACTTGACGCATGGGTTCTTGCAGATGGCGCCGTGGTCGCCGGAGGCGATGAAAGCGACGGCTGATGTTGCGGCTGAGCTTAAGAGGATGGCGTATGGCTCGTAATAGTGGTGTGAGAGATGAGGATGAAGTGAATCTATACATACCAAAGGTGAAGTATCTTTCAACTACAGAAAGTCAAGTCCATACCTTACCTTCCCACCATCTGAACATAGCGTGAGTTATTACAGCCAGAACCAGACTTCCTTTGCCTTTACCAGACTCTCTCTCCTTCTATCCCCCTCCCTCTCTCTCTCTCTCTCTGTGTGTGTGTGTGTGTGTGTGTGTGTGCCTTTCTGTTTCTCTCTCCTCTCCCGGCAGTGACGCTTCTCCCCCAACCCAGCAGCGCACAGAAGAACGATATGAACCGGGTGCCCTCCGCCAGCTCGCACCCACAACCCAGCCTTTAAATATTATTCCAACGCAAATTCCTCCAACAATCAGCGAAGCCCATCGACTTCACGGTGAAATGGTCTACCCGGTTAGACCACAACCCACACCGAGAAAGATGGACTTCCAGCATTGTGACCCGTAGACTCCGGAAAGAACCTCTTCATAAGTCGAGGTTTCACTTCCCTCGAACACACCGCAAACTAATGTGGCTGCTTTCGAGGAAAAAGTTTTTTGTCGGTTTGTTGAACTGACGGTCTTGGGATCGATCATTGTATGTTGCAAGGATTAATCATTGCTTTTTTGGTCCGGCAATAGCGAGTTGAAACCAGCCTCTCGAACATATGCCAAGGTACCTTAATGTGGCTGGTTTCCAGGAAAAAAAGGTTGTTTGTTGTTTGTTGTTTGATCAGACCGGGGGTTGTACAGGACTTTGCCTTTCTTCCAACTTCCGTCCCGGCAACGCGAAACCAGCCTCTCACTTTACATATCATTCCAACGGAATTCCCTCCAACATTCAGCGAAGCCTATCGACTTCACAATCTGGGTCCATGGTCTACTTGGTTAGACCGTAACGGACAACACACCAGACTGTGAAAGATAGGCTTCCATGATTGTGACCCTAGACAGTAGACTCCGGAAAGAATCTCTTCATAAGTTGAGATTTCACTTCCCTCGAATGCACCGCAAAGTAATGTGGCTGCTTTCGAGGAAAAAGTTTTTGGTCTCTTGTTTGGTATGACTGGGGATTGAACAGCCTAGGTAGGTAGGTAAGGACATTGCTTTTTTTGTCCCGTGATGCGTGCCGGCACTCAAGGTAGGTGTTAAGTTACACTGCAATATTGTCAGACACACTCGACTCCGCGCATCTTCTTCAAAAGATTCCATTGATTCAGATCACGCCGGCCGGAGCAGTGAGGAAAGTCCCCTGCCCTTATCACTAGGCGGATGCAACAACATACAATACGTACCTCTCTTTGCATCGATCCCAGGCTGCTTGCTGAGAACTGTCTCGTCGTGAGATTATCAACCACCTCATCCTTGATCTCCTTTTACTTCACCATTTGAAGTCGAAGTGAAGCCTGTCCCCTCGTCTTCTCAGACACACATGGTAGGGTGTTGAGATACAGACTCTTGACCCTTAAGACGCGCCAACATCACTCTCCAGGCCTGCATCCCTGGAATCTTGGGTCACAGGAGACACTGTCAAGAAACAGGAGAAGAGCACGTTACAAACAGGAGCCATGTTGCACGACAGCCATCGCAGAATGGATCACTAATTCAAGACATAGGAAAACACCAACCGAACACCGAACACCAACACAGCAGTCGTGACCAGTTCAAGCAGAGGCACGCGCATCCTTCAATTGCGCTCTCTCCCTCACGGTCTTGGCCAGCAGCGAGGCATTCTCCGTACCCAGTGACTCGAATCCATGAATGACCCCCTCCCTGTCGGCGGTTCCCAGTTCCTGACTCATCTTAAACTTGCCCTCGAGCCGGGTGATCTCGATCTCCACTCCGACAATATTCTTCTTCAGCAGCTCGACATACCGCTCCGGCGCATCAGCGACTTCCCAGGCCTTCGGGCGCTCGGAGTCGCCGCCCGTGAACCCCATGATATCGGCCTCCGCATGCCTCGACAGATCACTGATTTGGCGCTGCAGAAACTCGCCCGTCTCCGCGGCTTTGGCGTCAAAGTAAATGGTGGCGAACCCATACGCCTGAACTGCCGAGTAGTTCCAGGTCGGCACTACTTTGCCCGTGCTGGGCTTGGTCTCGGTGTAGAACTTGGGCGTGACGTACGAATGTGCCGGCCCGTTGAACACCAGCGAGACTTCCTCGCGAAGTCGTCCATTTCCATTCACATTTGACGCCGGGCTCGCTTGGACGGCTTCCGTCAGCGATTTCGCCTGTGGATTAGGTCGCGCCAGATGTCCCCTTAATCTGCCCAGCTCGGTGTCGCTGGTCTCGTCCTGGACGTCAAGTACCCATGGTACGTGGCTGCATTGGATAGTCGGGAAGCTGGGCGACTGCACTGCCGTGATGAACAGGCCGAGCGGGTTCTCTTGGATGAATCGCCGCAGTGTCGGAATGTGATGTTCCGCGTGGACGGCTCGCAGATACATGGTGAGAGATGAGATACCACCGCTCACGCTCAAACTTTGCTGACGCTGACAATTCTTAATATAGGACTAGGACTTCTTCGGGTTGAATGAGTTGGAAGACATCAATGGATTGCCACTCCTGTCACAGGGCGTGCTGGTGAAGACTCATCAATGTAAGTTACTAAATCGATTTATTGGACATCTGCAGTCCAATCTACATCCCTGCTCCTAGGTGTCTTGCTGCTTTATCGCACATGTCCGGAGATGCAGATAATGGCCGCCTGTGGTTAGATAACAGTTACACCCGTCGCCCAGTCTGAAAAGCCAGATTTTCTAGAGTTGGTCTCGATTCGGCTTGCACATTGTTTCAAAGGCCGGCTTACATCCCTCCTTCAATATTCGGACAGTTAGCATGATGAAAGTATGGATGTACATCGACGACAGACACCTTTCGACCCAATGGTGGAGCGCTGTGCTGAAGGCGAAAGTATTAGGCGCATTTGGAAAGCCTGTCTTGCAATGATCTGGAGTATCATCACAGGATGCCACAACCAGGTATGTACAATACTACAATGTCCTTGAGGTACTTTATAGGAGTCGGCGTATGCTTTGCTACCGAGGGTTGATCGTTTATCCGTAACCGACATATAATCCGGGGTTTGCCAATCATGGCACGTCTCTGAACCCTCGTGGAGAAGGTCGGGCCGGCTCCGGGGCCGGGAAGTGTCGGTCATCTTTACCGACGACATGTGCGGTCGACGTATATAACATTGTCTATTGTCCGGCGATTCTCCTGCCGCTTGTTCGATTACCACCTCACTTGTGCAGAGAAGACACAAGTCATTCTAAACAGAAGCCCATAAAATTGAAGATGGGCTCCATTTCACCACAAGTACAACAGGCTTTGGCCCCTCCGCCGTCCACGACATCATACAAGATCGCCTCGATCCCCGCAGATGGCATCGGGCCTGAAGTCATCGCGGCAGGAATTCGAGTTCTCCAGACTCTGGCCGAGACGCACGGCACATTCTCATTCGACTTCACCCACTTCGACTGGTCGAGCGAAACATATCTCCAAACGGGACGATACATTCCCGAGGGCGGTCTCGAGGAACTCCAACAGTTCGATGCGATTTTGTTCGGAGCAGTAGGCGACCAGCGTGTGCCGGACCATATTTCTCTATGGGGCCTACGCCTCGCGATATGTCAGGGGTTCCAACAATATGCGAATGTGCGCCCGACGCGGATTCTGAAGGGCGTGACATCCCCTCTGGCGGCGTGCCAAGCCAGCGAGACTGACCGACAGAAACTAGACTGGGTCATTGTCCGAGAGAACAGCGAAGGCGAATATGCCGGACAAGGCGGCCGGTCGCACATCGGCCAGCCATGGGAGACGGCGACAGAAGTCAGCATTTTCACGCGCCACGGCGTCGAACGGATCATGCGGTTCGCATTCGAAGTTGCGCGATCCCGGCCTCGCAGAAAACTCACCCTGGTCACCAAGTCCAATGCCCAGCGGAACGGCATGGTTTTGTGGGACGAAGTCTTCAATCTCGTCGCCAAGGACTATAAGGACGTCGAGAGCGATAAGATGCTCGTCGACGCCATGACGTGCCGCATGACTCTCAGTCCGGAATCTATCGACACCGTCGTCGCCACCAATTTACATGCTGATATCCTCTCTGACTTGGCTGCTGCGTTGGCTGGGAGTATCGGGATCGCTCCGACGAGTAATCTCGACCCGACGCGTAAGAGGCCCAGTATGTTTGAGCCGATCCATGGGTCGGCTTGGGATATTGCTGGTAAGGGCGTGGCGAATCCCGTAGGTACATTTTGGACAGCTGCCGATATGGTCAAGTGGTTGGGGAGGGGTGAGGCCGCCGACCTGCTCATGGAGGCTGTGGAGAACGTGTTGGGTCAGGGTGTCAAGACCAAGGATCTAGGTGGTAATGCTGGCACAAAGGAGGTTACGCAGAAAGTGTGCGATGAGATTCGACGCATTGGAACGGAGAGGGGGTTGGGAGCCAAGTCGAAGAAAGAGATATGAGAAAGGGGTAGAGAGCAGCTCAATATTGAGGCGAGAGCCGTCAAGTTTGTCTGGAATGTAGCACGACTGCCAGGCTATGCGAATCACTTTTCAATGGGAATATTATCGCTCGTCTTCCTAGTAGGCACTCTGCCAGGGTCGCGGTGTAGAGCTGTACAACTCGCCAACATCTTCTTTCTCTCCTGCTCTTCCAGATGGAAAGAAAGACGAAAGACTCGGCCCTTTCCAAGCGAGGCTACGGTCACGTGCACAAACAGCCAAGGCTCTTGGCATGCGCAACGTACATAAATAGAGCGCACACGGCACGGAGCTGTACTCAACGCTCTCTTCATCTGTGATACCACCCGGTATAGAAGGTCAGCCACCCTATATACTTGTATCTCTATCGAGTGCGTCTTTGCCTTGACCTTCCTACACGGGGTCGTGTCTATACGGTATGAGTGCGGTTTAGAGGTCCTCATCTCCTTGTCAAGGTACTAGTCAGGTAAGCAAAATCATCTCTTTTGTATGCTCGATAGCGTGATGATCCATTTTTAACCCCGAGATATTGTTCCATGAAGAACAAAACTACGCAACAACACTCTAATTTTTTACTGACGCCGTCTTTCACATTAAAAACCCCATGACCGAGTATGAACATGCGCTGACGTTTGTCACCTCAGAATAGCCTAATCGCCTCTGCAAAACATGCTTGCTGTCCTCCTGCGAAATGCTACTATGGCGCCAATCCTCCACCAGGACCGGTTTGACTTTGGGACATTGTGCTTCTCTGGGCAGGCTGTGTGAGTGGGAGACAGACAAGACCATGCTGAATAAACTAACCAAAAGCGCTCGTAAACGTTACGCAAAGAATTCCTTGAATTTCCGTTCTTCCTTTAAGGCCTCCTTCTTTTCCTGTTCGTTTAGGTGGACCATCTCCGCCTCAGAGCCTGCGATACTCGTCTCACCTGCTGGCTCGGCACCAATACCTTTGTTGTCCTTCCAAGTAGCTTGATATTGGCTCCAGAGATTCTCAATGGAATCACCGAAAAGGCTATGCCAGAACTTGCCCTCGTCATATTTTCCAGTCCCCATGAATGCATTCATGCGGCTAACGCTGCCTAATCCATTACGTTCTTCCAGCCACTCCAAAAACCATGCAGTCTTTTGATAACCTTCATCCCATGTTTTGCCTCTGTTTTCGGGCGATCTATTCCAATGCGGAGGGGCAAGGCCGGCTTTCAACCGGACAAAATCTGCTATGCCCTCAATGAGCCCTCCTGGTGCAGTGCCGTGGCAATTGTTCTGGTAGCAGTGAACCATTTCATGAGTGATCACGCCGGCGATCTCCTGGCGTAATCGAGATGAGCTCCGTGAATGTATATTGTGCACGTAGTCCAGTGAGAGGTGGATTTCCTTGTGAAGATCGTCCAGTGGCAGCCCAGTTGTATAGGCTACTCCGCCCATAGCTCGGAGAACCACTGTCACAGACCTGACTTTGGGAATGTCGTTCTGCCCGTAGGCAGTGTACAGATGAGTGATCACATGCTCAATGGCACGGGCCAGAAACAGGCCTGAGTCCAAAGAAGAGCAGGCAACCTGGGCGGCAGGATGGGTGACCTCATCGAGGTGAAGTCGAAGTACAGGCTTGCGACGGATGTGTGGAGGGATGGGAGCCGGCATGATTAGAGACGGTCGAACAATTCTCGCTGCAACGCGGCAACGCTGCAAGATTCAGGTAGTGATGGTACACGTTGAGTCGATCGACTGCGCGGAAAGTGTATTCCAATTCTGAAATATTCTTGCACGCAGCCAGTGGACGCAGAGCAATAGTGTAGAAAATCTTTTGCCGCCAGTAAAGCTCACTGGATGGGAGTCTCGGCCGCAGCTTGGTGTTTGG
The DNA here is from genome assembly GCA_024611085.1 of Exophiala sp. LBMH1013. NCBI lineage: Eukaryota > Fungi > Ascomycota > Eurotiomycetes > Chaetothyriales > Herpotrichiellaceae > Exophiala > Exophiala sp. LBMH1013. Next base: position 674,841 of record JAMFLB010000006.1, on the reverse strand, counting down.
TTTCGGTCACCGAAATCATTTGCAGTTGTAGAGGTAGCAGGGGCCGAGGGAGGATAAGATGCAAGATGCAGTCACACGGCGATCGAGGCTCCGCTTAGGTAATCCGCTTATCGACTGCCTTCCCAACTCTGATTGGCTTCCAGTCAACGTCCGTCCACTTGGGGCGCCAAGCCTTCTCCAGTCCTCTCCAAAACATCTGGAAACAACAACACCATCCATCCTCTGGCCGTGCTATTGATTTCTCTATACAAACATCCCAACGGTTCAATGTTCATCACCACCAGCCTCCTCACAACACACTCTTTCGCTGCCGCCTGATCAGGTTCTCACAAGGTATGTGCAAGTCCAGGTACTTATATCTTGCTTCTCGCCGTCTCCTCTCACCCTCTTCTTCTCTTCCAACATATCCCAAACATTCTACACCACTGTGCTTGCTATCACAGCTGTGCCGAATTCACCACACCTGCAATTGAAAAGTCGCGCTGCTCAGGCTCACTTCCATTGTACCCATTCACATTACCTCCACTCTGTCTTCTTCATTCTACTCTGCCGCGTCAAGTTCCCAGCCCAAGAAGATTCCCGCATTGGATCTCTTTGTGTGCAACTCATCGCAGTGAAAGCACTTCGTGCTGCGTTGCCAACATGGACTTCCGTATGCTGCGTTCTGTTTGTGCACTGTTTACTCTTGCTTGTCTGACACTCTTCCTTGCAGTCAAGAAGGTCGACAAACTCATCCCGGTTGCTGGAAAAGCAATCTACTTCACCATCACCGGCCTTAGAGCCAAAATGCTCGGCAGAACCTATGTTGACGTGCTCAACTTCCTCCAATACGAATTTACTCTTCCGGAGACTGAAGAAACATGGAAAAAACGACAAGATCTCCTTGCAGAACTCTCTGCAATCTTCGACAATCGTAAAGAGAACACTGTCTTACCCAAAGACTTTGTTGAACGCGTCAAGGCTATTTTGCCAGACATCGTCACCGCAGCCTCTACGGAGCGCACCACCCTCTCTGTTCAAGCTTGCAAAGTCATCTGCAATGTTGCAAAGCACCTTGAGTCACAGATCCAGCCGCAACTGGACATCCTACTCCAGCAGCTCATCGTCCACTGCGGTTCCACCAAAGCCGTGAACCAGAAAATGGCCAATGAGGCAGTCATCAGCATCTGCAAGCATGCTGGCTACAGCCCACGCCTCTTTTACCATGTTTGCTCTGCATTCAGAGACAGACGCGTCCCTCCCCGCACCTATGCTCCGGAGTGGCTTCGACTCCTCCTTGTGACTTATCGCACACAAATGGATAGGGAAAAGGATGGCGAGGCAGCTAGGAAGGCCATCTACCAAGGTCTCACCGACGGACAAGTCAAAGTCCGCGAGAACAGTCGTGCTGTCTACTGGGAGTATGCCACCTATGACGTGCAGGGCGCCCGCATGATCATGGGTGGTCTTAACCCCCATGCCCAAGCTGCTCTCCGTGAAGACTCTCACAACCCGGACAAATCTGCCGCTAAGGCCGCGAGACCGCCACGCCCAGACTCGGCCCTCGCGTCAATCAAGGCTCAGAACAAACAACGCTTGCAACAGCGTCGCGGCTTTACGCCGGCCTCTGTCAAGCCAGAAGACCTTGTCTTTGGCTCCTTGGAAGATCTTGATGCTGTTACATACAAGAAGTCTGCTCAAAGACCTGCCGCTGAAGCATCTGGAGAGAGAGCAGAGCCGCATACCCGCGAAGCTCCTCATGTATCTCATCAGACCGAATCTGCAGGAAACTCGCGTCATGGCCCTTCAGCTCATGCTCGCACCGTTACCTCCAAAGTGTCCAAGGACTTCCGGCACGACACTGCAAAAGACCTCAAGACGTCAAGCCCACAAGTGGATGCACGTCCATTGCTCTCGGCTCCAGTCAGACGAGGTCGCATCGTTGCCACTCCCATGCCCAACCCGACACAACGCCCAGGGTCTCGTGGAGAGGCCAGCAAGAACTCCTCCGAAGCCAGAGAGAAGCCACTCCCAGAAAAGCCATCTGGCCGCCAGACACCTGTCACATTCACAGCCACTGAGAAGGAGACTATGGTCTCCACCGTCAATCGTCATCGCAAAGCAACAAGCCGCCATGAATATCCTGTCAGACGAGACGACAAGGATCTTCCTGTTGCCAGCGGCTTACAGAACCTCAAGCGAAGCGGTCGACAGACTCCCGTCGTCCCTGAAGACAAGGCTCCGGCTGCAAGTCCAACAGTCCGATCCGCCAAAGCGGTTGAGCGGCCACCATTCCCTACCGTCGCTGAAGCCAAGGAGTCATCCGCTGCTCCGACAGCCGTTCAGCCCAAGAAATCTACTCGACCGAGTCCTGTCATTGCCGAGGATAAGGCTGAACCAGCCCCTGCTACTGCTGAGCCAAATCACGAGTTCACCGCTTCTATGCAGACCACAGAGAACTCAGTGCCGCCAGCTACTCTACCATTGCGTCCAGTCACGGCGTTTGCACAAGAAAACCATACCACTATTCCACCTGCTGAACGCGCCCCCGACAAGGGAACTGGTCGTCAACATGTCGCAGAAGGCAAAGAAAACACCTTTGTTATCCGGCCTCGTATAAAGAGATCGCCCACCACCTCACCGCGTCGTTCTCCTAATCGACCCTCCAACCATTCGCCCCAACGATCTCCGCAGCGCAATAGCATCGCGGCATCTGCAAAGAGATCACTTAGCACAGCCATAGAGCACCTCCGCCATGGCAATTTTGACGCCATGGGTTACCGCAGGCTTAGAAAGCTGATTGAAAATCACCCTGGGGTCTTGATCACCAGTCAAGCACAGTTCAACGATCTGTTTGAAATACTGATCGGCAAGCTGGCTTCCTTCGACGAACTCACCGAATCTCGAGAAAAGAGACTCGAAAGTCTCAGTCACCCTGCCTACACCAGACACACCATTATCCTTATCATATTCCTACTATTCCAACAATATCCACAGTGGCCGGAGCCTCAACCAGGCATGACTCTTTCGGCACTCCTCATCGCTAGATGTAACCACGGCTCCGGCTATGTCTCCGTCTTGCGAGCAATCGAAGACTCGGTCGAAATCCTATGTTCCTCCACACACAACATCCTTGCTTCCATCGACGCGGTCCTCGACACCCTAGAACAGATCGAATATATCATTACCACCAACGATCCCATCATTACCCCTATGTCTACTACCAGTATTATTTGCAACAGTCTGCAGAGTCTTGCGTCCGAGTTCGGCCCTGAGCGTCCACGCTTCTCCAACCGACTCCCCATTATTCTGGCGTTCGGAGTGAGGATTCTCTGCGTCATCCTTGAGCGTCTCGTCTCCAGCGGTCAAAGCCTGTACACCATCCAAGAAGACCGATTGGCTTCATTTGCAGAACACCTTCTCGCCACTTACAAATCTCTCATCAAACGATATGTCATGGAATACTGCACAGCCCTGCATGCCGTCATCAAACCGGAAAAGCGATTCTACCAGTACTTCAGCAATGAGTCTGATAGAAACCTGCTCCACTACTATGTTGCTGGCGCTTCCGGCATGGTCTACGGCAGCCTGGGCAACACCGGCCGAGTTGTCCTGCCAGAAGACGACATCATTATGGAAGACTACATGGAACCGGAGCCGTCCACCTTCAATCCAGGGTCGGACATGTCGGCGAACCTCAAGCTGCTTGAGAAGACGACAATGCAAAATGCGGTTGCACCAGGGCACGGCAACGAGAGTTCCAACGAGCTCACCGCTCGGGCAAGTCAAGTTGCAGCCTCGGAAGATTCGGGGAACTGGCAGATTCTTGGAACCACAGCCGACGACGCATAGGAGCCAACACGAATGGGAAGAGTGTGGAAGAATTGTATTAGTATTATCATCATCATCATCATTCTGGCTTTCACCGATGGCCCATTGGTCTTCATTTGGTGGCATTCGGGGTTATGACTGGGATGCGGGAGGTTGTTCTTTTTTTGGGAAATGCCCGGGGCAGGTTCATTGAGGCTTCAGGCCCAGTTGATGACGAGGTTTTAGGAAATCATCCGGGTCAGCACGAGTTTTGCACTATGCATCAAGGGCTATTATTAGATAGACATGCGCAAAGCATGAAATGCCACTATTGTGCATCAAGTTCTTTCTTGTCTGATTTTTATTCTCTTTATTGCTGATCATATGGAAGGATGTAGCTGCTATAAGGGTGACGCTGTATAAAGATATCAGTATGTAGTTGTAGTACGTAGTAGTAGTACGTAGTCACGACACTGGCGCGATCTCTGCGGTGGAGCGAACATTGTTTCAGAATCCGAGCTTGTCATGTCCGGCAGTTGTCCTGTACGTAGATACCTTGTACCGAGGAAGAAGACTGGCGGTGACCCTTTATTGTACAGAGTCCTAGATGTTAGTACAAAGTGGTAGAAGCACAGAAGGGAAGGGTCTGGATGACGAAGCATAGCCGCACTGGTAATCAAACCGTCTACGCTGTACCCCCTGACACCGATGTCTCGCATGGCAGAATGGCATGAAGCTTCTACGCAGTCCTGTGTATACAGAAAGGTGCAAGCAAGTATAGGCGTTTTCCGGTGCAAGGGCGAACCCTGTACCCGACTATGGCTGCCATTGAATGTTGAAGCCCGGAAGAGAAACTGGATTCTATCAAGCAGATACGATGTCTGAAACGACACCGCTCTGCAGGTGGCCTGAATTAATCTACGTACTGCACCTCTGTGCTCGTATAGGTGTTGATGCCCGTCGCTGTCGCTGTCGCTGCCGATGCCGACTTCACTCACCACGTGGAGACGGTCAGAGTGTGACAGAAAGGAAGGGCAGCGTGTGAGTGTGAGAGTGGTGACACGGCAGTCCACGCGTCTGTCACCCAATACTCCCTTGAACACTGTGGTGGTGTTCTAGTCGAGCCTGGCATGCTCCTTGGGATATAACATATAGTGCTTCATAGATCGAGGGCCAAACTACCTTATGGCCCGCCGATTCCAGAGATGAAACTGAGCGCAAAAGCAATCTAGACAACCAATGCAGCTACGGTACGGTGACTGAAGTAATCGTAATCAGTGATCAGGAAGTAGGAACTTTATGCGAGCTGGCAGAGTCCAAGGCTGGCCAGATCACCCGACGACAGCAAACGTCGCCCCTGAAACTCGTTCCTGTTCACTCTTTCTCCATCTTTTGAGGCGATCGCGGTGTCAGCTAATATGATCAGAGTTTAGCTGATGAGCAGATGGAGCCGTCGCGCCATTGCTGAAGAGAAGTTGATTGCTCAACTCGTCGCGCGTTTAGGTGCTTAACTATTTAGAGCCACTGTCAGGCTGATGAGGCCTAGTTGATGTGCCTCCTGTGATTGTTAGGCTCGACGCTAACCGGAACCGCCTAGACGTCTCCCACTTATAGGCACTCAGCATCCTCCTCATAGGGGATCCTACAGGTAAACTTGGAGGCTGTGAACCTGTCAAGGATGCCCGTCAGACTCTCTTGTGCCCCATCAGGGCCTTTTTGCTCGACCGCCCTCCGGCTCCAGCGTTAAACCGCCAGTAGCAGCAGCAGCAGCAGCAGCAGCCTGCCCTCGTTGACTGCAGCTCTGCCTCTTCCGAGTCCTGCATAATAATCAAGCAAGCAATCATCTATCGCACACTGCACGACGCAGAATCTCATCGAGAACCAGCACAACCAACCCACTTCTTCCGACACCCTTGTCCATACCAAGCACAACAACGTTCGGCCTTCTCTTGATGCGCCTCTTTCTTCCTCGCTCACCTTGAACAGATTTGCTGTACACACGGAACGTCACCCTCCACCGCCCTTCACAACAGGCCTACCCCCCGACAGACACGCCCTCAGCTCTCGCTGCAAGTGTCTGCGCAACCTTTTCACCCTGGACTTGTACGAGCTGACACCCTCGCCTTCTCTCGTTTGTTTGTCTAGTGCTTTCTTCACACCAACCGGTCAACGACGCGGGTCCGGCTATTCATCACATATTGCCGGTTTGCTGATCGCTTCCTCGTTCACTCTCCAACGAGGCTCCCTCCCCATCGAAGCCACAGCGACAGTTATCTCTGTCACCTTGCTCTGCTCAAGTTGTATCGAGGGTCGTATGAGATCGTGACCAGCCAACAAGAAGAGTGGGGACATCATACCATGCAATATACAAGTGTTGTGCGTGTTTGAAAGAGCTGTACAGAAAACGAGATTCTTCATGAACTGTCACTGGGTATATCTGGTGGATTAGTCGTTCGGCGTCGGATCAATTGGCACATACGTCCTCCATATGTCGAAAGACCACGCCCCTTGTTGAGTACACCAAGAAGCAAACCGACATCATGGAGACCGCCCTGGAGTCTCCAGTGCCTTTCCCGGAGTCACCAATGGATCCGGAGGACGTTCCTTTCCCCTGCAAAGGATGCGGCCAGGTTCGTTCAGCCATGTTGAATTTGGTTAAGGAGATGCTAATGGGACTACAAGATTCTGGAAGAAGGCAAAGCCTTTGAACTAGGTACACTCCTTTCATGCTCTCTGACACGTCTGTACAAACACTAACATCTACAATAGCTGGTAACAGATGGCACATCGACTGCTTCCGCTGCAACACATGCGGCACTGCTTTGGATTCCGATGCCAACCTCCTGCTTCTCGGCGATGGCTCATTGATTTGCAATAATTGCACATACAGCTGCAGCAGCTGCGGGAGCAAGATTGAGGATCTTGCCATTCTCACCGGAGATCAGGCGTTTTGTGCCAATTGTTTCAAATGCCGGAACTGCAAAAGAAAGATAGAAAACCTGAGATATGCGCGGACCTCTCAGGGCATCTTTTGTATGGACTGCCATGAGGCATTGATGGCCAGACGGCGCAAGAGAACGGCCAGAAACACCGCCCAACGCTCCAAACTCTCAGCAAACAATAGCGTTCAACTGGACAAATCTTTACCAGCGATACCACCGCCGGAAGCCAGGAAAACAGCCTATGTCCCTGAGGATCACTCGCCATACCCGGAGGAATATGTTGAAGTGCCGTCTGATGTGCCTTCGGTGGCAAAGACCGTCAGCGAGCTGCAGAGGGATGGCGACTCAAGACCCTCATCTTCGGATCAGAACCCTCCACAGGGTAAGTCATCCATCTATGTACCCTCGATAGTAGTCGTGAAGCTGACCACGGAATGCGTCTAGACATGCTCACCCTGCCATCAACAACATTCAGGAACAACAGGCATTCTATCATGTCTCAGCGCTCCGATCTATCTGGGGCTGGTGAGGAGTTCTTGATTCCACTCGCCTTTGACCCTACACCCCGATCATCCACTCAGTCCCCTAGTGTCTCCAGCCAGGTGACCCCACGCCAGGTCGACGAGAAACCTAAAGACTACTTCTCGACGCGGCCGACACCGCCTACGGCACAGCTGCCTGGCTCCAAATCGAGCACTTCAAGCCCTCATATCGCATACCAGGAGAAAGGGCGCCAACCGTCTCGAGATCTGGTGGAGCGGAGCCGATCTGGCGGTCATGCAAGTCGGGCCGGTTCTACTAACGCTTCCCCATATTCCTCCGTCGATCGCTCCTCTCGGAATGAAGGTTCACCCCGTTTGTCCCAAATAGCTCGTACAAACGATGCATCTGTGAGCGACAAGTTCAAATTGCAGGATGCACCCAAGTCCAAGAAGCTCGCGACATCTACCTCTATTTCCCGCTCAGAAGTTGCTACTCCCCGCGCAGACGTCGCTGGCGACTCGGTAGACCAATCAACCACTACGAAGACATCTGGGTCCGACAAGGGGTCGCCCTCAGACCCAGGCTATTCTACTCCTCAGTTGTCAAGAGACTCCAGTCCTCACAGCGGAAGTGAAGGCTCACCCCGGCCTCCCCAGCTGCCGGCAACATCTCTACTGCAGAACCCACCAAAGCGTGGCGATTCCTTGGACAGCGCAAAGCGAGGGCAAACCATCCCAAGGAAGGACCTAAGTTCTTCAGCAAACATCCCGTCCAGTCTTAGCAGCGCTGTCAATGGAAACATGTCACCGCCGATCTCATCAAGTCTCTCTACCGATCTTGCCAGAGCGAATGGCGGCAAGATCATATCCGGCCCTATTGGATCTCCCAGCTCCAGGAGTATCTTTGATACGGTTGATGACTCGATGAATCAGGCAGATCTTGCAAACTCCGGAAAGACAGGCACCGAATCCTTTGTCGACCCTCGTGCGCCGCCCCGGCCCCCGACTGACCATTCGAGATCGAGAAACGAATCAATCAACACGCTACAGTCCGAGAACCAGCGATTCTTAGAAGGACAGAAAGCCCTCGGGCTTCCGAGATATTCTACGGGTGGGGAATTCACCATGGACGAAGACATGGCTCGAATCATGGGCGGCGACGAAGCGAACATGCACGAGTCCTTTCTCAAACGAGTCTCGAACTCTGTTCGTCATGGCCGCAGCTACAGCGATAGAACTGGCCGTCTATCACGAGATCGGTGGCCTCGATCCCCAGCGCTGCCGACGCCGTCAATTGGCCAAGAAATCAGTAGTCCGAGCAGTGTATCGCCAGAGAACCGTGACGAGCTTGCTTGGTTTAAGAACGAGTTGCGACGTGAACGGCAAAAGACAATTGAGCGAGAGAAGCGGATTACGGAACTGGAAGGGCAACTCGACTCTGCCGCCGACATCAAGCAAGTTAACTCGGAACTCAAGGAGAAGAGATCGACAATCGTTGTGCTCGACACTCAGAAAGAGATTGTTGTCCGCGAATTGGAAGTCCTGACCGAACACCTAGCTCTCGCGAAACGCAGCGGCGAGCCGTTTGACGTCTCCAAGATGAGAAGCACCGTCCTGCGCGAGTTCGCCGAGGCACTGGAAAACTTGAAGAACTCATTCGCGCCCCAGATTGAAGAATCTATCCAGAGACGGAATGACTTGGTTGACGAAATCGCAAATCTGACTCAAATGAAGGACAAGAGCTTCATGGAATTCGAACAACTCTCCTCCAAAAACGCGCAACTAGCCGAACTCAACAACCAACTGGTGCATCAGATACAAGGGCTTTACAAGGCCAATTCGGGTGCTGGCCAGGCGGAAACCCCCAAGACTGCCACGAACGGACTTGGAATCTACTCTCATCACAAGGAGAAATCGAACATATCCTTTGACTCGAGAGAAGCTCGCAGCATGTCAGCCGACTTGAGCAACATGGAATCGGCGAGTACACTCCAAGCAACTGAGGCGGAGCCGATCACTGTGATCCAAGGACCCCAGATGGTCAATATTCGTAAAGGTCAACCCAAAAAGTTTGATTGGCGAAGAGGTCAAAAGGTTGCAAAGGGTGTGACGAAAGGCTTGAAGGGTGCTTTCTCCTCAACGCAGCAAACATACAGTCGAGATCTGCAATTTTCCGAAACTGGAGCATACGGGACTGCGCCGGTCGGTCAGGAGTATTCGACCATGTCCAAGTCGAACCCAGAGCCCGTGAAACAAGGGGGCTTCGGGTTTTTTGGCAATCAGAAGCCTGCGACCAAGCCCAATGGTCTGTACGCTCAACAGGCCAACACGAGCACACCTTCTCTTATACTCGATGCGAGTGCACGTAAGAGCTTTTCTCTCCCTTCACCAACGCCAATATCAATGCTGACATGTCGCAGATCTTTATGGCTCCGATCTTGAGCAACGAGCTGACTTCGAAAAAACATCCATCCCTTCCATCATAAAGAGGTGTGTCGAGGAAGTTGAAGCGCGTGGTAAGATCACTTCCAATGTCAACGAGGGTTTTGTGTATGCTGACGAGTCTCTAGGCATGGATGTGGAAGGCATTTACAGGAAATCCGGAGCCAGTTCACAAGTTCTGCAGGTCAAGGAGTGGTTCGAGAATCCTACTAAAGACTTCGACATATCGGATCCTGATTTCGACATCCATGCTGTCACTTCGGGATTGAAGCAGTACTTCAGACGCTTGCCGGTGCCGCTCATTACCTACGATGTCCACGACAAACTGCTCGACTCAACCCTCATCACGGACCGAGAAACTCGAATCGAAGCTATGGAACGAGCCTTGGAAGATTTACCTCGAATTCACCACGAGACACTGTGCTATATCATGCAGCATCTGGCACGCGTCGTCCAGCGAGAGAAAGAAAACCTCATGACTAGTATGAACATTGCCGTGGTCTTCGCACCGACTATCATGAGATCCGAGAACATTAACCGTGAGTTATCTGATACGAAGGTAAAGAACGAGGCGGTCATGTGGATGGTGGACAACTCTGAAAGACTCTTCGGGCTTTGAAAGGCGAGTGACGGGTCTCCAGGACATTGAATAAGGGCGTTTGGACGGGCAGCGTAAGGGATGGAGGAATTCCCGCTTTTACGATCATCAACCTTTGTGTACTATTTTAGCCAGGCTGGCGTCTTGAGGAGCTGGAGCTTGAGGAGCTGGAGCATGATCAGTTGCGGTTTGCTTGTGTGCGTATTTGCACTAATCACTTGACCGCTTGTCGCGTGGGAACACAGGTTGTGCACTGGCTGGAATGGGCTTGATTGAGAGTTGAAGTCGCGAACTCGTGCCAGCGTTATCAATGTGAGGATTTGTGAGGATTTGGATAGGAATGATCAACTGAGCTGTCGGAGGTCACGAATTTGCATCACCACTTCTCAAGGCACGTCTTCTAGATCCATGAATTGAGTTTGACAGAGTGCGACTGGGTCTATAGACTCAGTCAGTCAGAACACAATGAAACCAAAAGACAATGTGATGGAGAGGATATACCAAGCAGGAGAGTGATCTAGGTTAGGGGTGTTAGTAGCCTTGTCTTGAAACAGGGCCGGTGCGAAAGACACCTAATCAGGCTAATCGTTGATGATTGGCGACTCGATCTGTCACAGCCACAACCCGCGCATGCAGCAGGGCCTCCGTACTTCAGTACTTGACCCTGTCACTACAACAGGTAACATTGCTCGTTCAGCACTGCACTGAGACGACACATCTTGCAAGAAGCCCTCTACGCCAAGTGCCCAAGGTCCTGGCTAGACCGAAGTTGCGCGCAGTCGAATCTGTATAGGCCTGTCCACCCACGATGCGCGTGCAACCTCCTTACTCTTAGTCGTTGAAAGATGATGCCCTCCACCACCGTCTCTTCGCAACATGAATCAGCAACAACTCTACATCGGGCCTCGACAGGAGCTGCCGGTCTCCAATGGCGGCCGAGCAGGCTCTTCTGGCAGACAGGATGCTAGGCAACCTGTACCGGTAGAAACCAGTCAATCGCTCGCGGCGCGTTTCGAAGATGAGAAGAAGCGCATAATCGAGAGCTGCTTCCACAAACGAGACCCGGATGGCATGCAACTCGAATCATACATCACTCACGTCAGGGTCACCGAAGATGCCTCCTACCCGTCGTCGCCTCCTCCGCCGGACTCTCCCCCATCAAACAAGAAACCCCGGGTCATCCTGGTTGCTGTGCGCAGGTCGGGCAAGGTCAGAGTCCACAAAGCTCGTGAGAACCCTAACGGCACGTTCTCTATTGGCAAAACGTGGAGTCTGGATGAATTGAATGCCATAACCTCATATACGTCTATGGTACCAGAGACATCACAACAACAGATGGAGAAACAATGGGCAGCCAATACTGGCTTCATAGTCACGCTGGGAAAGCCATATTTCTGGGCGGCGGACACCGCGAAGGAGAAGGATTTCTTCATTGCCAGCCTCATCAAAATCTACCGGAAATATACAGGAGGCAGGATACCGGAGCTGATAGGCTTTGGCCAACATGAAATTGCACAGATCACTGGCATACAACCCTCCCAGAGCACTCCGACTCACAATGCCGCCATGTCCCCTGTTGTCCCGCCTGACCGGTCACGTCACCTCCCTCCTCCACCGGCTGTTCCAGTGTTAAGTGTCAACCGGCCACAGTCTCCATACACGGGCCAGACAACTCCTAGCGGGGATGGTACTCGCGTCGATTCAACAAACGAGAAAGAGCGCGGGTACCGGCATCAGGGTTATCTCGCAACCGCGACAGATGGCTCGTCGTCCCGGGGTGACGATCGTCCTGTTGGCAGGCTGGACCGTGACCGTGACCACCATTCGCACGAGAACCCCCGTTCCCAACAGCCGTATGGCGCTCGTTTCAGGCGAGACGATGGTCGTGTGCCATCCCTGGCTGACAGCGTGATAGCACCTAGTCCGCGCCCATCTATCAGTCCTAAAGCTTCACAGTCATCGCTTCAACGTTCTGAGCCATGTCTTGAACCGCCGCCTCTTAGACCTAATGGCTATGGGTCTGTGAAGCCAGCCGGTCTGGAGCACGCTGGGAAAAAGTTGGTACCAGCACCGAGCCAGGATTCGGTCCGTAGCGGTAGTGGAAGCGAGCCTTACAACAGCAGGAGGCCTAGCAATGCCGCCGCTGACCATAAGGCTCAGGAAGCCGTGCCCAGCATGCCGGCACAGGACGTGGAGCGGTCACTGGAGCGCAAGAAGTCGATCCCGGCTGTGTCAGACTCCAAACCTGAAGAGCTCGGCCCGCCCAGCCAGGACAACAGTACCTTCGTTACTCCTCTCGGGACGCCTAGTGGACTTCACGAGGACGAGCAGCCCAAGAAAGACGTTGACTATTTCGCCGGTCAGAAACCCCAACAGCAGGGGAAGTCCACTGAGAATGCAAACAGCGGTTCCGTCCCACCGCAGTCCACACATCTTCAGATAACAAGTGAGCCCATGACAGCAGAGCCAATGGAGGCACCGCCAATTCCAAAAGCCGAAGAAGAACATCGCCCGGGTCTGGGGCCTATGATCAAGAAAAAGTCGGAAAAGGATATTGCTAATCGATTCCGCAAAGCTGCGCTCGCGGCGACGGCTTTTCAGCCACGCCAAGGTGGCGCTGCTGCTCGATTGAAAGCGCTGCAAGAGAGGCAGTCGAACGAACCCGACGGCATTACTAGCGTGGTTCCAGCCCCGTTGTTAAGAGGCATGAGCACCGACAGCGCAAGAAGCGGTACACCCGACCTGGCAACTCCGGCCCACGAACGGAATCAACCTACACCTACCCCCAAACCTGTTCAGGTCGAACCCATTCCTAAGGTTAAAATCGAGCGCTCCGCGACTTCGGATAGTGTTGCAAGACCCGAGACCCCGGCGGTCACGGCTGCGTCAGTCGAGTCAGAAGGGCCTAAGCAGCAGAGAGCAGCGTCTCCCGACAAAGCACGGTCCCGGTCGCCACAAAGGAGACGTCGACAGAAGTTGGAGGCCGAAGTCGAGAAACATTGTGCAATACTAGGGATTGATCCACGGATTCTTGACGGCCGGGGAGCTGATTTCAATGAACTCCTCACCGAGTTTGGGTGGGAGGGGAGACTTCCGGGTCAGCAAAAGGTGGAAGATTTTGAGACGGACATTCGTAGGGAGATTGGACGTGCTCAAGCAAGTGGGTGGCTGGGCCACTTGGAACAACAGGAAAGTAAGGTTCAAGAACTTGCAACGGCGTTTGACAACGCCATCGCTGAATGCGAAGAGCTGGATGGCTTGCTGACGCTCTACGCTCACGAGTTGGATACTCTGCATGACGATATCGAATATATCGAAGCCCAGGGACAAGGGTTGCAAGTGCAGACCGCAAACCAAAAGTTGCTTCAGTCGGAGCTAGAGACTCTGCTGAAAACACTTACGATATCGACGGGAGACCTGCGGGCTCTGCACTCTGCACCTATCGATAGCGTCGATGGTGTGCAGGCAGTCGAACGGTCTCTGTCTTTACTCTACCGGGCCATGCTGACGATCGACCCCGAACTCCGTCAGAATAGGCTCCGGCAAGCCGCGGCCTCTTCGACGGATGGAGCAGGAGTTCCTGTTTATGCCGACGCCAATCTAGTTCAAATGCGGGCAGTGCAACAGAAGAAGGAAGAGTACAGACAAGAGAGTATGGCGTTCATCAACCGGTTTAACCAACATATGAAAGCCATGTTTCAGATGGCCGAGCAGCGGACCAGTGAAGAGAACGCGGCCAGCATATCGTCCGGAAACACCATCACACTCAATCTCCGGGCGTACAGTGCCTCACGTCAGGACCTTTGGATGTACCATGCGTTGATGCTGTTCGTGCGAGAAGTCAATCAATACGAATGGCAGACGTTGATCAGCAGCTACGAGATCAACGTCAAGGCTATTTATCAAGAGCAGTTCCGCGACTTCACAATGAGTCTTAGGAGGACTGTCCGGAAGCCTAGCGGAGAAGAACAAGAGATTCTGTTTACGCACCAAGAAAAAGAGAAGGTGGAAGAGTCTCTCACATCCACTGCTGCTCGAAAACTCACGGTGAGACGCGGCAAAACTCTCAAGACCAGCGCATTGAGGCAGTCTATAGGGGATAAGCGAGAGGGTAAACCAGAGGCATGGGTTGTGTTTGATACGGTGGTTGGACAGCAGACAACAGCCATTGCGGAAGAGCAGAACTTCATCGTGCACTTCTTCCACCTTGAATCACAGTCCAACGCCGATTTCGCCGAGGTGGTACAAACGCAGCCCCCTGAACAACGCAAGGTACCGGATTTGCAGGCCAAGCAATCCTACGATCCCGACCGAAACATGGCCAAGGTTGTCCAGGACACTACCGAGGGAATCTATGGCTTTTGGGTCAAGGACCTTCAAGCGCTGATTGACTGGGTGCTCCGGATGGATCAGTTACAAGGCGTCGGTGTCCTTGTTTCTCTCGAACAGTGTATGGCGAAGTACGAGGAGACGAATCAAGAGTTCATCACTCGGACCATGAGGGCGCTCCATGAACGGGTGATTGGACTTTTCCATAAATTTGTCGAAGAGCAGGTCAAAGCTATTGAGGAGACCAAAGTCAAGGTCAAGAAGAGGAAGGGTTTGATATCGTTTATGAGGGTATTTCCCGAGTTCTCCGCCGCTGTCGAGGACATGATCCCTCAGGAATTTGCGCATCAAGACTCGCTCGAAGTACGATTCATCGTCAATGATGCATACACCAAACTACTCAAGGCCATGTGGGAATCCTTGAGTTTCATCGCCAAGGACAACCCGGCCAGTTCGACTGCAGCGGTGCATTCCGCCGGCGCCCCAACAAGCGGAGATCCCGAGGACAAAGAAGCGCTGAACTATCATATCCTGCTGATTGAAAACATGAACTACTTTGCCGAAGAAGTCAAGACTCACCACAACGTCGTACTGGAGGAGTGGGCCGAGCGTGCCTCTCGTGACCAGTTGATGCATCTGGCACAATATGCCGACGCAGTGATCCGGCGCCCGCTCGGCAAGTGGCTCGACTTCCTCGAGAGCACCGAGGCTCTGATGAGATCGACCGACTCGTACGCCAGTATTGCGAACAAACCCAGCCATTCGCGAAGTTCGGCCAAGAAGATCCTTGCGACGCACGATGCAAAAGAGGTCAGGAAGGGGATCGAGACACTGAAAAAGCGGATTGAGAAGCATTTCACCGATGCCGATGATCCAAGCAATTCCAGTAACAAGGCTTTGATCGGTCGGGTGTTGGATGAGTGTGCCACGCGATATGCCCATGCTTATGATCGCATGAAGCTGGTGATCGATCGGGTGTACGATTCCAGCTTGGAGATTGATTGGCGCAAAGAGGATGCAGCTGCTATGTTTAGGAGGTGAAAAGAGCCGAAGGAAACGAGCCATGGACATGGACATGGACGCAGCAGTTTATGGGATCATCTCTGATACCTTTCCTTGCAGTCTTGCGTCTTGAGATTATCCTGGAAGCGATGGGCTGCTATTGCCAGTGAAGACAACCGCCTACCTAGTAGGTACATACGTACCGTTGGGTGTCGTAGGTCCGGCATATGGTAAAGACTTTTGGCTGTGGTGGGTGGGAAGTTGGAATAGCCAGCCGTTTTAGTACCTACCATATGTACCTAGGTATCTGCCCAACACAACATCCCCCGAGGGACTAGCACCTGCTGCTTCAGACCGCAGTCTCCTCCCTAAACACACGTAGACCGTCTTGTCGTCTGCGTTGATCTGATGATGTATGAACACTAGATTATCAAGTGGTCTGTCTGCAGGGACATGACATCGAAGTCTAGGTACCTACCAGGTAGGTAGGTAGGTAGTGGAGCAGAAGGCGTTGGGTAAGCTAGGTAGGTAACCAAGGTTCAAGGTCTCATGTATTCAGTTCGGGATGTACTGTACCTAGATAGAGAAAGCGTACCAGCTACTAGTCTAGGTAGGTAGCAAGACATCAAGCATGGATCTGCTGCAGTGTGAGGTAACCCATCTATCTACCTTAGTATATTGTTAATGGTGATAACAAGGCATCTCTACCTTACTATATTGACAATGGTGATAACAAGGCTCGGTGCTACAGGCGGACATCTCGGTCGAAACATTCAGGGTCCCGGCCGACGTATGGAGATAGTCATATATTCGGTCGAATAAATACCTAGACTTCTTCTTGATCCAATATACAGTACATCTGTCACGATATTTCCATGATCTTGCGTGACCATCGTTCTTCAAGTCCGCTTCCCTCAGCATAGAGTTTTAGAGTTCGCGAACACAACTGAATGACGGACGTCGGCCCCGTTCCTTGTTCCCTTCGAGTCTACGATTAGGTATTCAGATTGATAAGATAATCGCCCACCGCACAATCAGATCCGATCCGATCTGAGCAGAACTGATCAATCAATTCAATCAATCTGGTTCGTATCTTTTATCTGATTGCATCACAGTGAGGGGATCCACGATCATCGACTCGGAGTGTTCTATACCAAACTATTCACAGTACTCCAAACGAGTGATTCTACGTCGGAGGCATCCTATCTTACCTGACTTTGCAGTCCTGTACCTAGGGTATAGCACGCAATACTGTACCAGTCCCGCCGCTACGACAAATACAAATACTAGGGACTCGGACTGCCTTGCCTTACCTTAGGCAACCAACCTCACCTACCTATTTACACAGTACTCCGTCACACAGTACTCCGTCACACAGTACTCCGCACGCCGACTGCGCCTGAACTAAGGTACATCGTACCTTACCAACCCACGCGTGGC
This sequence comes from Exophiala sp. LBMH1013, assembly GCA_024611085.1. Lineage (NCBI taxonomy): Eukaryota > Fungi > Ascomycota > Eurotiomycetes > Chaetothyriales > Herpotrichiellaceae > Exophiala > Exophiala sp. LBMH1013. Next base: position 657,817 of record JAMFLB010000006.1, on the reverse strand, counting down.
ATACGTATTGAATACACCTACCTACTTTACCTTATTACTACGGCAGGACTTTGCGACCGTCCTAACGTCACCTCTACTGAAAAAAAGAAGAAAGAAGGAAAAGAAGAGAGTTGCGCCTAGAACAAAGTACCTACAGAGGAGGTTCAGAACCAGGCGCAAGCCGAAACAGAACAGCCTCGCGTCCAAGTTTGATCTGACTTGACTCGACAACGTACGTACACTGGTCCCCCGACAACGACGCAACGGCGCAATCGGTTCAGGCTCCTCCGCAGCCGTTGCTGGTCACAATGTCACTCCTCCGCAGCGTCAAAGCGCTCATGTCGCATCACTCCTCCTCCTCCTCCGACTCCAACTCCAACTACAACTCCGAAAGAGCAGACCACCCCTTCCGAACGGCCAAGACAGAAACCGACCTCTTCCCCGCGACCCGGCCGGACATTGACGGCGAAGAATGCTTACACGACTGCACGACCTGCACGACACACTACCCGAAGCGCTTCTCCATAGACGAGAGCGACAAGCTGTACGGCCACGTCAAGGGCTGGAACACCCATCTGATCGTCGGCACGGGCAAGACTGATTGGGTGCGCGATGTGACGGACGAGAAGGGGTCCGTTATGCAAGCCGTCGGCAGGGCCGGGTTGGATCGCGCGAACGGCAAGCTCATGCTCAGCGCGAGTAATTTGCCGCCGAGGATCCATGGGGACGCTCACCATGATGGCGCATACGAGGCTGAAGAACCCGGAACTAGTGATTGTTTGTTGTTGCCTGCTTGGGTGGTCGTGGAGAAGGTCGCACCTAGTAAAGTCGAGGGATTGCTCAGACAGGTCGTCGAGAAGAGTCCTACGAATACGACGCCTCTGAGGAGAAGAAATGGGACGGCGACGGCCGAGGCGACCACGCGTCGATCGGAGAATGGTCATGCAAGTCCAAGTCCATTAGGCTCCACATCTACAAAGAAGCAAGGAAAAGAGAGAGAGAGAACGGAAGAGAAAAGGATGGTGATGGTCCCGAACATGATGACAATAATGGTATGGCTGGTGCGTCGCAGCACGACAGTGACTCGCTTGAACCGCGAACCATCCCCGCCTCCGTCTCGTCGTCTTTCACAATCCGCCCGATCCCTTACGATTACCTGATTCTCATGTGCAGCCATAAAACTCGCGATGCACGCTGCGGCCAGTCGGCCCCTCTGTTGCGCAAAGAATTCGAACGCATTCTTCGCCCCATGGGATTGTACCGCGATATGCATGACGACCGGCCCGGCGGCGTCGGTATATATATTTCATCAACCACGTCGGCGGCCACAAGTATAGCGCCAACGTGCTGATTTATCGACGCGAAGGCCAGAAACGGGACAACTCTGACCAAGACCTCGACGGTGCTCCGCTGGCCAAAGAGGCTGTGCAGTTGATCTGGTTGGCCCGAGTTAGACCGGAGGATTGTGAAAATATTGTCCGATACACGGTCTTGCAGGGGAAAGTGGTCAAGCCGCAGAGGCAGTTGAGAGCTGGGTTCGATCGAGAGAAGGGGTTGACGAGTTGGTGATCAAGGTACAGGAGAGGAAGAGTGGTTCGTTCGGCCATGGGGACAACGGGACAGAAAGGCTTCGATACGGCCATGGTGATATGCCGCTGGTGTACAAGGTAGACCTGAAAATGCGGTTTTGAGAAATGCGCATCGCGGCATGATAGATTGATTGCAGTAGAGGCATCCTGCATCCTGCGAGCATATTAGATTTAAGACATGACACCTCCCAGGCAGCATATCAATGGCGCTGGATTTGAATCAAGAACAAAAATCTCGGAAGGGTCTGAGCTGAAGTCTTCTTCTGTAGAAGGGTCAATTTTTTCTGTCAGTAATTGTCAACAGTCAGGGGTTATATTTTTATAAACATTAACATTTTCAGAGAGTTTTCAGTGTAATTGTAATGTAGACAATAGTCTTGGTTTTGCCCGGTGATCATTCCTCGACGAGGATCACACCACGCCTGGGAATAAGACGTCTCCCTACACACCTTACGGCCCGCCGAACTACAAACCCCGTTCGAAAACCGGAACTCGCCCCTCCGGAGAGAGGCAAGCTACAACGGCTTTGTCTCAAGGTGAGTTCAAGGCGGACCGGTCCTCCACTGAAGGAGGACGAAAAGGTCTCGGGTTGATCTCAGTTCTGTCGACTGGGAAAAAGACATTAATGGAGGTGCAATAATATCTCCAGGCGATGAGTCGAACACGTCGCAACAATCAACCGACCACTCCTGTAAAGGAGGAAGGGATCGTTGCGACACAGAACTGTTTGTTTGATGGGAAAGAAAGGAAAGAGGAAAAGGAAAAGTTCCGAGGCGAGGTTGAAGATGATGTTGATGCCAAGATTTCAGACGCGCTAGTTCCTGTTCAGTAGGTGCTCATGCTGCTTTAAACAACTATGCTTTATCGTGTCTATCCTGTTGAAGTTTTGCTAACAACCTGCGATGGTATATGACGGACGTTCCATCTTTGCTAAATTCGGGTAGGTTCGTTATGGTCCTACAGCTTTTTGGCCGCTGGCGGGCAGCGTTAATCCGGTCACCATCAGAGCCGAACGATCGATCTTCCTAGTCGTTTCTCCCCTGACCGCTTCTGGACACCATCACGATGTTGTCTCTGCCTTGAGCCCCCTCTCGAGCGACATCGGAAATGGCTAGACTTGAGCACCGAAGCGAAACCGTGACAGTGGCTGACAGAGTAGGCGAACTGGGATGCTGTATCCTCGACAATCATCCCTGCATTTTGGGACCATCAAGGCCGATGAGCGTCCATGATTGAGCGGCTGATTTCCGAAACAGAGTAACTGTGCCGCAAGCATAAGGCTCGACAGGATCAGGCCCTGGCTGTCGTGTCCGGCGTACTCTACTTCTTCGCATCTCGTAACATCAAGATCTCGGTAAACTTCCCATCAAGGACCACGACCCTGTCCACTTCCTTGAAGCCAAATTTCTTATACACTGGCACTCCTGGCGGACTGGCTTCCAAGTAAATCTCCTTCCCTTCTCGATCGGACAATTCAACACCGAACCCAAGTAACTTCCGTCCGGCGCCGCGCCCCTGGTGCGACGCATGGCAGCACAGACAAGCCAAGTACCAGTACTTCCGACCCTGCATGATTTCGTACTTCCTTTTCCTCAGCTGGGGAAAGAATGTCTCGGCAAGTTGCATATCACCTCCATTGGGACATAGTGGCCCTTCCTGCTTGGTGGTTTCGTCGCAAGCTTCCCACTTTGCATAGGCGATGACAGGGCTCCCGGGCAGATCTGTGTCGACAATGCACATGACGTGGCATTTGGGATCTGGAATGTCCTTTCGCAAGCCGTCTACCCAAAATGCTCTAACGTCGGGTACGTCTGGGAAGCATGAGGCCATGATCAGATCCCCTGCAAAGGCAGAGAAGAAGACATCGCAAAGCGACTTGATGTCGGATTCTTGCGCCGGGCGTTGAATTAAAGGCATGCTGATTGATGTTGGATGGCAACACAAGCGAAGACTAAAGGGATTGCTTAACGTGGCTTCTTTCTGGCGGTTTAGACCTTGGAGATCAGGCCTGATCCTTTTTTTGTCTTGATCAACTCGGTTTGACAGGATTATGCTAGCTTGATAGCCGTCGTTGGGGAAATCCTGAAACGTGACTTATGATCACAAAAGCCCAATAAGGCAGTTGTTATTGTAGCCTTTCTTGCATGACCCGCGTTGTCGTTGTCGTCGGTGGATCCGTCGCACAAGAGCCCACTATACCCAGTTACTTGATTAGGACGAGAAGGTTGATTGGTGCGCTGCATATCTACCTTTAGCTTTGCATCCAGTACGTATTTGAATATGTCAGCCTGGTAGGTATTGTAGATAATGGTTTCCATTGTGTCACATAAGAGCTTACGGATCTAAGCACTTACACTGAGTCCGGGATAGGTAAGGTTGTCTCTTGTGATACAATGCTTCAGCCACAAGGCGCTAGGATCTCGGCCTCCCAGATGATTGCTAGACCCGTGTCCCAACGAAGATGCCCTGCTACAGTGGACTATTCGACACAGATAAATGGGGATGTCAATTTCGCTCCAGCCAGACCCGAAAATCCTCATAGAGCGACGCGATGGTGCTGTATTCGTTCTGCCAACATTTCTGGATGATAGGACCCGCAAGAACACCATCTGTAGATGGCAGATCTTCACTTGTCGGCCACTCCCCCCTTGCGTAGTAATCGTAGTCAACGATGAACCATGTGGCAATGGAGTACATGACGCAGCCGAGACGGAGAATGTCGACTCGTGATTCAGGGTCGGCCGCACACTCTGCGTCCATATCGGCATCCAAGGCAAAGAGCGCGCCCTTTGCAAAATCAATGACTTTCAAACAGTCCTGGTCGACGACAATGTTCTCGAGCTTGACGTCTTGGTGAAGCACTCTTCTGCTAAAGATGTAGTGGAATGTTTCCACCAGCGATTGTATCCAACCAATGCGCAATGACTCGGGTGGTGGCTCTTGGTGCTGAATGTACGCGTCAAGGTCGCCCTGTCTGGCGTATGCCAATTTGATAGCCCCAGTCTCCGGGTCTGCAACCCCAAGGTACTTGATGATACCGTCGTGGTCGCCCAGACGCTCGTAGATCTCCCTTTCTATCGAGATCAGCTCGAGAAACTGCTCGTTTTGTATTTCACGGTCAGGAAAGAGTTTTGGATGTTTGACTATATAGTCGTCGTCGGTTAGGCATATCACGCCGGACCACCCGACCCTTATACAGCCCGGATGCTTGTTTTTTAGTACCTCATCCTCCTCCATTGAAGAGGGTTTAGCTTTTTGATCCGGGGTCGGGGCTTTGGCAGAGAACAGTTCAGCCTTGAGCGAGCAGGAGCCTCAGGAGTCACGACTTGGGATGTGCGGTCAGCGTGTTAAGGTGGGTCAGAGATCATGCAGGCCAAGCCCGACCGACGTTGTTTCGTCTGTTGGTTTTCTGTGCAGAAGACATCAAGGCTCTCACAGCTCAGACAACGCCACGATGTATTCGCCTGCTAGCTGGGCCCCCCTGCTATTGAGGTCATCCCGAAAGGTTGCAGCAACCTTCCTACCTCTCTGGCTTATGTCTCCCAAGGAAAGGGGAGATACGTCCAGGGGTCAGCGCAGCAGTGGAAGCGGGGGACCCGGCCTCCTAAAGCCTTATTCCGACGACGCACTGTCTGCGATATGAGACACTTCATCATGAAGTATCCAGACGAGAGTCAAGACCCTCGGCCATGGTGTTCCAGAGGTCCGGTTCTTGAAGGATCCAAACGATGCCAACAACTCCGGGATTGTGCACCATACACCTTGCAATCTGTGCCGTAGTATGTTCGAGCGATAAGCGGTGCATACGGTATGACTTGGAGCAGATGGCTAGGTATTGAACATACAGGACGATTATAGGACGTCTAGCAAACCAAGGCGTCGCTCTATCTAGGACGAAATCGGGCCCCACAATAGCTGTCGTATAATCCTCGTACTTTATCGACACCAATCCTCAATATCTGCTGTCTTGTCGCAGATGAGGATTACAGCCTTTCAAGTTCGCCACACGGCCTCGCTTGCATCCCACTCAACTCAACATGGTTTGCCTCTCGCAGTCCAGACCATGAGTGCAGATAGGTACCCGCTGTCCGATTCCATGTCTACGTAAACCCGTTCCAGGTTGTCTATATTCGGTACCTGCCTAAACAGGCAGGAACCAGGAAAGGGGATTCGTCGACGGCTGGGTGGATCATTCATTGAGCTCGTCTGTCCTCATGCTAGAGCCTTATCATCTGATCTCCAGGTGTTCACTGTTCACTGTTCATTCTCGCGTAGCTTTACTGCTAACCTTGGTCTTTATTACAATTTCAGTGTCAGTCAGATCCCTTATATTGGCCCCCAACAGAACAGGTGTCTAAGTATCTCCCGCGCACGCCCATCACTGTATTCTTACAACCCCTTGAAAAATGGCCTCCCCAACCCTGCCACCCGGCGTGGCCAAATCGATTGAAAACTCCAAAGCAGAGTATCGACGCCTAGGAAAGTCCGGGCTGCATGTCTCTGTTCCCATAGTGGGCTGCATGTCCATTGGCAATCCCGAATGGGCAGACTGGGTTATCGGGCCCGACGAAGCATTGCCCTTGTTGAAAGCGGCATACGACAGAGGTGTCAATACTGTGAGTCGAGTCCTCATTCAACCACTCACTCCACCGTATCTTTTTGCCATTCATTCGCATTTCGCATCCATGTTGTTTCGAAACTAATATTGATGTTGATAACTTGATAGTGGGATACGGCCAACATCTACTCGAATGGTGACAGTGAGCGAGTGATTGGACGCGCGATCAAGGAATACAACATTCCACGCGACAAGTTGGTTCTGATGACCAAGGCATGGGGTGTCTTGGGCGAGGAACAGTTCGCCGCATACCCCATCATGGACCAGTTGAGGACCAGCAAGGATTATGTGAATCAATTCGGTATGAGCATTGAGCAATGACTTTCTTTACCCTTGGGTTTGCGCTTTCGCTTTCATGATATACTGATGCGGGTATATATTTGCAGGACTGTCGCGCAAATCCCTCATCAAGGCAGTCGACGGCGCCCTCGAGCGCCTAGGCACGACATACATTGATTTATTCTGGATCCACCGATTCGACCCCTACACGCCGATCGAGGAGACGATGGAAACGCTGCACCAGCTCGTCGTGGCCGGCAAGATCCGCTACCTCGGCGCCTCGAGTATGTGGACGTACCAGTTCGCCATGATGCAGTTCTGCGCCGAGAAGCACGGCTGGACCAAATTCGTCGCCATGCAGAACTTCTACAGCCTCCTCTACCGCGAGGAGGAGCGGGAGATGAACAAGTTCTGCGCCGAGACAGGCGTCGCGATCTGCCCTTGGGGTCCGCTGGGTCAAGGCAAACTTGCTCGTCCCCTTAGTGCCCAGGGCAGCACGAAACGCTCCGCGGGCGGCGGTGGCGGCGGCGACCCCTCGAGTACCCGTAAGGAGTCCCTAGAGATCATCCGGCGCGTCGAGCAATTGGCGCAGAAGAAGGGATGGACTATGACTCAGGTGACGCTGGCTTGGAGCTTGAAGAGGATCACTAGTCCTATTATCGGCTTTAGTAGTGTGCAGAGAATCGAGGATGCTTTGAGTGCGCGCGGCAAGGTCTTGACTGCTGAAGAGGAAGCTTTCTTGGAAGAGCCCTATACGCCGTTGAATATCGAAGGGCATTTCTAGGAGCTGGACCGATAGGAGATCCAATAATAAGACAAAAGTTGCCATTCAATATAAGACAAAAGTTGCCATGCAATATAAGACAAAGTTGCTAACAATATAAGACAAAGTTGCTAGCAATATAAGACAAAAGTTGCATTGAATAATATTTCGCCTGCATTCTATGACCATGTGCCTTCTCTAGACGTTGCCCAAGCTCACTTGTTGGAAGAAAGACCATGTACCTAGGTAGTTAGTTGCATCTTAAGCAGCCGATTAGGCCTAGCCGCCTAGGTTCCCTGCTTTTAGTCAATCCGCAGGACCGCATTTTGGCTTCAACGCCCGCAGTTGGTTCTGAAAGTGATTACGTCGTGAAAATAATGACGAATAATCAAGGCATGAAATTGACATTCTTGTACATGGCACCCATCCGACAATATTTATTGAACTATGATCAAAGGAGTGACCACTGACTTTCGTGTAAATCAACGCCCTGCTGGCGCGTCTGTCTCACTCTTGACTGATCGTCTACACCTTGACGTCGAGTTCGATCCTGTCAGCCCAGTTACAGAAACACAACTCCTGTTCTTCCTAGACTCGACGAAGCTAGTCTTCAATCTGTTTCCCAGACGCCGGGACATTATGGCCGAGGTTGTGGACGTCATCGTCAAAGACATACTTTGAGAACTGCCTCGTCGGCACGCGAGCGTCAAACATGGTATCCAGCTCTTCATACGTGCGACCTTTGAACTCAGGAAAACCAAACCAGACCCAAGCGATACAGGGCAGAGTGACGCCGAAGTAGACATAGCCCAGTTTGCCTCGCATGTTGCCATTCTCCGGGTTCATGGCGTAGGGGACGCCAATGACAGCGACCAAATTGGCGACAAACTGCATGGTGGTGGCGAAGGCAATGGTGTAGCCGCGCAGTCTGGCCGACGAAGCCTCACACAGGATGATGTAGGCGACCGGGCCGATGGTGAGGTCGTAGACAAAGTTCCAGATCAACAGGATGGCGCTTTGGGCCCATTTGATGCCCGAGTTGGAGTCGTAGCTCGGCAGCACATCCAAGATGCCAATCAAGAGCAGAGCAAACGACAAAGTCATCAGGCCGTACAGGTAGATCTGGCGTCTGCCGAATTTGGCGACGAGCAGCCACGATAGACAGTTGCCGAGGAAGCCGACGCCGAGCACACCGCAGCCCATGCCGAATGAGTTGGAGGTGCCCAGGCCGGCGAGCTCGAAGAAGTAGACGCAGTAGCCGATGACAAAGGCCGTGCCGCTGAAGACTTGGGTGCAGAAGGCCATGGTGGAGATGATGGTGCGCCGCCGGTTCGAGCCCTTGAACATGTCCATGAAGCGGGCTTCGTTGTGTTGGGACGCTTCCAGTTGCGTGGTCAGGATGATGTTGGCTAGTAGGGTGTCGGTGTCGATCTCTTTCGTGGTCAGGCGGTCGAGCTCGTGGCGTGCACGTTCTGTCTTGCCTTGTCGTGCGAGCCACCATGGCGATTCGGGAGCGAAAAACACGCCGATGAAAATAGCAACAGGGAAGAACCATTGACATGCGAACGGGATGCCGTAGCTCCAGCGGTCAGGGCGGTTCTGCGTGCCTGCCAGCACTCCGCTGCAGATGAGTTGGCCGGCGACTTGGAAGATGTTGATCGAGGCGGTGGCCACACCACGCAGCACTACGGGTGTGATTTCCGAGATATAAGTCGGCACCACGACAGAGTAGCCGCCGATGAACAGGCCGTTGAGGATCTCGGCGATCAGAAGCTGCACCTTGGACTGGCCTGACACCTGGAGAGCCACCGACACCATGGAGCCCACGCTGCACATTCCCAGCGTGAGTCGACGGCCCCAGCGGTCGAGTGGCCATCCCATGAGGTACGAGCCGATGATGGCTCCTAGAGGAGCACTCAGGTTGAAGGCCGATTGCCATTGTGCCGGGACCGTGTAGGATCCATCGTATGGATGGCCGTACTGTTTCTGGAACTCCGGGATGGCAATCAGCGTGCCGGTGAGTTGAGGATCAAAGCCGACCATGACATTGCCCAAGCTGAACAGAATGGTCCAGATGATGGCGGGCGAATAGACTCGCAGAGCTTGCTTGATGGACAAGGTGTGTTCCAAAGCCGTGGCATCACGGGCTTGTTGTAAGTTGACGATGCTGCCTTCGTTGAGCGAAAGGACTCGCTGGACAATGTCTTTGGTTTTATCATGTCCGTCCACCACGGATTCTTTGCGTTGAATATGCTCCTCGGTGCCCACTCCAGCGGCATTGAGCTCATCGTGGCCGTGGAGAGCCATGTTTGAAATCTGCTGTAGTCTTGTCAGTAAACTGTCCCAAGACTGGGGGGATGGATGAAATGAGCAAGAGGTCTTCTCACTCTATAAAAAGGGTATCCCCTTTCCTGTATTCTTTTTCTTGACAAACTCAGGTCTGTTGCTATCTTCACTTACAGGATGTGGACAGACAGGAATATAGAAAGAGAGTCCCTTGCGTTCTTATGAGGCTGCTCCTGAGGCAAATCGTATGCTGTAAGTGTGCACACAAAGTACAAGTCCTTATCTACCTGTGGAGTAAGTTGCTGAAGTATGAGGCTCCACAATTTCCAGCCGTCTAGACAATAGGGGTGGCCACGACTGCCTGTGATAAGTGCATGGATTCTAGCCAAAGGTTATAGCACCATCTTGATTGTGAATTGCTCAAATAGGATGCCATACTCGACATGGTCAGCAGTTCAAGTGTTAAGCGTTGACATCTCACTATCATTCTGGATATGATACCTCCGCCCCTGAAATCGCCACGTCTGATAACACAGAGAGGTGGCAATATCGTTCAGTGGTTCCCTTCTACGGCAATTACCGTATTGGGAATGCATTGGCAACCCTGCCCACCCAAGTCCCCAGTCAATGTTGATGTTTGCAGTAATGGGCATGGAGCCAAGTTCGAAAAGAAAAAGAAGTGGTTCTCAAGCCTTGGGTTTCCCATATATTGCCTGTCTCTTTACACCCGTACACGTACACGTACACTACAGAACCAGGTGATCAGATCGGTCATATAGCTCCTGCATATTCATTCAGTCAAGTCGACGAGAATCAGAACACCAGCAAACGACCAGACCGGTCATATATCTCCTGCATAGGTATTCAGCCAAGTCAACGAGAACGAGACCACCAGCAAACGATCAGACCAGACAAGATGGCTACAATGGACAAGGTCTTCGCAGGCTACAACAGCCGACAAGCCGTTCTCGCTCAGAGCACCAACCCCTACGCAGCAGGCATTGCCTGGGTGGCCGGCGAGCTGGTTCCTCTAGCCGAAGCCCGCGTGCCCCTTCTCGACGAGGGCTTCATGCACAGCGACCTCACCTACGACGTCCCCTCGGTCTGGGATGGGCGGTTCTTCCGGCTCGACGACCACATGGACAGACTGGAAGCCAGCTGCGCCAAAATGCGGCTCAAGCTCCCTCTCCCCCGCGACCAAGTTAAAGACATCCTGGTGGACATGGTGGCCAAGTCCGGGATCAAAGACGCCTTCGTGGAACTGATCGTCACGCGAGGCTTGAAGGGCGTGCGCGGCCACACGCCCGGCGAAGTCTTTAAGAATAACCTGTACATGTTCATCCAGCCTTATGTCTGGGTCATGGACCCCGACGTCCAACCTGTCGGAGGGGCTGCCGTGGTTGCCCGGACGGTCCGCCGCATCCCACCGGGCGCTTTCGACCCTACGATTAAGAATCTCCAGTGGGGAGACCTGACTCGTGGGCTCTTTGAGGCGGCCGACCGAGGTGCTACGTACCCCTTTCTCACCGATGGCGATACAAACTTGACGGAGGGGTCCGGGTTCAACGTCGTCTTGATCAAAGATGGCGTCCTCTATACGCCTGACCGCGGCGTTCTGCATGGTGTGACTCGCAAAAGTGTGCTCGACGTGGCTCGCTCGCTGGGTATCGAGGCCCGTCTGGAGGTGATTCCTGTCGAACTCGTCTATGAAGCTGACGAGGTCTTCATGTGTACCACTGCCGGAGGGATCATGCCTATTACCACTCTTGATGGAAAGCCCGTTCGGGACGGAAAGGTCGGCCCTGTCACCAAGAAGATCTGGGATGGATACTGGGCCATCCACTACGATCCGGCTTACAGTTTCGAGATTCAATATGATCGGCCCCAGCAGAATGGCGCAAAGAATGCCAAAGTGAATGGAGTCAATGGACATGCTTGAGAGTGTGGTTGGTGCAGGAATATACTCTATACTCTATACTCAGCAGAGAGGCGTTATGTGGAAATCAACCTTTTCACTGGACATAGGCAGTATCAAAAAAGGTTCAAATCTCAAAATGCATGGGTTCCGGTGTGCAGATGCAGATGAATAGTAACACCAGCATTGCTACAATTACTGGAGCCATCACCATGGCTGGGCACTCACTGGGCAGGGTTGCATTGCATGGAAGGTGATGGATGGACACCTCATATACATTTCAGACATGTCCCTAGCAAACAAACAAATACAATGAATGCTCCATTAGCCGAAGAGAAACTGCATCGTAGCGACGTCGCCAGCTTTCCTCGAGTTGGACTTTGCGTCCAGGAAAGATCCCCACCAGACCGGGTCGCCATCCTCAGATGACTGTCGAGTCCAATACTCCTCCAGCAGGCTGGAGACACTGTAGAACATGCCATAGCGACTCCTCGCCCCCCACCAGAGACAGTAGGCGCGAACAGTATCCCGGAGATCTTTATCTCGTGCTTCGGCGCCGGCCAGGAAGACAGGCAGAAGAAGCTGCTTCTGCACTTGAGACGTCTTGCGGCAGTTGCGCGAGTGCTCGAAGATTTTGCACGCAAGGGGCAGAATGGCCGGCGGTCGGCGATGCGAGTGACGGTCCCAGCGAAAGACCCGCTGGATGTAGAGAAGTAACGCATACCTCCAGGCTTCGGCGCAATGATAGTCATCTCGTCGTCGTCGATACTCTTCCTCGTTGTCATCCTCCTCCGAGGTGTTTAGAGCTGGTGTACTTGCGTTCTCATCCTCGTCCTCATTTCGGTCTTGATGGCTGCTGGCCGCTGTGTGAAGCTGTCCCGGCGCCTCCTCCAGGCCGTCTTTCCACTCCAAGAGCTGCGTTTCGATCGCCAGCACCGGCTTCATATCAAACGTCAAGAACTCCATCGACTCGGCCACCTCTTTCTGCCGGGCTAGTCCAGCAAGCCGTACAAGAATTACGAGAAGCTCCGTCGGGCATCCGGTTAGTTCGTAGAATGACCATCCATCGGCTTTTTCGTTCTGGACTAGATGCTGGAAATAGGACGAGCTGAGCCTTGTACCTTGCCGCGAGATCAAGGCTAATGTGGCATCCCACCTGAGCAACATGTCAGGTCGGCAGACAAGTTAGTTGGAATGGGAATACGTACCACACCAGCATGCTGGCCTGCGAGCGAAGTCGAGGGTTGTTGAGCGCAGAAGGCCCACCCCATGCTTCAAAAACAGTCACTGCTCGCCGGATATGATCCGACCAGTTGCCCAGAGCAGATATCGTACACTAACATAATGTCAATTGACTCCTAGGGCCGAGAATGGGCGCCACTTACATCCAGTGTCATTAATATCAATATGGATGCCAGGAGGCAGGAATTCTTGTTGCTTAATTCCCCAGTTTGCAGTGCTCGGCTTAGCATGTCGTACGCTTGAGAGCGTTTCTCTGTCGCCTCGGAGGACTGTCCGTTGCCAACATTGACTTGATGCTGGGAGGAAAGTGCAAATATCGAGAGAAGCAGAAGCTGGGAGTCTTCAGGGACAAAGCCCCTTATCCGGAACGGATTCAGGGCCATATCTGAAGTTAGAGGAAGAACACACAGATCAGTGTCGTCTGCGGCAACATTTCAGTCAGTCAAGTGATCGTGATGGTACTTCCTCTTCCGGTTGACAGGTACGCACAGTATTTGAGCAGAATTTCCTGCTGTTGCGCCCAGCTGATATAAGTCGAGAGTGAAAAGTTGCTGGGCGAAGCATCGAGCATGGTCGGAGCGCTGTCCGATTCCATGTTTGGCCACCGGAAGGATAGAGAGTCATCCAAATCAAAGGTCAAATTCGACGGTGACAGGACTATAGTCCCAGGATGCCCTGTTGCTGTTTCCGAGTCGGTGGCCACGGGAAGGTCACTGCCACCATCTGCTGCTGGGCCAGGCTCGATCTCCAAGGATGTCCACAGTTGTCCTGGGCTTGGGAATGGGAGTGGCAGGTTTCGAATTGACAGGTCTCCAGAGTCATTTTCTGCGTATACTTCTGATTGAAAGTTGTCGAGGAACGAATCAATGTTCACCGGGGTGGTGAATCCAGCTTCGTTGCTGAGATCAGGATGTATTGGTTCCGGAGGCTCACTTTCTTGTGCATTGAGTGGACTTTTCGCTTGTGGAACGGGTGTTTTGCGTGTCTTCTTCGCTCTGCGACTGCGAGGTCCAACGAAGCGAAAGGTACGAGCATTTGCTGTGGTCGAGACGGCCAGGTTCACATCAGCGTTGTCTTGTTGACCAGGTGAAGTTGACGCCTGCTGCTCTAGCCTTTGATGACGGCGTCGGGATTCTTTGCCTGAGTACGTCCTGCATTCATGCCATGAAAGGGTGGTGGCATAACCACCGCACTTCAAGCCTTTGTCCAAGCACGTCGAGCAGTAGGGCCGCTGTCTCTCACACCTCCGATTCCTTGATAGGCAGGTGTGACAATCGGTTGGCGCGAAAGCAGCAAAACGTGGCCGAGTTGCCCCTTCTCCGGCCATCGCGCTGGTGAGCAACGGATAGTACAGATGTAGTAAAAGACAAGGCGTGGCTGGATCGGGTCATGCGATAAAGGATGTGAGATTGAAGGCAGGAAAGATGCCTCTAAACAAGCCCACGCTAAGTGCTAAAGCCTCTGTGGACTGACGCGACAGATAAGCCGGCTCAACAATTCCAGTGGAATGGGTCCTGTCCCTTGGGTCCCACTAATTCAGATGTCCCTGAGATCTGGCAGTCACCATATTTGATATTTCTGGCCCTGGCTCGACCCCTACGGCAGCCAGGCTGACAGTACCAGCCTACCAGGTCATCAGTAACACATGGCACTTGCGTATATCTTTCATTATCCCCAGACAATCCGGGTGGAGTCAGTGCTGCCCTGCAGAACTCGAGCAAATCCAGCGACATGGTTATCACCCAGATCGGGACTAGTGGCTCAGCCTTCTCATGTTTTCTGAATCGAGTAACTTGTTTTGTTCTCAATCAGCCTTGCGAAGACTCGACATGCTTCACGGCTGTCATGCGATACAGTCTTCTTTCGTAAGATGATTTGGTGCCATGTCGTTCTCCTCACCAGAGAATGTTGGAACTACGTCGCTGAATTCCGTACATTTTGTGGGTAAGAGGAGCCACTAATTCAATACTCCACAATTACTTAGGGAATTATTCCCTTTCCAGTAACTGCCTATAAAAGAGCTTGATCTGTCATCCATCTCACTCACTATCTACAGTACGTATTACCGACCTTATCTCAGTATACCGTGTCCGCTTGGGCATCGTAGAGGTCTCTTCGAGCAACCAATCACGGCAGAGAAAAACCGCTCTACGCAAATGGACCGTCGACCTTTCGAGAAAGGGCGTGCTGCAGGAGCCAGCCATTCCCAACGACATGGCTCTACCGATTGCTTTACACGTACCATACACTATCTCAACCCTTACACAGCGGTGAGACACAGCGGTGAGACACAGCGGTGATACACAGCCATCTAGGTAGTTTCAGCGTCAATTCCTCATCCTCCGATTGTCGTAGAAGATAGGAATGGCGACCGACAGCCTGCCTAAGGAGGGCTACCCAGCAGAAGTTATTGGCTATGCTGAACCCTGGATAGTCAGTCCAGGAGAATCGGTCGCAATCAAAGTATGGAGGGTTGAACCCAGCTGAAGTCTCCTAAGCTGATGACTTGTACAGATCTCATGTACAGAACCAGAATACAAATATCGCACTGTTCGCTTGATCCAGGGTATTGACCTTGACCACGCCCCTAAAAAGGTCGAGGAAGAAATATCAGCGATCCCTCGAGGTCGACGGAAAGGCAGGTTCCAAGCAGCTCGTCCAGGATCTTACGCCTATGTCTCAGACTGGGGTGCACCAGTTGGTGGAAAAGGCCTTCAAGTGTCTTTTTACATGCAGCCATGGCTTCTCAATTGCTCTCATCCCCAGACGTTAGTTTCGACCTTGGATGAAACGACACATACCGGATTCGCCGTGGTGCTGAACAGCAAAAGTTCTATCGACGTGTGCGTGGGAATCGACCATACCAAGATCCAAGTCGTCGAGACGGGGCTCCGGCCCAAGAAGAAGACCTGGGCGAAATTCAGGCTAACGATCCATGATCGATCTATCCAGGCGTCTCTTACACCAAAGGCATTCAAAGTCGAACCTGTACCTCCTCGCACGGCTTTCGAAGGGCAGCTGGCCGGTGAACCATCATTGTACGAGATAGGGCCACTGTTTATTGCAGCGGGTCCAGCCACAGAACCTGAAAGGTCGTCGGGACAGCGGGCCGTCAACTTCTTCAATGGCCGTATCGACAGTCTGACGTTGAAGACAGGGGACGACAACCCTGGGCCTGTTGTTCTCGTCAAATACGACTTTGCGCTCCAGATGTCGACCGACACCATTGTCGACGTGTCTGGGCGTGGCCATCATGGTGTCCTGATCAATGCGCCAACTCGAGCGGTCAAAGGACACGATTGGGACGGGACCGAGTGCGACTGGACCAAAGCGAAGTACGGCTACGGGGCCATTCATTTCCATGACGACGATTTGGACGATGCGGCATGGGAGACCGACTTTAGCATCACGATTCCCGCCAACGCCCGGTCCGGCGCGTACGCTGTTGAAGTGGAAGCCCTCAATGGCAAGGACACGGACTGGGTGACGTTCTTTGTGCGGCCTACGTCCTGGAGCGCCGACAACTCGAACAAAGTGTGCTTCGTCTTCTCTACATTCACATACCTTGCCTATGCCAATGAGCGTCTGTATGACACGACGCGCGAGAACACGGCAGACCTTGGCCCCGGGTTCGATATCGACAAGGTGCTGAAAAGCAAGGAATTCTACAAGATGCAACGTCGGCTGGACCTCGGATTGTCGTGCTACGACCGCCACACGGACGGGGCGGGCGTGGTCTTTTCCACGTCGAAACGGCCCATCCTCAATATCCGCCCGGGCTATATCATGTGGGGATTCTCGCGGCCACGCGAACTCTCCGCCGACCTGATGATGATCGGCTACCTGGAGCGCGAGGGGATTCCTTACGAAATCGTCACGGACCATGACTTGCATCTCCGTGGCGTCGGCGCCCTGAAAGGCTTCAACACCGTCATCACAGGCTGCCATCCGGAATATCACACGAAAGAGTCGTTCGGGGCCTACGCCGAATTTGCCCGAGGCGGCGGCAACCTGATGTACATGGGCGGCAATGGGTTCTATTGGGTCAGTTCCGTCGACCCTGCCCGCCCGCATCGACTGGAACTGCGGCGCGGAGACCGCGGAGTCGCGCCGTTCGCTCTGCCCGGTGGCGAGCACGTCTCCAGCCTCAATGGGCAGCAGGGCGGCCTGTGGAGGTCGCGAGGCATGAGTTGCAACACCCTGTTTGGAGTCGGCTTCTGTGCCCAGGGAACCGCGCCGGGCGTGCCCTACAAGCGCACCGATGCGTCCAGGGATCCGCAGTTCTCCTGGATGTTCGCCGATGTCAAGGGCGATCTGATCGGGGAGCACGGCTTTGGTGGTGGCGCGTCGGGCGACGAAATCGATCGATACGACGTGGGTAATGGAAGCCCCGAGGATGCTGTCATCTTGGCCGCCAGCACCGGCCACAGCGACGACTTTGGCATTGCGACTGAAGACTTGACCTTTCCCGCCCTCAACACCCTCGGCACCCAGACGGCCCTGATTCGTAGTGATGTCGTCTATTATGTCGGTGCTGGTGGTGGCGCTGTCTTCAGCGTAGGAAGTATCAATTGGTATTGCTCGCTAGGTTGGGATGACTACGACAACAATGTGGCAAGGTTCACTGGGAATGTCATCAAGGGCTTTTTATCGGGAAAGCGATGACTAGACATATAGAAAATGGCAGTCAATGTATCTTGTTTCCTATTGACCTATGAGGTTTCGAGCTATGCAGTACCGAGCACTAGAAGCGGCAATTCTGGCTCAACACCCCTAGGGGCGTGGCTGGTCGACGGAAAGGCATCTTGCCTCACATGAGCTCCATCATCTAGCTCAAGTCGTTGACTGGTCGTGTGCAAGTTGGCTTTTCCCAATGTTGATCTGTGCAAGTGAAGGGGTGAGAGGTAGATAGCAGGACACTGTGAGGCTGCTGTACCGTATAAAGCTTTCCTGCCTAATACGGCAATCTTGAGGTTCCACAGCCCAGACCCCTGATAGTGGAACCTGGTAATCAATCAGTAAACCATTCGGAGTCGGTCAGTCCACCATTCTTTTATTAGTCCACGCCGAAATGTCAATTGGCAACTCTCCCCGGTTGTGTGATATCCTTTGTGTACACGTGAAGGCGCTTTACTAAACGGGTACAGCACTTGCACTTGCCAAGTCCCAGTATAAAACCAAGAACGACAATCGAAAGGCGGGCATTCAAAAGGCGTGATTGAACGAGCACTCAGGACAACCAAGGACACCAGACGTACTAAGATAGGACTCTTCAGCATTCACAAGTCCTTGGCCGATCAGCCTGTCCATCGGTCTGACGCCGTGAAGCTTGTGCAGCAACGTCAAGCTATTGGCCATGGCGCAAAAGAATATTGTCGTAATCGGGTATGTTTCAGCCTTGCCCGGCGCCTTTTTCTACGCAGCATCAGCCGGCGCCTAACAATAGGTTCTTCAACACTTTAGGGCCGGAGTCGCCGGGTTGACAACGGCTTTGCTATTGTCGAGGAATCCTGCCTACAAAATTATAGTGGCAGCGAAACATATGCCGGGAGACTATGACATTGAATATGCGTCTCCCTGGGCTGGCGCCAATTATATGCCGTACGTTCCGTTTCGCCCCAGTTGGAATCAATGCTTTTTGGTTTCAGATATGTTTGATCTGCGTCGAGCTCGCTAACAGAAACGCTCCTCTAGTGTATCTGCCCCGGGCACAAAGTCGGCGGAGTACGAGAAGGAAACGTGGGCTCCTCTAGAGGATCTGGCGAGGAATCATCCAGACGCCGGAGTCCACTTTCAAGGTATGGCTGAGGGGGAGGCGTGCTGCATAGGTATGCAGCCAGTGCAACCTTTGCTGATGGCGGGCAGAATGTCAGATCTACAGTCGCGCAAAAGATGCAGGTTCCGCAACTGCCGCCTGGTTCAACGCCCTGCTGTCGCCCGACGCATGGTTCAAGGACGTGGTACCTGATGTAAGTCCGCCACTGCTGCCACTGCCAGTGATGTCTACAACTACCACATACTCACAAGTGCCACACAGTTCCACCAGCTGCCCAAGAGCTCTCTGGGCCCCGGCATCAACGCGGCGACTTCATTCACTTCGGTGTGCATCAACACGGGCATCTATCTCCCCTGGCTGGTCTCGCAGTGCCTGAAAAATGGAGTGGCTTTCAGACGAGCGGTGTTCAAGCACATTGCCGATGCCGCCTCGCCAAGCCTTCACCACGGACAGAAAGTCGATCTGGTGGTGAACTGCACAGGTCTCAATGCATCCAAGCTCGGCGGTGTCGAGGACAAAACGGTGGTGCCTGCTCGAGCACAGATCGTCATTGTCCGCAATGATGCCGGCAAGATGATTGCCACGTCTGGAACAGACGATGGTGATGATGAAGCCTGTTACGTGATGACAAGGGCTGCGGGAGGAGGCACTATCCTGGGGGGCTGCTATCAGAAGGGAAACTGGGACTCTCAGGTCGACCCTAACTTGGCGGTTAGGATCATGAAGAGAGCGGTGGAAATGTGCCCGTCTCTGACCGGAGGGAAAGGCATTGAGCATTTGGACGTCGTCAGGCATGGTGTTGGCTTGCGACCGGTACGCGAGGGTGGCACTAGGGTGGAAAAGGAGCGGATTCAGGGCTTTTGGGTGGTTCACAACTATGGTGCTGGAGGAGCCGGTGAGTATCACGTCCACGTCCCTGAGAACTGCCATGACTTGAAAGACTGACGCTTTGGAAGGCTACCAAAACTCCTATGGCTGTGCGCAAGCTGCCGCCAAATTGGTGGATCAGGCTCTGAGCCCTTCCGCCAGATTATAGCTGGACGAGACTATCATCTTTTCTTTGGGACTCTCCGAGACTTCCCCAGACGTTCTCCAAGACATCGCCATGGTTCTTTTCCATAACAGTATACCCTTTTCCCCTTGTGCTCAGATACACAGTACACTTTTGGCACCGGTACTCGCGTGTTATGCGCGATGTACTGAATGCTGGATGCTTCACACAGGCCGACTAATGTACCATATTTCACGCCAATCCGACGGTTTATGAAAAGTACCGGCCCCGCTCGAGGTCGATTGACTGATCAATTTCATAGCCAGCAGTGTCGATACTCGCCGAATCCATGAATTTCTTTTGATTCTGGTTAAGCTGTTGTACCTAATATTATAAACGAAAGCTGGTGGACTCTTTGGCATTGTAAGTGGACGATGATAGGTTCGTGCGAGATACTTGGGGTGCAGGATTTGAAGGTAGGCCAGTCTGTGGGAATGACCAATTTTACTGCCGGGCTGAGAGGGCAACCATCTACATTTGGCGTCGAACTCGTGAACACGTTTGGGGCGCTGCAAGAAGGCGAGAGAGAAACCTCGTTTGAAGGGGGTGAGAACTAGGTAGGAGCTTCTTCATAGACGTCAAAAGCGGCGGCGCGCCCAGCCTGCGACCATAGCCGAAACTGCAAGACCGCCTAAAGCGAAGACAGGTCTCGTTGTCATTGATCACATACGAACATGTGAGCTTTGCTTCGATAATGATCGCTCCCAGACTTTTAAGATGTACGTACTATGTACGGAGGGACGTGTATGTACCTACCTACCTAGGTAGGTATAGATGCGCAGTGACGAAATATAGGGGAATGACTAATGGCCAAGACTGGAGCATATCACGTGCCAGTCATATTTACGACTATCAAATCTGCCACTTGCCTGCGGTCCGGAGTCCATCTCATCACGCTCAGTTCGCCGCATCGCAGTGAACCCAACAGTAACACGCTTGAATCCCACCTCTCCCGGAAGCGTCGGTTTTGTCTGCTGTCATCATGGCGACCCCCGACATTGAGCAGATGAACAAGCTCCGCAAGAGCTTGGGCCTGCCATTGCTGAACGTAAGTGGACAACCTCCACCATCCTCTGAAGGGCCAACATTCAAAGAACATTCTGCAAGCGACGACAGCGACCAGGAGCCGGCGTCAACCTTGGAGACCCGAGAGGCCGCGGGTTATGAAAACTACCAACAGTTACGCGAAGAAGAAAGAAGACGTCTCGAGCGTGAGAAACGCAAGCAACAGATACAAAAGGCCCGAGATGCCGCAGCCAGAAATGCCAAACTTGAAGGCAAAGGTTTAGGAGATGTGGATGACGGGGCTGATTTGGACGCCAAGACTTGGTTGAAGACCCAGAAAAAAAGACAAGCCCAGATCGAGCGTGAACGGGCAGAACGGTTGGCTAGAGAGCTGGCGGAGCGGGAACGAGAAGCGGCCCTGGAATACTCCTCGAAAGACCTTGCTGGTGTACAGATCGCGCATGAGATTGGCGAGTTCGAGGATGGTGAATCTGAACAGATTCTGACCTTGAAAGACACGGAAATTGCCACGGGGGGATCAGAGCGACCAGGAGGATATCCTTGAGAACGCCGACCTTGTTGCGAAAGAGAAGCTTAAGGACAAGCTCGATCTTAAAAAAGAAGAAGACTGCCTACGACGTCAACGATGACTCGGAGCAAGGTATCTTGTCGCAGTACGACGAAAAGAAGCGCAAGGCGTTTACTTTGGACGAGAAGGGTGCGTTGCAGGAGCGGGATGCTAAGCGCCAGCACATCGGAGACGTGCTCAAGAACACCGTCAGTCTCGACATATTGAAGCCCGAGCCCGTTTCGGACTATATGGAGATTAAGATGAAGAAAACGAAGAAGACCAAGAAAACATCCAAGAGGCAACGGATCGCCGACATTGATGATGATGAAATCTTCCCCGCACAGAGCGAGGCCAACAATGGTGATGCCATGGAACTGGATACCGGAAGGCCTGCTCTTCCCAAGCCGCGGACCACCGAAGACCACTTCCACGACGACGATGACTTGGCTAATGCGCTTGCTAGAAACCGCATAGCCGTTTTGAAGAAGCAGAAACGAAAACCTGAAGACATCATCAAACAAGTCAAAGAAGAAGAGGAGAGGTCCCAGGCCGAGGCTCTGGAAGAGGCTAATGGAGGTTTGGTGCTTGACGATACCACTCTGTTTCTGGACAATTTGTCCTCGCGACCGAGGGAGGAGGAAGAACCCGAAAGGAAGGTCAAGAAGTCGGTTGAGCAGCCAGATGAAAGCCCAGCTGAAGCGAAACCTACGGAGGAAGATCATCCTATGGGTGAAGCCTATGCCGGGGTGGAGAATGAAGAAGAGCTTCTGGACAGACTCAACCGTGCGCGGTCTACACTGAGCCCAGACGTCCCACACACCGGCCTCGACGAGGAGAAGACACTTGACCAAGGTGTGGGAGCAGCCCTTAGCCTTCTACGGCAGCGTGGTATCCTCAAGGAGAGTGATCCCACCGACAAGACCGAGCTGTACAAGGCTCGACAGAAGTTCATCATTGAGCAACGGCTACAAGAGGCTGAGAATGAAAGATTGGCTCGGATGCAACGTGAAAAAGATCGACAGTCGGGAAAACTGACGGGCATGTCTGTCAAGGAACGAGAGGAGCATGCTCGATGGCAGAACACCCAACGTGAGCACCACAGTTCGATCCAAGCCGCTGCCGCCTTCAACCGCGAATACAAACCCGACGTTCAGATCAAGTATGTCGATGAGAATGGCAGACTGATGAACGAAAAGGAGGCCTTTAAGCACCTGAGCCATCAATTCCACGGCAAGGGTAGTGGCAAGCTGAAGACGGAAAAACATCTCAAGAAGATTGCGGAAGAGAAGAAGAGAGAGGCCGCCAGCATATTGGACAGTAGCCAGTTGACAGGCATGAGCAATGCCCAGGGGACTCTGGGGAAGAAGAACAAGCAGGCTGGAGTGCGGTTGGCGTGAGTGGTTCGTCCAATGTTCCAGCAGGGGACTCAACAGCAAAGCACGATGGCTTGTGCTGCACACTGAAGTTATGGGAGTCTCCTCTCTCCTCTCCTTCACGCTACCTCGCAAGCAGTTTCTAGCAAAGTGGAAGAACCGACCATGTGCGGCGGAACGGAAGTTATAAGGGTAGGAGACCGTTCCGTGTGGTACTAGTACGTAGTGCGCTCGAAAGGAGATTTTCGATCCGCCCGCAGCTACTGAGCTGCCAGCCTATCTAGGTATCTTTCCGTAGCTGCTAGCTGAGGCACCTAGGTGCATGTTAGAAGAAGCATGGTGTCCGCAAGTTCAAATACCTAGGTATGGTACCTACCTAGACATACAGAATACTCCATGGTGTATCCCAAGTTACAATAGCTTTTCAGATGGGAGCCCATCATCCTACCTGGAGCAAAGGTATGCACCTGAGAAGGCAGATAGGTCCCTTAATTGTATATTATACACAGAATAGGAGGTGACTACCTAGGTACTTAATAAAGCGCCCTGTAGCCATGTCGGAGCTCCCCCCGACACGCGCCCCGAAACGCCGAGTGGTGTCCCCTGACATGTGTAATAATAGCCGTACAAGTATTTACCGGCGGCACCTGCGCCTTTTGGAGCTTCCGATACCCCAACCTTTGGCCCGTTTTTTTTCCTACCCTTACTCATAATTCTCCCTTTGTCGTTGTTGTCGTCGTCGCAATACCTAGGTAGTTGACTCAACATCTACTGTATCTCTTCTCACCTTTTCACCTCGTACTCCTATATTTCTCTCCTCCTCCTCTGAGCTGGTCCTCTTCCATCGCCCTCTCTGTAAACTAATTTCTCGCATTCCCAGCATCCGCATCATGCTCTCCGCTCTCCGACCAGTCGCTCGCTCGGCCATCCGGCAACGGCCCACGCAGGCCATCCGCATCGTTAACGCTTCGACATGGGCGCACGTAAAGGAGGGTCCTCCTGATGCCATCTTGGGTATCACTGAAGCGTTCAAGAAGGACTCGTTTCCTGAGAAGATCAACCTGGGTGTCGGCGCATATCGTGAGTACTACACATACTCTGAAAACACACCACCTCTCAATATCCGGCGCTGTCACGATGCATACTGACAATCTACGTAGGCGACGACAAGGGTAAGCCCTACGTCCTCCCCAGCGTGAGAGCCGCCGAACAAAAGATCGTCGGGTCCAACCTGGACAAAGAATACGCCGGCATCACTGGTGTCCCAAGTTTCACCAAAGCCGCCGCCCGTCTCGCCTACGGCCCAGACTCCAAACCTTTGGCAGAAGACCGTATCGCCATCACACAGTCCATCTCCGGAACCGGTGCGTTGAGAATAGGCGGTGCATTCCTGCAGCGTTTCTACCCTGGCGCCAAAACCATCTACATCCCAACCCCGTCCTGGGCGAACCACAAGGCTGTGTTCTCCGACGCGGGACTCGAAGTGAAACAGTACAAGTACTACAACAAGGATACGATCGGGTTGGACTTCGAGGGCATGGTCGCCGATTTGAAAGCTGCTCCCTCTGGTTCTCTTATTCTTCTGCATGCCTGCGCCCATAACCCGACCGGTATTGATCCCACTCCCGAGCAATGGCGGCAGATCAGCGACGTCGTCAAGGAAAAGGGACACTATCCATTCTTCGATATGGCGTACCAGGGCTTCGCGTCTGGCGACACCGACAGAGACGCATACCCGGTCCGTTTGTTCGTCGAGCAGGGCCACGGTCTGGTCCTAGCCCAGTCCTTCGCCAAGAACATGGGTCTGTACGGTGAGAGAGTTGGTGCTTTCAGCATCGTCTGCGATTCACCTGAGGAGAAGAAACGTGTCGACTCGCAGATCAAGATCCTCGTCCGTCCCCTGTATTCGAACCCTCCCATCCACGGTGCCCGCATTGCCGGCGAGATCTTGAACAACCCGGAGCTTAACAAGCAGTGGCTCGGCGAGGTCAAGGGCATGGCCGACCGCATCATCGAAATGAGAGCTCTGTTGAAGAAGAACCTCCAAGACCTGGGCTCAAAGCATAACTGGGATCACATCACCAACCAGGTAAGTCTGCAATCCACCCTGTTTGCCAGGACAGTGTGTGCTGGGATACGGAGGACAAAGTACTAATCTGATTTCCTTTCCTGTTATCTAGATCGGCATGTTCGCATACACCGGCTTGAAACCCGAGCAAATGGACGCCTTGGCCAAAGAACACTCCGTCTACGCAACCAAGGACGGCCGTATCTCCGTGGCTGGCATCACGTCCGGTAATGTCAAGAGACTCGCCGAGGCGATCTACAAGGTCACCGGATAAAAGATTGGATCTCCAAGAAAACGTGACTAGGTGCGAAACAATATGAAAAGATATTCGAAGCAAAGCTTGGGATAGGACCAGATACTGCGAGCGCAGCAGCCAGTTTGGCGCATTTGGAAGTGGCGGAGACTTGCTCCTTTTCATATCTTTCTTGGATGGTGAAAATGGCAAGGTTTTTTGTTAGATGCTTGATAGCAAGTTCCGGAGGTTGGTTGGCTAGAGACAAAAAGCCTTTATGATTCGAAAGAGCTTTTGGCATATGGAGCGAGTTGACTGCATGATAAACGCCTTCGCAATCAGGGTAGGCTTTGGCCAATCCAGTCCCTCGATCCCTGACCTAGATGGTAGATGGTAAAATAGACAATTGATCTCTTAGCCAGAAACGGCGATAACAAGAGTAACATACTAGTAGGTCAACGACTATCTCATGTCGGAAGTATACTTCCGAACGTGACAATGTTTTTGATGCCCCAAGGCCCGTATGGCTTTTCGGCTATTGCCACGCTTTTCTTTCTCCCTTCACCGCTAATTCGTTCTAGGGAGACCCTTACCTTCAAGGTGGCATGAGGCGTATGGCCTGAACAGAAGCAATGTCTCGGCGGCACCATGCTTTGAAGTCTAAACGACCTATGGATGCGACGTACCATGGTGCGAGTCCCGGTGACAGCTGAGGTGCACAGCAAATGTGACCTTGCAGTGCCGCAACACTTGCCTTTCGTTACTGTATTTGAAGACTCATGATTCGCTTCCAAGTGAAATGTTGCTGTGGCTCCTTGCGACAGTGGCATGGCGAACGTGGACAAAATGTCCCAGGAAGCCAAGCTGGTTGCTGGAATAGGAGGTGGACTCGGACAGGGAGCATGCTGTAGGTTGACATCATTTGCTGCAGGCATTTTGGTAGTAGTAGACCCCTGTTCTTCGGTCTCCATCATCTCAACAGCACCAGAGACTGTCTGCATGAAGGTGTCTTGGTAGAACAAATTATCATGACCGCTGGCGGCAAACCTGGCGTTCTCCTTTCCACGGCGATTAACGCTGCTGTTGCTCACTGTTCAATTTGAGCTGGATCTTGTGCTCTCTCTTAACTCCCTTCCCCCTGAAAAGAAGAGATCCTGGCCCTGACAGATTGTATAACGTCACTGTGCAGCTCAGGTGGCTTGAATTGGGGGCTGAAACCCGTGTAGCAAAACGGCAAGCTGCCAGCCTCAACGTCTCCCTTGTCCGGCATAGAGGTCAAGGATCATTAGGACGATTGGATGAAGTCAAGACTTTCCTCTCACATCTCCCTGTAGTTGATGCTACCAACAAGGCGAGAGTGTCCCCTGTTGGAGCGCGATGTCAGGAGCAGCATGTAGTGGGGTGACCATCGCAGGAAATTGTTTGGTTGTTGAAAGCATGCAGTCAGCTTCCCAATTCGTAGAGTATCAACGTCGATCTCTCAGTGTCTTGGTGTAGTGCGTATGGACCTGAGCGTGCAAAGTCCTGCTTGCTGGCATTAAGCGTAGTCTGCCTCTAACTTGCTTCTGCAGAACCAGCCTGTGCCGGCTAATCTCGTCCCAGATGCGACCGCTTCCGGCGCAGTGAAATGCCCACGGTTATCGAATAAATTGCTGGCTTCACCATTCGCACCTCCTGGGTCGGCATATCCTAAACTGCAGTGTGGTTGGGAGCCAGGCGTCAAGTGATGCAGTAGTCCCTACATAATTGTCCACTTTGTTGACCCCACGCAGTGAGCCACTGTGGACGGTACCAGTAGTTGTTAAGCTTACCAAGACAGATAGCAGATGGTGGACGTAGTGGTGGTGCCGCCGGATGGAGATGATGGAGAGATGAATCGAAAGAGAGAGATCGAATCCTACTGCTGCAGTCAGCCGTATCTGAAAATCGTCTATATCGTCCAGGAATCACGAGACGTTTGCAGATTTCTCACTCTTCACGTCCGCCCAAGTCATAAGGAGGCCCGGCTCAGCCTGACTTGCTTCGAGGGGTTTCGAGGTGACTACTGGTGATGGCCCATCGAACAGATCAAAGGGTCCTCGCTCCTTGGCCGCCGCGTGCCACTCTCAACAACGGGCTCAGAACGATCGATTTGCTGGACCCCACTCTCTGCTGTCTGGAGTCTCAATGGGATGGTACTCAAACCAAGTTGATCAGCGACAGCGGAGGAAGATTATAGGTTGATTTGTTCACAACGTGGAAGGCATCAAAACTATAATAACAACACAGTTGGGACGAGCCGGTTGAGACCATTTTGAGCCAGGGACCCTGCGTGAAGTGGATGATTGTTAGGGGATCTGTGTGTGCCCCTCGGTAACCCTTGAGTGCGCATCAGCGCTGCTGGAGAGTCTAGCGACAGTCAACAGTCCGTGTGCCCCGCTACAAGCCTGTGTGTTCCTGATCTCATTCGTGTAATTCAGCCTCAGAGCCATGCCAGTGAGAGCAGTGACGAGCTTGGTGCTGCTTTGTCTGGTTCTGACAGAGAGCCGGTCAGCATCAAGAGGCCATGCTGTGGCCTCAGTTGCAGGGGACGTGGCAATTGTAGAGAAGGATTCGATGCCACAATGGCAAAAGCATGAGCGAGACGAGACACGATTTAACGATCTGACTGTGGTGTGCAGGTGTGGTTTGGTTTTCTGGATCGTTGCAGCTACGTACCTAACGGGGGGGTGGGTGATCGGCGGTAATATCAAAGTCGGAGCTCGTACGTCACTTCTTTCTGGGGGGGCCACAAGGACCTTCAGGCATCCTAGCTACTACCGCCGCCCGCCATAACCACCACCACCACCGCCGCCGCCACTACGTATTAGCAATATCTCTAGTAGTACATTCAACTGCGCTCCTTTGCACGCCGCCAAAGTTTCTCAACCTCACATTTCGACCTGCAGCGATATTTGAAAACACCCTCCGCTTGGCAATCTTATCGTCCCTGGCCTCTTTACAAGCACTTGCATAGGTGCTGCACTTTTTCTCACTGTAGAGTGATTGGTTTTTCTCTCGTTGAAACATCCTCCTTACACTACTGCCCACTACTGCCCCCAAAACTCTCAGCTCGCGAGACAAGCATATCCTTGTTGGCTCGGAGGTGGGTAGATCCAAACTCATCTTTCATTTGGCACAGGCTTCGGCACCTAGGAAGCGACATTCAGGTGTCGCCAGTGTTTCCGCTCATTGTCTTGCTGCTAACACGGAAATGACAGACAATAGACTGTCGTCTTAAATCGTTCTTTGCCCTCTCTTCGACATACCGCGCCCGAGCCTTCCTTCCCGTTGCGCGAAGATATCTGAGACTGTCTGCCTCCAGAGACCGGCCGCTCTGGAGCATTGGCATACAGCATAATGTCTGAAGAGGTGAGTGAATCAATGTTTAGCAAAAGAATGTTTTGTGCCGGCTGAATCTCCCATTCCAATGTAGCAGTGGAAATGCCGCAGCCGTTCACAAGACTCTGTACTAACGTTTCTTTCACCGCAGGGAGATTTCGATTTCGGCGACAATGTCGACAAAGCCACATTCGAACAGATCCTCGACATGGATGAGGAGGATGAACGAGAATTCAGCAAGTCAATAGTATTCGGCTTCCTTGAACAGGCGGAACAGACCTTTGGCAAGATGGATGCTGCGATGTGAGTCAGCAACGCTTGAATTCCCCCTACGACTCCTCTGGCAGTAACATGCCGAGATGTCCATTGCAATATGGCAACAGTGATTCTGACAGTTGTATCTTCACACACACAGGAAGGAAAAGAACCTGCCAGAACTCTCCAGTCTGGGCCATTTCCTAAAGGGATCGTCTGCTACTCTGGGCTTCACGAAAGTCAAGGACGAATGCGAGAAAATCCAACATTACGGACACAAGAAGAACGAGACGGGCGAATCCGATGAACCTGACGAGGAAAAGTTGCTCCGACTGATCGGCGAAAGCATTGCAGAGGCTAAGAGGGCCTATGAAGTCGTCAATAGCCTCATGAAGCAATTCTACGCCGAGTCTTAGTCGTCACCACTCTCATAATCACAAGACAACGCACGACACGACCTTTTACAGAAAAAGCACAGTTTGTACCTAGGGGAGGCGCATATGATGTCGGGTGAGCGACATCCTCGGGCTGACGGTGACACCCTTCCACTAGTTATGCGCTTGCATGAGTTAGCATGGTTGAACGACTCATTCAATGATTCGCATTCCTTTAATTCAATGTTAGACCGATGGATGGGGGAATCCGACCTTTCCGTGGGCCAGGTTGGGGATGGACTGACAGTACAGATTCTCTGACATTATCATCGCCAATAAGTCTATCTTGGGAATGGAATTGATATCATGTCTCAAGGCTGTTGTGATCCCCCTGTTGCGAATATCTCGCTGTTCTGGCTGACCTTACTCTGCCCCTGCTTTGGTGTTTCGTTGTGCTACCCAGCCTGTTAAAGAAGTCTGCGACACTACAAGGCCCAGCCGCAGTTGTGCTTGTGATCGGACGTTGACATATTCATACAGGTTTTCTATCCTTGATGCCTTCGCCTTCAAACTCGTCTGTCGGTTTGTGTCCAAAATCCAGCTTTCGACTTACAAATCCAACGGAACGTATGAGGATATCCCAAACCCCGAGATCATACTCCCAAGGCCATAGTATTGAACCCGTTTCCTCCACCCCCTTTATGTCCGACCAACCTCATTGACCTGGCATTGCCTTCCCAACTTACGCGCTGTCCGAGACAATGCTCTCTGCCGCTGGATGTTCACGCTCTGCCATGATCTGTGCCGATTTTGAGCTTTCCGGTTGCTGCTCCCATCACTCACTCACTACCTAGTTACCATCACGGCGGGTGTTGCCATTGCCATTGCCCTGTCCATGACCGTATCCGAAACGCTGGGAATGAACGGATGACACAGAACCATGAGCAGCGTGCCCTGGGCGAGAGGGACTTCCACGACCACGAGGACTGTTGATATGCTGAGGACTGTTGATATGCAGCGCAGGATGGGCAGGTACCTGTGACTGTGCCGCGAAAGCGCTGTCGAAGCTCATGTTCGGTGCTGGACCGAATCCAGGCTCATACCCTGGCCCATATGCATAAGCATATCCAGGTCCGTATCCATTTCCATGTCCATGTCCATTGCCGCTGTCGATGCCGTTGCCATTGTCAGAAAATCCAAAGCCCTGAACCGGCCCGTTCGGCGCGGTTGGTGGGAAGCCATATCCATATCCGACAGGTGCTTGCGTGTATCCTGCTTGCTCGTTGTTATTGTTCGAACCATATCCTTGGTAAGCGGTGCTGTTAGAGCCACTGTGTTGGTGGTGATGTTGATAGGTATGGGCAGCGCCTCCTCCTTGTCCTTGTCCTTGTGCTTGTGCTTGGGCGTTCTGCTGGCGCTGGTTGAGACGGGGATATGCCTGAAAGCCCGCTCGATATTCAGTTGGGATAGGATCGAAATCGTCGTCCATCATCATCAATGCGCGAACTTGGTCGTCGGTCAGCTCGGCGCGCGGATTGAGCGGCGCTTGGGCCGGTGCAGATCCAGATCCAGATACATTGCCAGTGATTCTTCCTCCTGCTCCTCCTCCTCTCCCTCTTCCTCTGCCGGGGGTCCCTGTCTCAGAGCCCTGTCTTGGCGTCATGGTGCTTGCGCGATCTTGAGCGGAAGGGTCTAGAGAAGCAGATGCAGATGCAGATGCAGGCACTGAGACGCTGGCCGGTGCTGATGAGGACGAAGATGTAGGAGGCTGTGACGATGATGGTGCCGATTTCGAGCGCTGGACTGGAGTCGGTGCAGGATGGAAGGATGTTGCTGTCGATGGTATGGAAGGCTCACGATCTGAAGATTGGTTTGGAGGTGATGGTTCAGAAGGAGAAGATTCTGCATATTTATGTTTAGGTGTTGTTGTGTGTGAATGCTCATTGACTGCTTGGGCAGTTGTTGCTCGAGGCAGTGACTCTGCTATTGTGTGTTGTGGTGATGATTGTGTGTCAGGCAATGGGGGTGCTTCACTGGCTTCACTGCCTTGTGCTTCTGCTGCCTGCGGCATTGGGGAGGGCTCCTCGGGAGAAGGCGATGTTGGAAACGAGTGAGGCAGCGCCTCCTCAGACTGCGACGGAGACAAGGATGGCAATGCGCCGCCTCCAGATGAAGCATCCTTTTCACCACCACTGCCACTGCCATTGCCATTGCCTCTACCTGTGTCTGAGTCTGAGTGGGATACTGACATTGAATCTGGCTCTGGTTCTGGTTCTGGTTCTGGTTGAGATTCTTCCGTCAGCAAAGTCACCACAGGATTGACCACAAGCCCCATCGAGCCCGAGGTAGGACGTGGTCTCGCTTCATTCGGGAATTCCAACTCAACAGTTGAAAAATCGATAGCTGCTGGCGATGTTTCCGGTGTGAAGAACACAGTCTCGGCGGAATCACTGTCGCTGTCTCCTCCATCTTCTGCTGCCTTCTCAATCGGAATGGCATCACTGCCTTCAACTTCCCCGTCTGGACCGTCTTCAATGTCTTCTTCTGCATCGAAGAATTCATAGTCGCTTGCAATATCTGCGTTGTTGATTTCCGTTCTAGCAGTCCAGTTCGATGAATCCGACGCATCATGGTCCGGACCGCTGACTTCTCGAGCACGGGACGTTTCTAGAGATGGTGCTTCTCTGGCCGCATCACTTCCCGCCTGCTGAATATCTGTTGTCTCCTGGGTTTCTCCGCCGAGTGCGCTGAATTGTGCAGCTACAGACCCACGAGGCTGGATTATGCTTGGGCGCCATGGCCGTGACCGTGGCGGCGCCATTGTTCTCGGGGAATGCGCTATGGTATATTGCAATGCAGGACTTGGAATTACCGGTCTTGAAGGACGCTCCGCTTGTGGAACAGGGGATCAGATCGGAGAAGACTCTTGATCAAGACAATGTGGCTCGAAGAAGCTCGAACTCCAATGCAGGGTTGAGGAAGCGTGGATGTGGAGTGAGTGATAACTTGAAGAATCAGAAGAGAAGATGGCCGGTCCAAAGATGAAGGTCATGATGAAACTGGACGTGGTTCTTTCACAAACGGCACGTTCGCAAGCAGGCAATATTGTCGGGCGTTGTGTTGTTGCGAGCTCTGCTGCATCGCCATGACAATGGGGAACTGATTGGGTGGTATATCCATTGTGGTGCGCGAGGCTTTGCTGACGAGGCTGCGCGCCCCTTTTGCACGGGACTGAAGCAGTCTTGCGCACCACAATGAACAGCAACAGCAGACATTGACAAAGAAAAACAAGGGAAACCAAAGACATGATAAGTCAAAGTATTGCATGTTGGGAGGTATCATAGCAAGCAACAAACAATCCCATCATGGTTTTCTCCTGGCTTGATTGCTTGCTTGCTTGCTTGGGTATGGCTGAGGGCACGGTGGTTTGGTTTGGTTTGACAGTCAGGCACAAACAATCGCCAGCATGAGGCTTGCGCTGCAAGGCTGAAATTGTGGGTGAGACAGAATCGACCAGCCTTACCAGGCCGCGGCGGCGAACAATGAAACATACACCACTCTGCCAAACATCAATCACTAAGAGCAAGGCAACGTGAGCAGCAAAGACCCGAACAAAGAAAGAACTGATGGTGTGGTGTGCGAGGGCTTGACTTCACTCGGCAGAGTGCCAACAGGGATTGCAGGGAAACGTTAACCACCATGCTACCCTAAGGATACATTCTCCGACAGAGTTACAAATCAGTGTCAGTGAGTGTTCTTGAACTGGCCTATCCCTTCTCTTTACTACATACGCTACCTTATACATCCTGCAGGGACTGGTTTCGACCATGACCATGACCACCATCCCCGTCCCCATCCTCAATCATGCTTCGGATGCTTGCCGATTTTCTTCGCTTCACGTCAAGAAAGAGTTCCCATTGCCCCTCCCACTTACATCCCCTAACTAATACCCATGTAGTCTAGAGAAGCGTAAAGCGGGCGACCATGGTACAGATGAAATGGAGAAGGGTCAAGTGTCGCCAACCACCATGCAGACACCCACTACCAGACGTGGAAATGGAGCCAGAGCCACATTGATAGTAGCGACTTTTCAGGTTTCAGACGCGCCCTTTCCAAGATCTGTCAAGCCACAGTCTGTGAAGCCGGCCGCCGTACCAGAGATAGTTTAACCGTCCTATCTATCCTGACACCGACACCGCTTCAGCCCCCCAACCCCAACAGAGGGAGAGGGAGCGGGAGCGGCATCACTCATCATCGACTACCGGCCTTCATTTGGAGCCAGTGACTCTCGACTCCTAACGGAGACTGAATGATCAACTGCTCTTCTGCTCGAGAGTTCTTTCGACCGACCAACGTCAACGTTCTGCAGATCCACCAAGTTATGTGGAGAGCAGCAGGATGACTCGCATAATGCGGACAGAGAGGCGAGAATATCCGAGACATCTCCATCCATCACTGAAGACACTAAGAAAATCACTTACGTCTCTTGCCTGGACTCTGCCTGTTCTCGGCCTCTCTTTTTCTACATATTTTCCCTCTAGCGTGGGGCTTGAGTCAAGAAGGGGGGGAAGGAGAGGGGTGTCTTCAAGATGCTTGTAGTCTAGACGACGTCTAGTGAGAGAGACTATAAGAACCAAGGAAGACATGAAGGGTGGGATGAAGACTCATATTGCCTCAAAGACGAGAAGGATCGTCACACCACGATACCATCCGCCTATCGGTCGCAAGCCGAGGAAAGAAAGGCTGAACTGCAGCTCTCAATTAACCGGACGGAATATGCCAGATCGACCGAACGGGAGATCTGACTGTGAGGCTGATGGTTCAAAGGAGGTGCTCTGTACGTCAGAAGAGGCGGCGGCTCCGTATGGACTACTGTGCTAGGGACAGCGTGGTGGACAACAACATGTGTGAATTCGACAGGCGATATAGCAACTAATAGTGCTAGCATCATTGATAATAGCCGACGTTGAAAAAGGATCTG
This sequence comes from Exophiala sp. LBMH1013, assembly GCA_024611085.1. Lineage (NCBI taxonomy): Eukaryota > Fungi > Ascomycota > Eurotiomycetes > Chaetothyriales > Herpotrichiellaceae > Exophiala > Exophiala sp. LBMH1013. Next base: position 624,100 of record JAMFLB010000006.1, on the reverse strand, counting down.
CTCAACCAAATTGCCCTCCCATTCGATGTTCAAACTCCAGATGCCTCCATACCCTTACACGGTCCTGGCCAATATTGCGCCTTGATCACTTCGATGCCTGTGCGTTGTCAGGCTAGCAGTTTCTCAGCCACTGCCGTATCAGATGCAAAAAGAGTTCCACCCTCCCCAACTCCTTCTGGACCATATCCTTCATACGATTCCTATCCCATTGAGTCCGGACCCACCCTTCGCTGCTTCAATTATTGAGACTCATCAATATCATACAATCAAGAAAAGGCAAAACTCCGGTAATCCGATCAAAGACGAGGTGATGTAACAAAAACGACCGTCTCGGGGTATCATGAGTAAAGGACTGTCGGCGCTCGGGGCGCTTCAAACTGCTTTCGGCGCGCTCGGGAGGGTCGGTCAGAGTGGAAATGGTCGAGACTCCATCGCCGACTCGGCGCGCAAAGTTGCGCCTCTCCTGTGGTGGGACAGTCCGTTTCAAAAACGGGTCAAGAGTCAATAATGTGACTCTCGCCCTCACATCACATATCGCTCTTGCCGGTTATCCTGGACGGCGATTGGCATCGCACTCCAGTCCGCGGTGATGGGCACATGGTGCGCCATATGCGGGTGCCGAGACCGGATGCCATATTCTTCCGGTTCGGTGCTTTGGGGTCGACGAATGTTGCTGCCAGGATAGTACATGTGATGGCCACCGTAAGCAGGGTCGGGATAAGCATAGTTATCCATGCTGGCAGAGGTCGGAAGGTTGCCGGCGTTAGGTGATCCCCATGCCAGTGTTCCCATATGAGGGGAAGCGCCACCGCTGCCTGTGCCGGTTGCAGGCGGCTCCATAGGCTGAGGTGGACCGTACCTCGTAGTCTGCGACTTGGTTGGTCTCTGCTGAGGAGCACTTGTATAGTTGTGAAGATTGTGGCCACCAAGCGAGGGACTTTGTCGTGATGGATTCTGCTGGAAGTCGGAACGCATGTGCGGAGGCAGTGAATGGTTCTGAGGGATGTAGCCATAGTCCGATCGTTGCCGCTGCATTCCAGGGTTGGTCATGGCGGGCATTTCAGAGTTCGGTGAGACTGAGAGAGTTCTGTCGGCGGGCGAGGCCGTCGAATGCCTCGAGGAGCCGGACGTGGATCCATAAATGGATTGACTCTGGGCCTGGGTCGTCGATAGTTTGGCGTTAGTCTCTGCTGCTGCTTGTTCAATGGTGCCCGTATGATGATTCTGATGCCTGGTCAAGGTCGTCCTCCTGGTGAAGGTCTTCTGACAGTTGGCGTAGGGGCATTTGTATGGCCGCTTGCCAGAATGAATTCTTCTATGCCGGGCAAGCGAGCTGGAGTCTGAGAACGGCTACAGGGAGGTTAGCAGTTGCAGAAAATGGCAGAGTCGAGTTTCAGGATCGAGACTGACCTTGCCGCATCTCTCGCACATATGTGGCTTTTCACCCGTATGGACTCTTGCGTGAACAGTCAGGGCCGACCTTTGAATGAATTGTTTGCCGCAGCCGGGATAGTCGCAAGCGTGAGGCCTGATGCCACTATGAATGCGTTCTGGGAATGTCAGTCAATTGTCGTATATGCGCAAGAGGCTCACATACCATGCCTCGCAAGGTCGCTTCGCCGCGCAAAACCCTTCTGGCAAGTACTGCAGGCGAATGCTTTTGGTGCACCTTCGCTCTTGGGCTTGATCGCACCAAAGTTGTCGTCCAGTCCAGCCTGGGGTTCGTGTCGGGGAATATAACTCTGCGCATACATATGCGGATTGTGCTGAGGTTGACCCAGGGCGCCGTATGGCATTCCGTTTGGTGGTTGCATTTGGTGTTGAGGGTGGTGAGCCATAGTTGGGCCTTGGTTATGGCCCAAGCCGTATGCCACGCCCCCGTTCATCTGCATTGATTCCTGAAGTTGCCGTCTAAGCTCTGCGTCCGCGGCCGCAGCGTTCCTCGCGTTGAGTAGTCCTCCGATGTCCATTCCTCCCTTTGCAGGAAATGGCGGTGGTGGTCTCAAAGCGCGCTGTACTGCAACGCTGCTCTGAGGCTTTGAGAAAGGGCCGACGTTGAGTCGGAAGTTCGAGGTCTGCATGTTCGCCGGTCAGCACAATGGCAATTGATACAGAAGAAACGATGGAGAGAGACGGGAACCAAGATATTGATGAACACCTTGGCCCTCAAGGGATCAGTGCTAAGTGGAGGGGGGGTCAGGGCGCGCTTCCGCATAGTGTCTGGGTCTAGTTGGCCCATCCGCCTCTGGCAGCTGATAGGACCAAGCACAGTCCCGATGCTGAAGAGGACCTTTTGAGAAGCAAGATGTAACAACAGATGTACTCACCTCAAGTAAGTTGACGATGAACCGGATGGTCTGAAAGGAAGGTAAGAAGCAATAAAGTGATCAAGGGTGGCTAATGAGTCAGTTGCCGGCATTCAGTCGGAATGCAAAACAAGGGCTTCTGGTATGTACGCCTTGGCACCAGCAATTCCCTTTCCGAGACAGTCGTCTTGGTAATAAATGGGATGTCTGTCGATAATGACGCCAGAGTATAGCCAATATTCGCTTCCTCAAAGCAGCAATGGGTAGCCGGTCTAGGTCTCGCTTGATCGACGTGGCTATGAGGCCAGTATTGGTGTGCTTCGATATGTACAGGCCCGTGCCTGAATGAGTATAGGTTCTGGACGTCCGTTTCCCAATCTGATCTGTTGTCGATATTCGTTCCCAATAGATGTCGAGTCCGTTCACAGGTTCTGTGGGTACCCGATAGGTTTGTATTGGGTAGTTCAATAGGCGACCTTGAATTCCAGCCTGTTTAATCGATATACACGATCGACTATTCCTCCGAATGGATACTGGCGCAAGTACCTCTTAGACGTTGTGGGCAAGCGGTGACTCTTTCGTAAGCACTGATGGCCGTAGAGTCTGATCCAAGCGTGTGGATATGGAAAAGGCGAAGATGGAACGACGGACGGAACACGGGCTCCAGGTGGTCTTTGTACTGAGTATCTGAGCGGCGGTCCGTGGCGAGGATGGCAGACTCCCAAGAGGATCTGTGTTTTGCAATCTTGCAGCGAAAGATGTCTTGGAGGGGAGTGATGGGGTTGACTGCGATGATGGCAGAGTGACGGGCGGGTTGACGTCTCTGCACAGGTCGACGGCGTACTCGAGCGCGACAGTCTCGTGAGCAACGTGGAGATGATACCAGGACCGCCGTTGAGGTAGTCATGGAGACTGTGAGATTGCTGGGATCTGTGCCCGGACTACCCCAGCGACAAGTTGTCGGTGCGGCGAGGCTGGAGGCATTGGCATTGGAAGCGGTGGTGCATGGGGGGTTGCTGGTTCGTGTGCGACAGCCGCAGTCATGATTAATTCGTGGGACGGATTCTCGGGATAGGGAATTAATGGAGGTGGAATGGATTTCTGCACTGGCTCCTTCCTCCCACTGCGTCTGTGTCTGGGTCTGGGTCACGGGAGCTGACGACGAATGGCAGGCGCCATCCAGCCCGCAATCGCTGGCTTGGCTGCAACTGCGACTGGAAGACCTGCGGTTGTGTCGAATCTCTCTACCTACAGAAGAAGACTGCTGGCAACTCTGTTCCAAATCCACTCTCTCGACGATGGATTGAGATCATTATTCCAAGTTCTAGACAGGCTTCAACTCGTCTACACGCTCCTCCTGCCATGCTCGCAATGCAGTTGACAGCTCCTCCTTCCCCGTTCCGGGCACCGTGGTCTTTTTTTCACACTTCTCGTGCCATCTAACTTCCGACCCCGACAGAGCAGGCCGTATCAATCCCCGGCCATTGATCTGTCGCTGTGATGAAGACTCAAACTAACTCCTTCAGCGAACGGGAAACCCAGCGATGTACACGAGATTCTGTTACTTTCCAGCAAGGAAACCTCCTTTGTGCAGAAATGCCCCTCTTTCTCACGATCCTCTGCGGACCCTCCAGCTGATGTCAGTCACGGCAGACCACAACCTACCCCTGGCACCAATGCCTGTCAGAACATACATCAACCTCTCTGTTCTATCCTTCTACCGCGCGCGCATTGACTCCTGAATGAAAGGGTTCTTACCCGCAGGAATGACTCGCAGTTCCTTAGTTTTTTCCACTGCCACTGCTCCTGGGCCCTGACAGTTGACGTGCCGAAACAGGCAATTTCAGGTACAGCGCACAGTCCAGCCTCGGTCGAAGCCTCGGAAAGTCTGAAGGGTACAAGCAAAAAATCGATGAATAAGGCAGTGGCATGTCCTGGACAGCCTCCTGTAACATGAACATTTACGCGCCCTTTGGGAGGCGTCATGCCTTCAGGAGAGGCCAACAACGGTCGATGAGCAAGGTTCAAGGCTGCAACACCATTTCAATCCTCCTTCAGCTTCCAGCTTTCGTCGCACTTAGTTCTCGATCATGGGAACCAGTGCAATTCAAATTTGGAGTGCTGATGGATTTGTTCCACTGCTAATGATCGTTGCGCGCACCGACGCTGTCAGATACACGAAGCCCGCTTCCGTCACGCCCCCATCTATGGTTTTTACCCAGCCAGACACACGTCGTCGCCACTTTGACATCGACCACGCTGTGGCCCGCGAGATTGTTGTTGTCGGCCATGTTGTCTAGGAGGTTGCTCAATCTAAATGGATATATTGCTTTCGTCACCGCTGATCTGAAATGTGGCGACCTTGAGATTGCTCATAACTGGCAAATAGTCACAAAGCGTCTCGACCGTGACAATGGCTATTGTGTGTTCCTAGCGAGATTTGTAAGAGCTCGTGCGCTCTTTGTTTTGGTGACAATGTTTCTATTTCCCTCCGGACCACATGGGGCATGTTTACTGATCCTCTTCGGGCAGTCTGTTTGCCAAAGAGGAGCTCTGCCGCATTGACTGCGCTCGATGCGCTGTGTGCCCTCCTACCTACCGACACAGTCATGGCGAGTAAACTGCCCGCTTGTCAAATGGTTAGATCCCGTTCCCTTCCCTCTCTGAGGCAGTCTCGCAGCCGTTACTTGACGGTCCGGTGTAGCATGGTACTGCGACGATGTTTAAGCGGTTGAGAGACTACACGACATTTGGATATTCGCGAAGCCTTTAAGAGCAGAGTCAAGTACTGGGTTCCAACCGGCCTGAGACGGCCATGTGTATCGACGAGCTTATGCCCCAACTCGCCACCGTGGGCACTCACAACAAAAACATGGCAGCATGAAAATCAACAAACAGCAAGTTGAATAGGAAACGCTTCGCTAGTGTCAGACATATGTGGAATCTGAAGAGGGCTCTCCCACGACAAGAAAATACCTCACCAACATCGTAGGCGGTTGCGCTGAGCCTATACCAAAATATCCCACTCTCAAACCACCCCGGTTCACACACCCACTGCGCCATGGAGTCTGCCTTCACAATGCCGCCCCGATGATCCTGGAACCATAGTGTATCATCCAGTTGGTCTCCTTCCCAACGACCCAAGTATCCTTTCCGGCATGGGGCTCTTCCAAACTAGGTCACTCGCTCAGCCATGTCTCTTGATCTTGTTCTACAATGATCCTTAATCATCGTCATCAAGGTCGTCATCATCGTGGCCTCCACGTCGATCGGGATCCCTATCACTATGCCCCCCTTGCCGCTGCCCTGGCTTCGTGGATCCGGGCAATGGCGCGATGTGTCTTGGCCAGACGCTTGTAGTCGCCGTTGCGCTCGTACTCTTCTGCGAGCTGTTTGTAGCACTCGAGGGCGTGCACGCCGTACTCTCGGTCGCGGCCGTGCTGGTGGGAGGAGGGGGCTGAGGCCGTCAATGGAGCGGCGGGCCCGGGCGAGCTCCTTGGCCTCGGAAGTGTGGGAGTGGACGTCCGTGTCCCTGGGTGAATAGTGGTGACTGGTATTCGTGTGGCCGTTATTTTTGTGGTGTGATGGCGTGGTCGGACTGCTCAATGGTACTTCATCATCGGGATCACCCGACGAGGTGAGCAAATCCACCAGTTCCTCCACCGTAGCCAGCAGGTCCTCGAGGGCCGTCCACAGTGCATCGTCGGGTTGGTTAGCGATGGTGGAAAATAGCTCGAGCAGTTCGGCGACGAACAGCTTGCGGCTCACGGCCTCGTTGGCCGTTATTACCTGTGCCTTGAGAACCGAGTTCAGCGCGCCAATGATTTCCGTTTCGACAAGTTCCAGATCCTCACTCAGCGCCCATTCGCTGACGATCATGGTCTGCAGAATCTCGACGGCGACCTTGCGCAGTCCCTCGTGCATGCTGAGACATAACCCGATGGTCGGTGCCACCAGGCTTGGGACGTATTGCACCTGATACCCGCCTAACCTGTGAATACCGTACCTGCGAAGGTCGTCCGCTGTGGCTTCCCACCCGAGACTCTCCCACGCGGTGCGCAAGAGCTCGGCACCCGCTTGGCGCACGTCGCCGGCGATCTTCCAGACAGCTCGACGCTTTTGTTCGGGGAACAGTTCGAGCGTCAATGCAGGTGAGGAGACGAGGATCAAGATCGTGTCGAGAAACGACTTCCACAACTCCATGTCAAAGGTGTCCGCTTCTTCAGGATTCGGGAGGTATGATGATGTGAGAAGCGAGAACAGGTGCTCAAGAATAGCGAGGGCCGATGAGTGATGGTAAATGTGCAGACTAAGCCATGTTCTGGGATATGCATGGTTCTGCAGCAGCGAGCGCAAGACCGCGAGCGCTGAAACAATGTAATTCGACAGGTCTTGCCCCTTAAGCTTGATAGTGGAAGGCGACTTCATCTTTGCGACGGTTGAGATCAAAGAAGACAGCTCGAGCAGCGTCTCTTCAAAATAGTCATTGCTCTCAGCCGGTGTGGTGGTGAAGGGGTAGGAGTCTGGGAAAAGGAGTGACAATGACCGATGTCTCGTCACAGGCTCGTTGGCGATGGTGTTGTACGCGCATATGAGTTTAGGCATGAAATCGTGCAGGTAGAGTGTAGGAAAGCGTACCAACTCCGCCACGACTGAACAGCAGAGTCGAATCTGCTCGTGCCAATGTTCGGTCAGATCCTTCTGTATCCAATACGGTGCGAGCCAGCGAATGCAACTCTTGACGAAGATTTTCCTGTCCTTGTCGTCGATCCAGATGGTATCCATCTTGGTGTAATTCAAAATCAGTAAGAGTCGATACAGAACCAATTTTCCCGTAGCGTCCTCACATGAATCCACGAATTCGATGGCGATATTAATGACCTCTTCCTTGCTGAAGGCCGGCAACAGTTCTGGAAGCCAGGTGTGGAACTTTTGCACGAGGAGAGTCTTGCTGCCCACCAAAGCAGCCGTCTCACTACGCATCATCATCTGCAAGCCAAAGAAGATGGCTTGCAGGTCTTCCTTGAATGTGGAGTGCTTCTCGTCGTTTCCTTTCGCTTGAGAACCAAAACGTCTCTGCTCATAGGATGCAATGACGATTTTCATAAATGCTCTCCCAACCTTGAACAGAGCCCTCATATCCCGAGCGCTCTGGGGGTCTGAAACGCTCTGCAACAGCCGGGTGAAGCTGCGGATCAAACAAGAAGCGGCATAAGGCGAGCGGAAGTGACTCTCGGTGTATTGTTCCACCAAAGGCCCTAGATTGTACCGTCTATCATGCACAATCCCAAGAACCCACACAATATCGTTGAAGATCAGATCCTCAAACTTTGACTCGCCTGATTTATGCACCAGGATGCCAAATAGCGCATCAAGTACATCATTGAACTGCTTGACGACCTCGATTTCGGGTATGAACGTCAGCTTTTGCAATATCTCCAGTAGTTGGACCGACGTCTGCTGTTTCCAACCGATCAGGCTGACTAACGTCCGGTCTTGGGAGAATTCGGTGCTGCAGAGCAACGTCTCAACTTCCAGTGAAGCAATTTCGGCCATGGCGCCCTCATGGGCGATCCTGTAGTTGGAATTCTTCCAAGGCAAGGACAAATATGCCCCACGACCTTGGACGACGCTCGAGGTGACCTTGTCGTAAGCATGTAGAATGAGGGAATGCTTGCCGTCGGTAATGAAGGCTTGCTTATCCCAGACGGGCATCCAGGCCAAAGCAAATGGAAAGTCAGGGGCATCCGCTATGCTCAGCACAAGATGACTTTCAGGAACCTTTTCAGCCGGTATTCGAAGACACAATGTCTGATCCCACGCAGTTCCAAGCTCAGCAGCATTTGTTCGAAAGGCTGTTACACCGGTCGCGTTGGAGGATGGAAATATGCAATGTTCCACCCTCCGTCCAGCGGCATCCCGGACTTCCATGGTCAACTGAAGATTTTGGAGCGAATGCGCCTTGATGGGGACTGCGCCCACATCTGGGTGGGATAAATGAGATCCTTGAGATATTGCTGCTTTGTCCAATCTCAGATAGATGTCGGATCTAGCTTTGGATGGTGCCTCTGAGAAACCCATCTTCTGAGTTTTGATGACCATATGCATGGAGGTCGGGTTGTTCTTGATCAGTGTATCTGCGTCTGGTGCGCTGAAAGGTGTGAGGCTGAGAGTCAGGCTCGACAATTGGCTAGACATCACAAAAGCTTTTCCCGCGCCATCCAAAAGCTGGGCCAGCTTCGTGTCAGACTCATAGGGTTTTTCGTCTTCTCGTTGTGAGCAAGACCATATGGTGATATTCTCCTCACACGGCCGTCCCTCTCTGACGATGGTATCAATATCGACCAATCCAAGTCCTATCGGCCGAGGAATAGGAGGCCCTGATGGTATGACCGAGCCGTCCTCTTCTTCTTCGATAATGGATGGAGTGGAAGTCCTTTCTCGCAGCGAAGGTGTTGTCCGGCCATTCTGACTAGTCTGCAACCTATCCGCATTTTTTCGCTTTCCGAACATCAGGCTTGACCGTCTGCGACTCAGCGACAGCTGCCTCTGCCCAAGTAACGTCCCACTCCTCGATGGCGGTCGATCCGGAACCTTTCGCTTTGACTTTCGGGGAGGTTCAGGGACCACGACCTTGATGACGAGGAATAAACGCCCATTGTCCGCTATATCTCTCGTGCTAAAATCTGAGAAGAGTGTTTTGATCTTTGCAGAAGCCACTGAGCTGTAAGTCTCGGAGAAAGGAACCAGGTTGCCATCAGGTTTCTTCTCATACACGGTCAGATTGAGAGTGGTATTTTGCAAGTCCGAACCCAGCACTGACTTCACCTCCGCTAGACAGTGGTGGAGTGAGGTGACTTTGCATTTCTCGACCGGCGGAGCATTCAGGACGCTCATGACTGACTGCATCTTCGCCATCTTGATGGCTGAATCGCTTGAAGTGAGAAGTCTGCCTTGATTCGTCGTGTCGCGAACGATGACTTCGCCGCTCAACATCTTGTTGCCCCGCACCAGATCCCAGACGGCGTTGTCGCGAACCAGCATTCTTTCCTGTTTGGTGAGAACGTCATTGAGCAATTCGCGTCTGGCGTAGTCGAGTCGTGTTGAGATGTCCGACATTCGGTCCAGTAGATGATAGTCCCGGCGTAACACCAGTTCGGGTAAATGGAGAGTGTACCATTCTCGAAGACATGAAGCAATCTCATCCACCAGAGGTTCGGCTGATGATGTCGGTGATTCATCGCCAATCTTTAACATGGGAACAGGAGCCGATGGCTTTTCATGGCCCGCTTTGTGAGCCTGAACAGTGACATCTGGGCCGAGCTGCTCTCTGATCTCGATGCAGGATGTGGGAAAGATGCCAGAGAACACCCGCGCATCAGCTGGCGTTCTAGCACCAGGAGTCAAGGCAGACAGTAAGGTCGGCGGTGCGACAAGATAGCCCCTACACCAGGCGCCATTTTTGCCTCCCTGTTCAATAACATAGAGCTGGTCGCCAATTTGAAGAGGTAACTCAGCTGGCGAAGCGGCGGCTGATGGCTGGAACGGGTAAATGGCTACCGCATAGGAAAGAGGCAGCGGCCGCCAGGGCATATTAGAGGAGCCGGGTATCTGCTACTGCTCTCTCCAGAACCGTGGGGGTTTGTGAGACTGTGCTGTAGTCGGCTCAGACCTGCCGCTGGCCGTTGACCGTGGCCGGCAGCCCGTAGCCTCGCGAGTGTCTTCTGTGGAGCGCTTCCGAGGTCAGTGCACTGACTCTGACTTTCCGCACGGACATTCATGAGCTGAGACGTTGAAGATCTGCGACAGGGATGAGAAGAAGAAGAAAGAATCTATCGGCGATAGATGCGCGTAGTTCTTAGTGAAGGAGGGTTTCTGGTGAGGAACGATCAACGGGATCATGTGAAAGACGCGACGGTGAAGGTGAGACACGATCATTGATTGGCAGCATCTACCTACCACAGCATGGCACTGCAGTGTGGTCCTGATTGACGCCGCTATAACAGCCCAGCCGTCAAATAAAAGGCATCCTAGGTCGGCAACAAAGGCAGCGGCAATTCATTCCTGATCAGTTTTGCTACATGTTTGTTCCATCCGCAACATCTTCATGTTTCCCTCCACGCCTGTTCACTACCATTTCCCTGCATTCAGACTCGTCTTATCAACCAACCTTCGACCATTCTGTCTTGCACCACCCAAGGTCGCAAACATGGGACTCGTAATCAATGTCTTGCTCGACACGTTCCCCGGCCTATCGCTCCCTCCCACGGTTTGTCTGCCTGTGCCAGCCTCGTCGACCGCCGCGGAGTTGGTAGATCGCATCGCAGGTCTTCTTCCACCCAGTGTCCGGCAATGCAACCGTCTATTTCTCACTACCTCATCTAATGGACCAGTCTACTCATCCTCGTCTGTCACTGTTGCCGATCTCAGTGCCTCCTCATCATGCCACCCAGACTCCAACAATGCGATCCTTCCGCTACGGCTTTCTGCCTCCCCTGGTTGGCGGAAAGGGTGGTTTCGGGTCGCAGCTGAGGGCTGCGGGAGGTCGCATGTCGTCGCGCAAAAAAGCGCCAGAATGCGGAGCTTGCTACAGGTAGCGCTCGCAATCTTGATGGGCGTCGATTACGTACAATCACGGAGGCCAAGAATCTGGCCGCATATCTAGCCACAAAACCCGAGATGGATAGGAAAGAGAAAGAGGAGAGACGGAAGAGGTGGGAGCAGGTGATCGAACTGGCCGAGCAGAGGGAGGCCGATATGCGAGCTGGCAAGGGCGTGGATGGTCGAAGGAAAGGGCTTAGCGAAGAGTGGGTTGAAGAGAAGGAGGAGGTCGGGGAGAATGTCAGGAATGCCGTGAAGATGGCTATGATGGCAGATCAGCCAGAAGGCAATATCGCAGAATCTCAAGCACGGGATGGCGAAAGCAGTGGAAGTGGGGCATCTGCACCTGGAAGCGAGGAAGACAGTGATGCAGAGGATTTGATGGAACTCGATGAGGATGGAATGACCCGACTCAGGTTGGAGGCCGAGGGGGGAGACGCAGACGCCATTTGGGTTTTGCAGCATCGACTCAAAATCCCCTCGCACCTTTTGCCCAAGGCCAAGCAGCCTGTAAGGCGATTTGCTGGATTCGATGACGAGGAAGATGACATTTCAAGCAGTGACGAAGAGGCCGACAATCCAACAACACAAAGGCAAGCAGAAAGAGACCATGCCATAGAAAAAGGTTCACCACTTAAAGCAATGCCGTGAACATTTACATGGAACCCAGTGGCACAATCTGGTTGTAAAGAAGGGTTCATTGCGGAAGTTCTGGGAGTATGACCAAGCTCACAGGATGGCCTTCCTGTCTGTGGCCGAACCTACCCAAGGGATTCACCAGCTACAACAGGCTGAAGCACTTCGCTTTGCGGACGTCGAGCGATCCTATATGAACTTAATGGGTAACACGCGACGCTACACCCTGAAGCACAGTGCTGTTAGTTCTTCTTGGTCCTTCTACAAAATGAAATCCACGGTTGGTTGTACAAGACGTGCCAATGACTCAATGCAGCCGGGCTGCAGCCTTGCCGACCGTTATTGGGTCGTCCGAGTTATATCCACAGTCCACAGCCTCATCATCTGCCCTCCAATCCGATATCCCAACCAGCAACACCCGGTCCTCACTCATTTCCGAGAAAGCGACCTCGGCTGTCCGACCGCAAGAGTCGTAGAATGCAACATACCAATCGCGACCTTTTGCAAGTCTTTCCCTGCGAGATCGCGTGGCTCGCTGGCTTGCAGCAGGCACGCACATTTCCGTCCAGACAGCGAGTTCCAAGCCAGCAGCACATGCCAGCGAAACAAGCCTTTAGGCTCTTCTCTGTCTGTTCTCTTGTTTCCCATTTGACATCGGCTCCTTTGCTGCACGTCGTCTTGGTTCCCCTGGAAAACCTAGCCACTCATTCACAGCGGATTATGATTCTCCAGCCGCTCCCCCCCATACGGACTTGTGCGGCTAGAGTTGTAGATCCTCTCCATTGAGCTCGATGAGATCAAGGCCCATATGGATGAATCACAATCTATGACTGATGTTTCTCCCCCCTTCCGCTGTCGTGGCTTCTGCCCGACAGTTATAAAGAGCGAGCGCAGGTCGCGTCTGTACGACTTCCCTCAGTTCTGGTGTCTGTTGAACTGAAGAGTATAGCAACGTACAGACAGTACTTATCCGGAATCGGTGGGCATCGCTATCGCTATCGCTTATCACTTATCTTTCCCCGCCTTCTGGTGTGACTCTGTGCACTACCAAAATCGCCAGCCTTGCTCCGCCAGCATCCACGTCCCATCAAGCTACAAGAACACCAATACAGCTTGACTCCAGCCCTGTCTCGACACTGCTACCCTCTCGAGACACAGAGGAGATCTCAGCTATAACGCTCAGTCATGGCTGTCCCTTTAGTCTCCATCTTAGCATTGGCCGCTGTCGCCCTGTTATCTTTATACAAGTTCATCATCCATCCTTTGTTCATCCACCCCCTTCGCCATGTTCCTTCAGCACACTGGTCGATCCCCGTTTTCGGGGATCTGTGGATGACATACCAACGATACCTTGAAAAGAACAACGCGGTTACGTATGCAGCGCATCTCAAACACGGCAGCGTCGTCCGCATGGGCGCCAACGAGTTGAGCGTCAACTGTGTAGATAACGGCATTAAGACCATCTACGCTGGCGGGTGGGAGAAGCATGCGTGGTATCCTCAGAGGTTCGGATCTTATGGGTGAGTGTGAATACTTCCCAGTCTCTTCGTCCCCAGGGTCGAACTACAAGCACCGCCACTGACAACGGTATGTGAGCAACAGCGTGATGAACATGTTCTCCACGATCCACCATCAACCGCACTCCCAAAAGAAACGGACCATGGCGAACGTATTTTCCAAAACGTATATAGCGTCGTCGCCCCAATTGGCTGCCAACTCGCGCGTCTTATTCTCGACCCGTTTCCTGCCGCTGCTCGAGACGCTTTCTTCCACGGGGCAAGCTGTCGACGTGCATGACTTGAACAATGCATTTGCCATGGACTTCATGTCAGCGTACCAATTCGGGTTGCAGGCTGGGACCAACTTCACCCAGGATCTCGCCGCCAGACAGAAAATTCTGCACGAGTACCACTGCCGTCGAGCGTACGAGTTCTTCTCAGCCGAGATCCCCTGGCTGAAGTCCTTGAGCCGCAAACTCGGCTGGCCAGTGGTACCGCAGTCCGTCGACGACGCCAATATGTATCTGGAGAACTGGAATGCCAGTATGTGCCGAGCCGCCGACAAGTACCTTGGCACAAAGGCCAGCAATCAAGACACGTCGTCTTTCGTCGGTGATGACCCCGTCGTGTATAGGCAGTTCATGACCGGCATAACCAAACTGCGCGAGAAGGATCCGTCGGCCGGTAGAGCCATCGAGGGCCAAGTCACTCTTCCGACTGTGCGGCATGATGACGCCGGGACCGGTGCTGATGATAACGACACCACCACGGCGGAGATCTATAGCGAAATGCTGGATCAGCTGGGTGCAGGTCATGAAACATCTGCGGTTGCCTTAACCTATCTGTACTGGGAGCTGAGCAAGCTTCCGTCCCTGCAGAAACAGCTACGGGAGGAACTGCTAACACTGACCCCGGCGATCATTTGGCCATCACCGGATGCCGGTGCCAATGTCTCGGACCGTTTAGAATTGCCTGAGCCTAAGCAGATCGACGCTCTCCCTCTTCTTCATGCCATAATGATGGAGACCCTACGGCTTCACGCCCCAATCCCCGGGATCGAGCCACGCATCTCGCCCCACGTGCCAGGTGGAAACACACTCGGTCCGTATACTGGGATCCCAGGCGGCGTTCGCGTTTCGTCCATGCCGTATTCGCTGCACCGGAACGAAGCGGTATTCCCTGACGCAGAATCATTCAGACCGGAACGCTGGTTGGCGCCACAGACAGCCAAGGAATATCATCTGAGCACCTCGCACTGCTATACTTCCGAGGATCACCTGAAGGAAATGCATCGTTGGTTCTGGGCGTTTGGGTCCGGCGGCCGGATGTGCATCGGTAGTAATCTCGCCATGCAGGAGATGAAATTGCTGGTGGCGGCCATCTATTCAAACTGGACCACGGAAATTGTTGATGATGAGGGCATCGAGGAGCTTGATGCATATACAACGCGGCCGAAGAGTAACAGACTCATCTTGACATTCCGCCATGTTTAGGCATTAGAGAGGAAATGATAGATTCAGACAATCTGCCCGGGGAAGTCATGTAACCCAGTCCGTCCGTAGAGGGAGCTGCATTTCCAAGGGAAGGCAAGAAGCATAAAATTTGGCTCGCAGAAGGCGTGGGCTCAACGAGAGAAACAAGGTGCAGTCGGTGAATGGTTTCTTCTTGATGCTCAATGAGATTGACATGTACAAACTGGTTGAGAGATCACACTGGGTACTATGGCTTCATGATCAGGATCGTAACCACCCAGTTATGCTGACGCAGTTGGATTGGGTATACCCGTGGGATAGACCACCTTTTCTGTTTTGCGCCTGTCTAGACCAAAGCGACCGAGGTCGCAGCATGCATAGCAATTGTGCTTCCGATATGGATTGTTTAGAGACCACCAGGCACAAGGCAAGAGTGAACATTCCCGAACAGACGTGTTTCTGACCATGCAAGGCAACAGAAAGGCCAGTGAGATGCATGTGAGGTCTGTTTGCTTGTTCACCCAACTCCTTCGCCTCGGGTTTAGGGTCGGATATTAGTGAGACAGAAGGCGGCTATCATTGTAAGACCCCTGACACCTCCGGCAAGATTGGCGGCGGCTCTATCATTGGACTGTTTATCAATCAATCTCACTCCACCCCGAGATCTGAGGAGAAGTAATGAGATCAGAACGGGTCCAAAGGGTTGGGAGTCAGTGTGACAGAGGCCGCAGCGATGCCGAGGCTGTGCTTTGTATGCGGAAGGGATTGTTCATTTGCCTGCGACTTTATAAGGTTCGTTTTGCATAACATCCTGTTTGATTGTTGAAGGTAACAATCACAACGGCTTGATGCGTCTGCCCGATCCCGGTGGATGTTGGACGAAGGCCGCAGAAGATAAGGCGCAGGCGGACAGTGAGGCTGGCGGCTGATGGTCATCGACAGAAACTCGTCGAAGATTTGGAAAGGCTTGGCAGGGAGGCAGCCTTTTCGGCGCCGCCTTTCAGGGTCTGTTGCCCACTATTGTTAGCAGTATTACTACTGCTAGTTTTCCCCTCGTAGTTGAGAGACGTGAAGAAAAACAATTGACTTATTGCTTATTATGACCTCGCAATCACTTCTCTGACGCACAACGCACGCGAAAAGACAGAAAACAAGAGATTCCATTACTAGAACCGTGTTCACCCAACCCAGGGTTTCCCTTGGCTGCGCGAGAGTAAAACCAGCAGCGCCTCCTCAACATCAACGTCCGTCGCCTCTTACGTCGTTCTCCCCCTGTACCTTACACTTTCCCGTCCGCTAGATCGACTCGCTCGTATCTTCCCAGATTCTCACCACTCAACACTCGCGACACAACAACACACCTTTCACATTCTCTTCATTTCCTGTCGACCGATCTCCCCACTTCTCGCGTGTTTGCTATCTTGTCGCAATTCCTAGCCGCAAACAAGCAAGATGGTCAAAGACACAAAATACTATGAGATCTTAGGGGTAAGTGTCGACGCATGCTGGTGGAAGTCAATCGGTAACAGCGACTGACCCGTGGACCAGGTCGACCCTTCTGCCTCAGAGGCGCAACTGAAGTCGGCATACAAGAAAGGCGCGCTCAAACATCACCCAGGTAAGTAGCGTCGCAGATGTAGGATGCACCGCAGCCTGGCCTAACTGTGGTCTCAGATAAGAATGCCCACAACCCTGACGCGGCCGAAAAATTCAAGGAACTGTCCAAAGCCTACGAAGTTCTTTCGGACCCCCCAAAAACGATCCATCTACGATCAATATGGCGAGGAGGGTCTAGAACAAGGTGGCATGGGCGGCGGCGGCATGGCTGCCGAGGATCTCTTCGCACAATTCTTCGGCGGCGGCGGTGGTGGATTCGGCGGTATGTTTGGCGGTGGCATGCGCGACAGTGGCCCGAAGAAAGCCAGAACCATTCATCACGTCCACAAGGTGTCACTGGAAGACATCTACCGCGGCAAGGTCTCCAAACTCGCTCTGCAAAAGTCAGTCATCTGTCCTGCCTGCGATGGCCGAGGAGGCAAGGAGGGTGCGGTCAAGACCTGTACTGGCTGTAACGGAGCCGGCATGAAGACCATGATGCGCCAAATGGGTCCCATGATTCAACGTTTCCAGACCATCTGCCCCGACTGCCAAGGCGAAGGCGAGATTTTGCGCGAGAAAGATCGGTGCAAGCGCTGTATGGGTAAGAAGACGATCGTAGAGCGCAAGGTTCTTCACGTGCACGTCGATCGAGGCGTCAAGAGCGGGCACAAGATCGAGTTCCGTGGTGAAGGTGACCAGATGCCTGGGGTGCTTCCGGGTGATGTCGTTTTCGAGATTGAACAGAAGCCGCACCCTAGGTTTCAGCGCAAGGACGATGATCTGTTCTACCATGCCGAAATCGACCTGTTGACTGCTTTGGCTGGCGGTCAAATCTTCATCGAACATCTTGACGACCGATGGGTGACCGTCAACATTCCTGCTGGCGATCCTATCACACCTGGTAAGTCACAGAACTCCATCAGACTCTGCACAGTAAATGGCTGACCTTTTCCCCAGGTATGGTCAAGGTGATCAAGGGACAAGGTATGCCATCATTCAGACACCACGACTTTGGCGACCTCTACGTCCAATTCGATGTCAAGTTCCCAGACAAGACGCAATTGCAAAACATCCAGCTGCTTGAGTCGGTGCTGCCGCCGCGCATGCAGCAGCAACTCCCGCCTCCAGACTCGATGGTCGAGGACTTTGAAATGGAAGAAGTCGACCCTCGCCAGCAGACACGTGCTCACCACGCCAATGACGACGAGGACGATGATGCACCCCCGGGTACTGAGCGGGTACAATGTGCATCGCAGTAAACGGACTGCCGGGCTCTGCTGGAAGCACGCCATCGACAGTCTGACGAACATGACAGACACTCAACGTCGCTAGTAAGTCACCTTGAGCATTAGCGAGCATCATTAGCGAGCGGTGGGACTGCTGGACTCGAATTCATCATCGAAAGGCATCGCATCAACGTCAGGCACTGCATCAAATCGGCGTCATAGGGTTTCGCATGGGATGTTTACGCTCGGAGTCTCTGCGGCGTTGTATGGTGCAACGGACAATGGGGGGTTGCCTACCAGCTTAGTAGCATGGTGTGAGATGTGATGCGATCTTTGCTGGAGCGGCGGAACAGACTATGGTTCCGGCCGAGCGCATGCCTTACGCCTCCCTACTAAGTTGCCCAAGGCTCGCAACGCGTTTCACTTTAGTGGGTGGGAGGCTATGACTTAGACATCAGTGCTTTATTGCTGGCATGAATTAGAATCGATGACTGTTGAAACGAAGAAGATAGACCGGACCGTGGAGGGTGAGCGGTCGGGCTTTTGAGCATCTATGTCATGAAGTGCGTAATAAGCTAACAAGCGATCGAGGTTCTCTAGCTAGAGAGAGTATCATTGTTTGTCATGTTGCGTGCTTTCTATCTCCATGTCGCAAGCCCAACTCCATTTGTCGTGAGCTGCCTTGGCCTACAACTGAATGTCAGGACGATCTTGTGCGACGATCACCATAGTCGCCGTCGATGAACAGTTGGATCATGATCCACCTCCCCAGTACCCTCCTGGAGTAAGGTAGGTTCGACTGCAGGCATGCGATATGATAGCAGAACACCCGCCTGTTATGGCGCAAGATCGTCTCATGAAGCATGAGAAATCGATTAGCGCAACCACAACTGGGGAAGGGGTGCGATTGCGATTGCGCCAGATCCCTGGAGAGGCAGAAGTACAGTAGTACACAGTACGTAGCAGAATGTCGTTCAGTCGTACCCTTCGCTTCGCAATCGGTCCTCATCCTCTGCTTGGATCGATTGTTCCAGATAGATGAACGCCACACACTGCAAAGATCGTCGGGGTTCATGTCCCATTAGACACACGGTGGATGAATAGACGGCAAACGAGAGCGAACAGACAATACGTGGTTTGGGGAAATGAGAATGCGGCAGGTCAGACAAGACCAGACGAGACTAACAAACAGTTGGGAGACATTCATCAAATACATACATACGTACTTGCAGTTGGCTTACCATTCGTCTCGGTCTCGGCCATGCTACCGTCATGCAATCCAGCTGAGAGAAGACCAAGTTTGCAGCTTCGGACACGACGCAAGGCGAACATTAGCAGGCTTTTCTTACCGTGTCAGTGGCTTGCAGGTAGCACACACAGCTTTCAACCTACGTGGCAACTTCGACGTCGACGTCGATGGTGGTAAGGTATAGAGGGCTGGAAATCAATCACACAATACAGTGTGATAATGGTTATTGCAGTGTCATGGTGGAAGCGCAGGGGGTGTGAGTGTGAGGCTTGTCTGAAGAAGGGCACTCCGATGTCCTGCCGAGTCATGGGGGCGATTCGCGTCAGCAATCAGATAGACTGGAGCTGGAAGTGCCACAGTAACGTGCCCTGAGCAGCGATATGGTGGTGATTGGACAAGTCGATCGGCCTGGCGCCGTCATTCGCTTTGTGACACGCAGCAGCAGCAAATGTGACAGGCTGGACAAGGACGGGCCCTGACAGAAAAGAACTTGGCGACCAGGAGCAAGTCGGAAAGCGGAAAGCCAACGTCGAGCGATGGAGATTGATCGGCCAGACAGCGGACGGCAGACGAGGCTAGCAGTGGAGCGTGTTGGATCAGGCCGTGAGCACGCCATATTGCTCCTGTAACATGTTGGAAATTCAGAGAAATCCGCGCGGGCCAAACCCCAATCTGACTGAAGCCTTTCGGTGAGGGTGGGAGAAAATTCTGTTCTTCTCGATGATGATGATGATGCCGGCACAGAGATGGCATCCCAGTACATTTTCGGTCTGTTACGTAGAGGCTTTGGTCGATCGCAGCAGCGCAGTTCAAGTTTGCAGTTTGCAGCTCACCAGTTTCGCGGAGGGCGCCGCGTTAGTAGCTGAATGATGAAGGTAGTACATAGTAGTAATAGTAGTTTGGTAGTTTGGTACGCCCAGACAGAGAGACAGCCGGAACCATGGATTCACATTATTCACTATTCCTGACTTTTCCATGCCAGCGCCACGGTTCACTTCATCACCCTGCAGTGCCAGTGGTCCACTTTATCATTATCCTACGTACTCACTACACGTACTCGATGTTGCGTGGCACACATACATTTCTTGTACAGATTGCCGCTCATTAATATCGTAATTACTATCCAGTAATGCTGGTTATTGGGTAGTACCATCAATCTTGGACCTAGAGAGTTCGCCTGATTCCACCGGGCTTGCGACTCCGGGCTGTTGTAGTGTGTAGAAAGTACCTAGTAACACAGTTCTGTATGTACTTGTAGCATCATCTCGACAAGGAGGTCAATTACGCTCCTCATGATGCTCCCAAGACGCTTCTGCAGACTGGCATGGTGCTACTGATGCTTGAGCGACCCTTGACGGCCAGACTACGACACAACGAGACCCAGTCTTGTCATGCCTCCCGTGTCTCCATGTCTGTGTCTGCCACCTTTATCGCTTGCTCCATCACGCCTTCGATTGCACCATCGCACGTCCATCCACTCGCGTGCCGTTTCATCATGGCCCCAGCAAGGCCAGAACTCTCGCGCAAGACAGAATCTGTTCTTCCACTGCATCGCATCATATCATGCCTTGACCTTCTTCCATCTAGATTCCCTCCTCCATCTAACCACAGCAGATCTCGCACGTCCTGGGTCCGGGTCCTGCTACGATCGGGATTTTCGCCTCGCTACCCACCTGCTCCCGTCTCGTCGGTCGCTCGCTGGCTGAGACTATATATCATTACTTTCTTTTTCCGGGGAGAAACTGGTTACTGCACACCACTCTACCTGACCAGCTCGTATCACACCAGAGCTTTCGGAAAGTCTTCTTATAGCACCATCTCCCGCGCGGGATCTGACTCTTCACCCTCCCCTCCTCGCCAGTACCGGTATCTTGTCAAATCTGCTGGCCATTGAGCGACCTTTCCATCTCGAGCCTTCACTCTGACCCTCCGAGAAATCCTTCGCCCCTCAAAGACTTGCTTCGATTCCATCGCAGAACGAACTCCTCCACAGCGCCTTACTGTGTGCAGAGACACCTACCTTGCCTCCGGGACGTTTCGTCGGCTCCCAGACGGAGCTCGTTAGACGGCGCCCATGGCCCCTGATGCTTCAAAGATCGGCCATGGACTGGCTAAGGTCCTTGGAATCAATCTCGATGAGCGACAGGCGCAGAGAGACGCCATCACACGTGGCGAATCCATGTATTCGGTCAGTACGGCCGAAACCTATGTCGAAGATGAACCGAGAACCATCGAATGGATAATGGAACTCGTTCCCACCTGGGCTGATGTGGGCACTTACGTGCGCAATCTGTTTCCCTTCACGCGATGGATTGGCCGATATAACGTCCAATGGCTAACGGGTGACCTTGTTGCCGGTATCACTGTTGGTTGCGTTGTTGTGCCGCAAAGTATGGCGTATGCCAAACTTGCCGAACTGCCCGTCGAGTACGGCCTCTACTCGTCCTTCATGGGTGTCCTGATCTACTGGTTCTTTGCCACGTCCAAGGATATCACCATCGGTCCTGTTGCTGTCATGTCCACCATCACCGGCAACGTCGTCAACAAGGTGGCAGCCACCCACCCTGAAGTCCCAGGCCACGTCGTGGCATCAGCTCTGGCCATTATTGCGGGTGCCATTATCTGCTTCATTGGGTTGGTTCGATGTGGCTGGATCGTCGATTTCATCCCCTTAACTGCCATCTCGGCTTTCATGACCGGTTCAGCCATCAACATTGCGGCCGGTCAGGTCCCGACCATGATGGGCATCAAAGTCAAGGGCTTCAACACACGCGCGTCAACATACCTGGTCATCATTAACACGCTGAAGTACCTGGGCCACACGAAGATCGATGCCGCCATGGGTTTGACCGCGCTTTTCCTGCTCTATGCCATCCGTATGACTTGTACGGCACTGGCCAAGAAGTACCCCAGTCGAGCCAAGATGTATTTCTTCATTTCGACGTTGCGGACCGCCTTTGTCATTCTTCTCTACACCTTGGTCAGTTGGCTCGTCAATCGCCACCACCGCAAGCACCATGTCTTTCAGATCTTGGGCAAGGTGCCTCGTGGATTCAAGCACGCCGCGGTCCCCACCATCAACACCGACATCATCAGCTACTTTGCCAGTGAGCTTCCGGCGTCGGTCATTGTCCTTCTGATTGAGCATATTGCCATTTCAAAGTCGTTCGGTCGGGTCAACAACTACACCATCGACCCGTCGCAGGAACTGGTGGCCATCGGCGTCACCAATCTGCTCGGTCCGTTCTTGGGAGCCTATCCTGCCACGGGTTCGTTCTCCCGAACCGCCATCAAATCCAAGGCTGGTGTGCGAACCCCGTTCGCCGGTGTCATCACCGCCGTGGTCGTCCTATTGGCCATCTACGCCTTGCCGGCCGTGTTCTACTATATCCCGAACGCATCGCTGGCCGCCGTCATCATTCACGCGGTCGGTGACTTGATCACTCCTCCCAACACCGTCTACCAGTTCTGGCGCGTGTCGCCGCTCGACGTCGTCATCTTCTTTGCCGGGGTGTTTGTCACCATCTTCTCGACCATCGAGAACGGCATCTACACCACGATCTGCGTGAGCGCGGCGGTGCTGCTGTTCCGCGTGGTCAAGGCTCGCGGGTATTTCGTCGGCCGAGTCAAGATCCACTCGGTGATCGGCGACCACCTGATGGAAGACAAGTTCCACGACCAGAAAGAACCGTCGGACGACGAGCGGGCGGTGCGAGACATCTTCCTGCCGTTGGACCACAATGACGGCACGAACCCGGAAATCCACGTCGACTCACCCTACCCGGGGATTTTCATCTACCGGTTCAGCGAGGGCTTCAATTATCCCAATGCCAACCACTACACCGACTATCTAGTCAAGTACATATTCCAACACACCAGACGGACGAACCCAGATTCTTGGCCTCGGCCTGGTGATCGACCGTGGAACAACCCTGGCCCGCGACGAGGCAAGTCGGAGGCCGACCGGTCCGACCTGCCCACGCTCAAAGCCATCATCCTGGATTTTTCGTCCGTTAACAACGTCGATGTGACCAGTGTGCAGAATCTCATCGATGTCCGCAACCAACTCGATCGGTATGCTGCGCCGGAGATTGTACAGTGGCATCTGGCTTGCATCAACAACCGTTGGACCAAGCGCGCCCTGGCTTCGGCCGGCTTTGGCTATCCCACTCCCCCTAACCCCGATTACTCGCGATGGAAGCCCATCTTTAGCGTGGCCGAGATTGGCGGGTCGTCTTCCGCCGCCACCGCTGCCGAGCTCGAAACCAACCGGAGACTATCCAGAGCGGTTGCCGGGGATGAGGAGAAAGGCGGTCACCGCGTTCACGATGCCTCCACCTCCAAAGCGGACGATATTGATATTTCGCACCACCAACAAGACAAGGACGATGCGACTAGCTCCAGCAATTCCCATGACCATGACCTGCACCGCGAAATCAGCAATAGCAAGGCCTATCACCGCCAGCAGACGAGAAAGGTCGTGGTCCACGGTCTGAACAGGCCTTTCTTCCATCTTGACTTGACCATTGCCCTGCAAGCTGCCATTGCCAACGTCGAACATCAGGAACATCTGAAAACAGCGGGCGCCGGGAAAGAATTGTGATTGGTTTGATTTGATTTGACGGGAAAGAATTGTGATTGGTTTGATTTGATTTGATATTTTGAGATATGCGAGGTGGGAAATGGGAATGGGAAATCCCGCCTGAGCCGTTGATTTGTTTCGGCTCTGTCAGTCTGTCAGTATGGCGTGAAATCTACCTTGCAATCAGACACCATGTACCAGATTGAAACTTATGATAAACACCGTGGTGGAGGCCAGAGGTTGGGACCGTGATGTACCATATACCACTCGGCAGGTATGCACTGGCAGGTATGCATGGCAGATATACACCGGCAGCAGAGCATTCAGAAAAGCACGATGGGGACGCGTTACAATATCATTCTCACCTACGAACGTCGAGATATATATGCCAGACATCCTGTGTACAGGATATGTTTGTACGGTGTTTTGTTTTGTTAATATCGAGTGCAAGCGACAGTCGGGAATCTGCTTGACTTAGGTACCTACATCTTCTTCCTTGGGTAGGATAGGACGGTTGGGTATATAGGAATGATACACTGCAAGCCTGAGACACGGTATGATTCAAGTTGTTATTCATGTGAACGTTGAGATGTGTTATGCTCACTCTCACTCATCTTGAGGTTCGAGGCCTATCTCATTGGAGTAGAGTGTTCTGCAGTGCTCTAACTGCCCGGAGACCTTGAATTGCAGTTCCTGGGACGGCGACCCTGATCGTGGCCTAACCGTCGACATTGCTCCTACACTACACCGCACATCCCAGACGGGCTGGGCTGTCTAAGGTTAACTCTCAAGTCCTCAGCTCAGCTCACGTCGGTCGTCGATGAAGTAAGGTACCTAGGTAAGCTAAGGCAGGTAATGTACCTTGAACCGAAGCCAAAGGCATATCATATCATATCATGATCAAGCCATACTATGCTATGGGTATATGATGATTAGGCTGCTATATGATGGTTAAGGCTCCCCTCCATTCCGTTCCATCAGTTCACTTCAGTTCAGTTCCGGATCTCTATCTCTATCTCTATTTCTTTCCCTTCCCACCCCCACCCGTTGAGGCCGAGCCCGCCTTATCCGCCTTGTCGAACGCATTGAGGATGGCTGTTCCCTCCTGAAGGCCATCAGGCGACATGTCCAAGCCGTAGGAATGCTGGAAGTTGGACCGGCTACCCCAGCCGCTGGAGACGGTTTGATTGCTAGACCAGGGAAAGAAAGACGGTTAGGGTCAGTATATGGAGGAATTTGGAATTTGGAAGTTGTAAATATAAGGTGGAAGGGAGGGGGGGTGGGAAGGGGAGACGGAGGGGAGGAGGTATGCCATACTTACTGCGAGGAGGACTTTGCGCCGGAGCCGGCGTTGGTACTGGTGCTGGTGCTGGTGCTCTGGGTTGTCATCAGTTAGTATTCCATGCTAAGACTTGAGGTTGAGGGGTTGAAAGGGTGTAGGGGGGGTGTATGGTTGTATAGTTCCATTGTAGTGTTGGAAGGTTGTAGAGCGGTATCGTACATACCTTTTTACCCATGATTGGCTTGCAGTGAGATCTGGTATGTCCTGCCTGTCCTGTAACTGTAGGTATGACTTTTTGTCGTATTTAGATCGAAGAGCGCGAGCGAGTTCGAATGCGCCTTCGTGATGATGGGTTCAAGTGTGACGGTCTCTTGTAGGTTGCTGGGTAGGTAGGTGGTGGTGGTTGAGGTTGGTGTCAATGAAGAGGGAAGAGGATGATAAGTGATAAGAGCGAAGAGCGGGGGGGTGAGAGAGAGTGAGAGAGAACCAATGCTGTGAATGGTCCGAAGCTTGCTGGTATCGGTAGACAGGAATAGCACGTGTAAATAATAATTCAGAGTGGATTAACAACTACGTACCTATCTTCCAGATCTAACACGTCTTTGATCTGACGCGGGTACCTTGCTAAGGTAGGTACCTACCTATACCTTGCTACTGTTGCGCGCATGCATTCGGGACGGTCCAGTGCCTGTTTCCGATAGACTTACTCACCTTAGCGTTCGTTATGAGACCCGGATACGAGAGAGGTGCGTGGGTGACGAATACTGTTATTCCTACTACCTAGGTACCTGGTACCTACGAACCCGGACAGTATTGATGCTGATCAGTACGAGGCTGGTGCGCACCTATCATGCTCCTGGATACCTTCATTCTGCTCTTGGGCCATGCGTATATGTGCATGCCCGGGGTGGTGCTCAGCTGTGAACCATGAAAGCAAATAGCCCTTACCGTACTTAAGTATTGTCCCACAGGTACCTAAGGTAGGTCATTCTACATCTGAACGTCCTTTCATACCTAGAAGTACATGCTCGAAGATGATCTGGATTCCGACTTTGGGTTCTCAACCACCAAATCCACGGATGTGGATGTGGATATGGACTCAATGTAAGTCTACTGTCTAGAGATCTCTCAGTACTCGGTGTATGCCGCCGTCTAGAATTCTATCCTCATCCGCAAACCCTTACAGACACTGTCACGGACGACCATAAACCCGACATTACCACCACCACCACCACCACCACCACCACCACCAACCTACCTGTCTTCCAAAGCCTCCAATGCAATCCCCATGTTGACTTCCACCCAAGCCACCTTCCACATAGGCACGCCGCCCAATTTCTCCATGACACGACGACTGGCCATGTTTTGGATCGACACATCGGCATGGGCCCAGTTGTAGTTTGAGTTTGAATTCAAGCCCAAGCCAGCCACGTCGCTGCCCCAAGCACTGCGTCTCAAAAGCTCTCTGCCTAGACATCCAGCCAGACCTTTACCGCGATATCCCGGTTCCGTGTGCAAACTGGACAGACTGGCGTCTTTGCCTAGGAACCCCCATGCCACCGGGGCGCCTAGATCGTTGGTGCCATTGGATTCGAGATTTGGCGCCATGTCCCCATGTTCATCGCCGGCAGATCTAGTCGAAGAATTGGAGATGTTGCTGCTGTCCTTGACCAGGAATACTCCTAGAGAAGGTAATCGCTGCAATAGAGCCAGAGTGCGAGGAATCACCGAGCGATCCAGCACCGTCTGCAGATGCGCCTGTTGCATGGGTCCGAAAGTATATCCCGGCGGCAGGTGACTGTATTTCGTGCTCCTGCTGTCCTGGTCGAGAGGGTTAGCTTGGTTCCCGTCGTCGTGCTCATGATCTACTGCAAAGATATATTTCAGATACCCTGCGTCGATCCTCGTTCTGGCCCGTTCCGCGATCCACGGCAGTAATTGCGTGTTGATCGTGCCGAAGAGGATCTTGTTGCGCGAGTATGGAATCGTCAGGGACTTGCCGGTTCGTTGGAGTTCGAGCCATTCTGCGTCCGGCTCGGTGGGCATCCGTGGGATCAGGTCGTGGTGGATATATCGAAACAAAGCGATCATTAGAGACCTGTGCCGGGGGTCGGTGTCTTCAGGTTCCGGTCCGGTCTTGATTTCATTCTGGTATCGAATCTGGGGTTGGGTCTGGGTCCGGGTTTCGGTTTCAGTTTCAAGGGTCAATTCTTCCGTGATTGTCTTGGAGTGAGGGTCTGGAAAAAGGTCGTTCGGCTTGGAAGATGCCTCGGCACCAGACTCCCAACTCGCAAAGGTCCAGACTTGCGTCTGTCCGTAATGCGCCAGGTCGATATGTGCAGCGATCCAGGGCCGAGCAGAAGTTGACCCGGCAGAAGCTGCAGATGTTAGGCCTTCAAGGTCCCCAGTCGATGAGGATGAGCGTATTGATGTCGATGGCGCTATGCTAGCGAGCCAGGCGTCAATGTCCAAGCCGTCGTCCTCATCATCGTCATCGTCATAGTCGTCTGATAATTCTTCATCACCGCTTGCATCAAGGTCTCCGTTGCCCGAACCGTTTACGCCGATCTCGTCAGAAGCTTCGTCCGCCACGGCCACAAAAACCCGTGCAGTCTCCGAGACAGGACCGGCTAGATGGAACTGGATCCTCCGAAGCAGCGGGATGGTATAGGGCATCAAGGCACCGAGTTTCTGCTCGAGACGCGGGACTTGTGCCGCGGAGAGCACGCCGCTCTTGATCCGCTTCGGATCCCGCCTTCGACGAGGCATCATAGCCTGCGGGTTCCGACGGTCGAAGGTTAGCTAGCTGCCTGTGCACCAGAAGTATACCAAGCTAAGTATTTTGTCTTCTGCGTTGTGCTGGTGCTGGTGCTGGTTTCGGTTCCCTCTTGTCTCCAAGATTCTTGTCGTGAGGCTGAATGGAATAAAAGTGGGCGATGAGTCATACAACCCCTTTCCTACAATGTGTGCTGGAGTTGATCTGTCGTACACATGGCAATGGAATCTGAGATGAAGGATACTGGAACATGTTCTCTACAAAAGTCGTGCTCTCGTAATCGCAAATGTCAACATCACCTGTGGATGTACCTTGTAAATTACTCGTGCATGCTATGCTAAATCTAGCACAATAGTCGTAAGGCTGTGGTGCCATTACCAGCCAATAGACGTGGTCCGATCAGACAATGTTCAGCCTCGTCTTGTGCGCTACATAAGATAGGCCGATCTACCTACAGCAGTACAGCAAGGACCAACCGGCTTTCTATAGCCTGGTCACCTAGGTGCTGTTACCTCGTGAAACAGTAATGTTCAGCACACTTTCGCATTAGGATGAGACCAATAACTGGCCACTTCTGAATCAAATGCTGGCTTAATGGCGAGCTCCATCGCAATCAGTCATGTCAAACCGCTCAGCAAATCCTGCCCATACAAAACGCTTATGATCCTTTTAGTCATCATGGCAGCCGTGCACAACACAAATCAACTCTCCCAGTGACATGCCATTGCGTCGTCATACGGATTGCTCCAAGAGTTGTTGTGAAAGAATTTCTTCCTGGTTTGTTCTCCCGCCGTCAGTAGCTCTAGGCAGTGGTAGACTTCTTCCTCCCAAAAATGCTACGCGACTTGGATTTGTTGCGCGGCTTCTCCGTCACAGTCTTTCTTGTTGACCTAGAGCGACTAGTGTCGTCATCTGGGTCGTTGTATTTATCTTTGTGAATCCTAAACACTTTGTTAGTCAAGTCCACCAGACATACTTCAATCATGTCCTTACCAACTGTTGCCAACCATGCTGACACCTTGCGCCTCCGCCATGCGATAGAATTTGGCCGCCTTCTTCAGGTCCTTTTTACAACCAATACCCTCGGCATAACAAAATCCAGCCTCGGTCAATGCATCGGTATCGCCCCAGTTTCCAGCAACCTCAAAACATCGCAGAGCTAATGTCTTGTCTTGCTCAATTCCCCAGCCGTTGAGGTGCGACACGCCAAGCTCATAAATACTCAAGGCGAACTGCGCTCGATGCGTCTTCTTGTCCTGGAAATCGGTTCCTGGCTTCCGGGTTGCAGGGTTCTCGTCATCAGCAACTTCCAACATGGCCGAATCCACAGCTTTGCGGAGCCATTGGACCCCTTCCTTCTGATTTGGCCTCATACCCCATCCGTGCCGGCAGGCCAGCGCATATAACAACATTCCTGTCGGGTGACCCTTATTGGCAGCAATTCGTAGATGATACGTCGACTCCTTCAGATCTCCATGCTCATGAAGTTCAATGGCCTTCGTGACGTGCTCCTCCGCAGATAGAGCTTGGTAATTGCTGATTGACCGAGCAGTGGTAGGTCTAACAGTGCTATTGGATCTGGAGGACTGTGATGCTTCTTCAACAGGCGACAAGGGCATGGGAGGCATCTTGATTGCAGGCCCATAGGGAGATTCTCCGGTGGACGGTCTCTGAATGGACGAATCGTTAGATTTCAAAGATCCGGTCGGTGTATACGAGCTGGAAGGTGGACCAGAATGGTTCTCTGGGGCCATTGACCGCTCTGCGCCGTATTCAAAAGAGAATCCGGATCTTTCCTCGACCTGGTCTTCTCTGCTTTGTCGTGTAGATGCAAATTCGTCGCTCTTCTTTTCCTCCAAAGGAGGCGTGCCGGGAAACATGGGCTCCTGCCATTCAAAATGTGGTTGCGAAAGTCCAGAGAAGACCCCCGAGTTTCGATCCGAAATCTTTCGACCTCGAGGCAGGCTATACGTCGCATGAGTGTAGGACGAAGTCTCTCCGGAGACATACCCTTGGGGAGGTCGAGCGTCGTCAAAAGAGCTTGCAGTACGGAGGTGACTCATTTGTGCCGCCCAGGGTCCTTTGGAGGGGCTGTTATTAGTCTTGAGGTTGCCCATACTGGACGTACTCAATGGCCGGGAGAAATTTCGTGCAAAACTGGATCGAGTTGGAGAGTCTAGGGAAAGGTTGGAATGGGACCGGCCGTGCGAATAGGTGTAAGGTGAAACTGGAGATTGAGGAACAGACATTCCACTGCTGGAAGAAAGCTTTCGGGATGGTGAAAACGTCGAGCCTGCATTGGAGCTGGTACCATCATCATCGGAAGCCTCTTGATACGGTCTGAGTGATGGAGGTGGTGCCAAGTTCTGAGCATGGTTGGATTGAGATTTGTCGGATGGTTGCCGAGGGACTGAACGGACGTTCGAGCCCGGGCTCCCCAGGCTTTGCGGCAAAAAGGTGCGATGCCCATCTAACGGACCAGGCGACTCAACCTGCGGGGCTCCAAAGTAGTCCCGTTGATGAGAAACATCTTTGGTCTGCCGTCCTTCGTCTTGCTGCAAGATAGCGCTCATACGAACGTGTTGGGAGGTTGGCCGGTTTAGCGGATTCGCAAACTTAGGGAATCCGCCCGCTCTTCCATCTTTGTCGAAGGTCGGGAGCGATGGGACAACGTCTAGCCCATCGGATAGGGCTCGAAAAATGGGAGGGCGGGTATTTTGATGTTCGGTCAACGACTCAGTCACAACTTGAGGAGGCAGCCTGCTCATCCGTCTCTCTCCTGCCTTTCTAGTCTCTTCCAACTCTTTTGCTAGTCTGCGACTCCTTGCCGCGATGGCATCCAGCGGTGAGAGGGACGGAGGGACATCTCCGTCAAAATGTTGGATCCGCGGCGAGAGGTGGGAATGCTTGGAGAGAGAACTGCTGGCCCGGGAGTCGTTCGCAGGGATCTCGATGAATTTCGGACGCGCCATTGTTGGCGGTCTGTGGAAGTCAGGACAGGATGTTGCGAAAGCGTGTCGCGAGTTGATGTAACCCTGCACTGCCTTGTGACGAACGGAAGACAAGTGAGACAAGAGTGATCATGCAATGCCCGGGGGCGATGGCTAACGGAGGATGAAAGATGCTTCCGCGCGATGGTAACCGCTTTCTGAGGACAAGGCGTCGGCGATTAAGACGGTGGAATATGAGATACAATGTAGCTGACTGTTGGCTGATGATAGCAGCGCTGTATGGTCGAACCAGGGTGAAGTGACTTGACAACGGCAGACAGAAATCTGGGGTGCAGATGGTGATGGCACTCGATATGGTAGGAATAGCGTATGTGGCTGTCGTTTTGTTTGCTGATGTACTGTGTATGCGAGCGAATGGCAAGATGATGAGTGGTAAGGATTTTACAAGCGAGTAGAGAAAGGGAGTAAAAGGGTTCACGTTGGCTTGAAGCCGTCACCTGTACAGGAGATCCGAGAAAAGGGACACAACCGCAGGCTAGAAGAAAAGCTACACAGCAGTCCGAGGCCTCTTTTCGAACCCACCATTACCCTAGAGACTACCAAAGATGGATGGCTAGACGTTAGGCGGGGATTTAGGGCCCGGACAGCCTGTTTGGCGTCCCCCAAAGTCAAACATGGACTCTGGGCAGCCTATGCTGTTACACGAAATGGGCGCCACAGTGTCCACTAACTGCACTCCAGTCCAGCCAACATCCCCGCTAAGCTCACCGGGTGCTGCACTGTTCAATGCTCTATTAGCCACGCTGCTTGGCTGCAAGCCATGCATGCCACAGTTCCTACGTTGTACTATGAGGTAGAGGCGGAGGTAATCATGGCCCAGGGACTGTAGTTTTGGATACAGGTATGTAGCACATCTTTTAGGCTGGCGGCTGATTTGTGAGACGATGCTGTTGTATCATGAACCCTGTCCAACCCAAGACAACACCGCTAAAGTCCACTGCAGAGTTACATATGAGATGGGCCACCCAGCCAGCGGCTTGCCTATTCCGACTTGTAGGGAATTTCTACTGTGACATACTACTGTGTCTATCGGGGCAACCAATATCGGCTATTACCTTATAGAAGTGGAATGTTGGCGACCTTCAGATCGATAAGTGGCCAGTGTAGATGATCTAAAATAATGCCTGGCCAGCAAGATTCCAAAGGCGTGGACCAGTTGCACTGGGGGCACAGGCACGGAATGATCAAGGCGGCCTGGCCTGTGTTGACTATAGTAGTCCCGCTGCATCATGACCCAGCCTGCGACACAAAAATCCCCCGAAAGGTCGGGAACAGCAGGCCTTTTCCTTGCAGCGTTCCACAACTTCAACCAAGACGGAAGAAGCGAGGGTGATAAATCGCTGAAAAATGATGGGCACTTAATGGGGTCTTTTGTTAAGGTGATTGACTGAAGGTTTCTGTCTCTCCACTGTTGCGAGCCCAAAATATCTTCCTAAGGTGCTAGGTACCCGGGTAGTCAGGGGTCATGTTGCTGGCCTCCTTTAGACCCATTGTTAGCTCCCTTATAGGTCCCCTTGTTAGATCCTTCGGGGAGTACTTATTAGGCACTAGGTCACCATCGCGGGGTGTCTGACGGCAACATCCAGATTCTAATATTCAGCCAGGAATGAGCTTAACCCCGGGTATTGACCTTCAAGTTGTGCCCTCTACATACTACACCTAGGTATGAGTTATTGGTGGTCAAAGGCACCTGGCCAATCCTCGATAGCACCAGCAGGTAAGCACTGAGTAGCGGGACTCACTAAGCGACATTAATAGTATGAGGGATGCAGCATTCTCACCGGACATTTGAAGAGATCCGGTCAGCTCAACCCCATAAACATCTCGACTAAACGCACCCCAGTTCCCAGTCAGCAAGTAATAATAGCCACAGCGTCATTCTCAGCTGCGGCATCGTAACTCAATCGGAACCTTCTATACGTAGTCATCATTAAATCCATCTCTATCACCATCATATGAGCACAGAGTGTCGCCTTCGAAGCATGGCAACGATGTACGCTATTACCACCTAATATTGCTAGTATGCCTATATCGCCTACAGCCCGCTGAACGATGCGCAAGATCGGCCTGCGAACTCTCTTCTCTCTGCCGCCCACTGATATTCGAGCATTCACCACCTCATGGCTCCTTACACCAGGCCTCCTCGCGCTGCTGCGTCTCGTCATCTTCGCCTACGCCCTAGCCACTCAGTTGGCCAACTGGATTTATGATGGCACACACAACGCCGCCCGTACCATCGGCCGCGAGTTCAGCTATTTCACTGTGCTGACATTCTGGGGCATTCTCTTCTACTATCTCGTCGCAGGAGTACATACTCTCACATACAGTATCAAGGGCCGCTCATGGCTCGAGAGCTGGCCACGGCCGCTGCGAGATCTACATTCATTCTTCTATACCACGATCGTGACTCTGCCAATTCTTGTCACTCTGGTATACTGGGTGGTGCTATACGACGGGCCGTGGTTCCCTGTGGTTTTTAACGCGTGGTCCAACGTGAGTGATGCGATATCTGGCGGAGCACCCTATCCTGCCTCAAGCAGAAGACCATGAGGGTTGCTTGGCCGGATCAAGTCCTGTTAAGATCTAGTTCTCATAAGGTGCTCGTCCAGATCTCCCGACACGCCCTCAACTGCCTCTTCGCCTTGCTCGAAATCATTCTTCCCGCAACACACCCTCCACCACTGCTCCACCTTGTTGGACTGATCGTTCTATTGCTCCTCTATCTGGCTTTGGCCTATATCACCCACGCTACGCAGCATTTCTATGTCTACGACTTCCTGAATCCCAATCATGGGGCAGGACAAGTGACGGCGTACTGTTTCGGCATCGCGGCCGCCACCATTGTCATCTTCCTTGTTGTTTGGCTGTTGATCTGGCTAAGGAGGAGGTTTACCCGAGAGGGCAAGCCCAGTAAAAACGACGTACAGAGGCCCATGTCCATTAATGCAGAGATGGAGATGAGTGTGGATATTGGCCACGCAAAGTAGGGACATTTCGATTGGGATAGTGTTTGTTCCTTTGATACTGTTTTCAACATGATCTATTCCTCCACGTATGTTCTCTAGGTAGATCTTAAAAGGTTGCAGCATGGCATACGACATATGCCCTGACGAACTGTCCTGGACAGTCCGCGTTGCACGTAAGAGGGTTGTAGTCTATCACTAACCATCACATTAGAAATCTACTTGAGCGAAAACCCGGGCTCCTCCTCATTCCTGCTCTTCGCCTTCAATTCATCAATCTCTTCCAACTTCACCTCCTCCCCGGCTTCACCTTCTAGCTTCCCCTTTCTGAATGCTTTCCTCAGTTCACATCTTCCGGAGTTCTTCCCCCCAGCTCTGCAATCCTCGCACCTCTTCCCGTGGGTGACCAACAGAATGTGCAGTCCGTACTTATCTTCATCCGGAATCCTCGCGTCCAAATGAGCATGTGTTTCATCTCTCGTGGCACTCTTTGGCCGCCATCCGAGCAGCCCAGTGATACGCCACACATGGGTGTCAACTGCAAAACTCTCCCGCTGCAGACAAAATAGTAAAACGCAACTCGCGGTCTTTGGCCCGACTCCCTGGAAAGATAACATCTCCCGCATGGCATCTTCGCTCGAGGCCTGGTGTAAATGGTCCAAAGAGTACACCCCGTACTTTTCATATGACTGTTTAAGTATGCTCATGATTACCTTACTCTTGACCGCACTAAGACCGCCACATTTTATTGCCTCTTGGAGCTTGGCTTGGCCTCCTGCAACGATGGCTTCCCATTTGTCACTTCCCCCGTAGACCTTGTCCATACTCAGCTTTGCTCGTGTGGAGTTGACATCACTGGTATTTTGAGAAAGGATGGTGCGGACCAGGGCATCGAGGACAGAAGGAGAATCTCCGCAGCCGGCACGGGTCGTGGAAGCCACAACTTCTTTGGGCCTCCTACGTGGGCCATGGAGCGAAGCAAGGATACGATGTGCTAGCTTGCATTCGACGGGTGTAGGATGCGGAAAGTCGGGGAAGGGGGATTGATTGGCGAATTGGGCATAGGATTTCAGTTTCTTTGACTGTAGTTCGGTCGCCGAAGATGCCTTGGGCTTGGTTTTGTTCGAGGGAGCATTTCTGGGAGAGGTAGTGGTCGTAGAGAGGTCGTCGTTAGCACTTGGACGTAGTACACCAACGGCCTCCTCTGTCTTGATCTTCTTCCTTCTCTTTACATCGTCGTCGGACGGGATTCGCTTTCGAGACGGGCGAGAGGGTTTATGGGGCGAGGATGGCTCCTGTTTGATCACGGCATTGGGTTCTTGCTTCAAGTTCACAGCTGGGCTTACGCCAGCAGAGCGAGTCACCCTTTTTGTCATTGGGTGGTAGCCCAACCAGATTTGAACATTCCTGAGATGCCGTGGATATGGTACGGTCGGGACCTAAGGTACGTGAGAATAAGACAAGGACAGAAACAGATCTCAGATGGTGATGTCATTAGGGAGGACGTTGAATAGAATCGATCGACGAGGGACGGGAGTCGTATCTCGGTACCTGCGTCTCGCTCCACATATCCAAAGATCTGCTCCAGATCGTCCGCGAGTCAGGTAACCTTCAATATAAAACGTGCATGACTCGATTATCACCTCCATCGTCGTCTTGTTATCCATCACATCACAACATTCAGAAATATCAACCTCCTTAGCCTGGTGCCCGCCCTTTGTTCTTTGTTGCCGCAGAATAGGTACAAGACCATGATTCTATTGTAAAGCTTGCGGTGACTTTGGTGGCAGTGTGAGAATCACTAGGTGAAGTAATTCAAACGTCTAGTGTCCTCTGTCCTCGCAACTTCACCTATTTGCTTTCTATGCTTTCTGTGTTTTCCGCGCTCCCGTATCACAAAGACATCGTTTATGATATTTGAGATTATGTTTCGAGCTCCCGCCCGCCCTGAGGCGAGTGCGGTCTCCCTCAGTCTCTGTTAGGTGGCCTCCGTTACTGACATCAGCCGTCCATGATATCCATAAGTCTGGCGTCCGCCTCAGAATGGCCGTCCTTTCATACAGCCTGCACCTGATCGCTTGGCTTGGCGACAGAATGGCCGAAGAAGCCAGAAGCTTATCCGGCTGCCCTGCCAGATTCGGCTGAAGGTGTAAGAGTTTTCGTTCCAAGCACTACGCGTCCGCACGCCTCACTTCTACATCAAACCGCACGCCTCACTTCTGCATCAAATACTTGCAACCTTCCACAAGATCTTTCGCGACTCCAGCACTATGTCGTATCAAGGCGACAAGGACCTCATGGAAGGTCAAACCGAAACGTTCCCTGTCCCAAACTTTCTGGCTCCAGGAACCAGCCGCTTCTTGAAGGTGGTTGAGATCGACTGCAGCTCAGGTGGTTTCTACGGCCACGCTCACGCAATCAACTCCCTGGCAGCCAACGCAAGTGGTCTGAAGGAAATCAAGCTGACCTTCCGAGATGCCGATAGGTTCATGGCTGCTGCGATTGACATCTCTGCCGCGCTTCCAGCTTGTTCATCGACTTTTGGTCTCCCTGTTCTCCAGGCCATTTTCATCCCGCAGGACGCGCCTGATATCACACCTCTACCTCGAAATCAATACAACAAGGTCAAAGAGGAAAGCATGGTCGCGGCACAGTTACTCAGTCATATTAAGGCACCAAATCTCACGATGATCAAACTGATAGGCGATGACGATATGTCGTCCTCACTCATTCCGGCGCTTGAAGCCCATAGATGCTCAACCGGCAATTGTGGTTTCGTGCTGGACAAAGAGGAAGCGGCGTCACTGTCAGCAGGGCGGCGTTTCCCAAGTGGCTTTCGCCGATATTACTACACCTGGAAGATGATCGGTGGTGCCAGACCTGAACCTGGTCATGATATGCACGAATGGCGCCCAGAGCTCCCGGCAAAGCCTGAGGTTCTTCCTAAGAAATCAATCCTAGCCACTGTGTCAAAGGACAGCCCATCAGGAACTACAAACCAGTCAAACACAGACACATCAAATGGAACCAAGGCTACGCAAGAGCAGCGACAAGCTAATCCATTTGCACGTCGGGCGACTAAACCTGCTAAAGTTGATACTCGACCAGACATGCGATACAGAATGCCGGCACACATACCTCGCGAATTCGCGCGTTATGCCAGCAACTATCCCTACGAAGATAAATCAACAGAAGAAGAGTTCACCGCTTTCCGGTTCGACCTAACCGAAGAGGATCTCAATAATCTCGACAATGATTCAGACGCAGAAACTGAGCAGCCCATTCTCAACATCGGTCTGGATGACGGCACGCAGGCCATTATTCCTATGGAGCCTGATGATGATCCTGCACAGTACCAAGGCGCGGACTTCCTTTTCCCAGTGACATCAGTGGAAACTGAGGCTGAAAATCTTGGAGGAGCGGGTCCCGCGCAAACCATTGTTGATCCCGGCGTTGACAACAATACTTCACAGTACCAAGACGTAGACGACCCTTTGCCTTTCCCAGTTACACCAACAGAGACTGAGGTTGAAGATTTGGAAGCAGCGAACTTTGCACAGACAATTGTTGATCCCGGCGTTGAAAACAACACTTCACAGCACCAAGGAGCCAACGACACTCTCCCAGCGATGTCTAACGCAGCTGAAGCCGGAGTTGAAGAGTCGGGAGGAGCGAACTCTGCACAAGCCTTTGTTGACACCGACTTTAACAACTACACTTCACAGCACCACGAAGCCAACGACCCTTCCACCGTGACATCAATGGAGCCTGCACCTGAGGTTGAAAATGTCCGAGGAGCGGACTCTCCGCAGACTGTTGTCGCCACCGGCTTTGTCAACAATACTTCAAAGCGCCAACGCGCAAACAACTCTCTGCCAATGACGTGGAAGGAAGCCGCAACCGAAATCGAAGCTGAAGCTGAAGCTGAAGCGAATGAAGAGGAAGGCGAAGAAGAAGCCAAGGTCGAAGATGAGCGTTCCGCAGGAGGCGGTCCTCATCCTGCGCAGCCCACCTACCACACAGGCAGCAACGACAACTCGGTCGATATCATCCCCACAGAAGCCACCCAAGCCAACGGAGAGCCTCGTGAACGTCGCCAGCGAATGGGCCCAGACACGGTATTAATGGAGGCATGGCTCCAGGAGCGGGTCGCGTGGTGGACGTGGATGGTTTGCGTGCGCTTGGGCCTTATCCCTGCTCCTCCTGAGGAGTAAGGCGGTAAGGTCCCATGTGGGCGGGATGGGGGCGGGCGCAGTCATCGAGACTCCCCGGGACGAGTGTTTGGTGGCCTTGCCACTCGAGCTGTGATATGTATGAAGGACAGGTGAAACGGCCACAATACGGTGGCACTGCTGGAGGCTTCGGATGGCACCGGGAATGGATGGCATGGTGACCATGTCACCTGGGAGGAAGTTGTTGGGCTGATGAGGACGAAGCATGCAGGGAACTCAGTGTCACTTACGAGCAAGAGCCGAAGAAATCGCTTCTTGCGGTCCAGCATGACAGAACACGAGAGTTCCAATAAGAAAACTGATGTTTCCGTACGAGGGTCTGATGACCGGATACCTACCTACCTATCCAACCAGACGCGATTGACTGTAGAGTGCAAAGTACCAATTACCCTTGGAAGCAGACAGACTAAGGTATCGAATGAACGAACAAAGTCGAACTGCGCTGTTTTCCCTTTTCCGTTCCTGTTCCTGTTCTTTGCCTTTTCGATCCAGAATCCCCCTTCGCTCGATGCTGGTCGGTTTCCCAGTTCCAGAAACCTATTACTCCTCCATGCCAACACAAATAACAAATGGTGAGCCAGGTCAAGCGTTTTCACGACCATGCCCATCTCCATGTTCGACCCCCAACAGAGAATCATTCAGCGTGACATTCTTCTGCATCTCATCCTCATCCTGTTCACGAAACTCGATGCCTAATTCCTCTAGCCCACCGTCGCCATGCACGCCGCCCAAAACCTTTCGCATCATACCTATGCTACGCCTAACGCGGGATTTGCCGTCTTCGTTAACGACAGTGTGTTCCGCGGCTTTGGTGTCGAAATGGTGCTCTCGCCTCCACTTTGCGAACGCGGAAGATCGGCAGCCCTTCTTGGTATCTTGCGCAGCCATGGCAGCCGGCTGCGGGGGCCAGTTCCCCTCAGCCTTCCAGCCCTCGACCAGCGCGGGGATCATATGTTTCAGTGGGATGGGGACGTTGGGCGTCATCGATTGAACGACAACTTTGCTGTAGATGGTCGGATAGGCATGTGGTTTGATGCGATCGCGCAGGACGTCTTCTTGAGATAGGATAGGTGGGAAAATGGGTATCCAGGGGCCGATTGCCGGGTCGCCCGCGGCACTGGCGCCAGGAGTGGCATCTGTGGAGTCAACATTGCTGTCAACGGACAACGCTTCAGAAGGTGATGAAGGATTCGAGTTTTTGGGTGAGTCTGGCGAGCGATTCGGGCTAGTATTGGCTGAATGGGAAGTATTATGGTTATGAGATGGGAAGAAGGAGTGCGACAGTCGAGATTTATGCGGAGGTCGCTTAGTAGACGACGATGAGCCACCATTGAGACTGGTACTAGTCCCGGCACCGGGCTTCGTGTTTGGTTCGTCCATGATGGGTTTATGTTTCACAGCCCCAGTCCAAGCATCCCGGCGTAGTGTCCAGGTCCGCAGCCCTTCGTTCCATTTCATCTCTTCTTCTAGCAATCGGCGGCGTCTGCGGAGGCGCTCGGCCACGAAATTGCCAACATCATCTGGGGATTCGAACTTGTATGGATCCGACCTCGACCGGTGGCTGCGCCGGAAGTAGAGCTCTTCGGCTTCGATGTCCGACTGCGACTCCTCACGCAGCCGGTATGCAATCGGTTCGCGCGGGGGAAGATCTGTATCGGAGTGTCTGACTGTGGTGGAAGGGTATTCCCAATCATCTTTCACCATGGAGAACAGCATCCGTCTGGCGGCGCGGGTGGCTTCTGTTTTGGTCATAGGGTCGTGCGACGGCAAGGGAGGAGCGGGGTGCTCGCCGCTGTGTGAGCTCGCATTGGAACCCTTGCGCAGGCGTTGAGTTAGGTTGTGAAAGAATGGAGACGACGGCGGATGAGTATGGGTCTGAGATTGAGAGTCGATCGACACTCGAGAGGGAGAGGATCGGGACATGGTTCGGATGGGTGATAAGGCCGGGGTGTCTGGGGGAGTCGGGTTCATGGTAGGGCAGCGCGGGCTGGCAGGATGACAAATCCAAACGAACAGGCTGCAAGAACGTGGTGGTGGAATCTCACATCAAGAGCAAAAAACACCGACTGACTCAGTGGTACGAATGATGGAATGGTGGACAATGCTGGGGTATTAATGCGACAGGCGGTGCAAGAGGAAGAAGAGGCAATCGATGCGCACTGGCAAACTGGCAATGAACGGAGAAAGTGAAAGTTCCGCCAAGCTCGGGAAGTGCATTTAAGCTTTTTGGCGCTTTGGATCTGGAACCCCAGATGCGGGGTGCAAGTGAAGGTTTCCCGAATATTGCCGCCTACGTGATGAGCTAGACCATGGGATCGGAAGATATCATTTTGGCTAATATGCTGCATCTCTCCATGTCCACTTTGTCCAGCGCATGCCATGCCCACGTCTACTTACGTATTCATAGCCTCTCTTGATCCTTGCGGAGAGTCCATGCTATCAACTCCTTCTCATAGCACCCAGGTTGCGCATTATGCAATGACCCATTGAACAGAGCACATCTTCTGAAATCAAGTGGTTCATCTTCATGCATTTCGTGGTAAGCGCTGCCTTTCCTGATCAATTTCAGGCTCAATGCTCTGTTCTCTCGGAACAATGATCCCTCTCGTGGGCTTGTGCTTGAATATCTTCAATTGTCTGCTGCTCCGTCCGCTTCGATCTTCCCTTGGTCCTGCTTCAGAACTGCTGGTATGTGGCCATCATCCTTTTGCTTGTCTTTGTCTAACTGATCCTCCAGATCCCCCTTATTCAAATTCCACCCCAGCGACAACTTAGACATATACGACGGCGGCCGTGTAGTTCCATTTGTTGTTTCCAAACTCATCAGCGCTTGCAAGACATCGCTGCTGAAATTCGTGGAGGCGGGCCTATACAGAGGCAATGTGTCGGTTGATCGGAGCCCAAAGTACGCCCTTTCGGGTCTGCTAATGGGAAAGCAGAGCGCTTGAGGTTGGGCCTGGATGACTCTCGGGTAATGCGAGATCAATGTGTGTGGCTTGTCTGGGAATCCTAGACGGCGTCTTATGCGGTCGAACCAGAAGGGTGAGGCGAGGTAGGAGTAACGCAAGACGCAGGCCGTTGTTGCTACACAGAAGATAACGACCCAGGCCCAGAACCCTGCTGAAGGGGGGATTGTGCTTGTGAGGCCCAGACGGAGGTAGAGGCAACGGTGCATCAGGGCTGGTCGCGTTCGGGAAGGGCGGGTGCCAGATCGGCGGTACTTGTGCAGACATTCGCTGTTGCTGTCGCTGTCGTCGAGCTGAAACAATATCTAAAGACGTTGTGATCCCAGATGTTCATGTCGCGAGGAGCTGTCGCGGAGGTTACTGTTTGCTGATATATATTAGGTGGGCCATACTGGGATTAATTAACATAAGCACGGGGCGAGAAGTATTGTCAGGTGAGAATGATTCTTCACTGTAGGTGCTACCAGACCTCACCAGCGACACCTACACAAGGATGAGCTAAAGCAAACAACGGGCAGGCTCCACCCCCTCTTTCACTCCCAGAGCACAGGGCTGTCTTGTGATCATACAGTGTTTGTGGAACTTCACATAAAGCGATGATCACGTTTCCATCTGTATACCCAACTCATGCCATCACTCCAGCCAATAGCAGCATTGGTGCTGTTTCCCCTTCCTTTGAGCTGGTAGCCACGAGCTTCTAATCCAAGAATAGTAAGTATCTTTCCAGTAACAGACCAAACGAGAGGCGCTCGAAATTTGCTTTTCGGTCCGAGAGGTCTGATGAGCAAACTCATCGGAAGCATTTTCGAGGGTATGCATGTTGAACACCTTGATGGTGTGCGGCAGTCTGCTGCAGAGGAGAAGATCCGCGATACCGCAATGCCGTATGGTCGTTGATGTGGATGGCAGGGTTATGCCGGAGGCTAGCAGTGACTGAATCACTACCGTCTCTTACCGCCAATGCAAGACAGCATCACAAAGAGTTCGCCAGACTCCATTGAGAATTGAATGGACTGTGCTGCTAGAAGCCCGCACAGCAATAGCTTTCAGACATACAACTCGCTAGACGTCGGCGATGACAATTGAAGTCCTCCGTGCATTGGACGTTGCCTTCCTGGAACCGCGACATGGGGATATCGATCCCAGAATTCCTGACTGGCTGAGCTTCGAGGGGCCTGTGTCCAACCTGAAGAGTCCGAACGTAAGTCTCGTCGGCGTGGCCACCTGGAGTGAGGATCGTCCCATTCGTCGCTTACAGCCAGCCTTTGGGGTGCCATCTGGAACCGTCTAGACTGGACCTTTCCACGGTCATTGCGGTCGGGCAGGGGTGTCCGGGCAACGGTGTTGGTTGACGATCCTGGCTGATCTGGCGATGTAGCATACGAGGCACTCTGGTCAACCCTGGCTGCTCTCTGGATTTGCCTAGCTTGGGCTTCTTCGCTGGAGTTGCTCCCAGGAGACCGCGTGCCTTGAGT
Organism: Exophiala sp. LBMH1013; assembly: GCA_024611085.1. NCBI lineage: Eukaryota > Fungi > Ascomycota > Eurotiomycetes > Chaetothyriales > Herpotrichiellaceae > Exophiala > Exophiala sp. LBMH1013. The sequence goes on along the minus strand of JAMFLB010000006.1, from coordinate 582,225 downwards.
CGACATATCCAATCTTTCGTCCAGAAACTGGCCATGGGAAGAAGGATAAACGGTCATATGTGGTGAGTCTTGGAAATGACTGAGCTTGATCCTCTTCAATTACACTGGTCCAACAGCTTCACTTACCCAGCTTCTCTCTCTTTTCCATCCACCTCTCGTACAGTCTCCGTACCACCAGACCCAGGATCAGGACGAAAAAGGTGACCAGCAGCCCAATACCCACGTTCCGCCCATCTGCAGTTTCGCTGGCTGTTTCTTTGTCGAAATTGAACGGCAGAGCTTGAACATTACCTGGCGAGGCTCCGGGAAGTGACCCCGCCGAAGTCAAGCCACATAAGAAAAGAATATACACATACTCGTGCTTGTCCATGGTGATAGGCCGTCAAGCAAACGAAGGGTACAGCAGAAGTTATGATGACTTGCCAGCCATATCAAGCAACTCAGGAGGACTAAAGGTGCCCCCTAAGCTCCCGACCAACGACCAAATATCGAAATTGGATGGGATAGAGCGCCCCTCTCGGGTATTGGTCTTCTGTTTGTTCAGCGCATCATGTGGAAGGCTCGACTCAGGGGGTCCATGTACGGCACATCGCCGACTCATCGAGACTGCCATTGATTTTCTTTGCCGGGCCATGGAAAGTAGAAGGGCGAGCAAGTTTCTGCATTTGCAGTTGCATCACGTTCAAGTTTGTCGGCAACATTCCGTCCAGAGGTTATGCCTTGAAAGGATGCGAAACAAGGGGAATTAGGTTCGATTTCTATGTCCACGTCTGCCCCAGGTGAATCGGGTGTATGTACAGTGAAAGACGCATAGCGACACGGTTGTCAAAGTGCCCTAAACACTCTTTCCTAAATTTTCGGTGACTGAGAACACAGACCATGGCCACGGAGGCTCTGGAGTTGCGCGATGGCTGTCTATGGCATTTCCGAGCAGAGGCATGTCTGGTCCAATAATGCACTATCCGGGTGTTGTACGCCAATCACCCTTGCGCCAAGTCCGGACATGCGTATAGCACCAAGTGCCTTGAGCGTCCAGGCATGTCCTTCTCGTCAGATTCGTGGCTGCATGCTGAGGGACGGCCAAGGTGCGAAAGCCTTTCCCTAATTCCGACCTGAAATGTCATAGCTTCCGTCTATTTCCCATACTACCCAATACGAACCAGTATTGTCTTGCGCGATTCTAGGTCAGAGTGCGTCGCTGATAGCTCGAGAAATGTAACAACACCAACCACAGAGCAATAATGTTCGCGATGTAGTGCAATCTGTAAGCGTATGTCATGCCGTACAACGCCGCATAAACTGCGAGAACAAAGAACAACACATTCGTTGCCCATCGGAAGGGCCTGACTGGCGGAACCATCATACCGCTGGAAAGGGTCTCGACCAACAGAATAAAGGGCATTATCGACAAAACGTTGTGATGGGAGGAGAACGGGGTCAGCCAGTGCACCGAAAGGTTGTGTATCCAGACGACCAGTACCGGTAGGTTGATCGGTAAAACCCAGAGCATTAAAATAAGTATCGAATATGTGTAATTGAAGAAATTGAATGCAGGCCCAGACCTGGATTCCACCGCATGCCGTAACGCCCTTGTACAGGTAGTGAGTTGCACAATACATGCAACCACATAAGCGAACGGATACGGTATGATGGTGGCAACAAGAAACAGGAGTACCGCCGTGTTGATGGCTCGGCGTCGGGGCGTACTGGCGACGAAGGCTGAAGCGATGCCCTTGTCACTGTCGTCGATCTTGACATATCTTTGCGACACCAGGTTGGATAAGGTAACGACAAGCTGTAACAATGCCAACACAGCGTAGTTCAATACCACACATGCACCAATGCTGAGCAGACCAGCCAGGGGGACAAGAAACCAGAAAAATGCGTCCTGCGATCCCAGCAAGAGATCATTTTGCGCAAAATCGATGCTTGTTCCATTGCTCTGTCGATGGTGCTCAGGCCCGGTACTTGCAGAACTTGCGGTTGTGAAAGCAGTCGCAAAAAATGTCATTGACAGCAGGAGAATGGGCAGTGCGAGTCGTAAGCTTTGATCCAAACTCTCGGTGAACGAGATGAAAACTCCGGAGTTGTCGTAGACTCTGAACTGCTTGCGCAGGACCATGGCGACCACGAGCAACGGGAATGCTGCAAAAACTGTCCGATATCTGACCACAAGTTTGCCGAGACTGCCAATAGGATCTGCTCGCAAACGGATTTCCATAGATGAGTTGCAAGTAGGATCTGACCAGATTTGAAAAGCAACCCCAGTATTGGGCTGATGACCATTCAGGGCGGGAGGCATAAATGGAGCCACACCGTGGAGGTTGACATCGCCTTGTTTGAAATTGACGAAATACTTCGACTCGTAAGGGTTTTCGATATGCTGCCTCACAAGCGGGGTGAACAATTCGGTATCTGCCCCACAACCATGCTGTCGGAGTTGCAGTGTATAGGCGAGCAGACTCGATTTCAGGGAGGGTACGCGAACCTCTGTCACCAGAGGTCTGTCGGGAGGTAGCTCCACGTTGAGGCCCCGAAGCAATAACCGGAGGAGGCTCACATCACTTTCCACCACGGAGTCAGTGGTGGGTTTGATCTCCCCATAGGCCCAGGAGTTACTAATTTCGATAGATTTATCGACGACAGCAACAAACTGGTGGTCTTGCAGATCTTTGAGATCGTAGGTCAAGTAGGTGAAAGGCGGTTGTTGCTCAAAAGCGAACCTTGAGCTCCTCGTTGAAGCAGGCAGCTGGATGCCATCCCTGGCCGGCCTTTTGCATGCCAACCGGGTCGCGCTAGGATCACCTGGCGAGAGGTCAATTTGAACAGGTAAGGGCATTGAAGTCAACCCTCCGGAGAGTGGGAAGGCGCTGCAAAACAGGACCTCCAATTTTTCAAAACTCCCTTGAGGACTTAGCTGCTGATCTGTGAGGAAGGAAAACCGCTTTGAGGTTGAATTATCCACGGAAGGGATGGGCAGCAATACTGCAGACATCTGGTCCTGAGCCCCCACTTGTCGCAAAGTCACATTGTTTTCTTTTGCCCTTGACAGTCTGAACCCATCGCCCAATGTGAGAAGAACATCATGAGGGGTGTCTCGTAGGGCTTTGGGTGCGTCATCCTCTAGTCCTGTTAAAAACCACTTCCTGAATGTGTCCATCCTTTCCGATCGCGGCTTGGTTTGTGCGGGCCGGCGAACATCCACAACATCGTACAGTGACCTTATGATGACTTTCCGCACCTGGTCAGCCCAGGTGATGGCCAGATGATCCATGGACGTCCAGACATTGGGTATCGTTGAGGTGTAGACGGTGAATCCATGGCTCTCGGGAACAAGGGAACCAATATTCGTATAGTCGGAAGGAACCGTGGTATCACGCCCTCCGCCTGCGATAGAAATTAACGTCGTGTGCCATAATGGGTTATTGCTAGCCCATCTCTGTAGATAAGCATCCCGCCAGTAGTTATTCACTTGTTGGTACAACGTAACGACATCGGCATCGAAGGTGACCGGTGGCCGCGCATGTGGAGTTGACATAGTGATGATGGTATTGACCGAGTTCGCCTGGTATTTCGGTGTCGCAAGTACAGTTCGTGCGACGATTCCTCCCATAGAGTGTCCGACAAGTATGACTGCGCTTGGGTCGGGTAACCGAGGGTCTCGACGTAGGCGGTTCGCGTCATGATATAAAGACAAAATGTACGCGACAGCTTCATTGACATACTCGGCTTGGTCCAAGAGCGTTTGACCGTGGAAAGCAGACAGATCCTCATTGAAATCGATCGTGAAGAAGTCGAAAGGTCGGACGCCTTCCTTGATAGCGATTGTGTCATGGCGTAGTACGTTGTGATAATACCGTGAAGCTTCGGATGATAAGGACCGAACCTGTTTGTAACTTCCAGCATTGCCTGGAATGAAAAGCACCGGTGCTCCTCTTAAACCAATGTTATCTTGTGTGTATTCGTCGACCCCCTCTTCTCGATACAGGTACAGCGAGTACTTTGTCGCAAACCGCGAATGCTCGGTATCGAAGCCGGACAGCTTGATATAGGTCGGGGTCATCATTGACATGACACATCCTTGAGGATCGACTTGGAGTTTGAGGGACGACCGGACAATTAGCGCAAAGGACAGAAGCGCAATGGCTGTGGTAATGAGCGTGAGAGGTCGCCATGTCCAGGGACTCTGAACTCGGCTTTTCCGAAGGCCGCGAACATCGGTATCTGTCTGGCTGTCACCCGTGTCCTCCTTGGGCTTGAGCAGCATGATTGCTGCATGCACGACTGGCCCCAAGCCAGGCTTCGCGGGTGCACACCTTCGGCTTCACTGTCGGCGGTTAAGAACAGAAAGGAAAGACGGAAGAAAGACGGATGAACCTGAGGCTGCGATAAGCCCACAAAGGTCCAAATGCTCCTGACTAGAATGTCGCGATAATCGCAATGCTCTGCAGAAACGGGCGGAAAAACTAAATTCCGCAGAGCGGCGACGAGGCTACCCAATTACAATTAGGCCAATGGCCGCGCGTCATAATGTCACCAGCTGACAGCGATTGGCGTGCAAAACCTCACCTGCACTCTGCCGCTTTTTCTCACAGTCGTAACGCAAAAGGCTGCCATTCAAATGGCTTCCCTCCGTCCCAGGCGTGATGATCGATGGTCCTCAATCTCTCCAGATGCTCGGAATTCGTTTATTACTCATTGAAGTCCCTCCAGCTCACAAGGCTGACCGACATCATTCTGGACGAGAGGCACATGTTACCTCTGCTGTTATTCCACCTCCCCACCAGAGAGGTCTTATGTCGTTCAGCAGTGGTCCAAGAGACGAGGAAGGATGAATCCACTATATCTATCAAGCCGGCGGCGGATGAGATGCTTCCGGGTTGCTGCAGCCTCGCGAAGGCCCATACACTGTGTCGAAGGTTCTGCTGACCGTGTAGCATGGAGCCCTGTGGACAGTGGACATGACAGATACTTGTCATACACACCTCTAGGTTCTGGTCCTTCGACATGGCGGCCAAGTTTTAACCATCTTCACATGATATTATTCTTGTTCCCCTTTGATCGACGTCAAGAGCCATATTTAATGTTGCTCTACACCAGTTCTTTTATACCACAACTGTCGATACGCCTGCTACTCGAGAATCCACGAGTATCGATTACTCTGTTCTGAGAATTCTCGCAATGAGACACATCTTTCCCTTGGACACCCATCCTTCGACCATCTCCTGATGTTTGCTCTGCCTGCACCCGACCCGTCCGCACATTTTCTTCCGGTGATACACGAGAATGCTAGGTGGAAACCTTATGTTTGATCCGAGTCAAAGCAACCGGATCATTGCACAGTCCTAAGGTGAGGCACAATATATGTTACGTCTGGTTCTGGAGAGTACGAGTTCCTACCTTCGCGCGATGATGCCTTTGCTCGATCTTCTCCGCTCAAGCAGGCCCGTGCCATCTGCGGGGATTCTCCATCCCAGAGATATCGACGAAGCACAGACCTCCTGTGGTTGAGGAAAGCCTTCGTACCAGGTATGTAGTGAAGACTTACTTCATCGGATCGACAGGGCGTCCTATAGTTCATATGTCAGGCGTCGATCCATTGATCTGCCGGTTTCTTCGCCGGGTGACGTGGAGGTCGTCTTACAAGACACAGCCGACTCTTCTTGGGTGTTCAAGCAGTTTCCTTTCTCCAACGCAGCAAGCCCATTGCTCCGGCTTCTTGCATGAAAGATGTCTCAACGGCATGTCCTCGAGTGACACCCCCAGAACTCGACAAAAGCCAGCATGTGAGAAGATGTGGTGGTCCATGCACTTACAGCCTGCTCGCCTATCATCCAAGACGTCAACGAACCACCGTGCGTCAAACTTTACTGAGAAGCTCGTCGTTCCGGTCGTGCACGGATGGATATTTTGTCATCTCGTCTGTGTCTCTTCACTAGCCATCGACTTGACGACAAAAGTCCAAACGGTTGGCGCATATCCTTGGAGGGCCCTAGTATCGTGCAATGATCCGGAGCCCTTGAGCAACATATTCACCATTACGCGCACAGTCTAGGCCAAGAAAGCAAACGTGGATCAGGATACTTGCAGGGTTCATGGTCCTATCAATTCTCGCTAGCCTTTCAATCTCCATGGAGCTTGGTCTCAACCTTGACGTATCTCCTCCTCAGTCGCCCTGGCTGACACCAAAAGGTGTAACTCTCTAGCATGGTCGAATGCATGTCTCTCGAAAAGTGATGCTTTACCAGCGCACCTGCAGGAGTGGACCACAGAGGTCGTCTGCAATGACTGGCGCCGGGACAGGGTAAGAGAGCTCGCTCCTTCAGCCGCAGCTGCTCCGGGGTCGATTGACATAGGTGCTGTTACTTCGTCATGGGCAGGGCAGCTGTGCAGGGAAGCCCCTCCAGGGTATAAGAAGCTGGCTGCCGTTCTGTATATGGCCCGTGTCTGTTCAAGCACCTCTGCCTGGCAACCCCTTGACTTTCAGTTCGACCTCACTGTTTCTTGACAGCCATCATGGTGATCATTCCTCACTTCCGGTTCGGCAAGACCGGGGCCATAATGGGGTTCTTGCCGGAAGCGCATAGGAACAACCTGACTGCGTTTCTATCTGAACTGCTGGGTACATTCCTGTTCCTGTTCTTCGCGTTCGCCATTGCCCAAGTTGCACATACGCCGCCACCAGATGATCCCACCGCGGCTCCCAACATTCTGGTCATCTTCTTCATTGCTCTGGGATTCGGATGCTCTGTCGCTATCAACGCGTGGCTCTTCTATCGGGTCAGTGGAGGGATGTTCAACCCCGCGGTAGGTTGACCATATTGCATAATGGCACAGGCAATACTGACGGCTCTGCGTTCAGGTGACTCTCACCCTGTGCCTCGTCGGAGCCGTGCCAATCAGTCGCGGTGTCATCGTCTTTCTGGCACAGATGGTGGGCGGAATCGCCGCAGCCGGAGCCGTATCTGCCACATTACCAGGTCCTATGGTAGTCAACGTTCGACTTGGCGGTAACTGCTCCATCACCCAAGGCCTCTTCATTGAGATGCTCACAACTTTGCAACTCGTTTTCTCTGTCGTCATGCTGGCGGCGGTCAAACACAAGGCGACATTCCTCGCACCGATCGGGATTGGAATGGCTCTATTTATCGGACACATGCTGAGTAGGACCCAGCGAGGCCTTGACTGCTGTATGTATCGTGACTAACCAGATCTGCCAGGTATTTACTACACCGGTGCCGGGATCAATCCTGCTCGAGCTTTTGGCCCCGATGTGGTCACTCACAGTTTCCCTGGATACCATTGGATATACTGGGTTGGACCTTTGCTGGGGTCTCTAGTGGCTGCTGCAATCTTTCATACTCTCGAGGCCTTGGAATGGCGCACCACCAACCCGGGTCAGGACTTTGATGACCTTGAGGTCCAGATGCTCCAGCCTAAGAAGAAGACGGCCAGACCCAATGTCGCCCACGCTCCAATACCGACCACATATGATAGGGGAAGTTCGTCTTATGAGAAAGAAAGCGTGGCCCCGTTGTCCAGCCCGAACACCCTAGACTCGTGATGAAGGTGTTTTCGGACCGATCCAAGCATCACAACCAGGGCTTCAGCCGAGGGTGGAATTGCTGGGCACAGCACTGACGACAGTTTAGAGGAGTCGCGGTCACTGTAATGGAAAGCGGAATGGAAACGCCGAAATGCAGCAAGGTGCAAGGCAAACCACTCCATCAAGGAATCCTAGAATTTCAGATTCCACAATCACTAGATAGCTTGCTCAGCAGCAGTTGCTGACCATCGCGGTGTCCCGTCTGTCTCTCCATCCAAAGACTTGTACTTCTGTAGGCCTCCACTGGCACTTGATGATTCTCCCGGTGCCATGGTTTTCAAGGACGTGCTTCAAGGGCTGCCAGTGGTCGTTCGACACATGTACATGTGGGTGGGTGTTGGGTGATCCGCCTCAGCCTCACCTTGACCTACTGTGTACACTCTCGCTCCTCGCGCTGGCAGGCTGGTCACGTATGAAGCAAGGCTCAGCAGACCTTTCATACTACCTACCCAGTAATCAATCCGAGGAAGAAAGCTTCGATGCAAGAACGTCAGGTACGGTCCTTGTGTCCTACGGGATTGGCCGAACAACATGAAAGAAGTGATAAGCCAACTAAGGTATCTTGCTAGCGAGACCTAGGGACCTTAGACTGAACAAAGGAAGTAGTAGAATGAAGGTTCCTTGTTTTTTTATTAAAGGGGCCTGGAGAGAGCCTTAACACTGGGGCAGTCTGAGAAGGGCAAGGCTGGGGATGCCCTTAATATCAATGTTTGTCACGGCCAGACGTACGAAGCTTCGTATCAGGATTCATGCTGGCCAGGTATGGCAAACTTGAGGCATCTACCTTACCTAGGTAGGTATGCGCCGAGCTTCAGACCACCAGCGACCTTCACACCGCAAGCCATCCAGACCAATCTCCCTCAAGTTACAAGGGTACGTACCTAGGTAGGTACGGATAATAATGGTTTGCCAATGGCCTTGGACGAATCATGTTCTGGTCCGAGTTCGTCCGCCCGCAGTCACCTAGGTGGCAGTTAGTCCGCGATTGTCCATGACGACTGGTCCGTGTTCCGACGGTCACGCTCGCGACGCTTTGGGCCATGGTATTCAGGTATGTCTGAAACCATGACTCTCAATGGTTACAATGCCCGTCCGACCACGGCGTCGGAGATACTCGATGTGCCTAGCTGGTGGACGTGGGTGAACAGACTGTCCGGGAAGCATGGGCCAGATATCTCAGGTGTCTGGGGCAGACTGGTATAAGAGGAGAGGACCATGGCCACCTGCTTCCTCAAGATGATTGTGACCGTTACTACAATCACAACTGAAGCAAATCATCAGCAGTAAGGACCAGACCTTACGAGACCCGATCATCGAGCCAGACATCACAAGACCAGACGTTCCAAGATCATACCTACCTAGTGACAATCCCCGAAAATGAGCAAGATCCTCGCCGTCTTCGGCGCAACAGGCCAACAAGGCTCCTCAGTGGTCAACTACGTGCTGAACGACGCGGAGCTGTCGCAAGAGTACAAGATCCGAGCGATCACGCGCGACCCCAACTCGTCGAAAGCAAAAGCACTGTCTCAAAAAGTCGAAGTAGTGCAAGGCGACGTCTTTGACCGCGCATCCATCGAAAAGGCTCTAGAGGGGACACACACAGTATTCGCCATGACGACGCCTGCATTCGTGCCCAACGCGCTGGAAGTCGAGTTCGGCGCGGCCAAGACGATTGCCGACGTCGCGGTCGAGCAGGGAGCGCAGTACATCATCTTCAGCACGCTGCCGCATGTCTCGGCGATCTCAGGCGGCAAGTACAAGCAGGTGATACCCTTTGACGCCAAGGCCCAAGCCGAGCAGTATATTCGCACCCTGCCGATCCGGAGCGCCTTCATCTCGCCCGGCTCGTTCATGGAGAACTTCCAGCAACAGACGTTCCTGGCGCCGCGGCAGCTTCCGCCCGGCAGTGGCGTGTGGGTCATGACGCGCCACACGTCGCCCAAGACCGAGGTTCCCTTGATCGCTGCCGTCGACGACATGGGCAAGTTTGTCGGGGCTGTCCTCGCCCAGCCGGATAAGTACCAGGGCACGACCTTCTGTGCTGCCACCGCCCTGTACACGCTGGAGCAGATCGTCGAGATCATGTCAAAGGCCACGGGCAAGACGGTCGTCTACAAGCAGGTTTCGGCCGACGAGTTCAAGAGCAGCTTGCCCTTCGCCGCGGATGTCTTTACCGAGGGCTTCAGCTACGGCGAGGAGTTCGGCTACTATGGCCCTAATACAAAGGAGTTGGTCGCTTGGGCGGCGCAGAACGCCCGTGGCAAACTCACCACTCTGGAAGAGTTCTTCCAAGCCCATCCTTTCCATCTGGAATGATTCGAGAGCGCGGGGGAACAGAGGATGGGGTCTATGTCCATTTCGGTGAATGTGACTGCTTAGCCTGGACAATGAGCAACAGGAGGTGTTGACAAAACTTGAAATGGCGGATATGTGCAACAGCACGCTACAAGGGTCAAACGATACAAAGTGATGACTTGTGTTCGGCTCCGTTCGCATGAGATAGACATCCTATAGCATCACTACATGTCTATCAGGACACACTGATGATCTCGTTTCCATTTTCGTTGTGGTCAGTGGTCACTATCTGGTGATATATATAGGGTTACGGTCAGCCCCGTCCTTTGCCTAAACCAGTCCTCCTGAAATCGTGTAACTACTAACTCGTCAAGAAGAACTCTTGGCCGTTTCATAGACCAGGAAGAGTCGTTCTGTCCACCTTATACCCCTGCCATATGGCCGCGCAGAGTAAACAAGAATGGTCGTTCGTCAAATGCCCATGGCGATTCTGTTGACCATGGCGACTCTCTTGACCATAGTCAGCTGTTTGTTTACTTCTTGTCCTCATTGACTGCCATTGGGATTGCCTGCCTTGGCTTTCGCTTTCAAGTCCATGCCTGATAGGCTTTCCCATCACATAGGAAACCAGGAGAAGTCTTCCCCTGGCAGCTAGTACATATGTTGCCCAGAAGTCAAGGCTTCAAGTGGTCAGCCGGATTGAAAATCAAAACCGAGGAACCCCGAGCAAAAGACACCAAACATCCTCCACGGTGTGCGGTGTGCGGTGTGCGGTGTGTGTTGTCCCTTGGTCAGAGTCATCGTCTAGCACTGCAGGACAGTTCGATTCTTCTCAACAAACCAAGAGTTGCAAAGACAAGGTGTCATGTCTGCAATGGTGGACTCAACTCGGAGCCCAATGATGCAGTGCAGGCCGATGCAGCAGGATTTGAGAAAACCTCCTAGTAAGCAAGCAACTGGCTCGCACTTGACCACAAGGTTCTAGCGACAGCGACGCCCTCCAGCACACTTCAGGTATATTGTAACATGTGTCAGGCTTCTGGTGAACTCTCCAGTGCCTTTTGAGAAGGTCACGCTCTCCCGGTTATTGCCACTTACTCCAGTACACAGGTAGTCACCGGTTCACGGTAGCGGACACGCTGGAAATCCCTGTACCCCATCATGCCGCAGCAGATGCCTCGCTGTGTTGGCGGACTGGACGGCTGCCTTGGAGGGGAAATCGAGCAAACAACAAAACAGCGAAACCTATCAGGGCGACAGCCTTGAAAGCAGGAAAGGAATTAGCGAGGATAGTTGAGATATGCAGTAGGTCGCGATTGATAGGATGGGACACTTACCGCATTACATGTGAAAACCAGCTCAGTATGGCCGATACTGGCGAAGCCTGCAAAGATGACGCCAAATACAAAGGCTGGATTTGCACGTCTTGTCAGCGCTTGTTTACATGGAACAGGTGGAGAGTGATGGCAAAGATAAAATGAAATGAAGAAGCAGGGTCCCCCTGAAGTAAATGAAGAAGTGTTCGCTTACTCGTCGACAGTCGAGCCATGTTTTCCACAAGGCTAACCCCAGCCAAGGCGTCCGTTCTTTCACTGCTGCTGGCGGAACTCCCGACCATTTGGAGAATCGTTCCTTTGGCGGCCGAACCGGTCCCGGCGGCGAACGGCAACACAGCAGCTACAAGATACATCTGCCAGCCTTGGCGAACAAAGGAACAGAGCAAGGTCAGGAGACCATCGGCAATCAACGAAAACCTGGTATAAGTGAGGTCGAATGTGAAGGTCTGTTGCTCCGTGTGCGATGTGTCTCGGTCAGCATCGACATCCGCAGCAATTGTTTGAGATGAATCCGACGACAGCAGCGGTTCACGCTCTGGAGACACGGATCTGCTGGAGGTTTTGGCACGAGCATCCTCTTCTTTCTTGGTGGTCCATTTTCTTCCCACTGCAATGAGCTTGGGGAATGCAAAGGTCAAGAACAGGCCTCGGAGCATAGAGTACATGAAGATCAACCAGCCGTTCTGCTTGGTTCCAAACCCAAAGACATCGGTCGAGTACAGTTGAAGCAAAGTGGGCAGGTAACCTACGCGCCGCGTGGCATTAGCCTGTGGGGATAGATGAGGGACAGAACTCGTGAAAGCAACTGGACTGACCTGTAGCCAAAATGCCGAGGAACACCCCCCAAGCGAGGAGGAAAGCGCCATATTCTGTGCGGACCACTCCATCTCTGCCAATGGATTTTCGCGGCGCAAAGACAGCCAGAGGAGCGAAGAATCGGCGGAAGAATGTCTTCTCGTCGCCCCTCCCGGTTGAGGACTCTCCTGCTTCTTTCGCCTTGGCAGGAGGGATATGCGGCAGGAAAATAAACACATAGACGCAGGTAGTCAGAAACAATGTCAAGGTCAGACGGAAGGGGGCCTTGATGCCAAAAGCTTCAGCCACGACACCGCCGAGGAGGAAGCCGGACGCGGAGCCAAACATCATGCACCCCATCAAGCGGCCCAAGTCTGCGGTTCGGCCTTCGTGTTCGACAATCTCGGTGATCATTGTGTTCAGCACCAGAATGTAGCCACTTGGGCCACCAATGATGCTGACGACCTGTGAGCACTGTATAATGATGATGCCGGCTTTGCCCCAGAACTCCAGACCCACATTCTGCACGAGCAGCCTCACGGCAGGGAAGAAAACCTGTAATATCAAGGTCGTCTTGATGCCGATGCGTTTGATCAGCGACCCGGTGAGAAAGAGGTTCAACAAGCCGAAAAGGGTCGTGCTGGCACCAAGGAGAGAGATGGACAATGCCGTGGAGCTCTCAATGGCGTGAATAGAGCACCGGTCAGCGGCATCCTGGACTTGGATGCGCATATCTGCATTCCCAAACTCCGGCGCTGCCAACATGTAGGAAAATATCGAGCCTCCATGTCCTGTGAATGCTGATTCCGCATTTGACGTGGCGCCTGGAGACGCATGTGTTTTGTAGTAAGCATCGCAGGTCATGAGTCGAAAGACATATAACAACGGAACTTGCGTGACTCCGAAACTCAAGCTCGTGAGAAATGCACATAACAAGACCAAGTACCTCACGGCGCGCGGGCGAGCGATCACCGGTAGGTCATGTTCGTCGTCGCCCTGAAGTGATTTAGACTCTTCGGCCAAGGTATCCCGAACTGCAATGTTTTCCACAAATCCAATGTCTTCTTCGGACCGTGTCCGGCTGAGCAGCAGAGATGCAGTCTCCTCGAGATCTTGACGTTGGACTGGATGCTCGGACGACGCCCGCCGAACGCTGCTGTGGCCGTTAGTCATGCTCGACGCGTGGGGTCAATGGCCAAGCAGTCGGTTAGCAAGGACCCTTGACACTATCTGAGAGACGTGAAGTGAAGGATTGAAATGGCTGACATTTCCAGCTTCGACGAGTGAATCGTACGAACGAGTTCTGCGACGCGCAGGGCAGATTTGGTAGTTAGTCGATGGATCAGGTCAATTCATAGAGAAAGCAACAAATGTTGGGAGAGATTCGAAAGGGCAAACGATGTTATTGGCGATAAGACCGATGGTTGTGTCTGGACGCAGGCGGCGGGCCGGTGCATATGCCGTTCTTACCGGCATCAGGATGCACATGGAGGAGGCCTGAATAAGGTAAGGTAGATACACCACCAGTATCGTTTATCTTCCCAATGGTGTCACTCCACGCATCTTCAGCGGCCGCTCTCGCTGGCGATGCTGGACTTGGTACTACTTGTATGCGTCTCAGTACAAGGTAACCAACCAAACCACCGCAGTCAAGTCTTTGGTAACGGCAGGAATCTCTGAAAGATCCATTATGATTCGGTAAAGCGGCATCAAATCAATTTGCCCTGAGGCACACACAGCACGATAGGTACGGTATCTACCAGGTATCTAATCTATGACCTACCTCACTTACCACATTATTGCTACCTCCTACCTCCCCTACGTACGTACCAACTGTATATTGCCGTGACAGAATCTTGCGACCTTCCTATTGTGCTACCGTACACGATCCGATAAACCTACACACTGTAACATGTACGTGATACTATCTCGGACATGGCCGATGTACGTTACCTTATGGCTGACGTTTGCTGAACAGCGAGCATTAAAACCCAGTATATAAAGAGTCCAGCAGAGTTCTTGCGACGACAATTCTTTTTGCTCCTTGGCAGTCCAAATCATCCAGCCATCACGAAGCCGACATGTCGGAAACAGACCCTGGCTTCATTGCTGCCGTGGAGGAGGCCAAACTGAGCTTCGCAGAGGGCGGGATTCCCATCGGTATGAGCCCCGGCCAGAGGCAAAGCCAGCTAGCTGAATATCAGTTTACGACTTACGGTGGATAAGCTAATACCGAAGCCTCCTAGGAGCATGTCTCGTCTCGAAAGATGGCAAGATCCTAGGGCGAGGACATAATATGCGTGTGCAGAAGGGCAGCGCTACACTCCATGTAAGTTGACACTGCCACTACCTGACCCGCTGGGCTGTGTGGCTGCGGCTGCTATACTCTAGCTTTATGCTGCCCCAAAGTGTCAAAAAGAACGAGACTGGTCTGTGAAGCTTCTTCAGGATAGATCTAGGACCACTGACAGTCATGCACCTCAGGGCGAAATCTCTACTTTGGAGAACTCGGGCCGGCTGCCCGCTTCGGCATATGCAGGTTCAACCATGTATACCACGCTCAGCCCGTGTGATATGTGTACGGGCGCTTGTATCCTGTACAAGGTCGCCAGAGTGGTGATTGGGGAGAACAAGACCTTTGTCGGTGGCGAGGAGTATTTGAAGCAACGGGGAGTGGAAGTCGTCGTGTTTGAGAACGAGGAGTGCAAAGACCTGATGAAGAGGTTTATCGAGGAGAAACCTCATGTTTGGTGAGTCCAGTCTGACATTGTCATTCCCTTGCCTTTCATATTTCACATGGCGAAGGCGTTTCATTGCCCGCATGGATGGGAAAAAGAGACAAGACTAACAGCCTATCTAGGAACGAGGACATAGGTGAACAGTGACAAAATACGGAACCTGAACCTGCTCTACAGCACTTTTGTCTTGCTTTCGCTTTCGCTTTTGCAGCTGCCGCTTCAGGTCGTCAGTCTCTGAACCTCCTCAAAGAAAAACTTCAGGTCGTCTGGATTGACTGAAGGAGTAATGCCGTGTCCCAGATTGACGATCCAGCGCTCCTTGCCCCCGCCGAATCCCTTGACCATATTTTCAACAACAGCAGTGATGGCTTCGTGGCTGCCATACAAAACGCCAGGGTCTGCGTTGCCTTGCAATGTCACCCGACCTCTGGCAATTCTCACGGCTTCCTTGGGATCATGCAACCAGTCGAGGCCGACCACGTCGTAACCCGACTCGCACAGCTCATCGAGAGCGTACCATGCGCCCTTTGCGAAAACGACCAAAGGCACGACCTCTTCACCAATCTCGCGCAACCTCTTCGGCAGATTCTCCGAGATATATTTCAGGTACGGCAGGGAGAATTCTTGGAACGACGAGGGTGACAACTCTCCAGCCCAAGAGTCGAAGACTTGGAGGATTTGCGCCCCCGCAGCAACTTGTAACGCGAGGTATTCGACGCAGATCTCGGAGATCTTCTGGAGGAGAGCCTTGCTTTCCTTGCTATACTTGTAGATCCACGTTTTAGCTTCTTTGAACAGCTTGGTGCCTCCGCCCTCGACCATGTAGCACAGCAGAGTCCAAGGGGCGCCACAGAATCCATACAACGGCACTCTGCCAGCCAGTTTCGTCCGTGTCAGAGTGATAGCCTTGTAGACGTAATCGAGTTCTTTCGCTACATCAACCTCTCGTTGTAGTACCTCTTGGTATTGTTTGTCCGATGGCGAGCGGAGCGGGTTGGGAAACTTGGGCCCGATGCCATCCACCATCTGCACGTCCATGCCCATGGCCTGAGGAATAACGAGGATGTCGGAGTAAATGATGGCGGCATCTATGAGACCTTCGTATCGTTCGATGGGCTGCAGGGTCAACGTCGATGCTATCTCCGGCGAACGACAGCATTCGAAGAAATCATGGTTTCCTTTCACTCGGTGATATTCAGGGAGGTATCGGCCGGCTGCAACGGTCAGCATGTTCCAGATTGCCATCGCAGTCGGCAAGGCACTGACCGCCGCATACCTTGTCGCATCACCCACATGGGCGGTCTATCGACTGTCTCGCCTGCAAATGTTTAGCCCATACCCTGCACTAGCGAGAATGCCTAATGTGTCTGACGCACCACGAGCGGCGCGAAGAAGTCTGTCATTCTTCAGAGGCGGGAAATTGTGCTTCATCTTGTCAGGCATCTACAGGCCAGAATAAAGAAAGAAAAGCTCTGGCGTTGCGTTCACTCCCGAAGAAGATGTTCCAATGTGATGCGAGCAACATTCAACTTGATGTTGTCAGAGATGAAAACTGCTGCGTACACACCGAGGTTCATCCGGAACCCCAAATACTGTGTACTTGCACCGTTGTTTTCGCCACTACCTACATATACGCTGGCCCGCACATATCGATGACGAGACATTCTACACACGAAACATCTTTGATATACTTTGCAGACACAGTTACGGTCTACGAATGTTTTATTCTGTTAGTCAGAAATGGCTTTTCCTACACTCATGTAGCCTCTTCGGGGACTACTGGTTGTTCGTCACCCATTTCTCCAGCCTCGTCCCCTTGCGCGTGCGAGTTTCTCTTCTTCCTCAGATTTTCTAGGCCGTAGAGGGTTTCGCCTAGTGTACTGTATGTCGCTTGTGGTTTCAACGCCTCTTGAGTTGGCGCCTCGTACATGTCACCGTGCGAAGCTGCGTCGTTCAAGAGCATAGCCAGGCTGGTCTTCTCCCATCGCAACTCAGGTCCATCAACACGCCCCTCAGGCTGGGTTGAACCGTTCTCATCGACAGAGATGTTCGAGAACAACTGGAAAGTCTCAAAAGCCTCTGTTGCAGGTGTCTCTTCTGGTCGAACGATCTTCACCGAGCCAGGTTTGTGCACTGTGTCAATACTGACCACGATATCCCAAAGGGCAGGACCATTGCCGACGTCCAAAACGTTGCCTGCCAAAGTCAAAGTTTGATGATGTTTCAACCGGCAATCTATATCGAAAGAGTAGCTTAGAAGAATTGGCAATCTGGATAACACAGTCAGTCTTCGCGCCGGACGACTTGAGAGTGACTTACCCTTCCAATGCAACAAGGAGCAGGCGGGGCGGAGATCGAGCAGCTGGTGCATTGCCAGCCACAGTGTAATTGATAGGCCAGATGGAGGAGACGGCGAGACGATCCAGTGAGCGGTCGCCGTCGTCGAGATTCAAAGCACTGGCAATGTCTTCTCGCACAGCTCCTTGGAAAAGCTCCTTGTCCACCACGCGTGCTGTCGCGAAATGATAGACTGTCAGAGACGGCTCGGCACTGCCTGCCACCAGATATTCGGGACTCCATGGTGGAATACACAGCTTGCTTACAAACTCCTTGTGCCCCAAGCAATAAGCCTCGATGAGATGAGCTTGTGAGACTCCATGAGATAGTCCGCGTGATACGCGGATGTGTTCGTCTCTATCGGCGCTCAGTATATACTGCTTGCGTCTTCGTCCGTCCTGTATTTCAGCAATGGTAACATCGGTCAAGCTCGAAACATGGCCCAATAGTAACTTCAATTCGAAGTCAGCCACTTCCTTCTTTGGCTGTGTCACTTTCTGTTTACGCTGCTGCCGAAGCGCCTCGAGGTTGCCTTTGGTGTGGACTGTCAATTCCGAAGCCGCAGGACTGTAAGAACGCTGAGCTTGATCCCGCTCCGCCTTCTTAGGGACAAAGTCTTTGCTGGGATGTAGTGGTAGAAGATAGACATCTCCGAACTTGTCCCCAACCATGATGTCTTTTTCGTCTGGAGTCAAGACCACAGCACACATCTTTTTGGGCATCGACCTGCCTCCTGTTAACCTCTAAGCCCGTCGAAAAGCGCAAAGGTCATTTACCTTTGACTCTGCAAATTCAAACTTCCATCTGGCTGCACGCGAAAGACATTGATCGACTTGTCCTCTGTAGTAAGCGTGATAACAGTTGCTCCATCACTTGTAGCGACGATGTGGGACACATTGGATGAGTGATGAGAGTCCTCAGCCTTGGCCTTCCGTTGCGCCTCCTTCAGGTCTTCAGAGATGATCTCAATAGATCCATCATCAGTCTGCTGGGACAGGCCTACCGGGATTTGTCCTTCGACCTTACGTCGCTTGGTAGGAGGCCCGTCGTTCCCATCGGCTGTAGTTGCGCCATTATGCTCTGTCGCTTCACTCTGCGGACGGGGCCATTTGCTAAGGATGGTTCCATCTCTGAGGTCGAAAGTGGTGATTGTAGGACCCGAAGCTGCCAGCAGAAAAGGCCGTTGGTCGCTGACTGGCAGTATGCAGCATAATTTTTGAAATGGATGTCGAACCATTTCTGAAGATGAATATTAATGGTCGCGACACCGGGTGCTGTATAACTAACAACTTTCGGCAGATTCACTCTATCCAGACGGCCAAGAAGGAGGGTTTTCGGGTTCAACTGCCAGTTCCAACGCTTGATCGAGTATAACTCAGGTCCCCAGAAGCTGGAGCAGGCAACCTCCCTGTTTCGTGAAGCAGTTTGGCGTGAAGGGGTTTGCCGTGAAGTATCTTAGTTTGCGCTTGTCCGCCGTTTTGCTCCGCCATAGAGACGCCAAGACCCAAGATCCCCGCGCACACTGGGACTGCAACTTTGGACATGGAAAATCGCAGTGTCGTTCGCATCACGATCCCAATCACCGCAAACCACATCACCACCTCAATTCAAACATACACATTAATTTGCCCTTAAACATCCTAACTTCATACTAAGAAGTCATGGGGGGCAAATCCGGATCCAAGACTGTCTACTTCGACAAGCTGAAGAGCTTGCTCGACGAGTACAAGTCAATCTTCATCGCAAGTCGCCCGACAGCCGGTCCCAAGAACGCCCGTTAACAACTTTCCAGGTCGGTGTCGACAATGTCTCGTCTCAGCAGATGCACGAAATCCGTCAGTCCCTCCGTGGTGACGCCGTCGTCCTGATGGGCAAGAACACCATGGTCCGCCGAGCCCTGAAGGGATTCATTGCCGAGAACCCAGAATACGAACGTCTGCTCCCATACGTCAAAGGTGCGCTTCCTGGTTGATACTGTTGGAAAAAGCCGAGCGCTGACTGATTACAGGCAACGTTGGATTCATCTTCACCAACGGCGACTTGAAATCGATCCGTGACCGAATCTTGGCCAACCGAGTCGCTGCCCCCGCTCGTGCTGGTGCCATTGCACCTGGTGATGTGTATGTGCCGGCCGGGAACACGGGAATGGAGCCCGGAAAAACGAGTTTCTTCCAGGCCCTCGGTGTCCCAACCAAGATTGCTCGTGGTACCATTGAAATCACAACCGACCTCAAGTTGGTTGAGGCCGGCGCAAAAGTCGGTGCTTCAGAAGCCACGCTTCTCAACATGTTGAACATCTCTCCTTTCACCTACGGTATGAAGGTTGTTCAGGTGTACGAGGAGGGTCAGACATTCGCTCCGGATGTCTTGGATGTTGAGGAGAGCCAATTGCTCAAGGCTTTGTCATCTGCCATTGCCACCATCACGACCATCTCTCTGGCCGCCAACTACCCAACCCTGCCTTCCGTCATTCACAGCTTGATCAATGGCTACAAGAAGCTTATCGCCGTTGCCATTGAGATCGATTACAGCTGGGAAGGTATTGACGAGCTCAAGGATCGCATTGCCAACCCCGATGCGTATGCTGCTGCTGCTCCTGCCGCTGCCGCTGCCTCGGACGAGGCTGCGCCAGCTGCCGCCAAGGAGGAAGAAAAGGAAGAGGAGAAGGAAGAGAGTGAAGATGAGGGTAAGTCCAAAACGCCGTCCAATACTTTTAGCAGTTTTTCTAACGTCAATCAGGCTTCGGTGGTCTCTTCGACTAGACGTTGGCACAGGTCAAGATTGGCATATGCAGGCATCGGGACAGCAACAGCTACTTCGATAGACAAGACAAAATGCAATGATATGATCCTCAATCCGGAGTCTCTTCCAGCACATACGTCAATATACCGTTTGCGATTCAGAGCATAGCTTAGTGAAGGAGTTGTAGGCCTATTGGATTGTAGTAACACGCTAGATACTAGTAGCAGGAACCGTCCAGGTACTGTGAACACTAGTAGGAACCGTGCTTACACATGTCAAATCTACGACGCGGCACAGAAACAATGGGAATTTCTTAGTGACTTGTCCATTGGTTGATGATAAACCTTTGTTAAGGATCATATTGGGATTTATCAAAGCCAGAGACATTGGGCATAAGAGGAAGCAGTCTGGAGCATCTGTCCAATATCCCTTAACGCGCATGGATGTATGCATCAGGCTTCCGAACTGTGGGACGAGGCACCGGTAATGTCCAAGTCCACGCCGGAGCACAATCCTCCCTCATGCCAGATAGTCGTCCCTCCGTCCAAAGTCGGCATCAGTCGCTGCAAATCAGCTTGAAGCAGGCCTCAAAACCGAAAATAATCACCGCGACCGATGGCGGGTTCGTATGTGGTGCGTGCTTGAAAGACCTTTGCGCCACACGGGCAGACCAAAGCCGAGTGTGGCCACAAGCCGTGGGACCATGGGGCAAGGCATTTGAAGTAGTCGAGATGGGTGCAAGGGACAGGCTTGTCGTCAGCTTCATCGTCAGCTTCATTATCATCGTCCGCGGCAGCGTCAGCGACAGCGACAGTATCATTGCGCGACTTGGTTTCCGTTGCTACCGCGGCAATTGCACCTGTAGCTTTACCATTCACAATGAGCTCGTTGTCTTGTCTGTCTCCTCCGCCATACTGATCGGTCTTTCCGCCCGGTTCGCCGTCCATGGACCATCCTCTCTCTGAAGCACTTCCATCGGTAGCCATGTTGCTGTCTGGGGTACTTGGGACGCTAGGGAAGCTCGGGAAGCTCTTGAAGTTTGGGGTGCTGGCCACAACAGCTTCAGGCTCATCGGGAGACTCATAGACTGCCCTCGGACGGGTCTGCGTAGCGGTTGGCATTTGATCCTTGGGTTGGATCTTTCCTGAGACATTGTACTCACCTGTATGGGACAGGTCATCCTTTGTGGGCGTCAAAATGGTCCTGGAGCAAGTAGTCAGCGATGGTCGTCAAGTTATGAGATCGGCTGTGCCTAATCCACATACGGCAAGATATTGGCGTAGGCCTCCATATCCTTGTCCAAGAAGTTGCAGAAGATGATCTTGTCGATCTTCTGTGCTTCAGGCGTCGGGAGGAAGCTGTAAACTTCACGGATGGCAGTACGTGCTGCGTCTTCGCTAGGATATCCATAGACACCGGTAGAGATTGCAGGGAAAGCCACGGTCTTGCAATTGTTTTCCACTGCCAGGCTGAGTGCTTTCCGATAACAGTTGCGCAGCAACGGTTCGCACTCGTTGACGCCATGGAAGATAGGCCCGACAGCATGAATGACTTTCTTGCAAGGGAGATTGTAAGCATCTGTGATCTTTGCAGACCCTGTCTCACAACCGCCCAGAATGGCACATTCCCTCAGAAGTCCAGGACCAGCTGCTTTGTGAATTGCTCCATCAACACCGCCACCACCCCGTAGTCTGCGATTGGCGGCATTGACAATAGCATCGACCTGGAGTTTTGTGATATCGGCCTGTATCATGCAAACTTTGTCATTGTATTGTTGATTGGCCTTGGGGAGATATTGCCGGGATGACGGTCGAAGTTGGCCAGATCGGTACAGGGTTGAGACGGAAGGAATGTCCTTCGCAGCAATGAGTTCGGATGCCATCACGCGAGGTTGGAAGCGTGATAGCATGCAGAGTTGTTGACCCTCGGTTGTGGGTAGTACTGTTGTGAGGGAGACTGAGGAAGAGTCGTGGATATGGGTGGGTGAGGATGAAGAAGGTGACAAGGTGAGAGGAGAATATTCGAAGATTTATATAGTAGTGACTAGTGTGACACTCACGAGGCAGTGAATAGAGAGTGAAGCGACAGAAGTGAAGAACGAATACCACAATAGGTGATATCAAGGTGATATAGAAAGGTATTCACTGTCGAAGTGGTGATTGTCACTGCGTCACAATAGAGACAATAGGGACAATGAAGCAGTAGTAAGGCATTTTGGTAGTGAAGTGGAGTTCGGGGTTGAAAATCATAATACCTTATCAGTACTAGCGGGTATTTGGACGTCACCCGATTCCATGCCAGTGGAGAAATACTCTTTTCTTAGTAAGCTACCTAGGTAGGAAAGAACTAGCACTTAACTAGGAGGCGCGTTAGATAAGGCGCTAAAAGAGGCGTGAGACGCCTCCTACCTCCTTTACTCCCGCCAACCCTGCCTGAGAACAGAACGATGACTGACAGCAAGAGATGGCTAGGCGCCATGATGTCGAGCAGAGGCGTAACAACAATACCAAGCCGCCGCTTCACGGGCTTCGATGCACGATTTTGGACCAATATGGGAAGTAAGAACGGCACTGCCGCCGGTGGGCTGGCTCAGTTTGAAGCAATAGTTGAGCTGATTACCGTACCGCAGCAGGCTTAGCTGGTGTATGAACTCGGAAATCATTTCCATTCTGATCCATCAACTACCGTACCAGTTTGATGGGCTGGGAGTGATCTCGACAATAGCATTCCTGATCGACCTCGTCCTGTTCATTATCATTTCAGCCCATGCTTTCGTGAGTGTCATATGTACATCAGCATCCACGATTCCCTCACCTCTCAAACGGAGAAAAGACTAGCGATTGTCTTGCTGAAAACCACAGCTACGGGCAGAGGGAGGAAGAATTGGACATTAAACTGGTTCTTTCGGACTGAGGCTACCTGAGCTTGATAACGAGGGGGCCGACTGTGACTGCAGATGCGGAAACCTCCCTGCAAAACGTCTGAGTAACGACACCCTCCCAGCATCTCGAGGACTGCCACTGTGTTCCTGGCTGTTTCTCACGCCGTCAGGCACAGCCAGCATGGCTCCCGCACTCACAACAGGTGGCCCATTCGCGGATACCATGGGCGGACTCGTATTCAGCGACAGGGGAGAGATTGGGGCGATTGCGGAACTCGGTTTCTCTTGATCCTGCAGCCCTTTCCCTTTCGGCTCTTCTGTTGGCCGGCCTGTGGGTGCATCGCGCACATCTGCCTCGGCATCTGCCTCGGCTTCAGCCGTTCGCGATCGTGTTGGGGTATAAAGCGGTTCTTCGAATTTGATGGTGCTAGACCGTTGACGTTGACGTTGATGGCCGACCTCCCTCATCTCTTCAGAGTATGTGGGAAGTTTCGCTGCTGCTGCTTCGTGCATGGCGGCGTGTGAAGCGCGTTTCGCCGCACCGGGAAGGTGATTGCTGATTGTATGCGACATGCGCCGGGTGGTGTCTTGGAGAAACCCCTGTGGTTCTCGAAGCGACGTCTCGGCACTCAAATCCTGAGAGAGTCTAGCTTCCAGACTGGCATATGTTGCGGTCTTCTGGATAATGGGCCTCCTATCTGTCGGGTGAGTTAGTCGTCGCTGCAAAATCCGTTCCTTCAGCTTTTCGGATTTTGTGGGTGCAGCGCGCGAAGTAAGTTGGGTGAAGAAAAGGCCCGCCGCTGTCATGACCTTGTTGAATCCCTCGCGATTGTTGACCACCAGGATGAGGACATACGTTGGTACACAGATCCCGACTGTCGTGACCGCAAATGGGAGGAAAGAGTCTTCGGGAGGCATGTTTGTCATGCCTGTTCAGGAGTCAGTCAGCAGCTGATACTCAATTCGTCGAGGCAGATACTAACCATAGATGGACGTTACAAAGGTAAGCGGGAGGAAAAACAAAGTAACCAGTGTCAAAATACGAATATTGTAGCCTTGATCAACAGTAATTTTGGCCATACTGACAGCCTCGCGACTTTCGAGAACAGAGGTACCGCTGAAGAGCCATTCCCGAAGACCTCTGATCTCTTTCTGCTGTTGTTGTATCGTTCTCAGCACCTCCTCCAGGTGTGCTATTTCTTTCTCAAACTGCCTTCGAGTGTGGTACCACTTCCTCCTCCAGTTGCTGTATCGTGACGACTGATCTTTTGTGCCTGGAAAAAGCGTTTTGTGCTCCCCAGACCAGACCTCATCCGTGAAGGTTTCCTTGTATGCAGCAAGCATGGCCTTGATCTCATTACTCAGAACACCAAGAGTTTGTGACGCCCAAAAATAACGCCGTGAGTAAGTAAACTGGTGGCTTTCAAACAAGAGTTTATCGCGTAGAGCACTGTCGAAGATCGCCCGATTGGGCGGTGTTGACAGGAGCTGTATGCGCGAATGTACCTCCTTGAATCTTTTGACAGCGTCTCGATATTCTGCCAACAAAGTCGAGAGAAATGCATCCGGGCCATTGACATAGTGGTGGTTATGTTCGTGGACATCGACACTCGACTTCCAATCTGGAAAACACTGTAATGACAGCACATGCCAAGGCGCAAATGGATCGTATATGTGCCCGACAATGGATTTCCTCTTGCGAGAGTTTCGTCGGAGGGTGTGGCTGGGCCTGCCAGCGAGTGAAAGCGCAACCACGGACGAGCAAGTCGACAGCGGCACATGCCCTTCCTGAGGCTCCAGATTGTCATCGTGGTTCTGCCACGGAAGGGGAGATCGCCCTTCGCCCACAATAGTGTGATACTTGAAAACAAAGACAATGGACCGTTGACGCCGAGGATCCTTTTCTAGATATCCCTTGGTGATGGCCTTGGTCTGGGTGTGATCATCGATGAGCATCCGATAGATGGAATCCATGTCGAAGTACTCCTGCATGGTGAGGTGCAAAGCGGCGAACAAGCTGGAAGGAGGTTCCCGGATGATCACGATGCGGCCAACGGCTTGCTTCCTGCTTCCATCACAATTGATGCTCTTCAAGGCATCCCATGTAGCTAATGGTCCTTCGTCCGAATCACCCCGGATGAACCGTAAAGGTGCGCCATCAGTTCCGACATGATAGATGTCCGCATGCTGGTGATTGGCATCTGCCTGATGATGCCTATCCTTCAGAAAGATCCCGTTGGAGAGCAGATCAATGTTTCGAAGAAGATCTTGGAGGAGATACTTGCTGTAAATATCCCATGGATGGGTCTTGAGATGCTCGATTAGATCCTCTTCGGTGAAATCTCTAGGTGGGAGAGTGTCTTGCGCGAAGAATGATTCGTCATCTTCGCTATCAGAACTCCCTTCCCCAGTTAGAATAGAATCCTTAGTCACGGGCGTGTTGAGCTGATGTTCTTGCTCTAGGACGTAAGTACTGGGTGCGGTCCGGTGGCTGGACAAGCTGGGAGGTATCCTAGGAGACGGCCATTGATCAGAAGTCTGCAAATTCAGAGCGTTTGGTGACGAGACAAGAGGCCGTTGTGTGAAAGGGGGCACAGCGCCGGGCCTTGAAGGCGAAACCTGGAGGGCCTGACTTAGTGTCTCGTGCACCTTTTGAAAGGTCGCAAGATATGCATTTCGATCGGCTTCCAGTTGTTCAATCAACCGAAGGACCGTCTCATTGTCAAGGGCCATCTGCGTCTCAGCTTGTTCATGGAAGTAGCCATCGACAAACTGTGGCGAGGGATGATCCCAGGGAGACCGAGGGTCATCTGGAGTCATCTTATATCGGGCCAAAGAGGCAAAGTGAGGCTGAACAAGTCCACGCCATGATGCCGCCGAGAAGCCGGACTCAGACGCCGCTGGAGCAAGAGGCTCCAAGTGGAAATGGAAAGGTAATCAAGCGTGGTTAGATACATTTAGATGCATGACCATGGCAACCGATGTGCTGGCACAAGCCTCAGCAGGACTCGGTAGGTTAAGTGGATCGGAACAACGTTAGAGGTGATCTAGCGGTGGCATCTTGGTTCGCCGGACTGATTCTGATGAGATCTCACATGATAAAGGCTTTTACACTGGAGGAAAGCTTCGTAGAGAGAGAATGATGCTGTCTAGAGGTCAAGAACGGAGGAAACAAAGTTCTGACGGAGTTCAACCGAGGAGCGTGAGAGGAGGAGGAGAAGAAGGAATCGTGGTGGCCGCCATTCGTGCAGGAAAGGCAGCAGATGTTCGTATCATCGTCGCCCACTCATTCATCTCCCATGGCTTCCATCCACTACTACCTACTACTACACGTCCCCCACCAAGTCATTCTTCGGACCACTAGGTACAAATGTACGTACTGCAATTAAGGATACGTTTTGCGAACCCAAGCCTGCTCGCCTTTTCCTGCGGGCCCTGCATAGGCTACTACTAGCTAGCACCGACCCCCCTGTAGATAGATACCTTACCAGGTATATCATTGGAAACCGACATACGTTAGTGATGCGGCTGACACTGAACGTTACAAATGTTGTGGGTGCCTTTTGCCGGCCCTGTTCAGTAAAATAGGTAGAGACATAAGCTTTCAGAAGCTTCCCGAAGCTTAACAACACACCTCTCGATGCCATGCGGATAGTACTTCTAGGTATCTACAGCTCATACTCTCGACCTTCATCATGCTCTAGAGAAGAGCCGACCGACATACATATATATATGTGGCATAAGTCCCCTGACCGGTGGCACCGCTTATCCTACCAGGAGGATCCATCTATTTCTTCTGAGGATGAAGGCCGATATTGTCGGTGCCCTCCTCCACCCCATCGCCATGTCCAAAGACATCTTCCTCATCGGTCGGTTCGTCATGATACTCCAGTTGTTCGGGAGGAGGAGCGTCGTCGAAATAATCCATCGTATCATCATCGTCTCGGGCCAGAGTGTTGGCGGCTACGAGTGCCTCGAGATCGTCGCCATATTCGGATGGGATATGGCCTGTCCTTCGCGTGGTATCGCGTATGGTGGCAGCTTCTTCCTCTTCCAGCTCCTTGGCCCGAGCCATTGTCTGCCTGTAGATGTATAAGCCAACCCCGAAGCCCACCACTGCACCTATCCCGATGCTGCTGTAGTTAACAGCGCGATCCGCCAGAGACATTTTCTCCCTGGTTCGTGCAATTACCGCCAGTCGACTACCGATAAAAACGTGGATCAGCAACTTGGGCGTGACCAGCGCCGTGGCTAACGCATACACCCCAGGATGGACCGTGGGAAATGTGGACATGGCCCCGTTCGACAATGAGTAGGGAAGTGGACAGAGCCGGATCATACACAACAGCTTCAGCCCGTCGTGCTTCAAGATCAGGCTAAAGGCAGCAAATCTCTTATCGTGAGCAACCATCCGCTCGACCCATTTCCGCAGGATCGTCCGCGAAAGGATGAAAGAACAGAAGGATCCCACAACTGTAGCTGTGGCCAGGATCAACCATCCTTCCCACACTCCGTACACGAATCCAGCCGTGGTGCCACATGTAGAATAGCCAATGATCGGCGGGAAGGCGGTCAAAAATGTCAGAGTCCAAAGGATCGTCCATCCTCCTGGGGTATTTTTCCAGCGCTCAGCAACAGGCTCCAACCAGCCGAAGATGCGCTCATTGAACACCAAGAACAGGATGAGCACGGCGTGGACAACGACAAACCCAACCACTGCGAGCACCCGCTGCAGCGGTGTCATCTGACGCCAAACGGAACGTACGCGGCGTTGTATCTTCTCCGCATTGTTGATAAGCTCATCCCGCCATACTGCTGTTCGGCTCGACATGAACGGCGAGCTTCTTCCAGTCGACAGCGACGTTCGCGGAGGTCTCCAAGGAGCCAGGAGGGAAGGGTGAGGAGACTCGTCGTCAGAATCTGGCAGCGCAATCTGACTCGGGGGGTTTTTATCGTATGAAGTGCTTCGAGGAGGGTGTTGAGGCATGATGACAAAGGGAGAGTTGATCTAGGCAGGCGTCGAGTCGCGGAGGCCGCGGAGGATGTAATGTCTAGGGCAATATACAGTTGAACATTGTCAGGGCAATAGGAGATTGGTTGCAAATGGATAGAGCGACGAGCTGACTCCGTTTAACGTTAGGGACGGACCACAGGCAGATGTGCAAAGGAAGAGAATGGTCCTGAATCATGTACAGTACACGATTGACACTCGGTATGGGGGAATGTCAGCATTTAATTGAGCCCTGCATGAAACGCCGGTTGGCCCGGCGGATCAAGGGCCTGCTTGTGGCGCTTTCTGCACCGCAATTTGAACACATAAACGCTGTTGGGTGGGTAAAAGCGGCAGCCATCGATCTTTCAGGGCTTTTGAGGCTTATAAGAAGTTGACCGCTTTCAAGCCACAGCGCCTGTGGCGGTCAGGCGCCTGGGGAGCAGTTCTCTACGTCATACATAGTCCCACCTCGACCGCCTACTAGGTACCTAGGCAACAATGACAACTAGAACAGCGGTAAAGTCGCCCCATGTCCGTGCCGACCTGTAATGGAAAATGTAGAGATCGGCTCAACTGAGGCGTGTGGTAGTATCAAGGTACTAGTAGCACTTCTGCGTTGGAAGATCGACTGGGAAAGCGCGAGTGTTGTGCCTGTCAAGTAAGCCCTCTATAGAACTCCAGGCAGTATCAACACCGGTGTACCTTAGGTAGGTAGTCTTTCCCTAACTCGGTTAAGACCCCACGGTAGTTCGCTTTACCTGCAAACCTCCCGCGCCGCCCCCGGACGACTGCAGTACGTACCGCTCCCTCAATCTCACGCTGTCTCCCCCTTTGATCACTGCTGCAGCATCCTGGTCGGCGCATATGCGCTGTTCAGCGATTAGTGGTGTCTGATACTTGTCCTGCGCTGCATGTACGCATCTCTTGTTGCTCTATACCAGACGAGGATAAACGAGTCGGGGCTCTCAATTCAGCAGGGCCACCTCCCGTCACATCTCCTTCCACCTCCTTCCAATTCAGTGTTCTCGACAAGTCAACCGAGCACTTCGTCTCGCTTCAATGAACCTCCCTGACTGCAGACGGACGCGACTTCAGCGTATTATTTGATAGGCACCGGTCCCAGGACCTCTTCCGTTGCCCTTGGTCCTGATCTAGACCTCACAGAAGCATGACCCGAGGACCGACCACGACTTCCACGGCATCCTCACTATTCCCTTGTCTCCTCGCAGTCAATGTTGATACTGAGCCGCCATTAGGCACTCGACACATACCTCGTTCCTTCACATTTCAATAGACTTCATCACGACCGAAATGATCTCTGACGAAAACTACGACCTTTGTCGTTCTATACTAGACGACTCTGCAATAGAAGAAGAAGAAAAAACAGAACGTCTGGAGGAGCTCCTCAGCAAGGAGGCCGGCCTGAACGGACACGCCCTGGAAAATGCCGTTCTCGATGCGCTATGGAAACACCGAAACGCCCAGCGTGGGGAGAGCTCAGAAGCGCCCTTGCGGCACAACATCATCCGAAAGTCATCCCCGGCTCCCTGGCAGGTCAATAGAGCTCCTACACCTCTGGGATCTCCTCCTCCACTCTCCTCCAGTCCGGCTCTTTCGGTAGGGTTTCCAGCCTCGCGTCCTAGCTTCTCTCGCCAGAGGTCCAGTGCACACTCACCCTTCGTTTCCCCTCGACCTTCACCCCGTCTTGCGTTAGCCCAACCTATACCGCATAGTCCTAGCTTGAATGCCTATGAATTTTCCGATGCTAGCCCGACACCAGACATCTACGGTGATTACGGCCATGAGAACGTGGATTGGCTGCTGGCCGATGAGACGGCGGGAAACGCCTCTTCGACATCACCCGGACACTTGAGCGCTGCGGCGCCCGAATGGCTACCGCAACCCGATATGAGCCCATACGACATTCTACGTTCCGTATTGGGCGACCGCAAGACCGATGATGAGATTGAGGACGCTCTCAACAAGCACTCATATGACCTCGGATCCACTATTGCTGCGTTGCTGGGAACAGATACAACCGACGCCCAATACACAGGACTGCCGAGCCATGAGGCCAAGGTTCTAGTAGGCAAGTCTATGACAGTCAATCAGGCTCGCCCTTCTACCCCGAACGCAGGAAAAAGTTCGATTGTCTGCAAGTACTGGTTGGCCTCTGGGTCATGTCTCCGCGCTGACTGCCGATTCGCCCACGACACCAGTGGCCACCTCTGCAAGTAAGGGTATATGGCCAGAACCCCTTCGAAACTACTGACATGTTTTCTAGGTACTGGATGAATGGCCATTGTCTAGCAGGCGATGCTTGTCAATTTTCTCATGACCCAGCGCTGTTGATCAACCACCTCTCTGTTGGTGATACTGCTCCCGCTCAGAGCTTTCAGCTCCAAGACCAGAATGATCAGTTTCCCAGTCTTTCCAACCAGAATGCCAGAAATGTCCTCCAGGCGGGTTTAGCAGCAGGAAATACTTTCGTGCCCAACAACCAGAGGAGCAGAAGTGCTCTGGGTAATTTCGCTCCTGGCTCCCGCTCTCAGTCCAGGCCCAACTCACGACATCAAAACCGCCCCGAGACGCCGTCTTCTTTGGCTGTTGACGACCCCGAAGCCTTTCCAAGTCTGGGATCCCTGGGTGCAAAGCGGGGGAGGGAAGCTCTTCAATCAACGCTCTAGACGTGGGCCCGGAAGTATGGAGAAGGAGATCCCCTCTTCACTCGCAGATGTGGTGCGGATGTCTCCTTCCCCAGGTCCTGCCCAGCTACGGAAGATAGACTCTACGCGGAAGATCCGAACGTACGGAGGATCCGAGGGGAGCGGCGGCCCATAGAATACCGGAGCCTCAGCACATTCCGTGGTTGGAAACGGGCGCCCGTGCTAACCAGCAATACATGAAGCACCGGCAGGAAGCCATCAAACACGGCAGCGTCCGCAACAAGTTTCTACAGAGGTACGTACGAACAAATTGAGTATGGGCATGGATCGTGGCTAACGTGGGTCACAAAAGTGCCGCCCAAGCCTGGAATCGCAACGATGCGCGTGCAGCAAAGGCCCTGTCATTGCGTGGTCAAGCTGAGAATGATGCAATGAGGAAAGCTCACCGAGAAGCGGCCAGGGCATTGTACGATGAGCGAAACCACCATCTTTTGGCGTCAACCGATGACGATGAGGAGATGTACATTGATCTACATGGTCTTCACCCGGAAGAGGCCATAGAGTACCTCGAAAACATTTTACTTGCGCAATGCAGACGCGGACGGAGAATCATATATGCCATCACCGGGACCGGGCACCATAGCAAGAACGGCAAAGACAAAGTAGGCAAAGGGGTGCGCAACTGGTTGAACGAATGGGGATACACGTTCCGCGAGTTCAGCGTACCCGGCGAGCGAGGTGGCTATATCGGCGGTGTGCTAGGCATTGATATCACGAGCCATAGACGGCAGCCCGTCTCGGCGGAAAGCTCGAAGGGTGAAGAGGAGACTTCGCCGGTCCCAGCTATTGCTACGTCAGTGGGCGGCAAGATTCAGGTGCTCAAACGCGAGGAACTGCCTGCATGAGGTACTATCCGATAGCTATCATGGCGTTGTTCCGAGCTTGAGCTTGAAAATAGATCAACAGACGCAGAGGCAGCAAGCAAAATGCTGCAATTTGACCATACCGCGTCGGTAGCCGTTCAGCTTTGCTATGTCTTGTACGACTTTAATCAATCCATGGTTGAACGCCTTTATCTCACGATTGTCATGGGAGATCCAGGAACTGTGTTACTTCCAGATATACTTTTGTTCAAGATCATAATCACCGCCATTGCACCCCAAACATCTTACTAACTTTCCCCTTGACACCCCTCTCAGCATCTTTGTTCTCCAAGAATACCGTCTCATGGCCTTTGACTGTTAGACTGAGCAATTGATACTCCAACCGATCCCCATCTTTAGGTTTGATCATATGCACGCTGACCACGCCTTGACCCTCGGGGCCCTCGACGTTGAAATGCATGCGAAAATGCGTGTTCCCGAACCTGTCGATTTCGGTACTATGGGCCAACGGCCGTGCGCGCGCCCATTTGCTCGCGGTGGGTTCGCCGTAGGCTTTTATTTTCGACGCGGGCCCCAGGAGTTCGCGACATTCAGGGGATGCTTTGATGCGGTTGACGGCGGCGTTGAACTGGATCGTTGCGCTGTCGGGGGCGAAGAGTTCCGTGTACAGCAGGTAAGAGATTGTGATCTAAGAGAAGCAGAATGTTAGTTGCTTGCAATATAGGAGAATTGGATTTTGCGGCAGGGCAACGCCATCTCTCGTCTTGCTTGAAAGCCGACAGTCAAGTAAAGTGAACAGTAAGGCTGGGTTGGCGTGGTAGGAGGAGTGAAGGACTCTTATTAGAGAAATGGCCAATGGCCAAGATCTCGTATCCGCCTCCCTCATCAAGATGACTGAATATCATCCATCCGTCCATCCACCCATCCATCCATCACTCTTCTTTGCGGGTGCTGTGACTTGTGACTTACTGTTCCAACCAGTCCCGCCGAAACGAGCAGGAAGTTGAATGTCTGCTGTGTCCCGCGCGCCGCTTTTTCTCCAGTACTCAGTTCAGACCAGTTATACCGTCCGTCGTCGCTCGTCACGGTGATGGCTCGTCTGCTGGGGCCTGAGGTTGTGCCGGTGCTCGTGCTCGTACTCGCATACCGCTGAGTAGTAGCTCTGCCGCTAGGAGGGCTGTTCGAGGCAGAGTCGCGTGACCTCGGGCTCTTACTTGACGCTTGAGAAGCAAAATATCGCGCCCTCAATGATGGTGGAGCTGGAGCTGGAGATTTGCTGTGAGGTGCGGTGATGTCTATTCTTGTATAAGAGTGCGTGCGAGTGCGGCATGCTTGCTGGAACGCATGAGCTTTGCTGGCCATGGCTGTTGGTTGCCTTCCTCCTATTAGTGCCCCTCGGCCGTGTCGTGGGAGGACTGCACACGAGTTATGCAGGTAGCTTTCGGCCTTGTTGAATCCTGCGATCGAGTTGTCTTTTTTTTTGGAACCTGCGTCGATTCCCGCAACTTGGAATGAATGCGATCCCCGCAAAACTCGTTTAGTGAAGCCAAGCAGGATTCCGCGGCATGCTGCTTTAACCTTTCAGGTAATCACGTGAATTGATCTGAGGAGAGTCCCTTTTCAGTTGCTCCACCTCTATACTCGCCTACCTCCCCCCAGACACCACATGGGATCTCCACGGTTTTGGAATATAGAAGGTCGTTGTGAGGCAAAGTGAGGTGAGACATGAGCATGAGCATGAGCATTACAACAGTAGAGATGACGACTCAGGTATCCAGGAGCCCTTCAGACCAGTAATGATATGATAACAAGTCTTCCATTCATTGCTCCTTACGCCTGCCTATCCTGCACATTCCTGAGGAACGTGACCTTTTTATGCGCGAAACAAGATGACACACTTGAACCATCACGAGCATGCACCGGCCACGAGAGCCCTTGAGCACTGGCCTGGCGGATTCAAGGCTCTGACCGAGGCATCGCCCACTCAACCAGCTTCTCTCGCGACCAATGGTCGAAGGCGTTGGCTCGAGTCCGACGTTGCGTCAGACCATCGGCTCGAACTTCTGAACACTCGCATCCGAGAGAATGCCAGACCATCCCAAAACGTGCCCGCATGACCGCATGCGCAAGCTCCCCGTTGTAGGCAGCCGCCTGTGGCCCGAAGACAATGTGACATCGCTCATGGCTCGGGTGAACACAGTAGATCATGGTGAAGAGGTTTTTACGGACACAAGTCAGAGAGAACAGATCCTCATTCTCACCCCATAATCAATCCGAATACCTCACATTGACGGGGTGTCGCCCGTACGTGCTGATGTCTGGCACACTCCAAGTGAGGACTCAGACCTTCACGTGGCGGCCCTCCCGCTCAACAGTCTTGACCAGACCCTTGTAAGTCTCTTCCCAGTTCTCGCCTTCGGCTGTGGCATCCTTGGCTTTGGCATCCTTCGACTCTTTGCCCTTTTTGCCGACGTCGCGACTGACCATGACCACACTAGTAGGTCGTTTCGTCTGGCTGGCGGTGCCCAACTCCGCGCGGCTTGTAACGTAGATGTACGGGATGTTATGGTCCTCGCAAAGCACGGGAATATGGCTGATGACGTCCATGGGAGAAATATCCGCGGCGAGGACGACGATGCCAATTGGGAGAGGGGAGCTGGGATCCGACGCGGGAGATTTCCGTAGAGCTTTGACGACTTCCTTGACACCGCGTTTCAGGGTGCGTTGTGCGGCAGCTACAGAGTCAAAGTCAGCATCTTAAGACATAGAAATTGGAAAACAGAATCACATGGGGTAAGGTATGTGACACATGTATCCGGAATTCTTGGATAGGTCGGGGCGAATGGTATCTCCTCTTCCAAAGTGAAGAGATATGCATAGACCTTTTCTCTGAAGGGAAGCACACATTTGCAAAAAAGGAACGCCGAGAACATCCGTCAGAGTCAGGGGCAGAAGGAGATGGGACGGTTTGCGCGAGGGAGAGAACAGCAACTCGCCGTCCAAGGAGTCTGGACAGGCCAAGGACGGAGCAAAACATACCTTTCTTGACTCCCTTAAACACCTTTTTGGCGACCTTCTCATCAGCCAACGGGTTGGCAAACGGCACCAATGCGCCGACGGGTCTGGCGACTTTATCATCCTTCTTCTCGTCTTTGGCCGCCTTCTTCGCCTGCTCTTTCTCCTCATCTTCACTCTCCTCGTTCATGACCTCATCTTCATCCTCACTCTTCTCAACGGAGACACCCTCGCCGTCTTCCTCATCTTCGTCCTCGTCACTCGTCGTCTCGTCTTTCTTGGACCTTTTCTCCTTCTTGGCCTTCCCACCCTCTAGCTCATTGAGCGCCTTCTCAGCTAGGACTTTACGCTTTTCCTTCTTCTCCTTCTTATCGGTCTTGACTTTCTTCACGCCCGCAGATTCGGCCTTGCGAGCTTGTTTTTCCGCCTTGCGCGCCGCCTTGCGCTCTTCCTTGGACAATTTGGCGTCCGCGGAGGATTTGTCTTTTGCCATTGTTTCCTTCGACTATATGACTGCACTGCGGGTGTACGTTGTCGCGACGAGAGATTGGTGTTCGCCAGGCGCAAAGAAAGCACTCGGAGGCTCTTCGTTGATTCGTGCAGATCCGACCACGGTCTGGCGATTCCCAACAGATGGAGTGCTTGCTGCCGAGACTGACAACAACGCGTAGGTCAAGATTGCCAGGGCATGTACCACAGCAGTAGACTTGAAGACAGAGCGCGCGGAATTAAAGGTGCCGATTGAAGATGTCGTGCCTGGAATTCTCCCAGCTTGCTCTCCGCATCAGAAAAAAAGAAGTCGATTCGGTTGCGAAGTTTCGAAATTTTGGTGGAGCCGCACTTTCAATATAGCACTAATCCTATTTGGGCGAGCACTCTTTTCCTTTCGTCGAGTCTGTCGTACGGGCACAGCCTCCACTGTAGAGACGAAGGCCACGGCTCTCTGGTACTATTCAGAGAGGCGCGCGAGTAGACGACCATTAGAGCATTTAGCTGTCGGGGGCATTTTATATTGTCATGATACCCAACGGGTACTTGACCCTAGCCTAATCCAATTGATCCATGTTCCAACCTCCCACCAAAAGGTCGGCTAGAGAGAGCGCTTCCATGAGACAGTAGTGTATGCCTCCTGGCCTTCCCGTAGCCAATGTCCCAACTTCATAAAGAATATTTTCGTGTCATGTAGCATTTATGGCCGCTCTTAGCGACGGTTGAGTGCCCGCTGTCCAACACGCCTCAGCAGCATGGTAACCACTTCGACAAGGACTATTCCAAAACCCCAGGGTCGTCAGGATAGAGTAGTAAGCCTCTCATGCCCCGGATTGTTCAGGGCGTCGTGAGTCCAAGGGGGGTTGCCGGGCCCGTTCTGGGCCCTCGTCTGATGGCTTTTCAGGGACGCTTGACAACGGTTCTTCGCGAGTCCTGTCGAACGATCTGCCACGTTGAGCTAAGTGGTCTTGCGTGAATGCCGTCAAGCTGCTTCGCGAGGATCCCTGTTCGCCCCCAAGGGCAGTGGGACTTCTTGCCCTCTCCTTCTCCGCCTGCCTCTCTTCCCTGGTTTGCGCCATCTTGGCCTTCCATTTCCCAAACAGGCCTTTCTTCTCAGGCTCGCCGCCTTGCTCTCTCTGGGCTTCACCTGATTCTTGACTTGACTGTCCAGCAAGGGGGTGCTGGCTGCTCGTCACAGAGGCGTCCCGAGAGTCACCCGTGAAGCTCTTTCTCGGTCGGTGAAAGCTACCAAGCGAACTGTTGCTTCCTCTAGCTCCTTGGTTCTGCCCGATTGCAGGAGGCAGGGCCAAGGGCGAGTTCTCCCCCTTTTTCGCGGACGAGGAGAATCTCCAGCGCCGCCGACGCCTTTCCTGGTCCGGTTGCTGCAGCGAGTCATCGACAAGATCGGCCTCCGAGTGATCGGTATAAGAGGAGCGTGAGTGAGTAGATCCTGGAGGGCTAGTGGGAGGCCTTAACCCTCCAAAGTGGTTATTTAAATCGCTTCGACTGACGGGAGTCGTATAATTTGTTGCTCCTGGCATTTCGTCAACGGGAGTGGCGCCAGTGTTTGTTAAGGTTGGTCCCTCGGGTGCAGCCAAGGGATCCAGTCTGCCAGCATTGGTGAGGTCAGGAGATACCAATGGCGTGTAGAAAGCTCCATGATCTTCGCCGTGTAGTGAGTTCAGAGAGCTCTGAGCACTATCGTTGGAGCTGCCGGGGATCTTCTGCCTTTTCTGCAGTTTTCTAGGCTGCCTCGCTTGTGGGTCCACAGGGCCGAATTTGGGCGACTTGTGAAGCAGATTCGATAACTTCCGTTCACGAGCAGGAGCCGGAGAAGGCGCTGTAGCCTGGACATGTCCTTGACCAGCCTGAATCACCGCCGACGGTGCACTGGGTGACTGACTTTGAGGCGGTGGTGGCTGGTTGGGCGCCTGGGAAGGTTGGGTGGCCGTCAACACATTTTGGCTTTCAACATCTGCCGGGATTAAGCCTCCGTTGCCATTAACCTCGTCGGGAGCTACCGACCCAGACCGTGACAACTTCGACGGGGTCTTCACAGTCGGGGTCATAGATCCTGCCATTGGGGAGCTGACAGCTGGCAACGCGGAGTCAGAAGCATCATTTAGTCTCTGAAATCTTCCGGAGCTGATGGCTGGAGACCGTTTCGATGGAAGTGTATTGCTCCGTGCTATGCCCCCGCCACCACCCGCTGCGACAAACGGACCAGCACCGGAGGGAGTACCTGGGCTGGATATTCCTCCACTGCTCCTGTCTCTTGATCCCCGCGAGGACACGGAGACGTTGCGACGCACTCCGAATTTGCGCAGGCTCTCGGCGCCAGCGCTGGCATTTGATGCCGAACGCCCAATGGTTTTGGGGGAACGCAGAGACGGCGGGCCGCTCTCGACATCTTTCTGTGTCTTTTCGTCGACAGCTGTCCCAGACATCCCAATCAGAAAGTTGTCCTGATTTTCAATAAGGAAAACCAACACGTCTTGACTGAGTTTGTACTCCAGGGGAGACATGTCGTGCGATGGGTGAGAGATGATCCCCGGCTGGAAGATGGCCGCCAGATTTGCGGCGGGCATACGGTTGAGGTCTGATTTGGAGGCAAATACTGCCAGTAAGTCGAGGATATAAAGGAGCAGCTGACGATTCAGAGGAGGGAGTTCGGTGATGAGTTTCTGGTATGCCCGTACGGCGGCAGTGTGCTCTTCCACCGTCAGATCCCGAGGTTGAATATCGCCATCAGGGCCAAAGATAGCATGACTCGCGCGAAGAGGCTCTCGGAACCGCTCGTAAAATTCGAGGGGAATAATGGGTTCTGGCAGCTGGTTCAGGTATCGGCGCAGTATGTTGGCGGCGTCGTGTACCGTATACCCCGTCCAATCCAGGCCTTTCCCATATCTATCGGGCGAGTTGAACACCGTCTGCAGATCTTTGATGCGTTTCGCAGAACCGCTCAATCGAAAAATGCCTTCGACATCGGTAGCTAGAGATATGTGAGCGAACTCCGATATGGAATTGACAGCCGTTGATGAGGCATACCTTTCTCCTTCAAGAATACGCCGCACTTTGCAACCACAATAGGCACGTATCCGTATATAAAGCTCTCGCCCTGTTCGTTCTGTAATGAAATAGCCACATTTGCATATCTGATGCTGTCGTCCAGAGGCACGCCAAATATGCCAGGCCCAACTTCGGCTGCAGTGCAGTCAGTGATGAGTTCTCAGACCCTAAACGAACGCTGCCTGCGAACGGATTCTGTGCCGCTTGCGTCTGCAGGCAAACGGCCCAGAAGTGTGCAATGCGCATCTCTTACCTTTATCATCGGTCTTTTCGGTCGTTTTCCGAAATTTCCTCCACCATGATGCCAATTCTCTTTTCGACGGAGGGGACGCCGAAGTCGAAGGTACAGGGGTGGTTATAGGCGCAGGCGTGGGTGCGTTGCGAGGAAGAGGCTGTATGACTGGTTCTGGGGAGGCCGTTGTGTCTGCACTTCCTGCTGCCATTATACGGCTACAGGCGCAGCGCGCTCTTCAGCCAAGTGGCGTAGGACGAAGCGAGACTGCTTCAGGGATGAGGTACGGTGCGCTTGTTGTAAGGATGCCGATACACTTCCTGAGTCAGACACCGTCGCAGCGTAGCAAAGGATTCGGTCGGGAAAGCTTGCGCTTGCGCTCGCGCTCTAGGGACGAGATAACCGCGGAAATTGAGGACGAGTCGCTAGAACGCACAGTGTGCCAAAACGTGTCCGACGCTTGCAGAAAAGGCGGTAATGAGTAGTTGCAACGAAGTCGCGGATTCGAGGATCAGCTGAAAGAGAGGCAGGCCAAGGGCCCAGGAGGGCGTCGATCACCACGGAATGACGGGCGGCGACCACTGACTGGCGCTGCGGCGCTTGAATCAGTCTGACTGAGGCTGGGAATTATGGCGCTCTCACTCAGATTCGAAGGACAGTGGAAGGTGGAAAAGAGACGATGAGCGTTCTGAAAGGGACACGGCTGTGATTTGAGGCGGCTGTCCAGGTCAGAGGGGGCTGCGGTGTGCCCGAAGAAGGATTGAAAGGAGGGTTGGACGATCGCTGGTAGACGCAGTTTGCCAGTTCAAGTTGTCGGGGATGGCTGTAAATAGGTTCTCTACCCATGTTCCATGTCAATAAACCCTCGCCAGGCCAGTATTCTTACAGCTGCAGGACTGGAAGAGAGCTACCTACCCAAGGTAACCTAAGTTGAAGGGATGCGACCATACACTCGTACGCGCTACCACACACAGTACCGCACAGCTCAATTCAATTGTTGTTGTCTGCCTGCTGCTGTTTGTTTTCTCAGGCTGCAGGTACGATTTACGGTCCAAGATACCTACCTAGTAGCTACTAGGCATCTACTAGTACCTAAGGAAGGGAAAACTCATCCCAAATCATTGTTATGTACCGTCTGTTCTTCGATTTTGTCAGATGCTTTCAATGTCGGTGATAGGATGTGAACCAACAGTTGCATCCTCGAGCGTCGATTGTCGACGAGATGGGACCCGACTGTCTAGGAATCTGGCTACTCTTACACCCCTTCGCCGACCCTTCTCTACCATACGCACCCCGGCTCCTCAAACCACTACAAGCAGCAGATGTCTGGGACGTGTCACTCCTGCAGGATCTGCGTTGCGCATCGGGCGTTTTCAACCCCTCCCCTATATATATCCACGGCTCAAGAGGCTGCCCACATGCAGCAGATCACCCCTGCGAGCACGGTTACACTCAATGAACTCTGCATCAAGCTGTGCGAGTTCAGAACTCTGGAACGGCCTCCACCCAACCACGCCGTCGCCGCCATCGTATTTGAAGCCTCTCGCGCCCAGTCACCACCGTATTGTATTGGTTGGTTGTCAAGTGACGAGCCGTGGAAAACCAAGGCCAAGAGAGGGGAGTACGAAGCACTGCTACTTCAGAGCACACTGTGAAGAAGATAATACTGTGGGCTTATGGAGGTTGCAAGCGACAAGATCTTCCATTCGAGTCTATAGATTCATGATCTGTTCCAGTAAGGACCAACGTGGCCCCCAAAATATCCAGCCCCCAAGCCCTCTATGGAGGCTGAGTGCCTCATTTGCCCAATTGTCAAAAGTTGAAGACCCAAAAGGGGGGACCATCAAACGCCTCTGTAACCCTGTGACCTCTCATGATATGCCGACTCCACGAAGTGCCATGCTTGGATGGAACGCAATTGCAATAATGGCTCCAAATACAGTCGTCAAATTGTCCGGCTCTGGGGAACAATCCCGTCATAAACCCAGAGATGCCTTATCCAGCTGATGCGTTCGTTCGTGCTCATAAATCGTCGTCGTGTATTCTATTGTTTCTGCTGTTCGTCTTGCTCGTGCTCGAGGTCATCCTCCGCGATGGCGGAGGCAAACTGAGGGGCGCCGTCGCCGATAGTGAGGTTCTTCATTTCCTTCTCAAATTCCCGCTTCATGCCATACTTGACAGCGTCCAGAACAGTGTCCACAGTCATCTTTGGCATGTAGGCGGGCCGTGTACCTTCTTTAAAGACCCCGGTTCTCACCAAGATGGAGAACCACTGTGCAGAGGACCTGCCACTCTCATCGAATTCGTTTGTGCCGCGGATATCCGACTCGGGAGTGTCTCCCACGAAGTAGACCGTCTCCGGGGGGTCGGTTGATGCCGTGGGTATCCTTACGCCATTGTTGGAGTAGTCGCGTTGCAAATTCGAAGGTTCCCACCTGGGG
This sequence comes from Exophiala sp. LBMH1013, assembly GCA_024611085.1. Classification (NCBI taxonomy): domain Eukaryota; kingdom Fungi; phylum Ascomycota; class Eurotiomycetes; order Chaetothyriales; family Herpotrichiellaceae; genus Exophiala; species Exophiala sp. LBMH1013. The sequence goes on along the minus strand of JAMFLB010000006.1, from coordinate 541,705 downwards.
CTTCCCGAAAGCAATGGTCTTCAACTCCTTGCCAGTAATGGCTTTGAACATGGCCTCCAGGGACGCTCGGAGGGCACCCATACCGATCCGAGAATAACTGTGGGAAGTAGCCCAGAGGATATCATTATGAGAGAAGAAGACTGGGGGGACCTTCATCAAAGGTCTCTGACCGTGTGCCGAGCCGACCATTCTTACTCATGCATAGATCGAGGATGATCTGCGCGTCACCGGCCCAATCTCTGCTATCGGCGAAGACGAAGACAGCTTCTATGTTGACTTCGCCGTAATTGCGTTTCTTCGAGTTCCTCAATTCTTCCTCGGTCAGCGTTCTGAACGGGGTGGTGTGTTTGTTGTCTTTGATGATGTCCCCGGGAGTGATCACATCCTTGAATCCATAGCCCTCGGCGACTTTCCGACATTTCTCTCCCTCCCCACCGACGACCAGGACTGTGTGATACTTCTGCGCCAGTTCTTTCATAGGGGTGTGCCCGCAGATGAACTGTCCCGGAGACACCTCCATCTGCAGTTGCTGTGAAAGTTGGATACATCGCTCTTCTTCGGTTTTGCCGCCTCCGTTGGTCACAAAGATATAAGGCCTGTCAGGTACTGTTAGCGGACGTTCAGAAGATGGTGTGGAGCAACAGGTTAGTACACATACACTTTAATGCCATATTCATTCTGGCCGTTGAGAACCTTCATGGCCTCGATGGCCTCGGGGATGACTTCGCCTCCACGGATGAGGACACCGTCGATATCGAAAGCGAAGGCATATTTATCGGTGGTCTTGAGCCCCGAGCTGTCGGGTGTTGGCGGCCCCGACTCGTTCGGCGTACTGGTCTCTGAGCCTTCGGCCAGATGGTGTTTGGCCATCTCCATGGCATGGGCCGTTTCGCTGGCATTGGTCTTGTTGTTCAGATGTGCGGGCGGAGCAACAACTGTTGGACCACCTGCAAAAAGGTCTGCCCGCGTCACACTCTGGCTGGACAATCTCCTTGTTTCTCTCCTCGATCTCTTTCCAGTAGCGGTGGGAGAGAGCAGGTTGTTATCGGTCTCCTGACCGGGCGCCGCGTCGACGATGGCGCTGGTATCTGACTCCCGCGTCGTCATGTTGGCGATAGAACGTATACGATGGTATAAAGACACGAATTCAGGTTTCAGAATACAAAACAGAGGCTATACGTAGCAGATATAGATAGAAATGATATCGGGCGGGAAGGGCTTCTTCCGGCCGGGGGTCCATTGCTTATATACGCCGTCCTTGCCGTCCGAATCTCCTGGATACCCAAGGAGGACACGTAGAGAACGGCCACACGTGGGTATGGAGTGGATTGATACAAAGATAACTGCAACCAAAACAGTGGGTATCACGAAAACTGAGGCAAAGGCCGTCGTTTGAAGATTGGGCAACGGCCCCGGAGTTGATATCCACAAGAAGATTCGATACAGTGCAAATGACGTCGCTGCGATGGAGACATTCAGCCTGGTCGGCGAATGAACAATGCTGCTTTATTGAGGCATAAAAGGAAAAAATCGTATACGGTGTACGTATATGCAGTCATAAAAGGCAAAGGCCTTCACTCATGTTCGGTGCCGTGTCCAATTTCAATTCTGGTGGGATGAGGCGATCATCCGGACGCTGGCCACACCGCACGGTTCGACACCAAACAGTCCTGCAGAGTTTGCATTCGCCCGATATGGCTCGTATAGAAAAATATGGTCGCCGTCGCTACCTGACCAAAGAGCCTTCGACGAAGCGCCGGAACATTGAAAACAGAGTCCTGATGTCTAGCCCATGATTCGTCCTGAACCCAAGTCTGCCCATCCTTTTTCGCTGTCAGACCCTTCTTTTGCGTTGCCCAAGGCTTTTCAAAGGGTTTCGGTGGATGTCTATGGATCTGAGAAGGGGTCCATGCCTATCCGTGCCCTCATTATCATTTGTTCTAAGCGAACGCCACTGCAGTCATCGCCTCACCTGTCATCTCAGGGAGTGGGTTGTTCTAGTCAGGCACAACAAGGGTCGGATTGAAGCTTTGAGAAGATCCTTCGGTGTAATTGGGAGTCCGCTAGGCAAAGTTTCGGGGCCTCAGCATTCGAGGTCTTCTTTCACATGTGCTACGACGATAAACCTGAATTTCCCAGCTTTGGGCTGCTTGATAGATAATACTATGCAGCAACATGCAGCTTTAGGATGCTAATACTCAACGGTCAGCGCTAGGTCATGGCAATTCACATGGCACAGTCAATTTGTACCGGACCCTGAGCCAGTGGTGGACGACACATGGACAGGCTGTCACCTGGGACGAGTTGGGTATGGTCGAGTAATCTTCTTGTCTAATCATATGCAAACACGCTGTGCACAACAGACCAAGGCAATGACTTCGATGATTCTGCAGAACAACCAGAAAATGCGGTCAACTACCCAACGCCGTCGCTGAAGACGACGCCAACACCGTAAATCACGCCACGCTATCTATCAAGTTTCACAAAAGCAGATCACATGCCGGGACCAATTTCGAGACAACATGCCGATCGATGTCTTAAATGTGGAATTCGTTTTCGAGCCAATGTCGGACAACCACCTTTCCTTCTTCAAACGCAGGCCGAGGAGAACGCACGATGATAGCAGCATGACTGTGACTGCTCTTATGGATATGCACGGGGAATTTGCGAATCCCGACGTCGTCGAGAGCCTTGATCATGGCAAATTGCATTGGGGTAAGGGCCAATGTCGGGAAATCCGGGGATCTCTCTGATAATGAAATGTCCTTCTTGGGTGAATCGGCATCTGGCTTTTCGGATAGTAGAGACTCAGAGGACGCATTCTGAAGTGTCGACAAAGAAGATGAGGCTACCCCTGAAGCGATTTCCTCAGATCCCTCGGGAAGATATTCCTGTGCTTGTGCTGAATTCACATTTTCAAACGCGTCCTCTAGGCCAACTCGCATCTCCCGGACCATGTATGGAATGCGATACATCCCGAAGCCCGCTCCGTGTTTGTCAGTTTCGTGCAGCTGGATCCGACGTCGACTTCGAAATGTTTGGACGCAAGAATTGGCCAAGAATGCCAGAGTCGCGACAGGTATGAGCACAATCAGCGCGAGCAGAATGGGTGCTCGGCGCAGAAAGGTCTGGCTACTATGGCGAACTCGTTGATAGAAAGATGGCAGCTCATGGTCAGGGATCAGATCACACGGATGGTCAGGGTCTAATATCACAGGCTCATAGCCCTTCAGATAGTGGATTTTAATCCTGCTGAGGTCGGTGAAAGGATCCGTCCTGGATATGCCCGTCGTATAGAACACGGCAGACCGGTCGTTGACGATGTTGGCGTAGAGTGATCGGTGTTGAAAGCGTGCGAGAGCGTGTATGAAGACGCTGTCGGGGTCGGCTAGCACACTTAGAATAGGACGGTCAGTGTTTCTAAACTTGTCAATCATGAACAATTGTCGTCCAGATGCCGAGAGTGTTCTAGCACCTAAAACATTCCACAAGTGATTCGGGTAGCCTGTCAATGGCGTTCTCACGCCCAGGTGCGGCGTAGCAAAAGTCGTGAAGTTGACAGGCATCATCTTGTCGAAATATCCCTTTGAGTCGAGTAAGCCCACAGCGTAGCGGGCAACGAGACCACCGAGAGAGTACCCGACAATAGAGAACTTGGTGATGGTGTATCCATCGCGCCCTAGCTCTTGTAGTATGTCCTCAATCTCTTTGGCGATGCGCTCGCCACCGACTTCAATGCCATCGTAGGTCAAGGAAGAACCATTATTGCGACAGGCGTGGACGATGAGCTCTTCTTCGCTGTACCGTTCGTGGAGGGCTTGGACAAGATAGTTGAGATGGCTCTAGAGCACGCGTTAGCGGTCTCAACTGTGCATATGTCGCCAAACTATACCGCGTTGCCCCAAAGCCTGTGAGAGTGTTAGTGATGTCGTAATCAGCAACAGAAACCTTGTGACGCGCACCCATGGACCAATGCAACGAGATGAGAAGCCTGATTTGGGGTGGAAACTCCCGACTTCCGGGTACCTTCAGCCATCTCCGGTTTGTAGAAAAGTGCCTGTCTGTCTATGCTGCGCAAATCAAATGGCAATGCAGCCATTCTCTTTCCAAAAGCCGAAAGGGGGAGATCGGTGCAGTGTTGATATGCCCTGCAGTGGAATGACGGCAAGCTGCCGGGCCTGCAACGTCACGGAGTGGTCGGTTGGGTTCGCTTTAACTGGTCGTGGACTGGGTTCTGGCGCTAAGGTGCTCAGGCGGCCTCCTTGGGCTCCTTAGGCTCCTTAGGCGTCAGAGCCCGGGTCCTGTGCAGCCCGAGGCAGCTCCTTAAGGCCTAATCCGCTGCCAGGCTGCAGCGTAACAGGCGGCAGCGAAACGATTTTGCAGGGATGATTCGTCCCTGCACCTGCTGGCCTCACTCGTCGTTCTCTCTTGTATCTTGCTTTATCTTGTGCCCACTGGGCCTCAGTCCTGCTTGGTTCTTGACGTGTTTTTGATCTTTGTATTGCTGTTCCTGGAACTCAAAGACTTCTTCTCAATTCTGGCCCCGCGCTCGTCGTTCTACGTTGCCGCACAAACGTGATTCAGTAGAGGCTTACTACTGCGGTGCTAAGCGAGCTGTTACCTGCTTTACGGAGCCTCAGTCAAAGGTCTGCATGCAAGGGAAAAAGGAGGCAAGGTTGCTGGGCTGAGGTACAACAAGTTCAGTCACACAACCTTTCCCACAAACGGCGGGGCCTTGCAGTTTATATATTTTTCCAGGGTCGCCCAGAGGAAGGGCACCAAGATCAAACAGGCTCACTCTTCCCAAGCCACCATGACCTCAATCACTGTTATTACTCACTTTTAGTACCCGTCACGCTTGCTATCTGAGCCATCGGGTGACTGGCGATAAGGGCTGACTGCCGCGGCCTGGTGGACAGGAACCTTATCATCCTACTTTACAAGGCTTGGAATTACTCAATAAAAAAGTGCGCCACGGTTGGTTCATCTTGACATCCATCTGATCGATCGATGAAATTGCCCGATTCAACCAATCCCGAGTCTTGTCAATTCTTCGGAGCCCAGGAGTTGGTCCACCAGGCACAGGTTAGGTTGCAGAAATCACCGAGCAACGAAGGCTACTTTTAGTACTGTTTGTGTTACAGTTCCTGAATGCGAGTGACGGCCTGCCACATAGGTGAAGAATGACCTCAGCAGACTACGTATAGGCGTGGGAAAGTACAAGCGGCAGGTGAGCGGGACTATCCTCCCAGACAATTGGGGACCAGACCTCCTCCATCCGTTTGACTTCCCACTACCGACCTCGAGGCTCGCGACATGTTCTCCGCTTTAGGCCTTTTCAAGGAAATCCCTTGCCCGCGGCAATACGAATGTATACTTCCAAGTTGCTTTTTCTACCACAACCCAACGCCGCACACCGAAGACACGGGCACAGCTGTCAGAGCAACCCAGGAATATGATCCGTTCAGTGCAGGGGAGGTCAACGAGCCTCCTCCCAAGAGAAGAAGGCTCGTATCTCCACAGCAAGCAAAGGGGGATGATGGAATCGTACAGGTTGATGACAGTTCGAATGCATCAAAGGCATCAACCCCAATCACTGTCGTGCCCGGTAAGACGGAGACATTAATGAAAGAAGACGATGCAACTTTCCCACCTCAGGTGTCAAAGGCACCGCCAACAACAACCAAAGTTATACCCGCTTCAATCACAAGGACAGTTTCGCCTCCGCCCACGAAGGAAAACAAGCCTGCAGCGGCTTCGGCTGCAAAGAAAGCCATTAAGGTCGAGTCTTTGACGCCTCGAAATGTAGCAAAGGCTCCAGCAATGTGGAAGACGAGATTGGTGGTTCTGCAAAAGTTGTACGAACAGCTGCAAGCCCAAAACGAGAAGCTTGCAACCACAGAGGACCGGTGGAAGGTTTTCGTATTGGACAAGCAGGAGTTGATCTCATTTGCTCTCGATGAGGAGGAGGCGGCCACCAAACTCGGGGAGAGTATTTACAAGAACGCGATGGCTCAGAAAGTGCTACGGATCAAAAAGATGACGACCGGAGAATGGGTCAAAGCCGTGGCAGACTGGACTGGGACATCTTTGCGTGTTGAATCCCAAGACAAGGCTGATGGTGTTGCCCCAGAAGCATTGCCCCCGGGTCTGTCATCCATCAGGCAGCAGATCGCTGTTCTCCGGCATCTACGCACTCCGCTCGAAGGCCTTGAGCGGTTTGGGTACGTCACAAGCAAGCCTAGCGCCAGCGAAATTGCTCAGGCCAAAGCAGCAATGGCGGCTGGCGCAGGATTCGAGAGCTGTGATCGGTGTGGCACCCGATTCAAAGTTTTCCCGGGCCGGGACGAAAATGGTCGTCTCACAAGCAAGGGCAAATGTCGATATCATTGGGCCAGACCTAGTCGCTCAACGTCAATGAAGGCCGAGAGAATCTCCGGCCAGTCTGAAGCCATTTATCCTTGTTGCAACAAAGCGCAAGGCAGTGAGGGCTGTTCCGAGGCTGAGACACATGTTTTTAACGTCAAGGACCCCAAAAGACTCGCGGCTATCCTACAGTTTGAGCACACCCCAGAGAAGGCCAACATCCGCGGCTTTGAGCCGATTTCCTTTGATTGCGAGATGGGATATACCACACTCGGAATGGAGGTCATACGGGTCACGGCTGTGTCTTGGCCTGAAGGAAAGCTTATACTCGATGTTCTGGTGCGTCCTTTCGGGGAAGTTCTCGATCTGAATACGAGGTATTCAGGTGTGACACAGCAGGCCTTTGCCAACGCGTTGCCGTATGATACGACAGCGTCTGCTGTGGGAGAGCTTGATGACCAAACTGGGCGAGGACAAGCTCTGAAGCTTCGCAAGGTGGATTCACCGGCAGTGGCTAGACAGTTGCTCTTCGACCGTCTCAGTCCAGACACGCCGTTGATCGGTCATGCTATTGAGAACGATCTGAACGTATGCCGCATCATTCATCCATTCGTCATCGACACCGCTCTCCTATACCCTCACCCACGAGGCTTACCCATCAAGTATGGACTCAAAGTGCTCGCACAGAAGCACCTCTCCAGAGGAATCCAGACAGGCGGAGAGGCGGGCCACGATTCGAAAGAGGACGCAGTAGCAACGGGGGATCTCGTTACGAAGAAGGTGGCGGAGAAGTGGAGCATGATGCAGCACGAGGGATGGCAGTTTGTAGATGGAATGCTGACGGCACCGGAGGAGACCTAGAGGTCGGGGCGGTATCGCCGACGCTCTGGTTCCGAGGGTATGGTGTGAGAGGTTTGAGGGAACCACTTGAAGCGAAAGATCTCAGATGTCGTATGCCGTGTTTGTATGTTGATAGGTAGGGTCAACCTCAGCGGACGGAAGGATGGTCAACAACAAGGTTCTGTCAGTCGTCACAAATGGTGACGATGAGCACGTGTATTTCAACGGTGAACTAGTCCTTATTTGTCTTAGTCCGCAAATCCCCCCTTTCGAGTTTCCTGGGTCGGGACGCGGTGTCGCAGGCAGCCTCTAGCCGCTACTGTCGTATCACCACTGCAGTGTGGTGTTGGATTATATCCGCGCTGCAAAAGCAGGCCGCGATAATAATTTCGTACTACCTGATCGACCAGATTCCTCCTGAATTCCTGATAGTGTCTGTCGTTAGCAGAGTGAGTCTCTCACGAACGCCTGATACACAAGAATATTCATTCCTGTTTGCAACCTATTCTCGTGTGGACTTGGTTGAACGCGCGACGCCTCCTATTCCTCTGTTTACTCGGTTCTCAGCGGTCACCAAGCAATCCACAATCTAAATCCACGGCTTGCGGCCACACAATACCCTCGATTCCTTCAACCGGTCTTGTTGTCTACGGGAGCAATTGGGCTAGGGCTAGTCCAAAGGCAGAATAGAAGAGATGGGTAACCAAATATCTAAGATGCTGGGGAAGATTTTCGGGTCAAGGGAGATGCGATTGCTGATGCTGGGACTTGACGCCGCCGGCAAGACTAGTAAGTAACGAAGTTTTTCTGCCGACGACTGCGAGCGCGCGACTTTTGGCATGGTAGTTATCAGATCGTTGACCATATGCTAGCTATCCTCTATAAACTGAAACTCAATCAGGATGTTACCACCATCCCCACGGTCGGCTTCAATGTGGAAACTGTTACCTACAAAAATGTCAAATTCAATGTATGGGATGTCGGTGGGCAAGACAAGATTCGACCACTCTGGCGACACTACTTCTCCGGCACTCAGGGTCTCATATTCGTGATTGACTCCAACGATCGAGCGCGGATAGATGAAGCGCGACAGGAGCTCCACCGAATCATTCTAGACCGAGAGATGAAAGAGGCACTGCTATTAGTTTTCGCCAACAAGCAAGACATCCCAGGCTCAATGACCCCTACTGAGGTGACCGAGAAACTGCGGCTGTCACAATTGAAAGACCGGACATGGTATGTCGTGCCCAGCTGCGCCACGACGGGTGAAGGGTTGCTCGAAGGTTTGGTAAGTCACAATGCGTCTCTGCGGAGTGTTCCAGGCTCTAATAGTCCTTTTCAGAGCTGGCTCTCTACCAACGTTAAACAGCAACCCCGGCCGGCAGGAGCGAAATGAAAGTCCAACTCGCATCGAATGAATCTTGTTCCGTGGCATGTCCGTCCTTGATTGTTTAAGAAGCCTCGTGCTTCGACAATGAGACGGGAGTCGTTGACCGCGATACCCTTCTGCGGGCGTTCTTGGAAGCGCGCCTAGGAGGGCTTTAGCGCATTGAGTGATCAGAGTTTTTTCAGCAGCATGTCGACTCGGTCTTTACAGAAGCGCTGGAGTCAATCGAGGGCGGCCGTGCGTATCAGCATCATCTTCATCTTTGATTCCCAGTGCAACAGCACGATGCATCTTTCAGACGCCTCTTCATGCACAAATCTTATTGTATCATTTTCACCCGAAGGGCTGCAACTTCTAAGGAGGAGTACAGTAAACTATGGAGAGTAGTTGGCACGAGCATCCTGAGGAAGAATGAGCTTACAGCATCCACGAGAGCCTACTGTACGGGTTTGTCCGAGCCTCGAGACCCTGGGGAACCCTGAACGACCGAGAATCCTGGATCCATGTGGATGGAGGGTGTTACCGTTGTGTAACCAGCGCATGACAGGGTCGAGGGGACAATTCTGCTGAGTATCATTATTCAACTCTAGAACGCCCGACTGAATCATAGGGCGGATGGTTCGACGCATAGAGCACCGTGTATTAATAGGTACCTGTATATAAGATATTAGTATTAATCATCCAATTGATCCCAGGCTCCTCGGCGCCTGAAGACTTCTAGGTCTTCCTTCTGCTTGCGTACCCTGTGTATGGCACCCACCGACTTGCAGGCAAGCCACCAGTTGCACGGTCTCCAATAGTCTATGCATAAGGCGTATGCGCCCGAACTGTGCGAATGCCCCCGTTGTTACCATCCCAAGCACTAATGCGCGGTCATGGGATCTCGACTGGGACCTGCATATACCGCGTGCATGACAACGAACCCCTGAGCGCATATGAGGGAACATATCGACTGTCAAAATGCAAGGGGCGCAAACCCGTCAGCTAGGGTGCCGATTGAGTTTCAAGCTGCTTCTTCTCATCCTCGGCGACCATACCTTGAGATTGAGCAACCCTAAGGTACCTAGGTACCTAGGTACACAGTAGGATAGAATAGGAGTGACCGACATTGCGCTGTTGGGCTCCTGACTGCTGGGCCGCTGGCACCTGCCATACGGGATACGGGCCGTGCCACTTCCCATCTTGATGCCGGCAGGAGCCACCGGCTGCGCGCATTTATGGCTGAATAATATCTGGGTTGGGTATCACTTTTCTCGCCTAACACGTCGTGCGACATGGGATTTCTCAAGCTTCAACGACTATCTTACTGAGGTACCTACTTCATATGCCACACCTCATGTCACTACCTAGGTACCTATCTAGTTACGGAGTACCCGCGCATTGCATTAGTTTGTCCGTACGAGTCCCCGGGGCCTCCATCCATCCCAAGATACCTAGGTATATTGACAAGGGGGTCCCTCCTATCTCTCCTCTCTACCGCCTTACCCACAGAGACTCCTCCGTCTTCCCCTCCACTATCACCAACCCATTAACTGCAGGTGGTTGTGTCCTCATCTGCGTCGGGTTGTCTTTCGCTTTTTAATGCATTAACGCAGGAGTCCGGAAATCTGGCATCTAAGCTTTCGCTGTCCTTGTCCTCGCCCATGTGTTTTGTTATTGCGATTGCCTGTTTGCCCTTCTCTGTGCTTGCTGTCGCCTTTGGCAAACAGCATCCTTATGGCTCCCAGCGAGGAGCCTGTCGTCGCTAATGGCACGCACAAACCCTCAGTTCTGATAGTCGGAGGTCTCGGTCTGTGGAAGTCCCGATGTTCTGTGTCGCCCTTTCTCACTGACAGCGACCGCAGGATACATTGGCCGCTTCCTCGCAAAGTACATACATTCGCAAAATCTTGCCTCCTCCGTCCGTATTGTCGATAAAGTCCTTCCTCAGCTAGCACACCTTGCCCCTGAGTTCACAGAGGCATGTTCTCCCGAGATCTTCATTCAAGCCGATGCCTCGAGAGATTCGTCCATGTCCCGCATCTTCGATCACCCTGACGGACCAGATGCAACCTGGGACTATGTCTTTAACCTGGCTGGTGAAACTGCATGGTCACAGGCACCCGAAATATACAGGCTGCGGTCATGGCAAGTCAGCGTCACACTGGCCAAGGAGGCGGCGAAACGTGGAGTTAAGGCATTTGTCGAAGCCAGCACGGGCATGGTCTATGCTCCTAATCGCACCCCCCGCACCGAACAGGACAAATTGAAGCCGTGGCTGAAGCTCGCCAAAGTCAAGCTAGAGGCTGAACAAGAGTTGTCGCGCATACCAGGCCTGAACTTGGTCATCCTGCGCATGGCGCACGTCTATGGCGACTATGACTCTAAATTTATTGCAAAGGCCTTGTGTTTGGCGCGTGTATATCAGGAGCAGCAGAAAGACCTCAAGTGGTTGTGGACAGACGATTTAAGGATCAATACGGTCCATGTAGAGGATGTTGCAAGAGCCTTGTGGGCAGCGGCGCAATGGAGATCTACCAACTCGACCATACCCTCGTCCTCGCCCACCACTAACAGAAGATCAACCCTGGGCTCCAGAGGTGAAGACGCGCCGATTGGCAACGTACCAATCTTCAACATTGTCGACCACGGACAAACGAGTCAGGGCATCCTGGCGGACATTGTGTCCAAGGTTTTTGGTATCAAAACCGGGTTCCAAGGTTCTTTGATTTCCCAATTTGCGAAGATGAACCTCGAGCATGTTGTTGATGATCTCAATGAAGACGTTTTACAACCGTGGGCTGACATGCTCGAACAAAAGGGCATCACTAAGCCTGGACCGCTCAGTCCGTTTTTGGAAAAGGAGTTGCTCAAGGATACAGATTTGAGCCTTGATGGCAGCCTCTTCGAGAAAACACTGGGATTCCATTACGAGCATGAAGAAGGCCTGACAGTAGAGCGTGTCAAGGAGGTGATCGCAAGTTACGAAAGAATGGGATGGTGGCCCTAACAGGCGCCTATAAATGGTCGGTTGACTCAATACCTTTCGTGTATCCGAATATATGGTTGTCGGAAACCAATATGTTTTCGAGTGTAGGTCACAAAGGGTTTCGGGTGTCTTCAGCAACATTTATCTTCCCGGATGTCTCAGGCCGCGGCGCTCAGTCCCAGAAAAGTCGGCATGTTCTCGATAGGCATTTGAACCAGGCGACTACGAAGAAGCATTCATTCTATTCTTCGAATGAGATGGAAAGATGAGAAGATTGTTGTATATTTTTGTCCTCCGACCGGTGAAATAGTCTAATATACCGTTTGCCTGGGTCTATCCCAAGTCTCTCTTGTCATTTTGACTCGCCTTCTCAGACCATTGATCTACTTCCGACGTTGCGTCCGTGTCCGTTTCTGAGACCCTTTCGCCGCCGAGTCATTTCCCAGCATTGCCTGGAAAGCATCCGCACCACGCGTCACCCCTTTACCAGCTACGGCTGGAGCAGGGCTAGACTGGCCCTTGTACTGGGCGTCGTAGTCACGATCGGCCATCGCCCTCCCGCGAGGACTCCTTGGGTTTCCCCCTCTAGCTTTATTCTTACCAAATTGCTGATGGCGCGTGTTTGAATTCGATTTCGATCTCGCAGCCGACCGCGGGTCTAGACTGGACATGGCGTCCAATGCATCCATGCCGCGCATGACTCCTTTGCCTGGCACGGTAAGTTGAGAGCCAGGAGGGCTTCTGGTGGTTGATGTCGAACGGGAGATGTTTCCAAACGCGTCGCGTCCTTGATAGACCTTTTTTTCTATCGATAAGCGACTGATCGCGCGTGGTGGATGCGGGACTGGTTTCAGGGCTGCGCTTGTTGCCGGTGGTAGAATACGATGGTCGGGCGGCCGGTGAATTGCGTTCGGCTTCATTGAACCAGTCGCTAAACAGGGAATTGGGCGTGCTCCCGCTGCTCCTTCTCCTGCCGTTGGTGCTACTTGAAGAAGATGCGTTTCCGTCCGGCGTCAGGAGGGGAGGGAAAGATTCTGGCTCCTTTCGAGTCTTGACCACGGTCGTGTTTTGTGTGGGAAGACTTCTGCGGACCGGCGTTCAAGATCTCGCGGAGGAAGTCTTCAACGCTGACGCCGCTTTCGCTTGTCGACGTCGATGTTGGATTGACTGAGGAATTCGGTGCGGAGTAGTCCTGTTTGGAGTCTTCATGTATAGAGTCTTCTCCTCTGATATCTTCCTGTGCGGAATCTTCCTCTTCCACTGCGTCACGTACATTGCCCGCTTCTATGGACAGTACCGGCTCCTCGGCGGGGATTTTCTTCAAAACACCATGAGATTGTGCTTTCTGCATAGCATACTGATCCAGACCAGCAGCGCGCAGTACTGCCCATTGTAGGTTTGGGATCCCGAACGCCGCTTTTTTTGGTGACAATCTTCAACGAATCCTTGGTCGTCATCCCATCAAGAGACCCCGTGGTAATGATCTCGCCCAGTCCGAGGCTGTCGTCCTTATCCAAACCTGCTTCAGCTCGGATCTTCGTCAATGCTAACTGTGCTTCGTGCTGTGCGTCTTTGGAATTTGCGAACCTGTCGCATTTCGTGGCAACGACTTGGTAGGGAATAGCGTGGGAAGTCAAGATCTTCACAATGTCCCCGTCTCGCGCCATGACTCCGTGAAGCACGTCAATAAGCACAAATGCCCTCCTGATATTTCTTCTCTTGGCCAAATACTCGGCAATCGCATTCCCCCATTCCGTCTGACTTCCGTGTCCATATCCCGGCATATCAACAAGTGTAAGTTTCGGACTGACGTCTCCGTCCCATCCTCGTATCGCTCCGCCTTCAGGGGTTCTGGCTGCCAAGGTCCACGCCGCCATCGCCTTGGTCGCTCCCGGTACTGTACTAACGCGATTGATGTCCGTGGAGGTTAGGGCATTGATGACCGAGGATTTGCCCACGTTCGAGCGTCCCAGGAATATGACTTCGGGAAGTTCTTGTGATTCATTCTGTCGGTTGCGCCAGCCTTCGCCGGTCCAGATGCGCGTGGGAATGTTGTGTTTAAAGAAATGGGAGGCCGCTGCTAGATTCTGCCTTGTCGGCGGAGTGGTTTGCCAGTACCATGATTCTCCTGGCCGCGGGAGCGGCTGCCGAGAGCGGTTGCCTTTGCAATTGCGGCTGGTGCTGTGCTTCTTCATAGGCAGGGCTTTTGTGGTGAGACTTGCGCCGGCAATTTTGCAGCTCAATCAGACGTCGGTGGAAACGAGACCGGAAGAGGAGGCGACATGAGGAGCACGTAGATTTTTGCATCAGATTCGACGTGGGGGGGGGGGGTGTCGCAAGATCTCTGTTGGCCAGTCGAACCTGGAATAGTTATGGATTGGTGAGGCAGCGGTTTGGGAGCGTTCGTTACTGAGACACAGAATTGATGCGATGCTGGGAAAAAGTGATATTTGCGATGCTCCGCCGACGCGGAGTGCACTGGCCGTATGGGCCTGAAACTGCCAATCAGGCCTAAGACCTGCGGCCTATGGCTTCGGCTCCAGCTAAAGAACACCGAGCCTTAGGTAAGGCTGATGAGGCTCTACAGCACGTTCCGCATTGGCAACCCCATATTTGATCAGGACGGGCACGCCTTGACCATCCATTCCGTCAAGGAAAGAACTACACGAACAACCTTCATGTTCCTGCGCCGCTGAAGCTATCAAACCACCTCCTCTGGTACCTTGTACCGGCTCCCTCGCTTTGCGATCGCTCTCATCTTTCTCGTCGCAATGATCAACGCGGTATTAGTCTTCAATAACAATGGTCAGCCCAGGTTAACCAAGTTCTACTCTCAACTGGTACTACATATTCCTTTGCTTTTGTCGCAGTCTAACTCCCGCGGCAGGATACGGCAACGCAGCAGTCATTGCTCTCGCAGATCTTTACTCTTGTATCAGCTCGGCCGGCCTCTGCCTGCAATTTCCTGCCTCTTCCTCCTTTGCTGGCTCCCGCCGCAAGCAGTGCTTCTCCCGATGCTCCTACCCAGATCACCTACCGGCACTATGCGACCCTGTACTTCATTCTGATCTCGACTTCCACCGAATCTCCTTTGGCCCTGCTCGATTTCATCCAAGTCTTCGTGGAGGCGCTTGACAGACTCTTCGAAAATGTCTGTGAACTAGACTTGATCTTCGGATTTGAAACACTCCACGCAGTCCTGAGCGAGATGGTTGTAGGAGGTGTCGTGGTTGAAACGAACCTCGAAAAAATCGTTGACGGCGTTAAGACTACAGAAGGTACCAAATCTAAACGGAGAGCCGTCAATTCGCGCGACTCTGGCACCTCCATCGGCAGAGGCAGCGGTTTCGCTGGCTTGGGCTGGGCCACCGGTGCGGGTAGCAGCTGGAGGTAGGAGACGGACACAACAGACAGCGAGACACCTTTGGTAGTATCTACCCATGGGGAAGTCAGTCCTCATGGCCAAGCGACATTCCACAGCACTTTACGAAATGCTCCACGACTTCCAAGCGAAAGCGTTGTGAGCAAGCCATTGTCGCTCCGGTATCCGGTTGTTCTTGTGCAATGTTGACTGCTGAATATTGTGGTAATAATGCCTGCAAATGAATACAGCATGATGGTTTGAAACATGTTCAAGATGTCGATATAGGTATGCGGCTCAGAAGGGTGCCATCGGTTGGAAAAGCTAGAACTTGAACTACGGATTGTCGCGGCCACTATTATCGACTGCCAGCAATTACGAAATTACCAAGGATGCATCCTAGCAGCTTCGGGCGGTCGGGGGAGACTTTCAGTTGCGATACCCTTTGGAAGTCCACTACAGTGCAGCTAAAGTTACGGCCAATATCCGGTCACCTGGTCGCCAGCTGAGGCTGAGATGGGGGCTGAAGGATTGGCATGCAGTGCTCAGCTTTCGACACCAATCGCTTGCATTCTCTGCAGCCTCGTCCGTGACCAATGGTCCGCTAAGCATGCACCATTTGCAAAATGACAACCCAACCATGCAAGCAGTCACTTCAGGCCGCCAGGTGTGCTTTGCCGTCCCATCTGGAGACGTTTTAGCCCAGCAGCCACAGAATATATAACCGCCGCCAGTTCACATCAACCTCCAAAGCGAGCACTTGCTTCCTCTGCTACTTGCCTGTGCACGCCTTGCTAGTATCAGACACAATGACCGCGGAAGATGATGAATTTGATCTTCATGAAGCGTGGGACAACGCCTGTCGGTCCTTCGCAACCACGACAAATGTCGATATCAATCTACTTAAAGGCAAAAGCCAGACCCCTGACGAGGTCCTGGAACAGCTCAAGCTGAAGCGTCATGCGGACGAGGAGAAAAAGGCGGCATACCAAGTAGCGAAAAACGTCCTGGGGAGGACTCTCGTACTTGTACAAAATTTGGGTGGTATCATCTCATCGGCGGCCAGCATGGTATGAACCCAGGAGGTGAGGCGAGTCTTATGTCCACGCGCTCTAATATTCCATGCAGGCCTATGGTCCGAGTACGCTATGCTTCAACGCAATCTCGTACCTCATCAGCGCTGGGCAGAATTATCGAAATATATTCACAAGCTTGACTCATCTCTTCAAGGAAGTTTCAGACGTCCTTGAGAGATTCGTCGTTTACCTGAAAATGAAACAAGTGGATAAGCCTTTGCGGAAAATCATCCACCAAATTCTCTTGTCGTTTGTATCCATCTGCGAATTGTCAGTGCACGTGCTCCGGGGCAATAAGTTGCTAAAATTCCTGAAAGTCTTTGCATTCAATGAGGATGATGGTGTGGGCGGTGTCATCGCCAATCTGAGAGCTCTTGTTGAGCGAGAATCTCAGATGAAAACCACATTAACCTATCAGCTTGTTAAAGAAGGGTTTGGTGAAGCTCAAGATGCCATCGCCGGAATGAAAGCTTCCGTTGACAAGATGGTGGATGATGCACGAAAGAAGGACTCGGACAGCTTAGAACGAAAGCAGGTTGAGAAAATCAAGCTGAAACTCGGGGTACAGAAGGAAGTGGACGAACAAGTCAAAATACATCGCCGCTTCCTGTCTGAGAGTGTCTCGGGCAGCGGAAACTGGATCCATGAAAATAGACATTACATTGAATGGGACAACCGAACCGCCATATGGGACAAGATATTGCTGGTTTCGGCAAATGAAGGGTACGGGAAATCGTTCCTCGTCACAAGCATTGTTCACAACCTTGAGAAGCGCTACGCCAGGTCTACCTCAGCCCCGTCACGGACGACGATTGCCTATTACTATGTTGAACAGCAGGATCCTGGAAGATCCTCACTCAGCGATCAAGGTCCGCAAAACATCATTAAGGCACTCAAGACTTCGGCAATACAATTGGCCCAGGAACCGGTTTATCGCAAGGATCTTGCGGCCATTTGCGAAGATTGGATCGAGCCAGACAGTCCAGAAGAGCTCTTCGCACGGCTGTTTGAGCCATGCTTCCGCAGCCATGAAACCTTCTATGTCATCCTGGATGGTGTCGACCAAATGGGGAAAAGTAGTGTCATGACTCTGTTTGACCTTCTCAAGGCCATGCAGGCAGGCCATAGTTCGGAACAACTTAGCCACGTGAGAATTCTTCTCTCCGGGCGATCGTCAGTTTTGACAACCTTCTCAGACTCGATGCATCTGCGGACGGAGAACATTGACGTGGCCTCCAACAATGGTCCAGACCTAGAGCGCTTTATTGCTGACAGAGTGGAACGACTGGATATCTTCAGAGGCGCGTCTCTGCAGGTCCAGAACCTCCGACAGGAGGTGTTGTCAAGTCTCTCTGAGGGCGCTAAGGGCGACTTTATCAACGTCGAGCTACTGTTGAAAGAGATAGGCTCGAAACGATGGCCTGCCGAGATACGCGAAGTTCTTGCGAACAAGTCTCAGAGAGCCGACACGATAGCTCGAGAAGTCAAACGTTGTAATCAGAGCTTTCAGGCCCGAGACATCCAAGATCTCAACACTCTTCTTACCTGGGTCATGTCTGCCAAAAGAACGCTGACCGTTGAGGAGCTTGAAGGTGTGCTCTACTTGAGAAACAACGAAGCTTCATTGAGATCTCTGTATGATCAGCTGCGTGAACGATACTCGGCCTTCTTCATCGTTGATAAGCCGGACAATGAGGAGCCGAACAAAGCATCGGTGACATTGGTGTCCGACTCGATCAGAGAATACTTCCGCCGCGTCGCTCAATCCGAGCAAGAGGAGGAACACAACCAGAAAGGCAAGATCCATCCTGCTGAGATCAAAATCATCAGACATTTTCTGGACAGCGTCTGTGATGAGGACTTGTATGCAAAACTGGGCTTTGAGGAGTTTTTTGAGCGGAAGCTGTCTTCGAATACTGCAATTATCCACGTCGACCTTGACCAAGCGCATCTGAACGTACTGTTGGATTGCCTGCAGGCCATTCCTCGCTACGGCGAGGCTGAGTTGCAGGCTTTGTACCAATATGCCTGCCAATTCTTTGTGGCTCATTTACAAGAGATTGATTTGACTACAGTGAGTATCCGCAATAAAGCCCTGGTAGGGCAATATCTGGTCGACATGTTCAGCGAGGAAACTATCATCGCCAAGTGGTGGAACAAGGATCAAATACTTCCTCTCGCCCCGGAGTGGTTCTACTCAGACAGCAATGTCGACATAGTCTTGAGCTGGCTGAAAGACTCTGCCACAATCAACAAGTGCTCTCAAGCAGGTCAAAACTGGGTCAAAACCCTGACATCGAACTCCTTTCCGGATGCCGATCTTTTGGAGCATGTCTCTACTTATCTTGCGGATTGCCATTTTCGCAGCTCATTGCAATTCGGGGGCAATACGATGGTGCTTGTGCGCGTGCTGCATGCATTCCTTCGTAAAGTATGTCATATTTCATTCATTCCCCTGCCCAATATGCTCGCAAGCTGCGTCACCCTCACCAGTAGCGAGGCAACTGCAACAAGGAGGCCATGTCGACTGTGACAAGAGCAAGGCCTCGGCGTCTCGTATTGGGAGGTTTGCCCAGGACTGGTGTAGCTGACATTGAACAGCTTCGTCGACGCAAGAACCCATCAAAGTCTGTACGCAAGCTCAACATGGCTTCCAAGCATATAACCGTCAAACAGATCGACAGTATATCCAAGTGGGCTGCAGAGCGCCTACACGTCGACACGCCCGGCTTCGAATGGACCCGATGCGTTGCCCGGGCATATCGACAGTTTGGCCATTACCAGGAAGCCATCCTAACCTTTGAGGCTGCGAAGAAGCTCCAAGGAGATCATTGGTGGTCCGACTACGGGTTGGCTTCCACTTATTTTGAATTGGGAGAATGGTCCAAAGCTGCTGAAGTGTTTGAGAGTCTTCTTCGGCGCATTGAGACAAGTGAAGCCAAGGACCCTTCGCCTGAGGAACACACGACGCCAGTTCGGCTCTATCTTGCATGGGCCTGGGTGCAATCGGGCGAGTATGACAAGGCCATTGAGTTGTACGATCAACATTTGGCGACGCAACCTGACAGTTACTTCACGGTACCGGAAAAATTGATCGCGTTGAGGCGACAAGAAAGATATGAAGACATGTTGGAGTTTTTGCAACGGCTACAACAGGACAAAGACCCTGCGCATGGCATCAGTCGACTTAGCATGACGTTACATCGCAACATATGGGCCATGGAACTACATAATGGAGTAGTGCTTGCTGGGAAAAAGGCCAACAGGATGCCTTTTGTACAAGATGCATATCGAACTGCATTGGAAGAGGCCATGGACCCGGGATATTTGCCCAGGGACACGCGTGGCAAGGCGGAAATCCGAGCTCTGTTGACGTGTGAACTGGCAGATCTTCTTTACAAATATCCTCAGGTCCCTGAGGATTGCGAAGAAGCCATCGAGTTGTGGGAAAGCGCGTTGGCTGATTCGGATGATATTGGCTTCACTCCGTCGCGTTACGCCGCTGCAAAGTCACTCTCCGCGGTGTATGCTGAACGACTGCGTCACGCCGAGGCAGACTCGCCCACCGCCGCGGAGACCATCGAGCGACTTCTACAACTGTCTGGCGAAACGACTTCGGACACTGATGCAATCGACACTACCCTCAACACCAGGCTGCTGGTCGGGCGATACTACAGCAAGGTTGGGCTGAAGGAGAAGGCCAAGGAATGTCTTCGAGGTCACATCAAAGTCGGGATTGACCTGCTGTCGGACGAGGATCCGGACAACGATTGGCAAGGGCATCTAAGGTTGGCTATAACTCTCATGTATTATGGAGACCAAGAGAATGCCCTGGCAGCGTGGTCGCTAATTGGACCGGACGAGTTCAATCAACAGGAGGATATTGACGGGTTGGACGAGGCCAATGATGCCACCGCGGCAACCCCAAACCTGGTGAAGACAGGGAAGGGAGACGAGGGCATCACCTCGAAGCGTGAAGGACTAAATGGCGCATCGGCGCCAGAGGAACAGCAGAAGCCAGATACAGCCGGTCCGCCAGCTCGAAGCAAGACGTTCCGAAAGCTTGAAGGCCCGATAGACTACGGATGTGACGGTGGAAGCTGCAATCATGCTTTCACGTTCGCCGACGATATCCATGTTTGCATGGATTGTCTGGACGTCATGTTCGCGACTCCATGTTACGAGCTTCTGCGCAAAGATGCGCTTGAGATCAAGACCTGCCATCCTGACCACGAATTCCTCCATGTGCCTGTGTGGGATGAGCATGAGGCCGAACAGAGAGGTCCGCATCAAGTGCGTCGAGGGGGCAAGACAATACCAGTGTCGGACTGGATCGATGAGCTTCGTCACGAGTGGGAGCTCGAGGCGACGTGATGGATAATTCCTATCTCATACAAATGCGCAGTGGAGTGACTGAACGAGGTAGATGGTCAGAACTGTAGTCATATCACAGTGCATCCAGAACCCGATGCTGCATCTCCTTGATCACGGGCGATGCGATTGTGTTTGTGGGTAGAGAAAGACTGCAGCCGACAAATTTCGTGGCAGACGGAGGCGGCTACCTAATACTATCCTAATACTACCTATGATACTAGCAGTCACACAGTGAACAAGCAAAGCCGTCACCGCTGGTCTGCACGTGTATGGTCGCTTGTAGTTGTGATAACGGTGAATGAGGCGAGGGAGCCACGGGCCGTTCCAAGGGGTTGGGCTTCAAGTTGCGAAGCACGCAGAGGGACTGACTCTGTGTTCAAAAGGTCGCGGGTGATGGGCACTTAATGGGTGATGGCACACTCAGGCTGTAGAGGAGACAGTGGTATTGGCACTGGAACACCCTGCTCATGCTCAGGCTGCTGATCTGATGATAGCGGATTTCAATGTTCAATGGTTCAATAGTTCCACACTGGCAGTTCACTTCAATGCTAGTTGCCAACCCCTGCGTCGCTCTGAGAATCCGGGCGCTTAGAAGGTCACGATGAATGGACTACAAGAAACGGTCTCGACATGTCCTCCCCCGGTTCTCCCTCTTCATTCGTCCCTCGCCTTGCTTCATGCAGTGGGATTCTTCCTCTTTCACTTGTCCATCGGTGCCAATCACCGCCGTCACGGCCTCGCTCGTGCTTCCCTACCACCTAACAGCCATCATGTCCAGGTACATCTACCGCCGGAGCGCCCTCTGCGTGCCACAAGCTGCTTCATGTCCTCTCGCTAAAGGAGCACCGCAAGTTTCAGAGCCAGCGAGCGCATGCTGATGCTGATGCTGATTCTGATGCTGATGCCGAGTCTTTGATCTGCCTACAAAGATGAGGTGGTGTTGCTCTGGCTGTTCCTGTTCCTATTCCCATTCCTATTCCTGCTTGACTCTGGTTACCTTGTTCATCTTGTGTTCTACTTCTACAGCCCAGCCTCACGGTGTCTGGAACGTTGATATCTTCACTGGTCCTGCTCCTCCGCCGGACCAAGGCCCTCCTCTCTCCGCCGGTGCAGTCAGAGACAAATCGAAACTCAAGTACGAGGTGATCGGTATTGTCGGAGCATACCTTGCCTGGCTACTACTCACGCTCATCCTTCTCCTGTTCGTGGGCAAGAGACTCCGTCGCAAGACGCAGACATCGAACCGAAGTCTGAGCATGGAAATCGTCAAATCGGCGCCCAGTGCTCATCCAGCACCACTTGGCAACCAGACCAAGATGAGCACCGAACCGCCTCTCAAGAGTCCAGGCAAGATGGCGAGCTTAAGATCGTGGGCTTCGGGAGGCAGATCTCACAACCGCAACCCGTCCAACATCAGCGCTTCGACCGTGGACGAGAGAATTCTGGAAGCAGACAAAGCTCGGAATATGGACGAGATGACCAGGCTGTATGCTGCTGTCTTGGCTCACGATCAGGAGCAATCCCAGAAGGCTGGCAGAAGCAGCGGTCAGCCCTCGCCTAGGTCACCCCAATTTCCGTCTCAGGACAATGCAAGCATACAGCCTATCCTAAGATCACCTCATCAGTTGGTTACGCCTAAGTCTCCTTATCGTCAGCAAGACGTTCATGGTCCAGCCTCGCCCCGATCTCCTCGATATCCGGTCGAATTCCAGGACATGGGCAAGCCGTCTCCAGAAGCCCAGTATACAGGCGGTGAGCCATTGGCAAGCCCTCTTTTCCATCCATTGGCACCGACTCCGGCCGAGGACTTTGACTCGCCCAAACCGGGGTCTCGGAGCAGTAGCCGCAAGACCAGAATTTCGGCCCTGTCCCTTCTTCCTGGCCGATCTGATTCAAACGAAAAGGCTAAGAAGCGACCAAGTGCCATCTCGGTCCGTGGACAGCCCATCTCGCAGCCCATCAGCTCGGCCACTCTTACGGACTCTTCCATTTACCCGATGGCGGCCACCATGTCTCCGCGCATCTACAATCCTGGACCGCCACCTCCCACGCCAGGCCAGAAGTCGGCAGTATCTACCACGCAAGAGACAGGGAGGAGTTCGCCAGCGGCAGCTTCCAACAGCACCAATAGCCTGCCCTTCCGACAATTCTACAACGAATCCATGAAGAGCGCGCCGCCGACCAAGACGACGTTTGTGGATCGTCGTGAAAGCGTGTTGGGGGTGCATCCCAAGACCGGCGTGCCTCAAACACCGTATAGTCCGTACATGCCTTTTACACCCATGACGCCTGTCACCCCGCGGACGCTGGTGTCCAAGAAGGAGATGAAGAAGAACCGCAAGAAGGAAGGGTTGAAAGTGTTGAGCGAGGGCGATATGGTGATGAGTGATGAGGACATCTGGGGGAAATGAAGTGATGCCTTATACAGCATTCAGTTTGACCTTTTTTCTTTCTGCACATGTCAATGTCAGGTTAGTTTGGAGCATTGTGTTCATGATAGATGGACAGTTGTATAGTAGTGGCGTGAGGAAGACGATCATAGGATACCATACCCTTTCCAAGCCAACAGATGCAGGGTCTGTGCATAACGGATTCACTGACTCGTACTATCTTTTGGTCTTCCACGACTCTAGCGAGTACGTATGTTAGAGTCGCCCTCAACTCCAGGCTGTGTCCAAGATCCAAGATCCAAGACTCCAAGAATGTGGTCAGACTGCGGATCCAATCAACACGTAGGATGGTTGCATCGATTGCATTGGCAGCGGAGAAAGAATGTATTGGCATTGTCGCCACTGGACGATGTAATCAGATTGATCTCTAAGCGCAACAGAAGGGCATCTTGGGTGAAGTGAATCTCACTTCGGCCAGAAATGTCAAGTCAACTCAGCGCTTGCAAGTTAAGGTCACTACAGCGATATATGAAGTGCAATTGCTCGCTCATGGAACACAAGTTCGACTTCAGGGCAGCCGCGTGAATTTTTTCGCAATTGCAACCGCAACCGCAACACATTTCCGTCCCTCCCGTCAAAAGACAAATATAGAAATACAGTAACGCCACTACTGTGTACAGCTGTCCACCTCGACTATCTGGGGAGAACAACTGTGGTATATCCTAGACAAGAGTGTTTCTCTTGTGGTCGTATCTCGACCCGTCTACCTCGCCTATCTTCAACACCCCAACATTATATTGGCGACAACCACAATGCCTCTCACCGTCCTCACCGACGCCGAGGTGCGTCAGATCCTTATATCCCTCACCAAAGAAGACGCCGAAGGACTACAACAAAACCTGGCCGAAGCCCTCCACTCGTACTCGACAGGCGACACCAACTCACCATGCTGTTCATCATTTCAACCGGCGCGAACGGTGATCAAGAAAAACGGCGTCACCACCCTCTTCATGCCCGCTTCTACTGGAACCACAGTGGGCATGAAGATCGTGTCCCTGGAAGAGCCCGACGCGCCTACACCTACAGCCAGCAAGCCGGCGTCCGTCTCGTCCGCTCGGTCGAGCAGCCATCCAGCAACGCCATCCAGCATATCAGCCTCATCAGGGGTCAAATCACCCATCTCAGAGTTTAGCAACTTGTCCTTAACCCCAGCGTCTACAGGCTCGGTGAACAGCAGCAGGACGTCGATTGACGGTGCCTCCTTCGAACCCCCAGCCTCTCTTGCCAGTTCTCAGAGCACGACGCCCAAAGGATCCGTCACGCTTCTCGATGCCACCGGCAACCCCGTAGGCATTGTGAACGCCGAAGAGCTCACCGCCTTTCGGACCGCACTGGCAGCGACCATCATGTTGCGGCGGCGGGCGCATGTGCATACAATCACCGTCTTCGGCGCGGGCAAACAAGCCTACTGGCATATCAGGTTGGCGTTATTGTTCAAAGGCGACCAGATCCGCCACGTCAACATCATCAACCGCACGTTCGAGAAATGCATCCACTTGATGAAGGCGTTTCAGATGTCGGAAGAGTCGCATGAGGAGTGGCGCAGTCAAATCAAGTTTTCGGCCATGAGTCCCGAATTCGGCGAGTACGGCCGTCTCCTAAAGGAAGAAGTGCGAAAAGCAGATGTCATCTTCTGCTGCACGCCGTCTGTCGAACCGTTGTTTCCTGCCCAGTTCTTGACCTCGCGCGAGGGAGAGCGGAAGGGGAGATATATCTCGTGCATTGGTTCCTATGCGCCGCATATGTGCGAGATCCATCCGGACGTGTTCAAGCGGGCCGTGGAGCCTCATTACGCACACAAACATCATCACAAACATGCCAAACAGGGTGGCGTCGTGATTGTGGATAGTCTCGAGTCGTGTCTCAAGGAAGCCGGCGAAATCATCCAGGCCAAACTGAAGCCGGAGCATTTGGTCGAAATCGGCGAGTTGATGATGATCAAGAAGGCCGCCACCAAGGACTTGGAGCTCGGAGGTCCTGGTGAACAGGGGCTGGTGGACTGGTTGACGCGAGGCAATGTTATTTACAAGAGTGTTGGCATGGGTTTGATGGATTTGGTCGTTGCAGGCGATCTGATTCGGATTGCGAGGGAAAGAAATGTCGGGACTACCGTTGCGGATTTCTAGAGTGACGAGGCTCCTAAGCCCTGTCCTGTCCTGTCCTGCCCGGACCTGCTATTCTGCTGCAGGATCCGACGACACTCTCGAGGCTGAGATACTATACCTGGCCTGGCCTGGTTCGGTCTAGTCTGACGGGGATGCCGGGAAGTTGTTGTTGTCGACGTGGTCCTTTCATCCCGCTACCGCTTCTTGCTATTCTGCATCTGCATCTGCATTCCGTTTCTAGGTTTGGTGCGGTCTGTTCTTGTTGCGTTTCACAGCAAGCCGTGGAAGTGAGGTGGAGGTGCATGTCCTGACTTGGCCATTACTTGAGTTAGCGAGCGATTGGCGTTGGATCGCCTGTATTGTGACCAGACATTCCGAGATTGGTTTCAGCCAGTCCGATAGAATTGCATTAATATCCTGCTGCATGCTTCGTTACCTTGCGTCGGCTGGGCTGGATAGGGAAAAACTGCGTAGGAGATGTGAGTAAAGTACCTCGGGGAACCAAAGCATGCCAACGCCATCACCAACAGGTCCAGGGCCCAATCCGTGCCGTTTCTACTACCCCCAATCAATACAAGCCGGCCTGGGCACTAAAATTTCTAGCACGGCTAGTGAGTATTATCATTTGTCCTCCTTCGCACCAGAGTCCACTAGGTGCGTACTAGGTAGGTACCTATAGCTACCTGTATCCGCCCATGTACCGTACGTTACACCAGTCGCATGACACAGGCACCCAACAGGGTTTCTCAATGGACCTCGCGACACCCGAGGAGCATGATCATCATCAACCATCACCATCCCTTTGAGTTGGTCGCTGACCCCAGATTACGGTATCTTATCATTAATTTGGGTTTATTATTGTTGGGTTGTCGAAGTTCCCCGCGTCATAATCGCTCGAGTTGACTTTCACAGTCTCAACACCGCCCAAGTTAACATCGGCTCCCGTGGTTGCTAACCTTTCACGCACACCAGCCTCTATATATATCTTTAATACCGGGACGACATGCATCGACGAAGGGAGTGAGCCCCATTGAACACCACGAGGCTTGACCCTGAATCCCCCTTCACGAGACCGAACTTTCCGTAATAACTCCTACCGCTTCACGATACCTCGTTTCCAACGATTGCTCAACCGCCTTACGCTCAAGACGAAAATCCCTCCGGAAATGCTTTGAGATTCCGGCGCGGAACAATGGTCCAGCACATATATTTGCCCAATGGGCAGATCTACACTGTCACGCCCGTCTTTGGCGGCTTCACCTTCAAATCTACGAACCTTGATCTACATAATTCTCCAATGCCGCCGGGATGGACCGTGATCATACAGACAGAAGATGAAGTTGAAGATGTGCCTGAAGCAAGGAAAAGCAAAATATCCCTGGCTCAGAAGCCGCAGGATCAAGAACCGGCAATGAGTAAAGCCTCTCTGGCTCAACATCCCCAAGACGCACAAGACGGCGGCCAAAGACATATGGTTGCACATCGCTTCACCAAGCCCACAGTCCGGAGCGACTCACTGTTCATTTCTTCCATATCCATGCCTGCGACGTCGGATTTCAGAAACACGGCTTCCCCCACAAGGCATATCGCAATGATGCTCTGGGCGACGTTATCGTGGTATTTTCACAAGGAACCTCCCAATCCACATGCCTTCACCGACGCCTGTGCGTTGACGCCAGAGAGCGGCCGACCCAAGCTGGACTGGCGCATCAGAATCAGAAGAGAAGGCATTTTCAAAGGAAAGAACACCATCCAGAAGCTCGAGCGTATGGGACTCATCGCCAGCGAGGATTCAAGTGTAGGAACGGATACCGACGTCCGGTTGCCGACCGGCTGGACGGACATGTTCGTTAGCAGGAAGTCTTTTTGGCAGATTGATGCTAAAATCTTTCTGTACACGATGGCGCCTCAACAACATTCACCGTTCCCGTCGGCCTCACCGCATCCTTCACGCCCTGCCTCACCGGAGAGACCCCTCGGCGAGCGTGGCTCCCCTCGCCCTGCAGACCATGTGGCGTCTGTCACAGGCGCAACGATCGATGGTCTGTCGGCGGGCATTGCATCCCCAGGGGGACCGTTCAATTCGGGAAGCCATTTACCAACATACTATCCCCCTCCACCAACCCAATTTACGTTTACGAACCATATACGCCATCCGATCCGACCAAAACCGCCGCGACAGGGTGAAACATTTTACAATCGTTACATTCCCAGTCTGGAGCAATGGCTGTCTTTCCGCGTACCGACTCTATCCCCGAAACCGTGTCCACATCCCTATTTCGGCCCCGTGGGAGGCTCTATGCCGGCACTGGTACCCAGCCAAGGAGGAGATGTCTCTATGGCCACCTTGCCGACTCTTGCCAACTTTGCAGAGCGATCCTCCGACCTAGATCTGTTACACAAGTGGATGAATGACCCTCGGGTAAACATTGCATGGGGAGCTGCCGGGCCCGTATCTGTTCAGCGGAAGTTCCTTGAAGACGGTCTCGACAGCCGACACTCTTTTCCGGTTTTTGGCTGCTGGGATGGCAAACCTTTTGGGTATTTTGAGGTGTACTGGGTCAAGGAAGACAAGCTGGGCCGCCTGCTCGGAGGAGATGTCGGCAATTATACAAGGGGATTGCACGTCTTGGTCGGTGAACCTGAATTCCGAGGTCCGCATCGAGTCAAGGTTTGGCTATCGGCCCTGGTACATTATTGCCTTCTTGCCGATTACCGAACCGAAACGGTTATGCTGGAGCCGAGGGTTGATAACACAAAGTAAGCTGAGGACACTGGCGCTTGACTTTGAGGCAGTGGTACTAACGTCTTATGCAGGTTCATTGGATATTTGAGAGACGCTGGCTTTTACAAGCAAGGCGAAGTCTCATTTCCCCATAAACAGTCAGCTGTGATGAAACTTGATCGAGAATCTTGGGAAGCGCCGGAACTTTAGGATATGAAGGACTGCCAGCAACGGGATATTGGACCAAGGGAGGACTATTTACAGCCATCGATTGGATATATTGAGAGAGCTGAATATCGCCATTTACCGTAAATCCAGCGCCATTTACGAAACAGATGTCCGATCGAGACGTACATATTGAAATGCAAGAGGACTATCAAACTCCTTCGTTTGCATTATCGGTCCATGATGAGCAGTGTAGCCGTGCCTCTGCGAGCATCCGGCTTGCATGTCGTAACCCGCCAATCCCTATTCGGCTTTAGCCAGCCTTGTGGGATGGCTGACTGATATCGTTGTTATCTGCACGTGATAGGGACACTCGCCGCTTTGCGCCCGCAAAAGCGGTGGAGGAACAAATAATTCTAAGAACTCTGAACACTGGATTGCCAAACTCCTTCTCAAGAGTCACAAACCGACAAACTCCCAATTCGAGCGTCCAGACACTGGAACTGGGCAGATACTATCCATACACGCCATCATGGCGACCCAGATCCCCGTGGACCCGAGTGTCAGCTCGGCAAACACTCTCAAGCTGGAGAATGTGAGTCTCGAAGCCAACCACCGACTACGACCGACTGACAAACCTTGTCCAGACACGTAATCGAGATGTCCTGATCGCCATCGAGAAGAAATACCAGCAAGAATGGCAGAAGAGCAAAGTCTTCGAGGCCGATGCGCCCACAACGGACGAGATTCCGTTCAACTCAGTGCCCGCCGCCGACATTCGAGACAAACACCCGAAGTACTTTGGCACCTTCGCATACCCTTACATGAACGGCACATTGCATGCGGGCCACAGTTTCACCATCAGCAAAGTTGAATTCACTGCGGGCTTCCACCGCCTTATGGGGAAGCGTGTCCTATTCCCTCTCGGCTTCCACTGTACTGGAATGCCCATCAAGGCTTGCGCAGACAAGCTGGTGGAGGATGTGAAGAGATTTGGCAAAAACTTTGAAAAGTTCAATGAAGATGAAGACGACACATCAGCAGAATCGAATGGTGTACCTATTGCGCCCACACAGGGCGTCAATGTCAAGGACGACATCACAAAATTCAAGAGCAAGAAAGGCAAACAGGCCGCAAAGACGGTCAAGGCCAATTATCAATTCCAAACAATGTTGGCTATGGGCATTCCAAAGGAGGAAATCCACAAGTTTGCCGACGCCAACTACTGGCTCGAGTATTTCCCGCCTCTGTGCGAACAAGATCTGGTCGATTTCGGCGCGAGGATCGATTGGAGGAGGAAATTCGTTACCACTGATGCCAACCCTTTCTACGACGCCTTTGTGCGGTGGCAGATGAACCGCTTGCATGAGATGAACAAGATCTTGTACGGAAAGAGGTACACGATTTACAGCCCGAAGGACGGTCAACCCTGTATGGACCACGACCGGACGAAAGGCGAAGGTGTGGGTCCTACCGAATACACGGCTGTGAAGTTGAGGGTGAAGGAGTGGTCACCTGAGGCCGCGAAGGAAGTCAAGTCCAAGATCCCCGAGGATGCAGACGTCTACTTCGTCCCAGCGACGTTAAGGCCGGAAACCATGTACGGCCAGACGTGTTGTTTCGTCGGACCCAAGATCAACTATGGCATCTTCAAGGTATCGGACAAGGAATACTATGTTGTCACCAAGAGGGCCGCGTGGAACATGGCTTTCCAGGGCAAGTTCTTCGATGAAGACCACTTCCCCCGAGACCAAAGTGAGCTACAGCCTGTGGTGGAATTGCCTGGTTCGGCGTTTGTGGGTACCTTGGTGAGCGCACCCCTATCGGTGCACACTGAAGGTGTTCGGATCCTGCCTATGGAAACTGTCGCAGCAACGAAGGGTACCGGTGTTGTCACTTGTGTGCCTTCGGACAGTCCAGATGATTATGCTACCGTCAGAGAACTTGCGAAGAAGGCCGAGTTCTACGGCATCAAGAAAGAATGGGCCGAGCTGGAGATCCTCCCACTCATTCAGACACCCGCGTACGGCAACCTTGCTGCCAAGTTCTTGGTCGAGTCGAAGAAGATTCAATCACCTAAAGATACCACCTTGCTGGCCGAGGCGAAGGAACTGGCGTACAAAGAAGGCTTTTACAATGGTACCATGTTGGTCGGTGAGTTCAAGGGTGAAAAAGTCTCGGACGCGAAGGACAAGGTTAGGGCGGCATTGATCAAATCGGGTGATGCTTTCCCTTTCGCAGACCCATCGGCCGAGGTCATCAGTCGAAGCGCAGACGAGTGTGTGGTCGCTTATGTTCCGCAATGGTTCTTGAACTATGGACCCAACGACAAGGAGTGGCAGCAGACGGTGCTGAACTATGTCAAGGACGAGAACGGCCTGGAGACGTACACTCAAGAAACCGAAAATCAGTTCGTCGCCAATTTGGAGTGGCTCAATCAATGGGCCTGTGCGAGAACTTATGGCCTGGGTTCCAAACTCCCCTGGGACCCCAAGTTCTTGGTGGAAAGCCTGAGCGACAGCACGGTGTACATGTCATACTACACCATCGCCCATTTCCTGCACGGCGATAAATTCGGCAAGACGCCAGGCCTGCTGAACATCAAGCATGAACAAATGACTGATGATGTATTCGACTATGTGTTCACCCGGACGAACGATGTTGAGAGCGTTTCAAAGTCCTCCAAGATCCCGGTCGAGGATCTGCAGACGATGAGACGGTCCTTTGAATACTGGTATCCTCTGGACCTGCGATCCTCGGGGAAAGACCTCATTCCCAACCACCTGACATTCTTCCTGTACATCCACGTTGCACTCTTCCCACGGGAATACTGGCCCAAGTCTGTCCGATCAAACGGTCATCTCCTCCTGAACGGCGACAAGATGAGCAAGTCTACCGGAAATTTCTTGACGCTGAGTCAAGCCGTCAAGAAGTTCGGCGCCGATGCTACGCGGATAGCCCTCGCCGATGCCGGTGACGGTATGGAAGACGCCAATTTCGAGGAAAAGAGCGCCAACGCCGCCATCATGCGCATGTATACCCTGAAAGAGTGGATCGAGGACACCTTGAAAGACAAGAATCTTCGCGAAACAGAGGGCGAAGTGATTTGGGACAAGTTGTTTGCAGATGAGATGAATTCGCTGGTCCATGAAGCATACCAGCATTTCTCCGAGTAAGTCGCCACGACTGCCACCACTCTCATTGCCCCCCTGAACTGCTTGTGGTGCTGTTTTGGTTTGTTTTTCCCGGTCTGTCCTACGCTTGTGGTGTTGTTTTTGGTTTTGTTTTCCCCGTCTGTCCTACGCTTTTGATGTTTCCTTTGACCTTGTATTGTACATGACCTTGTTGCTGCATGCTTTCCAGATCCATCAACTAACCCATTGTTCAACAGGACAAACTACAAACTCGCCCTGAAGTCCGCCTTGTACGACTTCCAATCGGCCCGCGACTTCTACCGTGAAGCCTGCATTTCCAGCGGCATACCGCTCTCGCGCCCATTAATCCGACGGTACGTCGAACTGCAATCCCTGGTCATCACCACCATCGCCCCGCACTGGGCAGAATACATGTGGTTGGAAGTTCTGCACAAACCGACATCGATCCAACTGGCGCGTTGGCCCGAAGTGCCCTCGGCGGACCCATCTCTCACGGCGGCACGGGAGTACGTCAAAACGACATCCAGCAACATCACCTCGGCGGAAGCGCAAGCCGCGAAGAAAATGGCCAAAGGCAAGACCGCGGCCTTTGACCCGCGCAAACCGAAACGCATCACCATCTTCGTCGCCACCAGCTTCCCCCGCCTGGCAGGACAAATATGTCGACCTGGTGCGCGGGCTGTTTGAGAAAGCCTCGCTGGGCGACGACAAGGCGGTGAATGGCCAAGTGGCCAAAATGGCAAAGGGGGCCCGAAATGAAGAAAGCCATGCCCTTCGTCCAGGCCCTGAAGAAACGACTCGTCACCAACCAGGAGAGCCCCGCAGCCGTGTTTGAGCGGAAACTGCAGTTCGACGAGGTCGCCATTCTGAACGAGATGAAGAAGAGCTTGATCAAGACTACCGGCTGCACGGATGTCGTCGTCGTCACGGTCACGGACGACAATAAGGCCAGTTTGCCCGGTCAGGCGGAACAGGCTGTGCCGGGGTCGCCGACGTTTTTGTTTGAAAATGTCGACGCTTGAGCTTGTCCGTGACGTGCGAGGACTAGTGTTGAATAGCTGAGAAGTAGACATCAGAAAAGCCTGAGCTGATGTGCACGTCATTTTTGAGGGGAAGGGGAATGCCCTTTGTTGAGTAGGTAGACCTGCCTCTGTAACCCTTTGTGTCCTCAGCGGGACGGCTCTCTTTGCAGTCGGGTCTATGACAAAGCATGAAGAAGAAAAGAAAGTACGAGACATCACCGACAGGAAATCAAGAAGTAGAAAAGAAAGTACGAGAGTCAAGAGAGTCAAGAAGTAGAATGTTATTCTCGGCCACAAAGGTAGAATGGATCGTTAAGAGGAATCATCTGAGACCATCACAGCGGTATCATTTCTTGGTGCCGAACATAACATAGGGAAAAATCGTACTGGATCTTGGTCTGGCATTGAGTCTATCATATGCCCTATCCTATGGTTTAACCCAACCTCAGCGCGAATCCGGCGCCATGCTCCTCATCGGCTCGGCCAGCGAAAAGACCGGCGAATTCCTGTTGATCAAGCCTGGGAGCATCGCCGCGCCCTGGCGCTTGGGGAGTGGCTCTACGTCGTCGTTTTTCTTGGCCTGCTTTGCTGGGGAATGTGGGAAACAGCTCTTTCGGCTTGGGCCGCGGGTCCTCTCTGAAGTAAGGGTGGGCGAGAATGTCGGTTGCCGAAGGTCGAGAAAGCGGGTTCATTCCCAACAGCGAAGAAAGAAGCCGAAGACCCGCGGTGGTGATATATGGGAACTTCGAAGCTGAGAGCGTTGACGGAGAGTCCTTGTCCTTCGCGCTCGACAGGACCGGGTGAAGAGCTTTTGCGTTCGGTAGAGATCGAAAGCCTGGCCAGGTTTCGTTTGACGGGGTCCCTAGCAGAGCAAAGATCTTGGACAATTGATCGACTTCATTCTTGCCCGCAAAGATGGGTTCTTTGGTCAACAGCTCGGCAAAGATGCAGCCTAGACTCCAAACATCGATTTCAAAGCCGTATTCCTCAGCACCCAGCAGCAGCTCGGGAGCTCGATACCACAGCGTAACTACCAACTGCGTCAGCTTGGGCGGCGGGTCGCCTGTGTATCTGGCCATGCCGAAATCGGCCAGTTTGACCTCTCCACGGTTATTGAGCAGGAGATTGGAGGTTTTCAGGTCTCGATGCATGATCCAGTTGGAATGCAGATATTCCGTTCCCGAGACGATCTGGATCATGAGGGTTTTGATTTCCGACGGGAGAAACGGCTCGGCCATGTCTTCAAGGAGGGTTTTGAGGTCGTGCTCGAGGAACTCCATGACGAGATACACACTGTTTGCACCAGAGGTCCAAGCCAAATGGTTAACAACGTCTGGTATCGGCGCTTTTCAGGGCAGCAATAAGAGACAATATTGCAAAGGGGCCGGACTTACTCTTTCAAGCTCTCCCCCATGACTACCTCAAGTAGTTTCACCACATTGGCATGCCGACTGGCCATGAGTGTTTGGATTTCGCGGAGTCCTGTGACTGGGAACCCATCGTTGGTGTGTTCCATCTTTAAGCGCTTTAATGCTACCACGTCCCCGGAAGACTTGGTCCGCGCTCGCGACACCATGCCATAGGATCCTTCTTCGATCTTGTTGAGGAGCTCGAACTGCTCGACCGGTCCGCAGGGGCCGAACTGTCGCCTGGGGAAATGCAGGAGATGTGCCCCTTCTTCGTTTGTCGACGTTGCTACTGACGCTCCATCCTCTTTCTCCGCCGAGGTTCTTTGCCGTTTGGCAGCTCGTTCGGTGCCGTCTGTGGGAGTATGAGGCTCGCCAGCTGTCGTCGCTGTCGCTGTCGCTGTCGCTGTTGCCGCCGCCCGACGCGCTTTCTCTTCCTTCAACCGCTTTTTCTCTTCCTTTTCCTTCTTCCGTTGTGCGATGGCTGCTGCCGTCTCTTCGTCATCGTCGGCTGTCCACCTCGAGGTGGATTTGGAGGTCATTACGCTTAGTGTAGTCGAAGAGCGCCGCCCGACGGAAAGCTAGGTAGTAGAGAGAAGTCGAGGCAAGCGTTCGCCCTGACTCGGTGTTAGGACCTTCGTAGGTGGTGGGCGAAAATGGGTAAGTCAACTCTTTCGATATTACACAGTACGTACAAGTACAGCTTCAGGGACACGAAGATATCACGTGATCACGCGCAGGAGGCGTGATGGCGTGGTTGTGGTCAGCCTCGTTAATACTGGATTACGAGTCCATTCGTTCAGGGTTTGACGGCTGTGGCGATGTTGTGGCTCCTGGCTCCTGGACCTCGTGGCTGTAGGTATGCTCCGATATTTGTTACACCTTCAGGGAGGCTGGGTTCTACTACGGGCACCAAACATACCTAGGTAACAAGACAAGGATGATCACAGTGGTCTTTGATTGGCATGTTTTCTATTGTTGGCAAGTCCCCATCGTCACGTTCCATAACACTATCCTACAAAATATTGAAGCACTTGCCATAGCCGCCGTAATGTCAGTTCTGAAATTGACTGGCCCGGCCTGCCCGCATATCTGACGCGACATTGTCTCCTCATGCTTCACATGCCAATGTCAGGATATTCACTAACAGCACGATCGATAGGGTAAGCCAACAAAACGTTGATGGAAATCAACGGATTGCTTTTTCGCGTCAGGGTGGAAATCCATGACCTTCTCAAACCAGTCTCTCATTTCCTCAGTGAACAGAACCATTGTGTTGTAACCGGTGCCAGGATCGCCTCCAAGGACTACAGTCAAGTTAGGTCGGTCATGAAGCATGATAGGAGGCGGTCAACTTACTGACGCCATGGACATGGACTTGACTCTCCTTCCCATCCACGCCACTCTTCTCACGGGCACAGACCATTGAGCCGGTACGTCCATACCAAGCGCTCAGATTAAGTGACAAATGGTATGGCTGTTGACAAGTTCCAGTCTGATCGACTTCACCCAATGTTCCGAAGCTGACAGTCCGCTGGTTTGTCTTGAGGACTTGCAAGTCGGGTAGCTTGGTTTCGTCGACGCACTGTAGGAAAGTGAGCTTGGGATGATTCCGTGTCGTGGGAAGGCTTGCTTACATATTGTTCGCGGATGTCTGCTTGGATGTTGGTAGGTTGTCGCAAGAAAAACTTCACCCAGTCCGAATGGAATGTCTGCTGGTCATTGTCGAGGTTATATCCAACTGACCACCAAAGGTCCTTAGAGCGCAGCTTGTCACGATCGCCCAGCGCCAGAAACTGAATCTGGGCCCAGTCGATAACCGTATTCTCCTCATCACCCTCAGGCTTCTCGATAACCTGGAAGATGGCGAGATCCCATGGGAGGTGGAGCGCGATCAGCTGGAGTTTGAGTTTGTCGGTGTCGTCCTCCTCTGCACCTCAGTTAGCGATTGGTGGACCTGTTTCCTTACATTGCACGTACCCTTGTCGGTAACCTCCCCTGTCTGGGTTGCTAGGGCCACCACATTCTCCATGCAAGAATATCTCCAGGTCATTTGGGCGAAGTCCTCTTGGTTCTTGGGCCATGCTGTGAAGCGGGCACAGGTGACAACGAAATCGACGCCTTTTCGACGGAGGCGAAACCCAGACAGTGTATCAGGAAGGCCCGGTGGGAGACCTGGAATGCTCAGGCAGACCGCAGCTAAACCAGGCTTCATCAAGGTCGCCAATGGCTGTTGAGGTATAAGTTAGCTCTCTTGCTGCAACAGGATGAACTTTAGGGCCTATACCTTACGTCCACCTTCAGCATTCCGAAGGTCCTTGGCTTCCATGAGGTAGTTCGGGAAAGTGCCATTTTCTTCGAGCCTATGAAACAGAGACAGCTGCCCAGATCCCTTTGCGACCGCGGCCAATCCAGAATAGTACCGGAGCTGTGGAAACGAGCCTTTGTCAGGTGTTTTCCAGGAGACTATCTCTTTCGGATCCTGCTTTGTGGGCGTCGCTGGGGCAGGATTGTTAGCCAAGCTGCGAGGATTGTATTTGACGACGTAGAAATTCCGTCTGCTCGGGTCAGTAGTCCATGCTGATCCAATTGGAGTAGATAAGTCCATGGTGGAAATGGTTGTCCTTTTCTTATGGTAAGTTGCAATGGGGGAAGTTGAGATTTGTTTGCTTTGCGCTCCTTGGTTGTGTGCTATGCAGGTACTGCCTGTCGCGTTCCGCCTATGGCCTGCTGGCTGCGACGGGGTTCGATATCCACCTCGGGAGCAGACAGTCGGTCGGTCTTTGTTGCTCACTCAGAGCAGAAGGAAACCGGAAAGGAAGAAAGAGAAAGCCTTGCTCTTAGTTGGAGTTGTGCATAGGAGGAAACAGATGGTAGAGATAATGTCGCGAATAATGATCTTGATCAGGGCTGGATTTATATACCGCAGAGTGTTTTTGTCATACCTGTGATGTGAATTGCGACAACGAGATTAAGGAATCAGTGAAGCATTTCTTTACCAGAAGGTACCACTGTCATCCTCTCTTAGATCGTAAATTGTCGCCATCTCTTCACTACAGAACAATGGGCTCTCCTCACCACGATATAGTAACATCTCTTCGTCGCCTCTCTTAGTCGTAGATTGTTATCATAGCTTCAGCACAATAGCACTATCTCTTCATTGTCGCATACTGTGGAAAGCGGTCTCGCCTGAACACCATTACCATTGCATATCAGGTAAGTAGTCTTGATTTGCCGGAGCCCGCTGTGTGACAAAGGTAGGCTCAGACATGCGAGGGCTTTTCATGGCAAAGCTTTCCAGGCAGATGGGTAGTTGTTTGGATACAGGTAGGTGTCAACTCATCTAGGTACCTAGGTCAGGTAGTTTCGTAGAACACAGTAGAAACAAGAATCTCACAGTCGTTAAAAGCGGCGGCGCGCCCTGTATACAGCTATACTCGAACCGGTCGGAGCCGCCTCAACGGTCAACTTCCATTACCAAGCAAATCTGGGTTTCGTCCTTCATATTCAGTTTACCCTAGATACCTACAGATACCTGCAGGTAGATTCTATTCGACTTTCACCTTTGTCAGGCGGAATAACATAGCTTTGATCAACGAAATCGTCTGCGGACGTGTCCCGAGAAATACGATACATAATCCTGGGATGGGGAGTCTAGGGATCCAACCCTTTCAAGTCAGTCACTCTCTGTCCATCATCTGCCGATCCCGGAATGCTGACCAAAGCAGACCACATTCGCGGTCCCGCTTCATTGCGAGTCCTGTGTTAAAGATGTATCGGGTGCTCTCAATAAACTGGATGGTAGGACTCTCTTCTGTCTGCTTGACTGCGAGCGGTGCACTGACGTGCGACTCAACAGGCATCACCAAGGTTGAA
The DNA here is from genome assembly GCA_024611085.1 of Exophiala sp. LBMH1013. Classification (NCBI taxonomy): domain Eukaryota; kingdom Fungi; phylum Ascomycota; class Eurotiomycetes; order Chaetothyriales; family Herpotrichiellaceae; genus Exophiala; species Exophiala sp. LBMH1013. The sequence goes on along the minus strand of JAMFLB010000006.1, from coordinate 504,429 downwards.
GCTAATCTTAAGGACCAACTTGTTTATATTGAAGGGACAGCACCTCCTTCATCCGTCGTGTCAGCCATTGAATCTACTGGCCGCGATGCCATCTTACGGGGTAGCGGGAAATCCAACTCCGCCGGCGTTTGCATTCTAGAAACTCATGCAAAAGGCGTGCCAGATCCGGTCCGGGGTCTTGCCCGGATGGTCCAAGTTTCTGATAACCATACGCTCGTTGACCTCAGCGTTCGTGGTGTCTCGCCGGGAACATATCATGCTACTGTCCGAGAAACCGGAGACATCTCGCGTGGGGCAGCCTCGACAGGCGGCATCTGGGAAGCCGTCAAATCCTTGGCTGGGTTCGGTCAACCTCGTGGATTGTTTGGTACCATTGTGGTAGGACAAGATGGCCGAGGCAACGCATTTCTTGATCGGCCTGTGTCGATTTGGGAGATTATCGGTCGCAGCATGGTGGTGTCGAAACAACCAGAGGGAGCGTTTCAGACTGATGATCCCGACACCCTCGTCGGGGTCATTGCTCGCTCCGCGGGAGTCTGGGACAACGACAAGACAGTGTGTAGTTGCTCAGGAAAGACAGTCTGGGAGGAACGCAAGGAGCAGGTCAGCAAAGGCATGTTATAACCCAATATTTGTAGGGCGCAGTCAGATCTGCGATGAGATAATCCATATTGCCAACGCAGAATCTATAACCCGACGCGAATAATGCTGAATCGGGACTTGACAGGATGTGTGAGAGGATGCAAAGCTTCCGAGGATGCCCCCTGCATAGGGCATTAGAATAGTAGACGCGAACCAGCCGATTGCAGGGAGCAAACGAATGCGATAGACTTTGTGGTTGGCCGCCAGATATGCTTTCTGAAACGAAACTTGTCCAAAACGTCGTGGTGTCGCCTATGAGGTCCACCGCATGCGTCGGACAGTCTGGAATCTGACCCGCGACCGATCGAAGGCCGTTGAGTGCCGGAATACGGTGAGAAATCGCAGCCAGCAGCAGACTCAGCTGATCAACTCAGGCCACTTAGTGACAGGATCCGAAGGGGTCGGGGATTCATGTAGAGGGAGCGGGAGCATTTCTCGGTCACATCCCTGGACGAGTGAAGTTGGAATACGAAACGCAGCCGAGGCAGTCCGGCTGCGAGATAACATCCCAAGTAGCTGCTGGCGAGGTCGACGAGAACACCTGCCGCCAATGAAGGGATCAGGTTGCATCCGAAGCATGTCCTTTGTCGGTTCTGTCACACGTTAGAATCCATGACTTGACGTAGCTCGAAGTGTGAAGATGCGCAGTCGGGCACCGTAGGCTGCAAGTTGAGAGCATGCTCGACACGGCAACCTGCAGCAGGAGGAGCAGGAGCAGCAGCAGCAGCAGCCTTACTGGGGACCTTCCCACCTAAAGCCGTCCGTCGTAGGCACCTTCTTTGGGGGACGCTGCCCTGGAACCTCGTTCCTTGGCCCCTAGTCCACCCCCTGCTTGGCCTTGCCCATGTCTTCTCCACTAGGCACCTGACCTCGATCCTTCCTTTTCGCTGCTTTGGTCAAGGTGTCACCACAAACTACCACAATGTGCGACGGAAACTGCCAAACCATCACCCTGTCTATCCATCCTTCTTTCTCATCGAGGTTTGTTCCCTCGAGGCACAACTGTTTCTCCTCTTGATCTCTTGTTCTGACCACCTACTCTTCTGTATACACTCTTTTGACTTCAATTCTTGTCCAAACAAAGTCTTGCAATCTTTTCCACTGTCGCGGGTCGTCACTACGTAATTCGTTCTCGCCAAATTCGCACCGTCTGCCGTTGGCGCCGAAGACAAGCCCCTAAGCACACCAACACCACACCACTGGCACCATTACTAGCCACCACCACAGACCACTGGGCGCTTAATCCCTGGATCTCAAGGACTCTGCGGCAGGGCCGGCCCTCGCAGCCTTCGAGAAATCGCAGCCATTGAATCTCCGCTAATTCAAGCGTGTTCTGTTGCTACACCCCCAATTCAATATCCTCCCCCCCGGCTCGCCCCTCCTGTTGCAGATCCTCTCTCCCTCCTGCAAACCTACATCGTCGCCTCCATAAATCACACGAACCGACATTGACCTGGGAAAACCTCACTCGGACTTACTTGGCGCCGGCGCCATGTCGCTCAAGCAGGTGGGCAGAATCCGTGGTTTACAATGCCCCCGTCTAACCTGGGAGTAGGAGATAGAGACTTGGGTCGAAGCCCTGACTCACTACGACAATCAAGAGTTCGAGGAGGCCTTGACGACATTCGATGCGATCGCAGATACGTCCAAAATCCTCTTCAACTGTGGAGTCATTCATGCAACCATTGGCGAGCATGACCGAGCGGTGGGTTTTGGAAGACAAAGAAGGAGGAACAACTTAGACTGATATGAAGTAGGTGGAATGCTATCAACGCGCGATCAAGCTCGATCAATATCTTGCCGTGGCATATTTCCAACAAGGCGTATCCAATTTTCTCGTGGGTGACTTTGAAGAAGCATTGGCCAATTTCAACGACACTCTGTTGTACTTGAGAGGAAACACCTATATCGACTATGAACAACTGGGATTGAAGTTCAAGCTGTACTCTTGTGAAGTGCTATTCAACCGAGGACTTTGTTATATGTACCTTCAGCAGGAGGACGCTGGCTTGCAGGATTTCGGTTTTGCGCAAAAGGAGAAGATGACCCCTGATCACGATGTCATAGACGATGCGATCAAGGAAAGGGCAGCAGTGAGTACCAGCCGCCTTCTCAAATGACAATATCTGACACTCTACAGGGTTACGTTGTCTTCAGCATGTGAGTCAGGTCCATCCGCACTTTCACACGAACAGCAGAGCTAACTGGCATACCATTGATTTTCGGTCACTAACTTCTTCCTCTTAGACCTGTTGGCTGCGTATACAGACCGAACGAAGCTAAAGTCAAGAACCTCAAGGCGAAGGATTACCTGGGCAAGGCGCGCCTAATTGCCACGTCGAACAGCCAGAACACCGGGACAGGTTTCACAGGCATCGAACGGAGACAAGCCATCGCTACCCAAATGGCCGCCAAGGACGATCGCCCGCCCGAGAGTATCAGTTTTGCAGCGACCAACCTTGTCCAGCGTAATCTGTCTAGCAGGCGCCCCAGAGACCAGAGTGCGCCTCCTGTTATGAACAGAAATGTTTTCCCTCCTACGCCACCTCCAGAGACTGATAAGCCTAGAGTGTCTAGCGGAGGGCCCACAACCCTGCCACTGCGGACGACATCTTTCCGCAATCCGCGGGGTATGACCTATCCGAAGCAAGGCCCTGACCAACCTAGGCCTGGGATGCTTGGTCGCTCGGCAACCTTTGATGTGGGCGGAAATGGTCCCCCTGCTAAAAGCAGGATGGCGCCGTCAAGGCAACGGGAAGACACGTGGTCTGAAGAACCGGTCATGGTGGAACGACCCATGCCACAGGTGGAACGATCACGGTATGGAACTCAGAGGACAAACTCGGAACCTCGTGGGCCATCTGCCCGGCGTCAAGTCATGGATAGATCTCTTTCTCAAAGAGCTCCAGCACCATTGTTCCGGGAGACTACCGAATCCCGATATGATGAGCCCACCGATGCTGTGGATGACGTGTACCGCATGTACGCCAGTCCGCGGAGACGCCCAGGGCGTCCTGAACAGCAAGCCTACATCAATGAAGAAGATGAATATGTGGACGAAGAGGTCTTGAGCGAAGATATGAGTGGCTTCGAGCCCGTTCGTCGACCTACATCAAGATCTGCCCGAGGCAGTAATCGACCCGAGATGCGCAAGATCCGGGTCAAATGTCATTTTAATGAAGATACGAGATACCTTATGATTGGCGCAGTGATGGATTTTGGCGATTTCGAAAGCAAGATTCGAGAAAAGTTCGGCATCAAGGAGCAAATGAAGATTCGGATGCAAGATGATGGGGACATGATCACCATGGGTGACCAAGATGACCTAGAAATGCTGCTTAGCAGTGTGCGCCAGCAGGCGAGAAAGGAGAGGAACGAGATGGGAAAGATGGAGGTATGGATTTCCTCCACCTATTCATCCTGAGGGAAGCAGGAGGCGGATACGCAACGCAATGCAACGCAACGCAATATGGGTTGACGCGCCACGCAATGGGCGCAGATGCATGAAGAGATACGCCATCGTCGAAACGGGAAACGAATATCGTGAAACCGCAAACATTGAAATATTGAGCACCCTACTTTCAGCGAGGAGTTGGACCCGACCTTGTCAGTGCAAGGGGGCATGGAATATGCTAGGTTGTTTTTCGAAATTGTACTCTACTATTCTTCGCTTCTTGACATCACCTACGGTCGCCAGGACTTGGTGATACCACCTCATAAGCGCAGGAGGATGCCGGCACTGTGACGAGAAGTTTCTCGTGACTTGTCTGGTCGATCACTCAAAGACGGTGACTTTGTACACTGCTGCCGGCAGGCGAGACAAACCTCCTTGCTTCGTCCCCTGTGCTTGTGCTTGTGTCGGCATGACAGTCGATCCTGTCGGGCAACAAGTGGCTTGAGCCTTACATAGCTGATGTATCGTCCGCACTGTACGATGTATCCTTGGTACATGTATACATAAGCTACCTTACCTCTGGTTTGAGAAACCCGTAATCTGCGCTCACACACAAGTTGTATATCATTGGTTACCCTCTGCCTGTTGACTTGACATCCTCTGTTGATGGCTACTGCGTATAGTGTCCTGGGGTATCAATAAGTCTAAAATATAGACTTTCTTTAACATAGCCCAGAGCGCGGGACATCTTCGCAATGAAGTGTTTGACTATCTGAAGGAATACGGCTGGATCTCCATGACAATCATGGATGTTGATAGGTAATAAGTGCAAGTAATACTTCTTTGTAGAACGTCAAGTTAGACAGTACGCAGGGTGGGGATCTAACTGCATTCAGAAGCTAATAATGCTCACGTGTAAGTTTGGCATGTTTAGCAGGTTTGTCATGACTGCCCCCTCGCATGTTATCACTCTCAGGCTGTTCAATATAGCCGACTCCTTTTACTAGAACGATCTTCCTTCATCCCACTGTACGCCCCTCTACCCAGATCTATCATTTTGGAATGTCTCCTGGTTATATATAGATATACTCTGGAACACAAAGTTCTCCTTGGATATTCTGCTGCTATTTATTGCAGGCAATCATGTCTGACCCAACTAGCACAGACGTTTTGCACCCCGAAGACCGGCAACTGGTGGAGAAGTTGGCCAAATTGCAGAATATGTACAAACAAGTCAGTCTTCGCACTTCCTGGCCACATATGGGTCGGCGTCATTCGCGACACCGGATAATCAGACAAGATAATGCTGACCTTTGTTGAAGATCGCCGGTCTGCGGACTCTGTTACCAGAGAAATTGATCAACCCGACGCGGTTTGCACTGGACAACCCTGAGAATTATGAGCCGGAGAAGCTTGCCGCTTTCTTGCAAACTGCCGCCCAAGAAGGCAGCCGGGATGTCTCCAAGTTCAAAAGGGACTGGCATAGTGAGAATGTGCGAGGACTCTGGCAAACCGTCAACACGAACGAGCTTCCCCCGGGCGGAGACGCTTGGACCGTCGACTATGAACTGCTTCTTCAGGGTGCTACCGGCAAAGTCGACAAGTCAAAGACCACGAATGCTGCTGGCAATCAGTCACAGCGTCCTCCTCTCGCCGATGTCACGAAGACTGTCAACGCATTTCGAGCCAAACATCCAGATCTAAAAGTCAATCTCGCCAATGAAGTCGAAGTCTTTCCGATCGATGTTACTGTCGCCCAGCTAGCCTTTCGTGTCGTCCAAGACAATTCAACGACGAATAAGCTGTACACGGTAAGTGAGAACCCTGACAGTGAGCCTTCGGTGCTCCGAGATGATATCGTCGAGGCCATACGTGCTGGGAGTGGAGCCACCGGTCTTGCTGGTCTGCTGGTAAGGCCACCTGACAGCTTCTTTCTTCCATAATTAACCTCTACAGGACATGCTTGCCGCATACAGCGATATAAAAACTAGACCTTGTGACAAATGCAACAAACTAGTCAGCAAGACTAAACTGCAACTGCCATTAATTAGACGACCAAAGGCTGGGGCCAAGGAGACGGAGCCACGATTTATCGCCCTGCATCGTGATTGCGCCTGAAGGCAAATCGAAAACCAAGCATCTCACATGACTTGGGGACCTTCCGATCCATTTGGCATAATCGCCTGGCAGCCCAGGGTCTATCATGGCCCCGCCGCTTGCCTGCAATGTTACTGGTGGTGCAGTGCGAATCAACCCAGCTTGTCTCAACGAGACAGGCGGCCTCTACTCAATGAAGGCTATCTTGGGTCCGGCATAATGAGGGATATATGTTCAGCGCCATATGGGCGGCTTGTGATGCGGCTGCATCTATATCTCTGCTTTGCGAAAGGTCCGGGAAAAGACGCACAGCCAGCCGGCTTTAACAACTGCGCAGTATTGGTAATGTACGAAGTGATGAATGATAGGTAAGTAATATGATCGAGGTCGGACATTCTTCTTGGTCTCGTTTAGCTAACTCGCTAATCGTGGATCAGGAAGTTATGCTTAACTGTAATGCGGTGTTGGGATGGAGTCTTGACTTGGACGCACTTGGGCATACAGAAAACCCCTGCTGAACAGCCCAGAGCGACATCCTATACATGCTCATGTCTCATGCAGATGGAATCGAGACTTAACAGAGGTCGTTCTTTTGCACAGCGAGTATGGACGCCGTGTTCACGAATACCGACGAACTTTACCACTATACGATTACCTCACTCTCCTAATAAGTCAACTGTCGCAATTATTGGTCGATCAAACAGCGGGATGTCTTCTAGGGTTGAACCATACAAAATGATGTCGTTGCCGACTGATCTATCTGCCAGATAGGCCCAGAGGATACTATCCCCAGCCTGAGGGACCCTTTTGGAAGAATTTATGTCTCGGGACACTCTTGCAATGGACCCACCAGCAGCCATGCCTCTCTCACATTCATCACAGAGGGGACGAGCCTGGCATATGCTGAAGTCGCCGAAAACTATGACAACGAGACTAAGACGAGACTGTCTTCCGTGATGTGGAGATGAACAGTACAAGGAGTCCGATATACAGCAAGCGGCACAGATAGCTGGTATACTCCTTGAACGAACAGCCAAGAGACAATGCGGCATAGGGAGAATCAATGGATATAGCCTCTCTTGTCTGGGACTCGGTGGCTTGCTGAGCGTATTCTGGCCAACGGTCAGAATGAAGATCTTCACATCTCTCTTACTGACAGTCTTTCTGTACACATATACAAGGCGACCAGGACCTTGTCGTCAGATATAACTACATTATATCAGTTGTCCTGTTGTATAAATTTTGGAAAAGAGTGAGACCCAAATTAAGACATTACTATACCACATATGGTTAGAATGCGGTTGCCTAGCCAAATATGGAAAGAGGCTGAGGGCGGCGTCTCTTGTTGTGGCTCGAGACTTGTCGCCAGGGTGAGACATTGACACTACTACTGACACCAACATTCACTCAACAGTCAATTCTATGTCCATATCGTTCTTTTTGCTTTTGCTCTCTCCTGCTCACCGTCGATACATATATTCATCACTTCTTTATTCTGTTCCTTGGGTGTGTTCGTCCTGCCGTTGTGCATTCTCTCGCTATCATTCAGTCGTTATCTGGCTACCAGCAATACCTCCTTAACAGCCCATTGAGTCGAATTGGGAGCAAAGTGCCCTTCTTCACGATCCCAATCTCGATCCCTACCTTGATTCCGGCAGTACCTCTTTAGCAAATCTTACATTGGACAGAGGCGACTGCTTCCAGATCTCCAATTCCGTGCGCTCCGAGACCTGAACATGAAAGGCTGCGGCGTCTTCTCCAGCCTCTCCATCCTCCTCCTTTTCTATACAGCCATTTCGTCAGCTTGGCCATGGCCGGGGTCTTTTGGCAACTCTGAGATAGATGGTTGGATAATGCGACGGCAAGAACAGAGAAGAGCAGATACTGCAACTGCAACCGCCACAAATAAAGCTGCGGCCTCGACGGCTTCGGCTTCGGCTACTGCTTCAGCATCAAAAACTGCCGCCTCAGCCTCTGCCTCTGCTTCTGCATCAGCGTCAGCGTCAGCATCAGCCTCTGCATCCGCCTCGGCCGCAGCGTCGTCTTCGGAGTCGGGCACGAAGAAGACCTCAAAATCCAAGAGCGGGACGAAAACAACTAGCACCAAGACCACCGCCATTGATCCTCGTCTCCCACCGGGCGGCGTTTCCATGATTACACCCGCGGCCATTGATGGCGTGCAGTACTATAAAGTTGGGGAATATGTCACATTCAAGTGGAATTACACGTCTCTTTCCGTCACACCCTCAGCCATCGATGTTTTGGCATCTTGCTCTATCAACTCCGCCACATACACAATTGCTGCAAACATGTCTGTGGGAGAGACGGGAGCTGTGACTTGGGACACGGGCGAATTCCAATCAACTGTCTCGAATCCCTTCCCGGTGGCTAGTTATACGCTGGTTATACATGATGCGGCCAAAGACGTTACAGATGTGGCCTCGGCCGGATATCTAAACGCCTACGACCAATATGTGTTTGGGATGTATACAGGGTGAGTCTACACGGTTGATTTGTTTGCGGATGGAAAAGTTGACATCGACACAGGCAACCGTATACTCCTCTCAACGAATTCAAATGCGCAACTTGCAGTGGCGCACTCTCTGTCCATGAGAAACAAGCCGTGGGTGTTGTATTGATGACTGCAGCGATCACGGTGGTGTCGTTTACATGGTTTGCCACTGGCTTTGGCGTCTTTTCATGACCGCCTCAGTGCTGTCACATATATGTACACATCCATTCTACATCTAACGAAAGCCAAATCGGATGACAAATCTTGACGACCCGAGTTGTATACAGCATAGCGAGCCTTGGATATTGTGCTTTGGAGTCTTGGCTGGCGCGGTCCCAATGTGGACGGCTTGGTGGTAATATATCGGGAACATACATATTTCGGAAGGGGAAGAGGATAGGCGCATGCTGCCGACTGTGCATTTGGAATGCAAAAGAGACGACAAATTCTAATATTCAACGCGAGGAAGAAAAGCGTCCACACTCGTGGGGGTTTATTGTGGATTGACATATTGGCAACCTGGAATCAGCGGATGAAAAATGTTTGCTCGTATCATCAACGATGACAAGCCACAACAACTGCATGCAAGTCCCAAGCTTCCCCTTACCAGCATCCGCTATGCAAGGCAAACTGTCGGCAGACACCCCCAAATTGACGATTGCGTTGGTGTAAGCGAATCCTTCTCTCTCCTGGTCAGCAACGATTCGTGTTTGCATGGGTATTCCTACTCATTTGTCAATGGTGTCTCTTCCCAGGACGGAAGTCGATAGGACCCTGCTTCCTCGAGAGTGTGGTGCTGTGCTGGGAGTGTAGGTATATGTGACCTCCAGCGAAAGGGCCAAAAGCACCAATTGGATGAACGAGGCTCAATCACATCTGTGTCCGATTTGAGAAATCGGCATACCGTTTCGAACTTGCCAGCTTCCTACTTTTTGTCACTACTGTCCCGGATGTCACTTTCCCGCCAATTGTGGTACCCCCTCTTGAATTTGACAAACCCCTTACTTGCCACCGTTTTCCATCACATGTGAGTCCAGCAGCATTCCTTGCGTTGCGCAGGATCATGAAGATCAAGAAGTACAAAAGCCCGCCTTGTGCTCCCTTTGCCTTGTTGTGCCCGATCATCCAGAACCACAATCAGTTCGCGTCTTGACCTTGTTTGAGCTCGACAGTCGTCTCCCCTGTGAAATTGGGAGACACGCCACAGGTTATCTCAATCGTCTACAGTCTTTCATCGGCATCCAAACAAGTCGGTCGTCGAGTCAACCGAAGCTTGCTTTGGGCAAGAGAGCATCGGATCAGTTGGTGATTGTTCCAGGTCGACGATCTCGGCTACCGAGGATTCGGGTCTTTCAGGGTATTGCTAGCTCATTCCCACGACCTGCAGTACAGCCTAAGGCGACACCAGATCTCGTCCTTGCATCACCCTTAAGCGAGCGGAGTCCATTGCAACAATTACTACTGGTATTCGTCAAACCCAGCTGCATACCCTGGGAAGGCCACGAGCAGCCTTGTTCAGCGTCCAAGTTACCATTCCATCATCCGTTGCGAAGGCGCAGACGGCAACAAACCATCTTCTCTTGTCTGTCAGTCCCCTTCCTCAACCCGCCTTCCACCAACCCACGCAGCTCAGAACAACAAGGATAGACGATATCGGTATCGGTACCAGGTTGCAACTCCATCGATATCGCACCGTAGACCCAGATCTCAACATCAGTCTGGACTCTTATCTTCGGTATTGCAACCATGCCTGCATCATCTTCTGCCAGATCTGGTCTCGTCCGGCCTCAGACTTGGCTCCCCGATCACGACGCCTTCATCCGCCGCCACGCGCAAAACGGCGAAGATGCCACGACAGTGCTCATCCTCTTTGACACAGAGTATCCTGGCGTTCGGGCGACCAAGGCCTGGATCGAAGCTAGGATGACTGAACTTGGGGTGCGGAACAGAGCTTGATATCGTCTATGTTTCTGAAGGCTCGTCGGTGCAAAGCGAAGCATAGCACAGCAGAGCACAGCAGAGCGAGCCAAAGCAAATCAAGGAGAGGAGAGGAAGGCAGGGCAGGGGAGGACGGGATTGTTAAGGACGTCGCTGTGGTGGAATTGTCGTTTTACACCATTTATTCTGACACTCTGGGAGGAAGGTCTGGAATATAGAGTGGGAAGCGGGACAAGGTGATTCAAGGACTACCTACCCGGGTAACTGTTGGTTATCTAGGTATCATCGCCGGAGAGAGGTTGTATGCATTGTATGGAGTACGGGAATGGAAGGGGAGGGAAAGGAGTACCTAGGCTTGGGGCACTTGCAATGAGCTCGCATACCATTGGCACTCGTGGATGACAGACAGACTGCCTCTCTAAAAGGAGGGCCTTATCCACATGCTGCGATTCTTTTCGAGAGGTTCCCTGCGCCTCGATCAGAGCTCCCACGGGCCCCAACATCGTCGACCAAAAATACACATGGCATTCAAGGTAGCTCAACAGCCCCAATCCTCAAGTCAGTAGCGGACTGGGTTTCACATCTTCAATGATCCATACAACTCACTGTCGAGAGAGCATAGGTACTTTAGGTACGAAGCCCGCACCACAGAGCCACGTACGTGTAGGCATCACTCTCAGATAAGTACCTAACGTACGTACGTACGTACCTACCTCACTGAATGCTACGGCAACCCGGCAGTCACGTGACAGCTGAACCGATCGCGGATCTGAAAGAGTTGATGATCGTCGTTGGACTGTATCGGCCGACTGCCAGTGTGTTATGCAATGGGCAGATTTCATCCACAATACGTAGTCACCTAGTTAGGCATGGGTCGAGGCGCAAGTGTGGAATCTCCTAATGCTAGACTGTTACTAACAGACAGACGAGACAGCGGCTCGTGGCTGACGAAAGGCGCAATTGAAGTGCAAGTGAGTCCGAGCACGAACAGCTTGAGCTTGGAGCGTTCGGGGTGAAGCACTGCACTGCACTGCACTGCATGCTGCTCAGCAGCTGGAAGTCAGACTGCTACGTACTTAATCGTTCTTCTCCGATGAGTCGTGGACTTTGCGGAGTCGGACGGAGTCACTTAAGCCCGAGAATGAGAGTAAGACTCAAAGTGACGCGGAAAAATGAAATGAAGATGAAGATGACTCGTATCCATTTACTGTACTAAGGTACGTAGTATCCTCCAGCTCTGCCGATCGCACGAGGCTTTAGACAAACAGAGAAAGTCACAAGGTGGAGGTTGCGGGTGACAAAAGCCCGGTGAAAGGTGGCTTGGAGCACTCTAGTTTGGGACCGAACCTTGAGCCCCAGGAGTCGATGGAGAGAGGACACAAAGTTTCCTACGGGCAGGACAGCATCTATGGGCAGCATTTAGGGGTGCGTTCCAGCAGCCAGGGGCCCCTAGATGCGGTTCTTAAGGTAGGCATCATAAGGTAGATAGCCTATTAGATGCCTATCCTTCATGCTTGCACTGCTAACCGGCGTATCGTGGCCCATGCGTGTGGTACCATGGCGTCTTTTTTGGAAACGGCAGATGTCTGGCGCAGTTGGTGGCTCCTTTGTGCTTCACAGCCACTCTTTTTCTTCACCACTCACCCTCCTCGAAGTCGATGATTCCATACCCATCCACTCTCTGGCCCGATGGCTTATGAACCGGGGCTATCAAAGGCCTGATGAGCCCCCTGGCCCTGTCAAATTTAGCCCTACCCGCTCACCGGTGTCTGCGGTGACTGCGCTACCGCCCTGCCCTGCACTGGCGACACCGCCTGCCCACTACCCTTTGTGGTACAGTTGGACTCCTCCTCGTACTGTCGGGTGCGGTGAAGTCGACAGAAAGACGCACGAGATGGACACGGCCGGCCCCCAATCCTGCGCTAGTAAACGACGGCCAGGTGCAGAACATGGGCCATACTGTGTTACACGACACCTCACCGCACAAGATCATCGGTTTGCTGGCCCTCCACGCCAGTATCCCCGTCTGCGTCTGTATCAGCCTACCGGCACGAACCAGTCAAGCCTTCACCACCAGTCTTTTGACATGCTGAAGAATCATGCTGTCCCGTGCGAGTGTGGACAGACTCCACCCCTCTTCGTCAAATGTCCCTTTTCCACACGCTGCCTCCACTCGATTCTCCTCTTCGACAGCTAAGTCGCCAAACTATACACCACTGGTCCTTCTTCCTGACCGGTGCGAGTCCCCAGCAATCATCCAAGTCTCCGGGATGCTGTCAGCAAGCAGCAAGGGTCGTTGTAGCCCTACGAGGTTGCGTCCGCCCTAAACCGAGTCCATCGGTCGAAGGAGACAGGCACCACTATGGTCAACCTAGCACACTATTCATATGCCCTTCTTCGCCCCAGAGATGGCTTATTTGATTTCCTACGTCGTCAACGAACCTGGTAATGTGGTTGAAACCTCCCTCAATCTCTCTGAACTGCACAGGAGCCACCACTGCCCAGGACAAGCGACATATATCTGCATCACCAGTCTTCTTCCACCCTCAACACCATCTTTCGAGAAACAAACACGGCCGCCGCCACGACCATGACGGCTGTTGATAGCCAGGATCTTATCTCGTCCTTGACCCCGCCGTCCAGCGAATTGGACGAATTCGAGAAAACCACTCTGCTGACTTGCTCACCTTCTCTACCCGCCTTCACCTATCCTTCTCCTACTCCGTCCCATCGAGGCCACGCTTCTTCAGTGTCGTGCCATTCCGTCTTCAACATGTTACCAGGAGCATCAATGTCGTCGGACCCTGACAATCACCACCTACAGCATTTGTCTTTCGAGGATACCTCGTCGGATTCGAACTCCTTTTTCCCAGCGCCGGCTGTCACTGACCCATCTCTGGCTTCCTATACCACCGCACTCTCCAACAACGCATATATGAATCAATGGTATTCATACGCCAACTACCCTCAACCTGTTACCCTGCTTCCTTCCTATGACCCGGACCCGGGGACACCCTTCACCAACTTTCCCGATCCGTCGACACACCATGGCCTGGCCAACATCATCCCTCCAACGCCTCAAGACAATCAACACACGCTCTTTGACTTCAACACTCCTCAAACCACTATCTCGTCCCACCGTCACTATGTCGCTTCTCCATCCTTCTCCCAGATCTCGCACCACAGCTCCCAGAGCCATCGAAGCAGCTTACCATCTCTATCACGGTCCTGCAGTCCAGTACAATCTCTCCACGAGGCTTCTGGGAGGACCCGATCCGGGGGATCATCGAGACTTCGACCTCCTCTTCGGTCGGCGTCCACCTCGTCCAGCACATCCCTTCATACATACGGCATTCCCGTGACCGAGCCCATGTCCATGCCGGGCGCGTCTTTGTCGCCTACTTCATCTCCGTCAAATCCGTCAAGCGGCATTGCCATGACTCAATCCTGGCGATGTGCCTTTCCCGGCTGTACTTCTCGAACTACCTTTACGCGTGGCTGTGACTTGAGGAAGCACTATAACCGACATAGCAAACACCTGTTCTGTCGAGTGGCCGGGTGCCAGCAGAGCGAGGCCTCCGTGGCGGCGCGTGCCAAATCCAATGACCAGCCTTTGACGGGTGGCTTCAGTTCGAAGAAAGATCGCGCCCGGCACGAGGCCAAGCACAATCCGGAGATTCAATGTGAATGGCGGGGGCAGGATGGAGAGGTATGCAGCCGCGTCTTCTCCCGCATGGACAATATGAAGGATCACGTCAGGCGAATCCACCATAAAAGTCAGCAGCAGCAGCAGCAGCATCAACACCAACACCAAGCAAATTACGGCACCGGCTCAAGTCACAGATAAGACCTGCAGAATGGGATTAAACTTACCGCCGTCCCTGGCCTGGTGATCAGAGACGACCAACCATACTACGGCTGGCGAAAGACCCCGAAACGGGCTTATAGAATGGCAGGGAAAATGGAGAATGCAGGATTCGCAATATTCGTGCACAGGAAGCCTTCTTCTCTTGGTGTTGTCAGCAAGAGATGTTGTGAAAACTAAACTACGTTATGGCAGGGTCTGAGCAGTGATGGCCGCAGCAAAAGCCTAAAAGGGGAAGGGACTGCACTTTTGCAGCATGTCCATGATGGGAATGAAGGCTATTCCACCATCTATCGTTACAATCACAATTTATGATATGAATCCCACCAGGCCACCCACGTCTTGTATCATGTACGGTAAGGCGACCGTCTTTTGATCGACGTGGCTGGGCCCATTTCATGGAAGGTATATCCTTCCTAGATTACTTGCAGGGGTTGCAGTTGCATGGGAACCGAGCGGACTGCATCAACGGTGTCTGTCCCACGGTGCATGCAGATCCAATGTACTTTTAAGAGATATTCCTACTATACTATCTACTATCTTGCCATACCCTCGAATCAATATACCTAATCCGCCTTGTACTAAGGTAGTCTGTCTAGTGACGTCTAAACCTTGGACTTGGACCTTGGACCGTCATCTTCCCCATCCCTCACTCTACGTTCAGTTTTCAAACAGCATGGGGATCAGTCGTAGGTACCTCACTGCCTTAGGTAGGGATATGGGCAGTGTCGCTACAAGCAGCGCAGTATCCGTCAGTCAGTCAGTCAGTCAGTCAGTCAGTCACTCACTCACTCACCCACTCACAGCCTCACCAGTATTTGGAGACCCCGACCAAGGTTTCGGAAATCCTACCCTGACGACCTGACGACCTATGTCTAGTGGGTGTTATTGTGACATTGTCATCACTAATGGTTTGGATCTCACGGGGTCTGAACGTCTTTTTCTGGATTTAGGAGATAAGGGAAGCCATCGAAAGGAGCTTTACTTGGACTCGAACCCGGACTTGGCGATATAGATATTAGATGGGTATTAACCGTGGACAAGGTCTACATATCTACCTACCTTTAGGCTTCAAACTTGGATTTGAAACCGGCCCTATGGATCTCTAGTAGGTTCTGGTACTGGTATAGGTTCTGGTGTAGGTAGGTATAGGTACAGGTAGAGGTACAGGCACCTACTATCCAGCAGTACTGTACGGTGCAGTGTAGTGCATTGTAAGGTACAGTAGGTATTTGTTCTTCGAATACTACCTATGTATGTACCTCCTACCTTAGGTACGTACCTGAGTCAGTGAAGTTAAGTCGGGGAGAGTCGGCATCTGCTCCATGATCCATGATCCGTCATTCGAGGTTCATGGCCGATGGTAAGTAAGGTAAGAAGGTAGGTAGGTAGTGGAGTGGGTGAGTGAGTGGGCGGGTGGATGCAGGGTGGGTATACACCGTAGGTAGGTACCTTGTATAGGCAAGTAGATAGGTAGGTACTGCCCCCTAACGTACGTAGGTACCTTAGACTGTAGACTGTTAGTAGACTGTAGACCTGTAGATTAGATTTCAAAAGCTGTGGATTAGTCTCAACTGTAGGTTCAAGAACTGGGATTAGTTTAAGACTTGTTGTTGTGGATTAGTTAAGACTTGTACGTAGTTGTGGATTCATACCTACCTAGACTGTAGACTGTAGATCAGCTATAGACTACCTTACGTATAGGTACGTATAGGAACTAACGGTAAGCGAGCGGGCCGGCCTCGAATTGATTACTTGATCGGGCGCTTTTTGCGAGATTGCCAGCCGTGCAGTGCGCGATTGGAGGCAAGGGCCGTTGGAGAAGAAGATCATCGCTGCATTCACCATCATCACCATCACCACCGGCATAAACACCACTACCGCGGATCTATGGACGGAGTTAAGTTGGGTTTGTTGTGTTTGGTGAGTTGGGTCGGGTTGGGTTGCTTTGCCTTGCCTTGCTTCTTTGGTGTCGTTTGGGTTTCGTCTCAGCTTTGGCGCTGGCCACGGATCCGATACTGTGGTCTGAGATGCCTTACTGCACTGGCGCTAGGTACGTAGAAGACATGTGTACTGATTGGATAGAACCTCGCTGTTTTTTTGTTTGAATGGATCCTATTTCCACATGGTGTATACTGTACTTGAGGTGCAAAAGGGGATGATATGTATTCGGAGTTCCCGATACAGCCTGTTTGATGCTTTACGTTGCCAGACTTGACCAGAGCTGTGAGAGTATCGAGTGATATCGGAAACGCCGAATATCATCCCTGACATGATGGAAGAGTATGACGCGGAATGAAAGATCGAGAACTATATCTGTTTCTGATGACTTGCTGGTCTGCATCTGTGGAAAGATTCAACAGGCAAGCAAGCTTCGCTAAGAGAGGGAATTGTGACGGGCTGGTTATGGGAGAAAGTCGCGCATCCAGGTCCTTACCTACATATCTGAGGGATGCAATGTAACATGCCATAGTATGCCACAAGGCGTCATCCGTTACCTAGGTATCCCAGGCAGCACTGTGCTGGACTGGTCAATAGAACAGATTCCCGGAATAGGTATGCAATGTAACATACCCCGACCTTTAAGGCAACTTGACTGGGGATCTTCCAGGCCAGCCGTGGAGTGTTGAGTCTGGAGACATGTAACATGCAGTACTGGGCAGAAGGCGCCCTTATCGCCGGTGCCGATGCGGTGTGTATGTCCCCAACTGCAAGGTAAGTTCAGGCATAGGGTTTTGGTTTTGTAAGTGGCATGGTTGTACGAAACCTAGGTAGATAGACACCTCTGAAAGATCGAGCACAGCGCGGTGGATTGGACGCGTGTCCCGAGTCAAACGGTCCGAGAGCTTGTCTTGTCGTGAATTGTCGTTCATAGCCTAGCTTCAACCATAGCGTGGTAGGTTATGGGGCGGCGTGTGCTCATGCTTGCCGGCCTATGCGACCCCGAAGATGACGGACGGGGATGTTTTCGTAATCAAGACTTGCTGGTTGTAAGCAACGCTTCAGGGGACTGGGCCAGGGGGTGTGTTCAAGGGGCGGATGCCATTTACATGATACCCATGGGACGGTCAAATTCAATCATTATGGCCCGTTGCGGACACGGGACAGATATGCAGCATCCCTGCTCGAACCGCAGTCGCGGTGACGATGTCTGGTCCCTTGACCGTAAGTTTGGAACCGCGCGAAGGAATGGAAGTATTGACAATTGCCTGCTTGTGCGGCATGGATTGAAGACTGACATGTTGACTGGTTGTTCGTTTGCCGAAGGAGGATGCAAACCTACCTAGGCTGGCAACATGGAAACAAGGTATCTTCAACGTCCATGGCACCACTCCACCTTCACTGACCGTGCATAATGCACTAGGTGTCGGAGGTGCTTAAGATCAGCTACAACAATCATCGACTTGGGTATTGATGGGAGAATGGAAACGAGCGTTGCTGACAAAGAACATACGCATAACCGACCGTGCGGATCATCCATGGTCTGACATTTTGATGATCCTGATGCTACTCCCCGAACGAGCCGCATGTTGAACCAAAGCCACACACCTAGTGCCACATGTATGCGCCGGTGCTGGAACGGTCTCTCGCGGGTGGCTGCAGATCGGTATCGTACATTGACAGCTAATCAACGGCGGACCGGTGAGCCAGGAACCCATCTGTCAGAGCCTGCAGACGAAGCGGAGTGCTACTGTACGTCCGTAGTAGCCGAGTATTGGGCATATACTACATGGCGGTAACCGTCCACTGTCTGCTGGGTTTTCCCGCCACGCTCCGCCAGAGCCATGGCAGGGACAGTGGGCGGGTTCATGATGCCACAACAGAAAAGACGGCTCAGTAGACGGCTTGATGTTACATCGCATGTCGACAACAATAACTTGTAGCAGACCAGCTGATCAAAGTCATGCTGGCAAACTCGGTCGTTATTGGCAGCTCGTATATGTCGTGTCTCGTACGGGTGAGTGATTTGAAATGCCACGAACTCTGTTCTATCCTGGTACCTGGCCGAACGATCTTCTGGAAGCATGAACCATGGCAGCAAGTAAGGTAAGCTTCCCTCAGATGGGCATTTACCTGCGTTTCGGCAACTGAGTCAAGCAAGACCCATCTACGTAGGTACTTCCTGTAGGTACTTCAGTCGATGGCTGATGACTCGGAGGCGCAAACCTTGACCCCCGCTGCCGCCTGCACCAAGACGAGTTTGGCACTGGGTTCCTACGTTACGATTCGTTTGTCTACACTTCTTTGACACTCCTCTTTTCCAATTTGGCCCCGTCTTGAATCAACAAAAATGGAGTTCGTCCCTCTCTTTGATTGAAGTACATATGACACTGGGGTCTGTCTTACGCCATACGCCATACGCCATATTCTGACAATGCAGGCGGAGGGAGAGAAGCCGGTCCCCATCGACTCCGGCCCCCCGGGATGCAATCTTTTCCACGCTGTCAGGTCGTATCTTCTTCAGACAGGTCGCCGCTTACCAGCGGGCACTTCATCATGCTACCCTAAAAGCTCAGAGGTCATCGCCAGAGCGCGATTCTCCGTTGCCCTTGAAAGGACTCCACTGGATGTCTCCCAAGCTAACTGAACTGATGCAGGCTGTCTGACCGTCACCCAGCGGAGTCCTGGACGCACGAAATCTCTGCCTCAACGTTCATATGATGTTACTCTATTGCAGAACGACGTTGCTCTTATAGTGCAATCATGGAATGGCGCAGCCTACCATCTAAAAAGTCGGTTGACATATTGCTGTGGCAGTGGCCCATACAGGAAGAGGCTATCTCAGACCCCGGTCTTGATGCTTGTGACTGCATAGTCGAGCCACAGAAACCATGCACAGAAACTGCACCTCCTGAAGAAGGGTTCTCTCGCTCCATCGTCGAGATCCAAAAAGCCTTCCGTACTACGCCCACCGACACGTGCGAAAACGACGAGATCAACATAAGACGCAACGAAAATATGACAAGTCAGAAACTGGGGACCAAACTGATGTTCGCAGATTTGCCCGCGATGTTTATGGACCGGCGCCGGTAACACTCCCCGAACCGCTCTCACTTCTCACAGTTTCGCCCGTCCGTCGGACGATTCTTTCAGTTTCTTCACCAGCCCATACGCCCATTCACCATAGGGACCCATCTGTGCAGCATACTGTTTGGCAGTTGTGCCACTGGCTTGACGTCGAGCATACCTAGCCGCGATTCCCTGCATGATTATAGCCCCCTCGGAGTCCTCCAAACGCGGTGCCCCAGGCAAGATCTGATGACGGGTCGTAACCCGACTCTTGAGCATACCACTGCACCGCTTGCTCTAGTGAAGGGAGACCAGGAGTGACTCCAGGCCTAAAGGCTTCGTTCGCCTTATCCGCAACCTCCGATCCGGTGCCCCCTCCCCACCCAGGCCCAAGGAGACGTTAGATTGACAAAGTCGGAGAGAGGATGCCCAATAGTCGCCATTTCCCAATCCAGAATGCCAATAACACGTGGTTCTGTCTTGTGGAAAACAAGGTTATCGATTTTATAATCGCCGTGGATCAACGTGGCGCGGTCCTTGGGCTGTGTAGACTTCTGCTTGAAGAATTCGACCATTTCATCGAAGTGAGGAATATCCCCTACTGGGACCTTGGTGTCGACATCTTCAGCGGCAGCCTGTGCCTTTTGCAATGTGCCAAACGTTTTGAGTTGACGATCATAGAAGCCTCCATGTCGACCGAAATCCGCCAGTCCGACCTTTTTGAAATCCACTCGGTGGAACTTTGCCAGCGTCCGTAGAGCGTCGCGCCACCTATGCGCAGATGTATCAGGACTGTGTTCTCTCATCGACATCATTATACTCGACTTACATTTCTGTCCTCTCTTCTGGGCTGAAGCCCGGGAAATGTGGCTCTGTTACCATCCGCCCATCCAGAAACTCCATTATATAGAAGGCCGTGCCAATGACACTGTCATCTTCACATAAACAGTACGCTTTTGGCACAGGCACGTCGGTCTGCCCGAGAGCATTGATGATCTTGTACTCTCGGTCCACTTGATGTGCAGTCTTGGACAGTAATTTCCCCGGAGGTTTCTTGCGCATGACATATTTCGCGCCCACTGCATCGGTGATCAGGTATGTAGGATTCGACTGGCCGAAGCCGAACTGCAACAGCCAGAGAATCGTCAGCAAGACAGAGCGAGCGAAGAAATCCAGCAGAACAAAGTACGCGGAATCAACGGATGGTCATTTACCTGCTTCAGTTCCAGAGGGGTCTTGATCTGAGGGACCTGGCTGTCGATGTAGCGTTCAAAGGACGCCAGGTCGATGGGTTGTCGCACTGGGCCTGCCATTTCGCTTGTTTCCTCCCACCTCGATCAACGCATCGAGGAACGATCTGGACAAAAGGACTGAGTTCACCGAAGGACTGTTCTGGATGAGAGCATCCCCGACGTGGGAGGTTGGCTGTTCTTGAGTCCGAGAACTCCCATCCCGAACAATTCTAACCTCGGTCCAAATGCAATCGCCCACAACTCATTGGAACCTTGATGGGTGTCCCCGGAGCCGGTTAATCTGCGGAGAACGCAAGAGGTGCTGCGGAGCACAAGTGTGCCAGGATGGAGCCTGTCCGGCGCAGCAAGCAAGCCGAAACCGCAAAACGCGAACTCTCAATGGCACTTTACGCGTAGGCGCGTCGTGGTGTCAAAGGGTCCCTCCCTTTCTGTATTATTATTTGCAAAACTGTCCACAATAGCCCAGCCTGTCTGCATCTGCGTCTGCGTCTGCGCTACCCCAAGATCCCTCTTTTCTCTCTCGCAAGAAATGAACAGACCAGCAACTCCTCCAGCCGAAGACACAAAACCAAACGGAGACCATCAGCCGCCCTCACTGCCCACCTCCCCAGCCGCCAAAAGACAGCGAAGCGACACCACCAACACCAGCATCGCACCTCCTTCTACAACCACGAAAATGGCATCCAGTTCCACGACTCCCGCTGTCCCCCAACTGTCCTCTCAGTCCCCGTTACTGATCAAAAAGCTATCTCCCGACGCAACCACGCCGACTCGCGGCTCCGCCTTCGCCGCCGGCTACGACCTGTACGCGTCGAAGCCCATCACCATCCCGGCACGGGGCAAAGCCCTAGTCTCGACAGACCTGGCAATAGCTACACCTGAAGGAACCTATGGCCGGGTAGCGCCTCGGTCGGGCCTCGCGTCGAAACATTTCATCGACACTGGCGCCGGCGTCATTGATGCCGATTACCGTGGGGAAGTCAAGGTGTTGCTGTTCAATCACTCTGAGGTGGACTTTGAGGTGAAAAAAGGTGATAGGATTGCGCAACTGGTTTTGGAGCGCATTTATACTCCGGACATTGTCGAGGTTGAGAACCTCGAAGACAGTGTTAGGGGTGCGGGTGGGTTTGGGAGTACGGGATGAACAATGCATTGCACACTTGTCAATCGGGTCTATCAATGCGAACGTGAAGCTATGAGGGATGGTTAGGCCTAAGAGGTGGTTGTCCCTAAGAGATGGTTAGCCCTAAGAGACGCAGGGATAGCGAACATACATCGAATATGTGGTGCGTCGTTTTGCGTCCTGACTGGTGGGTGGGATTAGAGATCAACCAAGTGCTTCATTGGACATGGTAGATGAAAAACCAGACAACAGACAGGTCAGGATATGACTTTTGGGTTCCGGAACCATGACCATTAGTGTGTATTGCATTATTTCTTGTCGTTTACTGCCCAGATAGTACTTGATGGGTTTGAAAGGGGAACGAATGTACCATGTTTCCAATTAGGAGGAAATTCTTTTCAAACTAACGGTGTGTGCGGACCCCGTGTCTGTTTGGATAGCAATTACAGCCTCATGCCTGGATTTCTTTCTCCCCCTCACCAGTCATGTTCTCTATCTTCCCGTCACGTATGCATTCCGACCGCTATATGGGAAATCACACCTCCAGCGGCTGAGCATGGTACCTTTTCTCGGGAAAGACCAAATCCCTCGCATTGCGAACGACCCTGACTTCCGCGGCCTTGGTCTCAGCCAAATACCTCCTCTTACTCTCACTATCGCTACCATCATTGCCCTGGCCTTCGACACCCCCGATACTCGCGCCAGGACTCTGGCCAAAGCGGCGTAACTCTTGGTCTCTAGCGACCAAAGTCTTCTCCAGCACCATCTGCATACTACTCAGGACCTTCTCGACAGCCTTTGCCAGCGGCAGATCCACAGGCTGGACATGGTCGTCGGGCATCCAAGAGGCGCGGTCGAGCAGGTTCATGGCGGCGCACGCCTCGCGCAGTCTAGCGACAAGGAGTCCCGCAAACATATCGCCCGTCCCGCTGAAGAAGCAGTCGAGCTGGGGCACCTGGATCTTGAACAGCCGAGCACTGCCGTCCTTGGTCTTGCTGCTTCCCACGACCGTCAGCGTTTCAGGAGGAGAGGTGTTACTATCGCCTTCGTTTTCGGTGGCCGCTGTCGCTCCCGCTCCCGCATTTCCAACCCTCACACTCGTCACCACGACATGACTGGTTCCATAGACCTTGTGGATCGTCCTCACGGCATTCGCCACGCCCGTGAGACTCGCGATGCTGACTCCACTGAGTAATTCGGCTTCGAATTGATTCGGCACCACGAGATCAGCCTCCCGAATCAGCTGTTTATACGCCGGCACAATGTCCTCGGCGACATACAGCCGGCCTTGGTCGCCCATGACGGGGTCCAGAACCCAGAAGAATCGGCCCGGTTTGACGGTCGCACGGTACCGCAGGTCACGCGCAATCTGGCCCACCACTTCAACCACATCTGCGCTGGGCGCGTATCCGGACAACAAGACGTCGAAATCCGTCAGGTACGATTGTTTCAGACCTTCGTATAGATCGCGGACTTCGGAGGCTGGCGTTCGCCGACCTTTGACCTGTCGATAGCCTGTATGGTTACCTAGAATAAAGTGAAAAAAAGAATATCTTGTTAGAATACACATACAACATATGTCTCTAGGTCGTCATGAGCGCTGTTTGGATTGCAGTTGAGCAAGCATGGAACGGCGGCCAGCCGATCGCATCCCAGATCGAAGCATATTGACAGGAAGAAGGTTGTAGCTTGAACCAAATTGCAAAGACGCAACAGAGTCAGGTAGAAGAGGACTGCGGACTGTGGTTGGACAGACTCACTGAATTGAACGGTATTGATAGCTCCGACGTCGCACCCAAGTGTCTCCATGACGAACGTAGCCATCGTATTGCCAACATATCTGAAGCAATGAGTACCTCGTTATCAATCGCCGGTCTTGTACATGCTCGTCTCCCGCTTGAGTAGGCGCAGAGAAAGCACTTACCCATATACAACCTTGCTCGACGGATTTCTGTCAGCTAGGCACTAATACTGATACATGCAAATACATGCATTGTCCTTGGAGTAACTCGAGGAGACTCCAAGAAAACAGCAACTTGTATGACGTGCATGGGAAGGGAAAATCACATACATGACTGGCAATGGCTAGCACTTTTGTTTCCGGTATCGACTCGTGGGATGCCATTTTGACAATTGAAACATAGAGATACCTAAGAGCAGGAAGGAGAATAGATGCAAGAACAAAGAAAATAATACAGGCTAGCACCACGACGATGGTAGCGGAATTTCTTATCCTAGAATGTCCTTTGGCGAAGGATGCGAAACAGACAGTGGACGTCAGAATGCGATACGTAGGTATCTAAGTTGTTGCTCGGCGGTTCAAGTGCTGATAGCGAAAATTGGAGCCGACGCCACAACTCAGCCTCATTTCCGATAAGGCTGCAGCTCGGTTTTGGGGCTGCCGGATATCGACTGGTTGGGTCAAGCCACACACACGGAGACATATGCTGGAGCCCATCCTCCTTCAACACAGACAAATACACGAACACACAACACATGCATTGGATCTTGCTTGAGAATCTATCCTGCAACAAACACAGTGGTTGTCGATCCATTCGCGAGGTCGGCCTCTGCTCATCTCCACTGTTACAACGCCATCATCGTGATATCCCATCTAGTCGTTGGTCACAATTGCGCGTCAAAATCACATTTATTCGTCATCGCCGATCTATAGCAGAAAGTAACAAGTCAGCAATAATTCTGTATGTCTGTTCATGGTTGCGAAAACATACCTTAGGAGCCAGGTAGAACCGTAGATAGCTGCTCCCTGACAGACCGTACTCCACCAACAGCGGGACTTCCTGGGACAAGCACAGCTTGACCCTGGACGACAAGCCACTGGCTTTGCAGAAGTTGACAAGATATTTCAGCGAGAATGTCAACGAAACCGGCTCGGAGAGGTTAATAGCGACGTCCTGGTCCGGCTTGTCGAGATTCTTGTGCTGGCGCAGTGTGACGCTACCACTTCCGATATCGCCTTGACATGAGAACCGCACGCCATCTTTGCTCGCCTCGATAGATACTAAAAGCAAAAAGTCAGCATCAGACGCAAACTTCAGCTTCCACTTGCGGCCTCAGGCCGCGTGGTGACTACTCACCCGACTCCGACATGGCCATCAAGTCGCGGCAAATGCGCTGGAACTCTGCACTAGGCATCTCAATGGTAGCCGCGTATTCAGTGTCGGGGATTCCCAAATGCTCTTGATCAATGTCCATCAGCTTGATGTCATATTCGCTGAGTCGGTCCGTCTCGCTGCTCTCAAAGACCAAGTTCACCACGTCTGGGGCGTCTTCGGCTTTGAGGGTCAGGATGTCTTCGTTTTGAGCCGCGCGGAGGACTTTGGTCAACGACGTCAAGTTGATGCCGAGCGCAATGTTGCGGTCGCATCGGTAAGGCGAGAACATCTCCGCCTTGAGCATCATGGAAACAAGGGCCACGTGCGAGTTGTCCATCGCCTGCAACGCCACACCAGAGTCATTGCAGTCGAAGTTACAATCTTGCACCAGATCTTTGATTGCGTCGACCACCTATACGAGTCTTAGCTCCGGGTTTCGCTCCTGAACGTGTCATGGATACCTACCTTCTTCAGCATAGACGCTTGTTCGAGGCGTGCTTCCAACACTAAGGAGAAGAGGTCAGCATGCAGTCCTGCTCGTCGGTGGTTGCCACGTTGACCTACTCTTGGCGATGGGTTGATTGTGTATCTGAAAACGCGGCGAGGTGGACTGCAAATGTATTTAGCTGGAAGGTTGGAGAGAAGATTGACGGCTGCGGTGTTGATTGCAGAATGGGATTTTGGTTCTACACAGAAACACGGTCCTTGTTGAAGCGAGCGCGAGCGCGTCAACACTAGCCGTTTACGGACTTAATTGATTTCTTGGCAATATCTGTCCTACTCCAATCCAATACACGTGACTTCTCGGGTGGATGGTCTTTGCACGTGATTCTGCTATTAGGCGAGGCTTTTTCATCCATTCAACCGCCAGGAACCTTGAAATAACCTCTCGATTGTACAAACTGTACGACCATCCGATCGACACTCGTATCTCTGCCGTCAGAGAACGGCGAGAGTTTCGGATAGTCCGCCTTACTACCTCGTATTCGTTCTGATGACCTGGGGGTTTCTCTTTCCTTCATATTCTTATTAGGCCACCAGGAATGTCCTAGGACCAGATGGATCCGTCCAGGAAGCCCTAGCATGTGCTGGAAGTTGATTGGTCATGAGCACTCAGCCTGCTCCAGGCAGCATTCTCGCGATGCGCCTATCTTGACCTCAGCCTCGTTCCTTACTCGAGGCGTGCTGCTGCTTGCGATGGGCGCTGGGCTCCTAATTATTTCCGCCACCTAACTTCTGGCTTCTCCTGGCTTCCAGACTGCGAGACGAATGGCCCGTCGAGTTTACGCACACTTGGGTCTGCCCACTTTGCAAGCTAAAGAACTGTGGAGGCTACCCAGGTATATGGTGGCGGATGCTGCATATAGTAGGCATAAAGCTTGTACAAAGCCCCTTCCTTACGTTTCTCAGGCGGGAGACAAGTTGCCACCACTTGACGGACCTACAGCTAGTGTGAATAACGAGGCGCTGGAAGCACGCTACCAGCCGGGACATGAGAAAATCTGGCAAGGTCAGGCGCGCATTGTCAAATGGTGGCAGACAGTCTATCCCGTTCAGCGACTCCAATGGTTGCAATATCTGAGACGGAAAGATGAACATAATCATGGAGAGAAGAATCAATTCGGCAAGGTTCTGCCAGAGGCGACACATAGAACGTGGCCCCGTCCCGAAAACCGTGTACACCAGCGCTTCGACTGACTGTAACAACTTTTGGCGGTAGTTGTAGTTACTATAGCATTCCGCATCACACATCACCCGACTGCTCAATCCACAAAACGACCATAATCATCAAGATATCTGTGGCGTAGGGTCAGTAGGGTAGAGGACAAAAGACACCTTGGAGTAACTTACCTCTGTAGGTAAGGAGACAGTCGGTATCCTGGAATTTGCGACGCTGTTCGAAGGTACCGGATTGCACGATGAAAGCATTGCTCGTTTTGATGAGAATACGAAACGTTGCCAAGACTCATACTGGCTTCTGCCCCCTGCGTGTTTTGTTCAGTACCGAAGCATGCTTGAGAGTGCAAAGGGTGCTCACCTCTGACAGAAGCCCACCGGAGAGACTCCCAGTTCTTCCAGCGACATCGATAGCTCTGGTGAAATAGTCCACCGCGGGAATAAGCATTCCTCTAGCTTCGACGTAATCTGCAGTGTGTGCTCTGGCGTCTGCCTCGGCGACTGCTCTTTCGGCGTCTCGAGCTTCTTCCGCTGAGGAATAAGGGATCCTCTCACTTGAACTGTGAGCCCTTCCACTACTTCCGCTAGAAGCGCTCCCCTCGTTGCGATGGATTCGAGCAAGGATGCTCTGTGAGCGAGCTAGCCATGCTTGCCCCAAACCTGCTTGTCTGTAAGAAGGACAGTTAAATCTGAGAGTGTAGGACTGACCTCTTAGAGCTGAATGGTCTTCGGCGTTCCGGTGCAGCATGGAAAGCCACTGGTTCGTGCACCATTCCGCAATGTCGTGGACGCCAGCGCTGTCAGCATCTTCATAAGCCAGTCTCTGCAGCAAAGTAACAACCGATCTCCGCTCCTGAGTTCGGTTGCGAAATTGCATAAAACCAGTCCTTTCCAACGTTGCGATAGCCATCCTTGCCGTATGGACCCGGTGCTCCCATGATTCGACTGACGTTGAAGGGGCTTCTGCGATGCGGTGGATATCAGAGATGGCTGCTTCGATTTGACCTTCATCGATATGGTTCAAGCCATTCTCGTGGCTGGACTCCCAGCTTTGCCCAGACATTTTGCGCTAGATATAGTCAATGTTTCTGACTTGTTCACGTAGGTGCTCCGTGACGGACCGTGTTGATGGAATTATGAAAGGAAGACCCGGACCGCCGATAGATATACATATCGGGTTCATACTAAGGCAATATCGAGGCCAAGCGAAGTATATAGACTGTCCCAGGAGGTAAGGTAATCTCAGTCGTCGCAAAGTCGTGCGCCTGATTGATATGCTACGCTTGTACCCGGTCATAGCACAGTGGACAAGGTGCGACCGAACCATGGAAGTTGTTAGAAGTATAAGACTTCGTACATGATGGTAGAGTTAGCGGGCAGCAATGATTGAATCGTGCCCGGCGCTGTGGCTAGCCCTATGGACTCAGGAAGCCCGGATCTTGCATTTGGCGCGTGGCAAATGGACCTCCTAGACCTGGTTTGTTGGTGATAGGGCTCGAGGACAAGATGTATTGTTCCTCAGCAGGCACACAGCGGATGTCGGCATCTGCCCATGGTAGGTAGCCTATTGTTGGACCTGTCATGATGTGCCAGGTGGAGGGAAATGCACCCCATGTCGCAGCCTTGAGTCACTGGCAGCTACGAATGCGACGTCCATGGCGGGCCTGTTCCCAGAATGTCAAGGAGTGTGTGGCGAATACGGGCTGCGGGCCGTTCACTGCGAAAAACTAGAAGCGACGAGGAAGACCGAGGCCAAAGTAACATTATCAAATGTCCAGAATTGAAACTTTCAGAGCCGCCGATCTGGCGGGCTTACCGAGCAGCATAGCTGAGGCACTGGGACTGGTGGACAGCGAGGCTGCGATGAAGCCATTGTCGTCGCGCAATGCTATATGATAGGACGGTCTGAACGCTAACAAGCCGCACGGCAAACGGCATATTGACCATGACGGTGAAGGCCCTAGACGCTAAGCCCGTAATGAGATCGGCCACAGTCATGCGCAGACAAAAGTCGGGAATGAGGCTTTTTGCAAAGATTAGAAAGTGGTCGGTTGTAGATCGCACAACTGAATTAGTTAATTCCTGAATTAGATAGTACATGGATAGATGGAGCGCATGGCATGTCGTTGAAGGAAGAGCGATTTCCGTCCCTGACTAAGCGGGCATGTCACGCGGATCGAATGGGAAGCTGGAGAAAGAGCCGAGACCGGGCCGATGGAGCCATGTACGGCAGCATGACGTAGAGCAGGTCTATCCAGATAGGTGCCAGGTGTTTGTTATGGCCGAAAGAAGCGCAGTCGGCGCCGGAATAATATCGTGCTCCGGCCCGGTCAAACCGAGTGCGAAAGGTCGGCCGGCACAGTTGGCACTACTACGTACGAGAAGCCTATCGAACGTTCAGGGTCCTCTTGTCCCCTGGACACTCCTGGCCTTCGAGTTGAAGTCTCGAGGGATGGAGATTAATAATATTGAGTCGGACCCATGCTCATTCGTCCTAGGATCTACCAGAGCGGTATACTCGCCAACAATGCTACTTTCGACCGCATGTCGCACCTCCCATGCAACAGCAACACACAACACACACCATAATTCTCAACCAGCGTCAGATGCTGCGCCGGTCTGTGTCATATCAATACCAGAATCTCTGTGATTACAACCAGAAAAACACGTCTGGAAGTCGGCGATCCGAAACCGCCAACCAACCTGCGAGACCAGTCTTCATGTGCAAAAACAATAATACTCTACCTAGATACCAGTTTTCCCGGTCGAGTGGTAGGATCCTCGCCCTTGACGATTGACGCCCAAAATGCTTCCAATATTAGCTTGTAGAAATCGCTCATCCGCCGGCCGGCTTTTCAGAATGTTCACAAACTCCTGCCATATGCTTCGTTAATCATAGTCGACTTAGACCTCGCCAGTGCGCTTGATTTCAGACCTGGATCGTCGTGAATTGCGTGGGCATCATCGTCTGACCTGATCTGTCATATCGATGTGATTCGTTTGTCGGATCGCGCTGGACTCGGGCGGTGTTTGATGACCATCTGCAGCTCACGCAACATACTGGTTGTGTTCTCTGCATGCTCTAACAAGGTTGCACGCTTCTGCCTGTCCGCCTGCAGCTTGTTGAGTTTTTCCTCCCGGCTCATATGCGCCCAAGACATTCGCTTGCGTGGCATAGCCACTGCTTCGAACACCTCTTCATCCAGTCCCGTAGCGTCAGACGCCCTTCGTTCCTCGCCACTCAACAACCTGAAGGCTTCCGCAGGGCCTCCGTCCACAACCGTTAGGCCTCCAAGGCTGCTGGGAGATGGCGATCCTGGGGATCGTATGTCAGTGGACATGGTGGAGAGACGTTTGGCATCAAGGTCACCGTTCGCGCTTAGGAACATAGTGTTTCGACCCTTTTCCCACTCAACAAGTGCGTTGCGTATCTCGTTGCCTAGACTCTCGTAGTGCCGAGATATGTCTGTGTCGAGGTCAGACCCATCGTTACTGGAAGACGCGTGATCAATCTCTTCTTTCATCAAATGGACCCTAGCGTTCAAGGCGCGGATACAGTTGGCAACGGCTTCAAAGCGGCGCATCTTTGCTTGAGCATGTTGTTTCTGGGGCGTGGCTGCTTCGGTATCATGTTCAACACATTGGTCACCCTCGTTCGATATGGCGTATTGTGGTCGATCGCCATATTCTTCCTTGGTGACAGCATTTCGAAGGTCTTCTGCTCCTCGGGATACGGTCACGCCGAGGTCCAGCAAGAGCTGCATGGTCCTTCGCCACTGAGAGATATTATACCATGTCGCCCCAGAATGAAGTGCAAGCAGATCGCATAAGAAAACCTTCCTTGCAACCAAATGAAGTCTGAGCAGAAAACGAAGTTCTTTCAGGGAGCTCTGAGCATCAGCAGTGATTGTATTTGCAAGTGTTACCGAGGCGATATAATCCTGGATTGAGACATCATAGATGTCATGATATCCCTGCAAATCAGACTCTCTGATGAAGGGTTGTATGGCGTTGTGTGCTTCCACGCTGCGACTGATACTTGACATCAATGCGTTGCCCAGTGCTGCTCGCAATTGACGGCAGCGACTTGCTGGTAGTTTGTCTTCGAGCCGGCTGATTGGAGGCAATGGATGACTACTGCGAAAGGTTAGCGGACTATGTCACCTGCCCAACGGTACATCCTCACATTTCATAGCCCCTTGAAACAACCTCGACCTCCTGTACGAACCGGAGGGCTTCGGCAGCAGTGTTGTCGAAGTTATGCCAGTTTGACACAGCCTTCCCCAAAGCTAAGCGGGACGAACGGCGAAGGAAGTCGAGATATTGGCGGCGAGCGAAGTAAGCCAAAAGAGTAAAACCCCCTAACAACAATGATGTGTAGACCAAGATGTCCGACCAATGTAACGACTGCGGTTTGTTGTAACGCCGTCGAAGCAGGTGTAGAACCAAGGCTATAGAGAAGGATATCCCAGTTGTTATTGCAGCCCCTCGCATCGAGATTGTATGCTGTTCAACCGTCTCTTCGTCTTGGGAATATCTTCTCGGCTTGGGGTCATCGTACAACAGCTGTGACGCGACAACAGTGTAGCGAAAACGCTCCAAGAACTGCTCGTTGGCGACATCGGTAACGGAGGCGGCAGTGTCGCGGATGGTACGCAGTCGTCCCCGTAGCTTCGGCAACCCTCGGGGTGCAAAGGTCTGGGTTGAGGGCGTCGGAGAGGGAGGATCTGAGGGTTCGAAGGGAATGGCATCTGCCTCTAGATAGTCGGCAATGGGTGATTCATTGTAGATTAGAGCTTCCATGTCATGATCGGTGATACGCAGGCTGGAAGAGAGAGAACAAAAACGAGAGAAGACCGACAGCAAACTTGCAAGTCCTTGAAGTTGGCACGGGTGAATCGAGGAGGCAGGAGAGGCGCGTGCGTCTTGACAGAACCATGGAATCCGGAGTTCGTGTGGCAGCAATCAAGCGAGCAAGTTGGAAGCGTGTCAGGGGCACAAGCCACGGAGCGAACCGTAGCAACAGACGGATGTAGGGGTCCGATGTCAGGCCCTGTGGCTTTAACGCTGTTACCGTGAGCGTGGCTGAAGCTTTGTGGCTGTTGGTTTTGGGGGCTGGCGCGTACGTATTCACGTGATCACTCACCTTATGTAATCCGGGGTATTATCAAGCTTGGCCCTCAGCTCGGAGCATCTTAAATCGACGACGGCAGAACGAGGCTGCGAGGTAAGCCGATGCCATAATTCCAAAGTGTATGCCTTTGCTGCGGTCCCAACCATTCGCTATGTCGTCGATTGGGCAAGCTCCTGTAAAACAGCCCAACATGGCTTGGAAGAAAGAAAAGGCAGTCAGACCCTTGCCAGGAACAACCACCTACCAGGTAGGTACGATGGTAGGTGGTAGGAGGCAGAAGAATTTGATGGGAACAAGACTTGAAGATCAAGAGACGACAAGTTGTAAGATATGTATGGCCTTCCTGCTGGGACACACCAGTATCGAAGTCAGAAACCAAGGCGATGTGTCTCCAGAGTGCATCGCAGCCTGATGATCACACGAACTTCACTGTCGCAACCACTTTCACTGTCGGGAGCACTCTTGGGTGCCAACATTCACTATACAAAACAAACACCACAATGCGCTGCAGGGTGTGGCAGAATAACATGAACATTCACGCGCGTCACAAAATCTCTTCCTATTTATCTTCTCACTTGAACGTTGCGCGACTTTGATATTTCTATCACCACAACCCTCTACCACCTTTTGTCTTCAGCATTACAGTTGTCGCGAAGCTTTTACTCTACCATCTAAGCAAGCACCATTGCAAGTCATGGACTCTAATACTCCTGAACCCTTTCGTCCTCGTGTTGGCGGCGGATCTCAAGCACATCCAGGAGACCTGAACCTCACACCCTCAGACTCAATTCCACCAAGCCAACATATGGACAACATTGGCCCTGACGCTTCTCCTCCTGCATTGTCTCCACGAGCAGCAGCATTCGCGCGACTGTTTAACGGTAATCCATATACCATGACAGACACCAGACCCGCTGATGAACTAGCGACACCCAACCCAATACCAGAGCAATACCGCGATCATATCCCGGATCTCAGCAACATCCCTGGAACCGATCTGCGCAAGGTCCCTGAAAAGACCGTGAGAGATCTTGAGTTGAATGGCCAGATCTATGCTGGTATCTTCCGAGCCTTACAGGTCAGAGAAGACAAATACGACAGGTTCTACAACGGTGTTCTACGCAACGTACGTAACAAGCACCATGACGACGTCAAGCGCAGTACAGCAGCAAGTGTGAGACACCTCACTGACATAGCCCTCCGCGGCTTTGGCTACATTATCTGGACACAAGACTCTGAATGGTCTCTCCCGGATGATGAGCTTGCACAAGGTGAAGTGCGACTGATGTACGTGAGAGGCGGAGGTATACAAGATGAGAACAATGCCAGGTAAGTGACCAAGCTCCAGACTGTCATCTACATGTCCCCTTTCACTACACGGATGCCGCGAGCGACAAGAAGCGCAACAATCAGTCACGCGAAGCAATGCTAACCTTCACTTCTTCCAGATTCTATCCGATTTTCGAACAACTCTGGGCTTTGACGCGCAATGTCATGTTCGAACCTCGTCCAGCTGTACGCCCCAGACAGACAACTCGCGCACAGTCCAGTCGCACACCCAAACGAATCAGGCGTGGCGACTCTTCCAACTCTACGGACCCAGAACCCAACTTCCTCTCGTTGATCTCAGATTCACTCATGAAGACCCGGGCCCCTCCAGTCGAGACCAATCCATATCCTTTCGATGACACCTTTGAGCAGCCACCAACGGACCCAATCATGACAAAAGAAGAGACCAAACAGGCCATCCTCGACTTGTTACCTCAACTATCCGCAATCCGAAGCAGTAGCAACCCCGAGGTTTTCGACGCATTGTGGGAAGAACAGGTTGGACGCATGGCCGAGTATGAAGCGGCAGCAGCGCAGCGCGCCGGCCATATAGGTACGGACTCCCCGATCCCCCACGTCATCCATCTGTTTTCACCGTGACGCGCACAATCGTTGTTTTTAGTCTACTCCCTCGTGCATCAAAACTCTCCCTCTTCCTCTTCCTGTTCCACTTCCTCTTCCTCTCCATCACGGAATCGATCTTGCAGAAGCCATTTTACATCATTCAACCCTCTTCCTCTTCCTGTTCCACTTCCTCTTCCTCTCCATCACGGAATCGATCTTGCAGAAGCCATTTGACATCATTCAAATCATGTCCTAACGGAGCGCACCCCACAGCAAGAGCACGTAACTTCGGCATACCGCCCAGCTCGACACAGTCGAACGAGCCTTGGATGAGCAAAGGCAACCCGGTCATGACAGGCAACACTCCCCTGACACCAATCCGGCCAGGGCAGATGTCAGTCTACATCAGCGTTATGCACCTCCCGTCGCCAACCCTGCTATCAAACAACATTGACCACATATTGAATACGACGGCAGCAGCTTCCGAGGCGTCGCACCACGCATACCACTGGACCGACGCCCCGGTCCTAAACTACCAGATGCACGACTTCCTGGTCGGCATCAACCAACGCATCACGGACATGCCCTCCAAAATCTTAGGGTATACCTTCGCCTACGGCTGGAACGACACCGTACGCTTCATCACCACGGGCCGCATGGAGGACGGTGATCTCGCCAAAGAAGACGAGTACGCAGTCAGGAATTCCATTGGCGAAGACCCGGTGGATTTCCAGTTGTCCCAGTACAAGTTCCTGGGCATGGGCTGGCAGCAGTTCCAGGAGGATCTGCTCCATGCCGCGGAGTGTGGCGTTCGGGTTTACCGAATGAAGGTCGGCGTCCTGGCTCTCGCACCGACCCGCACTCGGGCATAAAGGCCCATGGCCCAGGGGGGGGATAGAGGTCCTGTGGAGGTGAGGGGGGAGGTGAGGCGGGAGTGATGCAATCAAGAAAAAGTCCTAAGGTCTCGGCGGAGGAGACTGGATTCGGTTACCATCAATTGCATAGAGTGCAAAGCCCAATGGGCAGGAGGAACAATGTTTTTGAGTGCTATGCAGTCCCGAGCTGAGGAGAATCAATGAGAACCAGTTCCAAACATATTGGTATCAATGGCATTGATCATTGATGAGCCGCGTGTCCGCCATTAAAAGATGCTAAGCTATCAGGCTAATGTCCATTTTTCGCTCAGTAAAGTAATATTGCAATTCATGCCCATTATCATGAATAACCGAGGTGAATACCTCCCTTGCAAGTCGTTAATTTTTTGCGCCCCTGTATCATACCAGTTCGAGTTTGAATGAGACGGCCGTCCCTTTTATGATATCGACACAACAGCAATGGCTATGTGCATTGCCTTTCTCCTCCCAGCCCAAGACTGTCACGCAGCCACATACCCAGACACTCAGTCAAGGCCCCTCGGAAGCTCGTCCAGCAGCCCTTCTCGATCATCGTTGCCACTCTCATAAGACACCGCGTCTTCAACACTCAACCCAGCATCTTGGGAACTGGTACTTGTCCTCCAGCCCGACATGCCTCCACCTCCCCCATCATATTCGTCTTCGATACCGAACTCCTCGCCTGCTCGGACACACCCATTTCCTCCTTGGGCAATGATAGACAAGTCACGTAGCTGGCGTGGGTCGAGTTGAAAGCTGAATTGTCCCGGAATAGGGATGATCTGGGGACCTTCATCTTTAGGTCGCTGACTGGGGTCGAGACCTGGGTAGATAGTGGCAGGCACCTTTAGAGACGCCAGACTCATTGCAGCTTGATGATCGAAGTTAGGCCTGTCCTCTAGAGAACCACTCTCCAAAGGCAACGACTCTCCTTCTTCGCCTTCATCTTGCACGAGACTTGGCTCGTTCAAGAGAGTGCTTGTGGTTTCCGGCAGCTCTTGGATAGGGCGCTGTAAGGCCGGCTCATGGGAATGGGGAGGTTCATGCGTAAGGTCTTTGCCCATGTCATCTGACTCATTACCAACGTTCTGCTGGTAGTATCGAGAATTCGTCCCAGTGTCGCTCTCAGATGTACTTGGTTCTTTCGCAAAGAAGGCCAACCGCTGCTGTCGAACAAACTCTTTGTCTGGCTTGAAAGACTCTACCAGCACTGCGGCAGGCAGTCTTGCTTGGTTGTCATGAACTTGTGGAGCGGAAGCTGTAGAGACCTGTCCATCCGGAATTTCATATTGACGTGATGTGGATGGTTGGTCATTGGTCAAGTCAAGCTGAGGTCGTGCTGGGGAAACATCGCCCTGATGTGCATGATCCTGACTCCCCGTTGTTGCCGATGGCTCCATGTTCAAATCTAGCCTTTGAGCATCATTACTGGGGCCCGATGGCTGTTCGGCAACTTGAGCAGGTGACATGTCGGGAGAAACCTTCCTGCGATAGGGGGTGTACATGTAATATGTGCGAAGCAGTTCATTCTTGAGTGCGAGCTCTTCATGCGTCATCTCCGGGTCATAGGGAAAACCTCTGTCCAATTCCGTAAATCTAGACCTTCGATGATTTTCCCACTTCCCCTGACGAGTGCGCCTGTCGCGATAGGAAAGAAACCGCCCTCCGAAGGTTGTCACATCCCATGCAATCACTTCCCCAACA
The DNA here is from genome assembly GCA_024611085.1 of Exophiala sp. LBMH1013. Taxonomy (NCBI): domain Eukaryota; kingdom Fungi; phylum Ascomycota; class Eurotiomycetes; order Chaetothyriales; family Herpotrichiellaceae; genus Exophiala; species Exophiala sp. LBMH1013. Next base: position 468,178 of record JAMFLB010000006.1, on the reverse strand, counting down.
GACTCTTTTTGAGGAGCCTTTGGTTGGGTTTCAGGAACAAGCCTGGTAGCTGCGGCTCTGCTACTGCCTGATTCAGAGGATCCGGAAGTTTGCAGAACCCTGACACTGTCAGCTGTACCTCGCCCAATACGGTTGCTAGGTGTTGAGACATGGGAGTTGTTGGCCGGCCAAGGCGGACGTTGCATCTGCATCTGCTCAAGACTGTCCCTGTAAGGTTTATCGATGTATGGATTGGGCCGGTCTGGGTTGAAAGGGCATTGCTCGTTAAGCTCACGCATTGATGGATCGCTGAATGCACGATATGTCCCCTGTCTTATTTTGTTATCCCTCCAGTGTAGCCAACGTCCCTCTTGTGTGTCGATATCCCACGCGACAGGATTGCCCCAGTGATCTAGGCCATTGGCGAGAAGGACGTCGCCTGGTGTGCAGAGCCCTTGAGCTACCCTGGTCGTGTCTTGCTCGGATCCTAGGGCGATTGCTGTATCGTGCTTTGTGGCTTGACTTTTCTCAGCACTGGCGGAACCGTCCTGGTTGCCGCCAACAGAGTCTTCTTCGTTGTCGCTCTCAGCTCTGACCTTTCTGTGACGCCAGCTCTTCTGTGGTTGGGTCTTGTTCTTGTCCTGGGTAGAGGTGGCCGACGTCAGCTTCGAACTTAGGGATCGGCGCTGGCTCAGCATAGAGGAGCCAGAACGCATGTTTGCATACTCAGAAGTCCCCAACGTACCAACTGTGTGACCATCAGGATCTTCGGCACCCAATGTTTTCGCCTGATCAAGCAGATCCTTTTGCTTGGCTTCAAGCGCCTGCTTCATCTGCTTTTGCTTTTGCCTATGAAAATCCAGGTCCTTCCGTAGGGTGTCCGCCCGGTCCGTGACAGGTTCAAGAAACTCATCAATGGAGACAGCTTCGCCTGCGCCGATCCTTTCAAGGATGGACCAGGCACGGCGAAATTCGTCTCGGATTGCGACAAGGCCATGATGCCCGACCGTTCGCGCAATGTTATGTTCAATCTCAAAAGGATCCTCGATGGCAAGCAGGTAGCGTAACCGCACATTGCTATCCCCCTTTTGAGTCCATTTGGCCTCAGTCCAGCCTTTCTCTTGTTTGGACAGAATCCCGCCCTTTGATCTGATCGAGATGACATCTCGAGTCCAATGAAAGCCCTCACGTGTTCCGTAATATCGGAAGAAGCCTCTCAGCAACTGGCCAGCGGACTCGTGGTTTTTGTTGGCAGACATCTCCCGACGCAGCCCTTCGATGACGTTGGGGTCTTGTACGAAACGGACGTCAAAGCCCTCGAACAGTTCAATCTTCCTGCCGGGATTCCACTCATCCTCAATCTTGGCCAGATGCTGCAAGTTTGGAATGACGGGAGGGTTGGCGATGTTCATCAAATAGTGAAGGACCATCAATATGTAGCCATAGCTGGATAAGGTACCCCGATAAGGAGTGTTGATATCCCGCATCTTAGCCCAGATTTTGACGAAGACACCGATATCCGCCACACGCTGGTCAAAGTCACGGTAAAGCTTGAGCAGGGCCGAATTATGAAGCGCGACAAAATTGGTGAAGTTGATGTCGCATTGAATACCGGAGTCCTTGGTGAACTCCAGGCCGGCGTTTCCTCGCAAAGCCGACGCTTTGGGAACATCACTTGCCACCTTGAGGTCAGCTAGAGCATGCTCGACAGCATCCACTTCCGTAGGGGTCTCCGTGGCGTCTGCAGGTAAAGGATTGGCGTCGGCTGCTGGCGTTTCAAATGATGATTTCTCCCAGGCGGCGCGGCTCTCACGCAGATTTTCGAGCAGCTCTGGGTTTGGACTTTGACAGATGCGCAAGATGGGAACGCGGGTGTTGGTCAGAAGTCTTGCACCATACCCGGAATCCAGGTATGCTTTTTCTAGGACACGGCGAACCTCCATGTTGAAAGCGAGCTCTTCATCTTCGTCATCTAATCCATAGTCTTGCTGAGGGCTCATCTGACCGTCGGCGGCGACGGCAAGAGGTTCCCCCCTTCGACCAGCTGGGCAAAGACAGGAGTAGATCCATGTCGCAACCAGCCAAAGCAAATCCATTGGCGAGACTGCCGTAGCATCTCAGTCTCACGTTTCCAATGTCCAAGTCAGGGTATTTCACCCCTAGAGCATCCCTCGCGACCTTTTCCAGTTCCTGGCGGAAGCTTTCCTTTGCCAAGCTCTCCTCCTCTCTACTTAGCCTATGCGCAGCATGGGCCTTCCTGCCGACGCTGTTGAGATAGTCAGACTGCTTCATGATGAGATGCCTCATACTGCGCTGCTGCTCAACGGTACCATAGCCCGCGCCACCATTCGGGTCGAAAAGATTGCGGCGGCGTGGGGGAGGGCGTCCATAGGAGTGGTACTGAGGCTGATCGGGATTTTGTGCTGCTGGATGAAAATGTTGCTGCGTGCTGAAACGTGCTGCACGTCCACGGTGACCGCCTCTGGCATGATCCTGATACTCCCGAGGGGTCCCGTGTTGACTGCCGTGCAGGGATTGTGAATAGGGTGGTGGTTGATACTGAGGTTGAAGTGAGACACTGCTCGCGGTAGGCGGTCTGACTGTTCCCAGAGGTGGGAAAGCCTCATCGTTGGTTGCATGTGGAGCCACCTGCTGGTTGTGAAAGAAGTCGGGTTCATTTTGAGCGACGTACTGGTGCTGCTGCTGATAGGGGTGACGGGAGTTGGGGAAGCCTCTGCTGTGGCCACGGCCGCGATGATTGCCTCTGCTTTGTTGCGCCAACTGATGAGAAGTTTGCTCAAGCTGATCCCAGACATGCGGCGTGAAGCCAGGAGGATGCTGTGGTGCAGCCATGCTGACTCTAAATATCTCTAGCAAAGGAGTCGAGTCTGTTACATGAGCCGGGGAAGGTTCGGCAAGGTATAATTTCTCTGCATGACCTGCCGCGACATGAGGAAAGAAGGAGACAAGGAGAGAGGAATCAGTCGCGGTGAGAAACGAGTTCAAATAGCAAAGGGCTTGTCACTGAACCAAACAAATGAGATGGTGGTGAATTATTAAAAGCATTCCAGTGCCGAGCGTGAGTGAAGGAAGTTGGATGGAAGTTGATGCTTGTTCTTGTTTGTGTCACTGGTTGGAACTGGAGTTGTGAATGTATGGTTCAGGCAGCAGCACGTGATTGCGTCCCGGGAGGTGGACTAACTAATAATCCGGGGTCTTGGCATCAGGTCCGCCGACGTTGCAACTGCGCTTCGTCGATCGACTGGAGACGCTCGTTGTCGCCGATGATGCCAGCGATGGTCTACTTGGTACGGCTTACAATTCAAAGATAACCATTCTCTCCGTCGACTAGCCGGTTGGTACTCAATCCATCTGCTGATGAAAAACTCTGGTGTTGTTCATTTCGCCTACAACTTGACCATATCGGTGCCGTTGTCCGAACCTATGCCCCCTTCACAATCGACATGAATCCAGGATCCGCCCCCGTACCCGGACCTGCGAAACGACCCCCAGGAACTGGACCCGTGGTGCGCCGCAAGAAGCCTCAATCAGATCCGTTTTTCAAGGGGCCTAGGAAGAATCCAGATGCTATTACTGGCATAAAACAAGTGAACGGCCATGCTACTCCTCCAGTTAATGGGCAACCGCCTCCTAAACGAATCCCCGTGCCGAACGGCCCACGACCTGCCTCATCCTCGAAACCTGCCGTGCCGGACGAGGAGCGGATTAGCGGCTTCAGTGATCCACGACTCACTGCTGAAGGGATCCCTTACAAAGACTACAAGCTGGTAACATCCAAGAAGGATCTCCTGAATGGCCTACGATATCACCTTCTGCAGCTAGCTGGCGAGAAGGTCATAGATATTCGTAATGAGACAGAATTTCCAAAGCCGGCGCGTCTCCATCGACGAGACCCTAAAGCACCACCTCCAGGTCAACAACACCAACAACAGCCCAAAGAAGAAGACGCAATGCCCGAGCCCAAGGATGGCTTAAATGCTGCGGAGAGAGAAGAGGTACTTAAGAGGAAAGAGGCTCGACAAAAGGAGCGTGAGGCGAATCTGGCCCAAATAGCGCCCTCGCAAGGCGCAGGAAAGAGGATAAACTTTAAGAAAAAGACCCAACAAGTTTTCCGTCCAGGCTTTTCTGCGGAGGAGAAACGGCGAATCCAAACAAACTACGAAGAAAAGTTGCCATGGCATCTTGAGGATTTTGACAATAAACATTGTCTCATCGGTCACCATCAGATGGGGTCGATGGGCACCACCGTTGCTTTCGTCTATGAGCCTGGGACGGACTCTGGGAAATTCCGACTTATTCCCGTAGAGAAGGTCTATCAATTCAAACCGAAGCGCGAGCTGGCTCAGCAGATGTCGATTGAGGAAGTTGAGGCGGCTATGAAGAAGCGTGGCACTGACCCTGAGTGGCTGATCCGACAAAGAGAGGCTCGTATCGCGGAAGCGTCCCGAGAGCTCGCTGCAAGACAAAGCAAGGGTCTTTTCTCGGGCGCCGCCAAAACGGAGACCTTTGCTGGCAGAACCGGAGAAGATGCTGATTTGGACTTTGAGGACGATTTCGCCGATGATGAGGAGGGTGACATCTTTGCTGACAAAGACGAAGACGAGAAATTTGCAGAAAAGCGTATCAAAGAAGATCAGCTACAAGCCAATTTCCTAGACTTCAAGGATCTGAAGGAGTATGACGAGGCAGAAGAGCGCGAACGACGTGAGGAGGAAGCTCGTAAGAAGAACTTCCGGGACCTACGCAAGGCACTCGAACGAAGGGAGCGGAATTTCAATCATGCTAGCGACTCCGAGTACGATACTACGGTGAGCTCGATCTCTCTTACGTTGTGTATATTCTGCTGACCTTTTTCAAGACCGATAGTGAAGAAGAACGTGAGCGCTTGGAGCGCGAGCGGATCGCCAACCTCAAGAAGGAGGAGGAGGCGGAGGAAGAGGAAGGCAAAAAGTCCGCACTTCCATCTTCGGGCACAAACACACCATCTAGCCGCAAGGAGAAGAGCGGTGGTTTGGCAAGTGACCGCGAAGGAGGGATGAAGAAATCGGCATCTTCCAAGTCATTGAAAAGACCTGGCTCGCCAAACCTCTCTGATGCCTCAGGAACAGACGCCTCTAGCAGGAAGAAGAAGTTGAAGTCACAACACATATCATCTACGCAGCCGACTCCGGGCCAGTCTCGGCCAATGTCGCCTGTAGACGGGCTAGATCCTTCAGCTGCATTGAAAGCACGCAGACGCGCTGCAGGTAGTGGTGCAGGATCTGACACCGACACGGTGATGAGTGACCGCGATGGAGGTGCCATGTCTGATGCCAGCAGAGCCAGGCGACTGAAATTGAAGATGTCCGCTTCTCCGCCTGGAACGGGCACATCAACACCGCAACCATTATCGCGCGCCGGTTCGCCTGCACCGCGATCTGCCCCGTCACCAGTGCAGCCGCCCATGAGCCCTACTGCTTTCCCGTCCGTGCAGGATATCAAGAACGCCATCCCCCCTCAGGGCATACCGATCAAAGACCTCATGAAAGTCGTGGCACATCCAAGAGACCGGAGAGCCGACTTTGTCACTTTGGTCAAGGAGGTCGCTCGTATGGACAAGGAGAGAGGCGTGTTGATATTGAAGTGAATGCAGGATACGCGGAGGACAAGCTCCGAGCACACAGGCTGGAGCACGACCGACTTCTTCGTCTCCAAGATAAGCGCCACGGCACAGCACATCACAGCACAAGCACTGTCTTGATGTGGATCTGCTCAACTCTGGGATAGATTTGGTGCGCGAGCAGGCTTTTCGAGCGCTAGCTGATTGAATGACCGCTTATCATGTATGTTTGGAAGCCTTGCTCTTGCTACCTAGCTAGGTAGTGTTCATTGTTTGAGGTAGAGAAAGAATCTCCCATTCCGAGTCATGATGCATGATGCACGATGCACGATCGTTCGCTTCCAGCAGAATCAGGCGTTTCTTTAAGAGTTTACAGGGCGCGAGAGCATATCAAAGTCCGTAGGACATGGATGCAACCAACCAGAACTCCTTGAGTCGCACAACCCAAGATCAGATCACCGACGGTCAATCTCTACGTCCTTGCACATAGATGTAGGAGTAGGAAGTTATTTACATACCTAGTGTAGCCGGGAGAATGGACTCATGGACGGTGCGGGCCAGTTGAAAGTATCCCGTTCTGTGCACGCAGACCATCTCAGCCTCGCCCCGTACACGCTACCAAGCTGCGAGGGTGGTGAATAGAATCCATTCCATTCATTCGATCGTCGAAAGGTATCTATCTACTGTATCTACAGACCTGTGGCTGGCTTTCTGTAGCTATCTGTGGGTAGCTAAGGTAGCTAAGGTAGCTTTAGCTAGGTAGCCACTCTTTATCCATTCCAGCTGAAGCAAAGTTGAAGCTATCTGAAGCAATATTCTCCCCCCGGCACCGGCAGACGACAACAAAAGGTCATTTTGATATCCAGTCTGTAACAGGCTGGTATGTGCAGTCCATTTGTATCCAGTCTGTAGCAGGCTGATATGTGCAGTCCATTTCTCCTTGGGAGCTTTTTTCAAGTTCGACCTTGCATCTCTGCATTGTTACAATCTTGCATGGTGATCACCGATTAACCGATTGGCGAATCCCGACGAAACTGCCAGATGTTTCTCTCCCAGAGCCGTCTCAGCTGGCGGTGTAACGACCACTGAGCAGCTTGGTCTTGGTCGGGATGAGTTCCCATCTCTTCTCGTCTGCGCTGCCTCTCGCGCTGCTGTCGCCTAGATCATCGGCGAACGGATCAGTCGTAGCATCTTTGTCGGCATCTCTGTCTTTGCTATCAGCTCCCGCAACGACGATTTTCTCCACGCCGATCCCACTCGCCGTGCGGCCGGGGAGCTCGAACTTCAACTCAATCGTTCCTTTCTTGGGCATACCGCCTTGAGTGATGAAGCGGACCAGCAGCCTCTCCTGTTGCGGGTTTACGGTGAGCTCGTTGAACCGCCATACCACGGCTGAGGCTTTGCGGCGGAAGGCCGCGCCTTGCGTTGGCGACATCATGGCTGACGTCGCTTTGCCGGTGCCTTCGCCCGAGGTGTCCAGGTTGACACTAATGGCCACGTTCTTGAAGGTCAAGGGGTCGCTTCCGAAGACTGGATTTAGACCGTACAAGACAATCACACTGACTTGGCCTTCGACGACCTGCCATGCCGGGCGTATCAGGACCGGACTGTATTGTCCAATGTTGCCCTGTTCAATGTGCAGTTGATACTTGAGGCCAATGACGGGAGTTGGTCGCCGAATCGGATGCGTCGATACAGTATATGACCCGGCTTGTTCCTCTGCCAGAGTGTCGCCGGTGGGTTGGATTTGTGTCAAAAAGATGGGATTTGCCGCAATCTTGTCTAAACGCTCAAAACGCTGAAGTCGGATGATTTCGTGGTCTATCTCAGAAGACGCCGAAGGATTGTAGGCAAATGCCACCTCACCAAGCACGAACGATCTGCTTATACCAGTCTCGGTAAACCATGAATGAACGGTTTCGACGATTGAGGCATTGAGGCCAGGTTCGTGAAGGTCGATATGGTGAGTGGGGCCGGTAAGGCTTCGGGATGAATGGATCGACGTCGTATCGGAACCCACGCCGTGATCTTCGTGTATGACAGCCGAAGGCAATGGTCGTTGCAGAGGAGAGGCCAGAACGTTGTCACCAGGACTGGGGCCTGATGGAATGGATACCGGTGGTCCCGTGCGTGGTGCAGAAGGCGGTGTGCCAAAAGCGTCGGCATTGCTGGGGACATACATGGTGTTTCTAACATCTCGTCGTCCTCTCACGCTGCCTTGGACCCGATTAAGGCCCGAGTTCTGCGCCTGGGTCCTAAGTTGATTGGCCATATTGTTCATGGCGCGTTGGGCTTCGCTTTCATCCTCCCGTATTGGCTGGTCTCGAATCATGAAATTGCGTGTCGATTCATCGACAGCCGTGCCGGCAATGGGTGATTCTTGTTGTGTCTGTACACTGGGTGCTGCTCTCGGTGAAGAAGGCTGCTGTGGTCCCGATGACTGGGTCTGCGGAACTTGTGACTGTGGCGTGCTCACCCTGTCGAGCAAAGCAGGCTGGGTTGGGGCGATCTCCGTGTTAGACTCCAAGGGGGCAGAAGATGATGGTTGGAAGCCATTAGGAATGCTGATGGGAGATTCTGTCTGGTTGCGGATCGGCAGGTCATTGCGTCTATCGTGCGATACTGAGGATGGTGGGCGATCCTCTCGGGATATGCTAGGAGTTAGGTCTTCTCCATTTTCCTCCAGATCTTGGAAGCTCCGAGAGGAATCCGCACGTCTGAAAGGAGCAAACGATCTAGTCTTTCTCTTCTCTTCTGTGGAGGAAGAGTGGGGAGGTACGGGCGGGACAACACTCTTTCTCCTGCCCATAACTGTACCGAGACGTTTGAGGCCACCCAATCTATGCTTTTCTTTGTGCGGTGTCGTTTCGGGCACTGTTGATTGTTAGATCATGCCCGCACTTCATCAGACTGGAGTGACTTACATGGAGTTAGAGTGTCTTGACCAGCGGCAGAGTTGGATCGTTGACTATGTCTGTCCTCCGCGTGCCGTGGTGGAGGGGGAGTCGGCGGAGCGCGGTTCTGGGAACTGGGAGGTCTTGCGCTCGCTGCTGCAGAGCTCTGTCTCCGTAGAACACTCTCACGTCCTCCACTGTTTCTGGCAGCAAAGGTCTTGATCTCATCTGCAGTTTCAATGTTGAGGAGCGCATTGAGGCATGACTCGGCACTTAGTCTGTTCTTTTCAATGGCGTCCACCTCATGTGTCTGGAACTGCGTGAGGACATCTCTCAAGTGATTGACTCTCGTTTCATCGAGGGCTTGGAGCTGTTCGAAAACGAAGGGGGCTTGCGACTCCCATTGACGCGCTGCGTCTTCAACCGCAGAGCTCGCAGTATCGGCTTTCCTACCGCCTTTTGCAGCTTTTCTCTGGGCGTTAATCAGCTCTTTAGCTATTGCATTGAGGTTGCCCTGGGTCGACACTAGAGCTTGCATCTCTCTATTTCGGGAGGCAAAATTCCTCAATGGGTTCTCGACATCGCTTTCGATCTTGGTTGCGAGAGTTTCGTGTGAGGCGGCCAGGTTTTCTGTGCCTGAGATAATGCGCTGCCATGGCATCTGAAAAATGCTGTACACCTCAGTAACTTGTCACGGTATATGAGGTATGGACCTTACCCAAGAGCCGCAGCTCCATCTTGTGGCCTACGCGCAAGCTTCCGCAGTCCCGCGACATACGCCTCTTCAACTTTCCGACGTTCCTGGTCTGAGTTCAGTGGATGTTATTGTCAAATTGAAAAGATAAACCGGACCTGGAGCCAGTCGGCAATGTCATGATTGATCTTTGAGATGATCGAGACGCGATCGTTGAGCACCGTTATGGCTTGCTCTGGTTGCAACGACGCCTGGCGCAATAGAAATCAGTTGGAGATTCGGAGCATGCGGAATCTTGTAGGGGAAGCCGAACCAGCAGAGTCGGATACTCCGTTCGTGATAACTCCATGGTGGAGGCAGCCCAGTTGTCATTCAAGCATTCACAAGAGCGGGTAAGATTGTGAGAGGATGTATGTGGCACAGAACGGCATAAGGGAACTTGTCGCAACAATCAAGATGCGATGAGTGGTGCGTAACTTGACAGAACATACATGGCTGGGGTCGGTCCAGATCGGACATTAGATTATCTAAGATTACGGCGGTGCAGAACAAGACTGTCTGCAAAGGGGGTACGGTGGAGTTGAAGGACTAGCTGGCAATATGCTATGCCGTTCTGTCTACTCTATCGACATCTGTTGAGGATTGGGGCAATGCTGTTGGCTCTGTCCGCTTTGAACAATGGCCATATGAGGGATGTCGGCGTCTACATATGACAGCCTTGCAGAGAGTAGTATCAGCCGCTTCTGGGGACCAGGCTAACAAGCAGACCTTGCTGACAGAGATTATTATCAAGACATTCCAGAACATTGTGAGTGAAAAGGCCTTCATCGTGGGACAGCGAAGATAAAAAGAAGCAAGGGGAACCGGTCACGATGCCAGTCGACATCAGCTTCGCCGACAGATTGAGCAACATAGTATTATTGTGAGGACGACCAAGTGCCGCTGCCACTCCAGCCGAGGTTGACTTTTTACAGGACTAATGGATTCCTATCTTCGGGCAAGGAAGCAGATGAAGCTCGTAGGGCAGCTCGAGAGCTTGAGGACGAGATAATCCAGAATGCTTCTTCATCTGTATGGTACCCCAGAACCTGACTGTGATTGCAATGTTGACTGTTCCAGGATGAGTATCAAAACACCATCAGACAAGCACTTAGCGACCTGCAAGGACCTCCGTCGGATCTCTCGGAGCATGATGAGCAACCACAGGAGCCCGAGATTTTCAATACCGAAGGACCTAGCATCGGAGCATATCAATATGCAACATTTCATGCAGACGGCCAGACGTCAACCATCTTCAAGGCGCAGGCGAAGGATAGCACGGCATCGGTCAGGATTGTGGCGCTCAAGGTCACGTATCCGGCTATGATGAAACCTCCACACAACTCTGAAAGGGAGGCCCGACTCCTTGTCAAGGCTCGGCATGAGCATGTTGTCCCACTCTTGGAATCATTCCATGAACCTGGCGGTCGGTTTGTGCTCGTCTTCCCCTTTCTCCGGCAGGATTTGGAAAACCTTCTCCGGTCGGGACGAATAGACCGATCGCAGGCAGGTATGGTCTTTCAAGGGCTCTTCCAGGCTTTAGAGCATATTCACGCTCTGGGAATGATCCATAGAGACGTGAAGCCGTCCAACATTCTCCTCAAGACCATGAATGGTCCCGTCTACCTTGCGGATTTTGGGATTGCATGGTCACCAGAAGACGAAGACTCCGAACCGGCAGATTCCAAGATCACCGATGTCGGCACAACCTGCTACAGACCGCCGGAGCTGCTGTTTGGGTATCGATCATATGATGCGTCATTGGATATATGGGCAGCAGGATGTGTGGTGGCCGAGATGCTCCGAGAGAGCCACGAGCCACTGTTTGATGCAGGTCCTCTGGGCAGTGAGCTTGGATTGATCAAGTCTATTTTCACGACGCTCGGCACACCAGATGACAAAAACTGGCCATCGGCGGCGAAGTATCCTGACTGGGGGAAGATGCGGTTCCAGAAGTTCCCAGCCAAGCCTTGGAAAGACATCCTTCCAGGTGCTACAGAGCAGGCCATTGATTTTGTGAGTAGGACAGTTTGCTATGAGAGCACACAACGGTTGAGCGCCAGACAGGCCCTCGAGCATGATCTGGCATCTCAAATGGCAACAACCTGAGAAGCTGGCGGCGTGCTACGATGGTCACGGGATCTCTTATTCCGCATGTCTGCCCGCTACCGAGCCTCGCCATCAGGTACGTAGCACCAGTTCGCTACCGTCTGGGAGAAATGTGCACGTTATACATAGCGCTGCACTGCACGTCTTCTGTAGAGGTCAGTGGGAGCGTAGAGATCGGCTATCTCGGGCATCGATACGCGGAATTGAGGATCATGAGTGAGCGTACGCTTGAATCACAAGTGAGGTCAGCAGCAATAAGCGACGCGAGTCAAACTGCTGCATACGGGTGATTTGGGATAGAATTAGATTGGTGCACGCGAGTGTGGGACGAAGAGCGGAGAGTGAGCGGATGGCAGTCATGAGAGAATGGCCACTTTTCAACCCGCAATCTCATGGTGACAGGGAAATGCTGGCCTAGAAAGCCGACAGCCAGCAGACAGCAGACAGCAGACAGCCGATCTCCCTTGTGCCATAATTTATTAATTGGACGTGATGCTTGTCAAATTGCCGGCCAAGTTGACGGGACGAGGTGTTGATTGATCCGGCACACAGTCTCTGCAGTGGGAAGTGGGAAGTTCTAGAGGCAGTGCAGTGTGTGCCTGTGCCTGTGCTGCGAGCTCAAGCAGGCCCTGCGATCCTAGCACTAGGTGCCTTAGGTGCTTACGCCGGATGCCTGAGGTGCAATTGACCCCTGAATCGCATTCATTGCCAGGCATGCTCCCGGTGCAGCACAGGACTCGCACTGGTGCCTATTAAGCCACGCCGTTAAGCATCGATGTATCGCGATAGATCCTGAAGAGCTCGCACTGTGCACTACGTAGAGGTGCCGAGCTTTTGTCCTTCTCACCTGCCATCGATCTCATTCTCAAAATGTTTGTCAAGTGAAGCTCATGTCAACTGCTGCCATCTTCTGTGCAATCTCACTAAAGGCTGCAGGTACCGTTGCCCCTAAACCGCCTTCAGTCTAGGCATCATAGTGGCTTGATTCTAATCCAGGAACACCAATCACCTCCCCTAAGGCCTGGTAATTGTTCCCTCCACATCCTGCATTGGTTGGGCGCCTGCGGTTATTCTGAATCCACCGTCTAATTCCCGCTTCCCACACCATCTCCACCTCTCTTGTAACTGCGTCCGTGTACATTGAAACTCCTCCATCAAACCACCTCCCACATCGCCGCGTCACTCGGTTGAGTCTTGCTATTGTACACACTTTGACTCTTTCGCGCTTCACCAGCTTGTGTCTCTCACCAGCTCGTCGTATTGTGCGGCGCTTCTTTCCAAGTTTTTTTTCTTATTCATTCCATTCACGAGTGTATTGTCGCCCTTCTTTTATCGGCAATACCTCACCAGTCACTCCTTCATCTTTACAACGACTCAGCTGTGCTGCGAACATCTTTCCTACCTCCCCTCCTACCACTTATCGAGATCGAAAGGCCCGGATTCGCAGTGAGCAAACAACCCGACTGCCACTAACCTGCGCCTTCTGACAACATGGCACACGCACATGAGCGCTTCCACGAGAAAATGGCGGAATTGGCAAGACGGCAGGATGCCCTGAGTACAGTGGGAGGCACCGTCTACTCCGTCGTCTATGTAACGGCGCAGCCAACCTTTACGGGCGTTATTGGAGGCTATACGACTCTCACCAGTGCGTCCTCAGGAGCCGGACAGACCGCTGCAACAAGTGCGAACTCGGCAGCCGCAACAGCAGCAGCAACTTCCGCGACGCTCGAGTTCTCCACTGCTCCGACCGAGACTGTCGTTGGACAGGAATCCTCTACATCGGCGGCTATCGTGAACTCTTCAGCGACAGCCACATCACAAGCCTCTGCCACCGTCACTTCCTCGGGCCTTGCCAGTAGCAATACTGCCGCAGGATCTGTTGCGCCTGCTTCTACCACTACCTCCTCCTCGTCAGACCCTTCAAGCTCTCCTGGCGGTGGAATGTCCACAGGCGCAAAAGCAGGCATCGCAATCGGTGTCATAGGGGCCGTTGGTCTCTTGGCTCTCTTCTTGCTGTGGCTTTTGGGGAAGAAAAGAAAAGCACGCGAAGCACAAGCAAACAAAGACAACGAGAAATCCACCTACGACGCGGGCGCGGGTGCGGGTGCAGCTACTGAGATGGTCAACCGATCTCCGCCATCCGCTGCTGTTGCTCCCAGGCTCAGCCTTCGACCTGTCTCCCGAATGATGCCAGAATTCATGGGAAGCGCATCCAAAGGCAGGCTCAGCGGCGGCAACCTCTTGAACACAGTCAGCGAATCTGGAGCTGCTCCATCTCGTAACCTAAGCCCCTCGCCTCGACCACGCGGCCCAAGTCCAACTCCTCAGCGTCAAGAAGACCAAAACCCGGCCAATCCATTCGCCGATCCTCAAAATCCATTCGCTGATCCGGAGAAGCAAGTTCAAGCTCCTGCGCCCGTTGCTTATGCCCCGACTGTTGCCAATCCTGCTCCAGCTGTTCCTTTGGCTGCAACGACGACTCCTGCTGCGGCCGTTGCTGCCGAACAGAAGCCAACCCCTACTCGGGCTCCAGAACCAACAAAGGCACCCGAGGCGGCTCCAGCAGCACTTTCGGATCCGGTTGCCCAACCCAATTTACCCGCAGCTGCTCCAGTAGAGTCAGCCCCACAAGATGCTTCCTCGACAGCTCCTTCAACCCAGGTTGCTCCAGCTTCAGCTGCCCCAGTGGCTGCCGCCGCGGCTGGCGAGCCACCCGCAGGCAATGTTTTCCGTGTTCTGATGGACTTCCAGCCTAAAATGGACGATGAGCTTGAATTGAAATCCGGCCAACTTGTGCGCATGCTTCACGAATATGACGATGGATGGGTAAGATCGCAATGAAACCATGTAGGAAGAATACTCGGCTAACTCGTGTCCAGGCTCTCTGTATCCGACTTGACCGCTCCCAGCAAGGCGTTGTGCCCAGAACTTGCCTAGCAGCGAAGCCTTCGAAGCCAAAACCATCACATCTGAATCAGTATGCTCGCCCTCCTCCACCAGGTCAGGGTCCCATGTCTCGCCCAATGTCACCGGCTGCTGGTCCGCAAGGCCGTAGCGTCCCGAATTTCAACTCCCCACGTCCTCACATTCCTCCGAAAAGTCCCATGAGTCCTGCAGGACGACCAATGAGCCCAGCCGGAAGTCAACGAAGCGTAGGCCCTGCCAGTCCACGTACTGCAATGGCTCCTATTGGAGGACCTAACAGCCCTGGCCACTTCAACCAAGCCCCTCGACCATTATCTCCTGGCCCTCGCCCTCTCGCTAAGCGCAGCATGTCCCCAGATCCTTATGGAGGCAGAGGGCCCAAACCAATGGCTGCGGTGAGCCGACGACGAAGCAACTCTGCTAGCAGTTTCCGGGAGCGCCGCACTTCTCCTGTTGGACCATCGAAACTTGGACCAGGCCCAGGTATTGCCTTGTAGTCTATCGGTCTTTCCGACTGGACGATGTGGCAGACATCCGAGCCAGTATCATCCTCAAGCAAACGGTTTCACGGTTTCGCAGATGTTTCTAACACACTGCGGGGATATTTTGTACCACGACCACGACATCTTATCGTACAGCTGAGAGCTTTGTGTGCTTTGGCTTGTTCCTTTCAAACTTGGAGCTTTTTGACCTCGACATCTTGCCCACATGCGCGAGATCACATGTGAGGATTGTTACATTCATGCAGCGGGATTCTTCAGTGCTCTTTTGCGAATTATGGAGAAAACGTGAGACGGGGCGTGTATGGGAAGTGCAGAAGCTGAAGCAATGACACAGTGCAATACTGGGAGACATAGATAATACCAAGTCGATGCCAATCAATAGATTATCCGACGACTGTTGTCATGTCTTCTGACCCTACCACTATCCTACGTGGTGTTGGCCTCACCGGCGGCATGAAATCCACAGGTTGTAGAACACGGGACATACTTACCTACGTATTTATTAACTCTTATAGGAGCGGCCCGAAAGACGGAAGCTCCCTCGCCGTTCGGTGGAGCTCCAAAGCACCACATCAAAACTTAATGTTGCGACGTTCCCGTCCTCCGATCTAACGAGTAAACCTGTCCACTTCTTTGGCCTTCGGAGTGGTTAGACACCCAGCTCATACTTTGTTGAAACTGAGTCATGTACGCTACGGCTTATACTTTGTTGAAACTGAACCACGTACGCTCCAGCTCATACTTTGATCGTGTTCACAAAGTCAAACTAACGTACACACGTTACAAAAGATACAATCACACCTAATCCACTATGTGAAGTACCTATAGGTCCAATAGTGCAAGTCTGAACAACGACCGAACTACCATAAGATAGGTACCTAGAATCCTAGATAAAGACGGGATATATACGTAATAAGTCTTGACCCAATTTTCACGCCAGATAGAGTATTATTATACTGCGCTGTGCGGCTGATGGGCGGCACAAGCGTGCAGACAGTATCGTGGCAGAGCCCATGATGGAAATTCACTCTGGAGTATGAGGTACAGTGGATACAATACAGTCTAGCCTTGGTTCAAACTTCAGGGAAGCGAATGGTGAAAAGGGACTTTATGGAGATGGTGTCGAACGGATTCAGGTTCGGATTCGGATTCGATCCAAGGTATCTAGATCCTGACGCTGGCCGAAATAAAAGCATCTATCGCTGGAAATATGCGGACCCGCCGGTGAAACTGGGTCACTCAACTCAGTATGCCGGATGGGGCAGTTCAGACGTGAACTGGCAGAGACGAACCCGTGTATCGTGCATTGTGTCTGTTCGTGGTCCATGGTTCTTTGCCTTGCGTCGGACGGCCACCCTTGTCCATAACAGGTGCAGTCTGATGCACCAGCACCACCAAGAGGGCATTGGGTTGTGGTATTTGTCGATACAGGCTCTAGGTCGGAGCATTTGACGTCGTATCGAGGCTTGTTAGTGGATAACTTGATCATCCGTATATAAAGAAGGTGAATGGGCGAGTGGTAATGACTTGGTTTTGAAGCATGTCCAGCAATGTTGGTAAGGCGGATTGATAGGAGGCTTCAAGAGTAACAACGAGACTGAAAGAAGCCGATTGTGCATGGCACATCACATGAAAACAGCATCACTTTGAACCTCCATAGGTCGACAACAGTGTTGAAGGGCACTGTGCCTGCGACTGATGGCTGCTGACTGACCACTTACTTCGGACTTCAAGTGTATATCAGCACTGTGGGTGGAGTGTATTCCATTTTGGGAAGTAGGTGTATCAGTCACCAAGAAGTCTCCAGGGACATGCCATGCTTGCAAGACTCTCACGTTGCCGCATGTATGTATGTTGGGACCGACCTTGCGGTCTATATCCTCCAGGTTGTACGTCACAAGGCATGACTGGCTGACAAGCTGACAAGCAGACCAGTCAGCCGCTATGCGTACTCCTCCTCCGATAAAGTCATGACGGACCGCGGGAACGCTGTATATGAAGACGACCAACGGGAGGATATTGATCTGGAGGAGAGACTTTGATTCTTGCTAGCACCGCTAGACCATGTAGGACTCACTCTCTGGGAGCCCCGACTAATATGAGCCGGGACAGACCAGTAATACCATGACAACATGTAGGTCAGCCATCACCAAGCGTGACGCGGTCCCGCGATGGCCGATATAGTGGGTTGAATCCAGCGGCCTACAAGGTGATGGTTAGCCAGCAATCTGTCTGGTCGTCTTGGTCCGCTGACAAGGAGACCTTTCATCTGCCGTCCTCAAAACTCTGTGAAGTCATAGAAGCTCTGTCCGACTTGACAAATTGCTCAAGTAAACATACGACGCATAGACAAAGCATATCGGTGGCGTAGTCTGCCATTGGAAGTGCCGGCAAGAGTTCGATTGAACGTACAATATTTCAGCTCCATGACCGATGAATACTGCTCGTAGCCCAAGACTCTCCGATCAAAAGGCTCATTCCGGCTGAGAGCGACGACTTGTGCCATGTGACACGGATTTCCTCGGTCACATGGCAGGTGTTCCAACGGCTTGGCCGGATGCTGTCGGAAGGGCAACGGAGGCAGTCTGTTCAGCGGACAGAGTTCTCAATGATGACACTGCAGATGTGCCAGTCAACCTAGATCATGGGAGTGGTTCATATCGAGCTGCCAACAACAGTCTCGGCAAACACTGTTATACTGCACTCCTCTATCTCTCAAATCCCGATACATAGGCATGCGGTAAGGTGGGGGGTTGCTCAGGGGCGGTTCGAGTATCAGGTGCAGGCAATCTTTCCTTAATGGCCGAAGCCTGGCGGACACAGGTGCGGGAGGTTGGCTGGTTCAGTTTGCCGAGACTGCCTTGGATCCTGGGGCAGACCGCGCGGGAAGTGATCCGTGGGCCTGCTCTATGCCGCAAAGACGGGCTAGATGGGTCAAGCCATGATGAAGACGGCGGTCAGTAGTGTCTGCTTTCAACATGATATGTGCTGGAGGACAAAGATGACCATAGGCGCTGTGGATGACTGTTTCACTGAGTCAGCAAGTGGTAGGAGGGTCTTCCTTATTGCGGTGAATTTGTCCAGCAAACTGATTGATGAACCTCCACGCAAGGGAGAAAACGATGGTCAACTTTCCACTTCAATTTATGATCAGCTAACGTGCTGAAAGTGTTTATACCCCATCGGCATGCATACTTGGGGCATGTGGAGGAGTAGGAAGTCCAGCTGCGCTCGAAGCTGTGGTCGTAGAGCAAAGGCGCAATGCAGTCACGCTCAAATCAGCAGTATCGGTTCCGAGCCATCAACGGACCGCTTCCGCATGTGTTCGATTGTTCGTCTTGACGGTCACCCAACGGGCTGGCAGGGTTATAGTATTGAAAGCCTGATGGTTCGGCCTCAGAAGCGGCTAACCATGCCACTGGTCCCCTGGTAGACAGAAAATTGGTCGAACATTTACCGACCTGACCCGGGGAAGACGAGGAAGGCGTCAGAGTGGGAAAACGCTGCAAGTCTGTCAACCGGAGGGCCAATGTTTGCACAGCACACAAAGGGCGGAGGTATGCTTTGGCAGTACGGACGCAGGGCCCAGTAACTAGGAACATTATTGCAAACAAAAAGTATGTTGCAGTCTTCTCTCACATGGGCGCAGTATCAAATGAGTACTGTACGCCTGATCAACCAACAAAGACCACCGTTGGTCTAAGCGGTCAGTATGACAAGCAGAGACGAAGCCGACTAGGATAAGATCGGTCAGTATCAGCGGCAGTGGCCTTGATGAAGGCCCGTACTGCTGCTGTAGGAAGGCAAATGGCCACTCTACCGGGATAAGGGAGGAAAGGAAAACTGCAGCATATCAAAGAAACATTGCAAACCTACAGCATGTGCCAGTCACTCCACTGTAGGATGTTCTCATCATAGAGTTTGACATACCTTAGGCACCAGCGTCAGTGCTGCCATTGGGTGGTAATAGGGCCTACCTCGTGTAGATTGTGGAGGACGCAATCAAGCAAACAAAGAGAAAGTCTAGCGCAGACCATATTGGAAATCAAATGTAGATTTCCAATAGGTGCTTATGCAAGCATCCTCGTATCCAAGCTTTGATTGATAAGATGATGGATGAAAGACCGCCAGTACGTACTGGGCAGTAGGGCTGGAACTCCCCTGAACCCTGAACATGATCAGTCATCACTCACCTACTGTTCCACCCGTCAAAGCACGGCCAGCCAGCAACAAGCACGTATCTCAGGCTCCAAGTACTGCGAGATGTACCGTTCCCTGCCTATAAGGACACTGGTCAGCCATTTTCAGGCCAACCGTGGGATCAGGCCCCAAGACGCAAGGCCCTCCCAGCGTACAATAATCATAATGTCCACAACTTTTGGTTTTTTTTTTTGCTTCTCAAGGATCCAACGGCGCAAATTATATGCCTCGACAAACGGGGTCAAAAAAAGAGGTTCCGAAAGAGAAATTTGTTTTCTGCGGTAACGAGAAGGGACCGCAACGGCGGGTGGAGGACTTGAGTGGGCTCTTTGATCCTCTGCTTTGATGGGTCTGCGGGTGATGACAAAGTCACGCAGTCGCCGAGGATGTCCAATTCCACTGGCAGACGCCGAGGACAATGATGGTCTACATCATTAGGGTAATACGTAGTAGCGTCGTCGTATAGTAGTAGCATACCTAAACACAGTGAACATACCACAGTCCAGAACAAGATCGAACGACTTTCGGGCCAAAGCTGGACAATCGAGAGCCGTACAGGATTCGAGAGGTTGCTAGGTGCGCCTGAGCGTTTCAATAAACTGAATGGACCATTGGCAGTCCACGTGAGTCGAGACCGTAGAAAAATTGATCCAATGACATCTCAATCACACAAGGCTAACTTATTACGGCCTAGATCCCGTCAGCCGGAGCTTGCGGAGGAATTGTTCGGCCGTACGGCTCGCCGGCTTCCACAAAAGCCGCATTTCCGAGCTAAAATACGATGGAATCTATGTGATTTTTTTGTGCCGGGGCCGAACGAAGACCCCTGCCCCACGCTCTAGGGTGCTGCCAGCGGTTTAGTGATCTCGATCGGCGTGACTCACCCATGATGATGCGCGTATGACCTGGCAAATGCTGTACGCCGTTCACTACAGCAATGAAGGGCGGAGGATAGGCTCAGGACAGAAAACAGTTTGAGACAAAGAAACAAGACTGGTGAAGGAAGGGGTGGAATATTTGATATCAGATCAATGTTATTTCAGTCTCAACCTCTAACAGATGAGAGGGAGAACAATATGCAATGGTACATAAGAGTAGAGTCATGTCGATATTGTCAAAACCAATATCTCAAGAGACAACAAGTCTCGATTTCCAAAGGACCATCAACCTGACGACAGTCAATGCTTTCCTGTGCTGGCTTGAAGCCACGACTACCAGGTCAGCAGTGAAGTCATCCGGTGATCTCTTTCGGCGTATCAGATTCTTGAAGTCCTGATGGGTTTCCTTTTTTGTTCCTCCACAACAGTTTTCCAAACATGTAACCATAAATTCCGTAAACCATGATCGTTAAGACGATGTGCCGAGGTGCTCGAGTAGCTCTGAACGCTAGGGGTATCACTCGCTGAAGAAAGTCATCAAGGGCGGTCAATCAACCTGCTCTAATAGGCAGCGATTATGGTCGGCTGTTGCCTTGACGGTAGATAGAAACCTTGTTGTTCCAGGGTTTCGGATTCGGCGGGCGATAACGAGGTAGAGTCCTTGCCATCATAGTATGAGGTGGTGGCTATGGCTTGTCGCTGCTTTTCACTTAGTGCCTCCATTGTGGAGGAAGGAGGTGAAGGGGGCATTTGGTCGTCGTCAGAGTCGGATGAGTCGGTGTCGAGGCTGAGTTCAGGTGGTGAATGTCGAGAGGCTGTTCGGGTGAGAGCAAGGTCTCCTTCCGTCTCATCATCGTCTTCCATATCCGAGTCCACCTCGACGGCGGTAATGTTGGTGATGGGCTTTTCCTCCTCGTCCTCCGACTCCTCTTCGGAGCTTTCGGCATCCTCGGCCTTCCAATCGGACTCGGGCTCTTCCACAATGGTTTCAATGTGTCCCTGTTGGGTCTTCTCTTCCTCGTCATGGGCGGATGATCCGGAGACGATGTTGTTGAACCATCTTTCCTGCTCTTGCTCGGCATTGGCTAGATCGAGCATGAGGGAGTCAAGCATGTTGGCATGTCCAACAAGCAATCGAAGATCGTGGTCAGGCCGGGCAGCCTCTTTCGAGAGCTTGCCACGGGCACTGTGGGCGAGGAAGTAAGTCTGGGTGATGCTCATCTTCTGTTTCTTTTGAGGACGAGCGTAGATGGAGTTGTTGGTTGAAGTGTTGATTGCTGTTCCAGCGGAGAAGCTGATTGAGGACGGCATTTTGTCGGGTTTGTTTGTTGACGTGAGTCACTGTGTTGGGGTTGTGTAGTTGCTTCGGTGGATAGGCTCCAAGGTGTCGAATTCTTGTCCCAGTGTACTATCGGTTCATGGATGTATACTGTTGATTGTGTTTGTTTCTCGAGCTGTTGGATGATGGAGGAGAAAAAGTAGCTGTTTAGAGGGAGGGTGGACGGGTTCTTTTGTAAACGCAAGGTGGATGGAGTTAAGCGGAAGGGTGGATGGGTCAAAGCATCGGCTTCGCATTTAACGTTAGGATGACTCTTGCTAGCCTTGAAGAAATGGAGGTGCCTGAGTAAGAAACTAACAAACGCGAGAAGCGAAGGATGGAGCCGGGGCCATCGTAAAGGCCGAGAGAGAGGAGAAAGGGAGGAGTGGAACCCGACTCTCACCAGGGTACGGTGAGCATGAGAAATACGGGCTGAATAATTCCCTGGTAGTCAGAGCATGGGCCCCTAAGCCAGGCCCTCTAGCCTAACAAAGGAAAAGCAGCGAAGGGAGCCTGGCTACCATAGGGGCTGAGGAAAAAAGACACGCCGTTCTCGGCTTTACCATCTCTCCGCCTAAGCTTAACCAGCTGTACGAGTCATCGGGCCACCTTTTGACAGCCAGCCAGTACGTACGTGCAGTGCGTAGGCTGAGAAATCGCTACAGGCACCTAGAGGTAATCATGACGCTGCATTCGGTCCTCCATCTTTCTGGCGCGTCCGTAACAACGCTGCCTGTACGCCCTGCCGTGCATTCGGCCGTGTCTTGCTTCCAGAATCCGACTGCCTGAATTTTAGAATTTAGTCGGAGCCTCTGTTACCTCCGGTGCCTTTCCCAGGTTCTCTTGTTGTTGTATCGGCTCAAATTTCAACCCGACAAGAAGTCATCAACCAGCTCTACCTGCAACGTATCCTACAACAATCTGATCTGCTTCTACGGTGCCTTTACTGACCGTATGTTATCTCCACAGTGGTTTGTCTCTTCTGTCATGATTCCAAACCTTATGATTAGACCCCATGGCACAAGCTGATGCGGATCCTGGTCAATAATGGTCAGCATCGACTTGAACACCATGTTCGCTGTTCTAAGCATGACTCCTGGATTCGGCCAGAAGCCATCTCCCACTCTCTGCTGAGAAATACCCAGGTTATCTTTCCCGCTAGCACCAATAACAACATCGGACGCCCCGTGTAAAGAGTCAACTCATTCCTTTGAAAGACTGGAGATCTTGGTAAGCCATGAGTGTGCTGTAACACTGCCTGTTTAACTCTAACCTTGTTGCTACGTGCTCAACGACCGTGATACCACCTTGGCTTCTGCTCCCGTAAGCCAACCCATCCATGTGGCTTCCCTAAGGGGCCTCCATTCACCTGGCGCAGGCTCCAACTCCCAAAAGGCAGGGCAGCATAGGCTCGCTCTTTAGGTCTGATCTAAATTCTAGTAACCTTCAAATCCCATCACACCTCCTTGCGCACTACTACTGATCAATTGATCAATCGATGGCCTGCGAATACGAGACACTGCCTCGACTGCAAAGTGTCCTGTGCATTTCTGGTGCTTTGATGCGGACACTCCGGCCGGTGTGGGCGTTGGCAAATGCTATGCCAACTATTACGGTGTCCCCCTGGGGGCTGACTGAAGCCTGATGCACGCCCTGGAACGACAAACTCTAGGGATCGTCAGGGTGCCGAATGATGTTCTTTGTCGCTATCACCTAGCCTACAAGCAACTGTCAGCCATAGCCAATGACGCTGACAGAACCTTGCGAATCAATATTAGAGGCGTCAGCTATCAGAGCATTGAGCCCAGCTCGTCGACCGCTCCCATTTCAGTATGATTTGCGATTTCTCAGGCTGTGCTCGTGCTATGCTGCTGCACACATATGGCGGCTGCCTGAAGTGAATGCTCCAGTGCTCTATCCACGTCTCTCCTGATCGTCCGCCTACTATCCACAGCAGACGACGACAATCTGACCACATCAGTGCCAGCGATACGCAAGCTGGAGAGCTTATGCGTCTCCATGGAGATTAGATTAGGGTAAGGTAGGCGACACCACCTGTCGTTTGCGTGCGTATCCTGCCAGAGCAAAACCGAAAGCATGTGTCGTATCCCCGTATTGCCTTAAACCCCGAATACGAAACCAGGCAACAACAAAACGAGCTCTACAACAAACGAGCTCTGTGATTGGGTGCAGTACTTCCAGGTCGGAGCCGGAGCATAAAATTGGCGACTCGAACTGCAAAAGGAAACTCGGACATTATTTTGAGCAAGAGTCCCGACCATCGGACGAAAGTTGTGTCGTTGTGCACGGGGCTCAATGCGGCAAGCATATCGTGTTTGTGCGTCGACACTATCGTTTTATCCATCGCTTCGCTTCCAGGTTGGGCGGTAGTGCGGTTTTATGTACACTGTGATAGTGTAGTGTACGTTGTGCAGTTTACTCTGCCCCCAACCCCCACCTGAAGAACCTGAAGTCCTGAGCTTTCTTGCTCGTCCGAATTTCCGTCGCTCTCGGGCCTTGGAAATCTCCGTCAGGCGGCCGAGATACCCTGCAAACCCTCCGCAGTTTGTTCGCGAGTTCGTGCAAATCCTCGTGACCTGCACACACAAGCCAAGGAACTCCAGTTTCACGAGTCGCTAGGTTGGCCACTTCCGCCCGCTTCCTCTTCGCAAGGGATACTCGTGACCTCCCTGTCCCATGTCTCTTCGGAAACATTCGGTGTCGGAGTGCAATTATTTTGCAAAAGATACCGACGTTGCTGGGCACATGGCCCATGGAGCAACCGTGGACCCAGAACAATGGTCAGCCGCTGGTATTGGTATGACTGCGGGCCCCAAGATCTATGGCGGGTAGGCTCGAGGGTTCGGACACGAAGGTCCATGGAACATTCGCACCACGACGGCCTTTTCCGGGAGCCCGACCTTGCGACCAACCAGAGCCTGTCCTTCCCTTCCGCTACTTTTTTTACGGGGGCTGAGAACTTTGCGGAAATGAACAGGACATGAAATCTTGTGGTGCCTTCAAGTTGCAGTCGTCCGCGACCTGGGCTGCACCCCGTCATCCACATCACTCGTGGACGTGTAATGACTTCGCTTGCAGGCAGTGCAAATCTGGAGTACAACAACGCAAGCCCTTTCGATACCGCCGACACGCGCGGCTTCACTGAAATAGATACTCAGAATCCGAACGATGGCTCGCAATCTGGACCGAATTGGGAAAAGACCGCGAATGCAGTGTGGAATGGCCTGTAAGGCTGATGCCTAGGGCTGCCCCAAGGGCTGCGTTAGTGCATGATGGTACGAGAGCCTAATTGTTTAGTGTTGGTTGGCTAGTTGTGGCTTGGGAAAGGTGGGACTATGATACTCGCGCTATTCTGCACTTGCTGAAAATCAAATCAAATAATCAGCCCGCTAGGAGCTCCTCTCATGTTAAGGTCCTAGTGAGCATGGCCCTTCCTAAAGCGGTATTCTTCTCGAAGGAAGGATGACAATAACAATTGCTCTAGCGTTCGTTGCCCCTCCTTGCTGACTCGCTACCTAGACATGCTCAGCCTCAGCCCTGCCATGATCCACTGGCATCTCACGGCAGAACCGTGATTGCAACCTCGCAGCGTTTGTTGTTGCCTGGCTCTTTGTGTACTTTTGCAAGGCGCCAGTTATCAGCACCACCACCACCACCACCACTCCGGTCCTGCATCATGCAGGGGCTGATCTCTCATGGACGCGAAGAGTTTGTGCTCATCCGAACGACCTACCCACAGACTCTCGGCTTGTGGGCATCTGTTGGCGACACGTCCAGCACCATCTCCCCTTCACCATCCCCATGAAACGACGGTCCCACATGGCACACTCCTCCTTCTAGCCTTGGGCTCTCCATCGGCTTCGTGGCTGTGATATAGAGCCTATCAGATACCGACCAGGGCTGTGAAATCAGGCAGCCTGCGCGAGCACTGCCTCAGGACAGCGTCTGCTCCCCTGCCAACATGTTTGAAGTTACTTTTCTTACTCTCTTCTGGCCTATGACTCGATGGAAGATTGGGCAACACGACCAGGTTTTCGGGGAGCTCATTCCTAGGGCCTCGATGCCGCATCAAAATTATCCACGGAGAAAAGCAAAATACACATTGGCAGCCTATCTTATTCCCTTGGACCTACCTGGGCCAACCAGAGCGGAAATACAGGCATGTCAAGTCGAAGTCGGATGCTTGTCCTCCAGGAGCCACCATGGTATCAATCCTTGCGGAGTCACAGACCTGAAAGCAGAGCGCATCGACGTGTTCTCCTTTTGCTCGACAATCTCGACTCATGAGTACTCGCGCTACCTTTGGTAGCCAACCCATGTCCACGCCAATGCCGTCCACGACTCACAGTGCTTGGTGCCATCGAGTTCTGTTCAGAGCGAACCGTGGTCGAGAGACTAGTCCTATCGCCGTTCGTTACCTTGTGCTGGATACCCAACACAAGCAGACAAAGACACGCTTGACGAAAGTGAGCACTATGCTACCGCTTACTCCTCTGGCCACTCTCAGTTATGGACGCCCTGCGTGTGTGTGCTTGCTCTCAACAAAACCAAGCTGACGGGCCAATCGTTGCGGTCTTTCAACCAGCATCCAGTAGGCCTTCTCCTAGGACAAGGATGATCAAATCACTTGCACTACTTTGCCCACCTAGGGTTAAGACGCGGATGGAACACGAACTCCCCTCGGTTGCCCTCCCATCCAGAGGACCAGCTCACGCTTACGGAAGCTTCGATATCCCAGGAGTCATTTACCAACACTGCGGTCCAATCCAAGGACCAGCAGGGGAGTAAACAGCCCTAAGGGCGAAAAAGGGTGTGTATCAGACATCAAATCGCCAATCAGAGGGAGGGAGGCTCTCTTCCATCAGTTCTGCTGACCACAATCGAAAGCAAGAATTTGACACAGCCAGGGGCCGCAACCCGATAATCTCCTTGGCTCCCTGCTTTCCTACCAATGCTTAAATTTATGGTTTCTAGGAAGGCCAGATATCCTTAGCAGGAAGTGTCGTGTTCTTTGAGACATGGTCAGTCTCCAAGACTCACAAGCAACAGGGCTTTATTCTTGCCTCTTTGGGATATTGTTACCGCGAATCTGGCCACCCTCGCGCTGCAGCAAACCCAATATCACCGTTCTGGTGTCAGCAAAGCCGAGCAACCCAACCAAGCATACTCCGACAGTGGGAGTCGAAACAAGTCGTTTCGATGAGCTGACCACAAGAGGGTCGTCTAGAAGGCTCGCGAGCGCCTTCTAGGACCGTATTGCACACCACTGGTCCGATGGTGACCTTGACGGTGGAAACTTAGTGTCAGCGCTGCCTTTCTAACGTCGCAGATGCGCCAAATCCGCTGGAAACTGAGAGACTAGCCTGGTTCATCTTACTGTATGAAACTCAGTTCCGCGTTCGCTGATTTCGCTGATATCTGACGCCTACCCACTCAACCTTCAATCGAACACTCCACCGGAAAGTTACGGTCATGCCAATGGGTTGTCCCATTGCGACAGATTCCTGTGGTAAACCAGCTCTTGCTCGAAAAGTATTTGTCTGAGGTGAGCATGATCCCGAACGCCAGCGTCTTCTGGGTAAGCCCTGGCTCCATCTGTGCCCACAGCATGATGGGTGCAGTGAATACTCAATTTACTCTGAACGAGGCGAGAACACGAGTTGAACGCAACCCCAGAACGAAAACACGATGACCACCTGTCCAAGTGGTAGATGCGGTTTCCGCACTGCCCAAGGGGTGCAACGGCCAGCAAGGGAAAGGAAAACATGCTCACTGCTCACCCTCTTTGCCAAAGTGACCCTGTGAAGACCCAGGGACTCAACCCTCATCTTCCTCTGAGGATAGTCGTTCTCCTAGCAAACTACCTCCCGTGAAGGTTCAGTCGAGTCATTCTACCTGCAGTGTATGTCCGAAAGCGTCAACCGCAAGCTTCTTCGCCCGCCCGCCGGTGTCTTCCACCGTAAACCAGCATTCTCGTTGGTGCCACCAGCTGGATTCTACTCCGGCGTACGCCCAAGAGGACAATCCTGTCCCAGCATTCAAGAGCTTCGTCGCCTTACGAAGGAATAGATCGAGCCAGACCCGTCCGCGTATCAGCACAAAATCTCATCGAGATCCATGAAGCCTCGGCTCTATGATAACGCAGGACTGGCAAGGTGCTTCATTACCAGGTACGTATGTGGAAACGGGTGAGTCTATACGCCAGACCGATTCGGTGTAAAAGCATCTGTCAACGTGCTGAGCTGAACACATGAGATGCCTTCCTTCAAAATCATCCAAGCCGACGACAACTGTCGGTCGGAGCGAGCGTCGCATATCCTTCATGCTGTGGGGGAACATGTCGTCTCATACTACCTCGACAGGAAGCACTGGCAATGCTGAAACAATTGCACGTCTTCCAGACCCCTCGTACCGCGAACGGTAGTCTCCATCCAACAAGTGTGCCCTGTGGCATCACCTGTCAAGGCCGATAACCTGTTACTACCGAGGGTTCCTGATCAGTGTTATTTGTAAGTGTTAGTACATTGGTTTCGTTTCTAGGCGGGCCGAGAAAGAAAGATGTATGAGGATCAACTGACACAAGTGGGCTTTGGCAGAAGCCCAGGCATCTTGTCTCATTTCCTTGAACACTATGAGCAAAACTTTGATGAGTGGTGAGACATTATTTGATTTTGTTTTATCTTGTCCTCTCCATGCAAGGCAATGAGATGCTTTTGACATTTTCCACAGCGCTGGCCGAATCATGAGAAGATTTATCGAGCTAACAAGCACAAACGCTGTTCGGATCGACTATTTACACATATCTTGGGGTGGGTTTATTCAGTATCTCCAAGTATTTTGACACCACCTCAAGTTCACCACATTCATCTGTCGTGGTAGCAAATACGACATGCTCAGCTTAGTATTGTCTAGCAGCTTGCTGGCACGCCTTCAGCTGCTCCATATACCACCCACAGATGGACAGGTTGCCCTGGTTCTGGTTCATGCAGTCGGTAAAGCTCTTGATGTCAGCGGCACATGGGCCCGAGGCTTCGGTAGAGGAGGATTGAGCGTAGAGGGCATTGTCCATGGCGCCACCAGTGCGAGAGTAGGCATCGGTAGGAAGTTGTTGTTGCTGTTGTTGCTCGACTGGTGCAGAAGAGGAGCCGCCGCTAAAGAAACCGCCGATGGCATGGCCGATGGAGGAGCCGACTGCAACACCACTGTTCGTAAACTTCAGTCAGTACAGATATTCTTCTCCATCGCAGATGGAACAAGATCGTGAGCGTAGGCAGGGAAGAAGGTGCATAAAAGCTCAAACCTCCTCTCGCATCATCAGGAATAGAAAGCCGCGTTGCGGGTTTATTCCTTCAACGAAGCCTCGGCAAAACAGGAAAGGAAACGGTCAATAACTTACGCAGCAGTGCTGGCCATCTGGCCGAACAGGCCTGGTCCCTGAGAAGCTTGAGCAGCGGGTGGCGGCGGGTGAGCAGCATGTTGCTGGACGGGCGCAGCTGCAGTCGACATCGGTCGGTGCTGTTGCTGTGGCGCTACAGACCGAGGTGCAGGAGCAGATGCCGTCGGTCTGGACGGAGCAGAACGGGCGGGACCACGCTGGCGAGGCATTTTGAGTGTGAGGAGTGTTGAGGTTGAGAAGTTTGGTAAGTTAAGATGGTGAGATTATTTGAAGTGCGTGAGAAACTTGACTTTGGTGGATGGGAAGAGGGAAAAGCGCAGGTTGGTTCATGGTCTTTTGAGGTCGGAGGTACAACTGAAGTTGCCTCCAAATGCCAAGCTTTGGTAAATCCATCCCAGAAAGTACTAGACTGAACTGCAGGTGCAGCACTGCAGGTGCGTGTAGACGGCAGCCTGACTGAGTGGCTACCTACTGTGATAGGTTCTTGGCATATCTCGGCCGGAGTCTGTGAACCTTCAAGGTCCGACTACGTACCAGTACTGTGGTACATGTTATTTAGAATTCTTTCCTTCTTTGCGACCATTAGTACGGTGTAGCAGAAGGGATGCAGGCATGGTCTTCTTGATCATCATCTCCTCTCATCAGCGCAGATATCTTAAGCGCCTCCAAGCCGGCCATCGGGCCCGTGAATAGGCATGTCATATGGAGATCTTGAAGGGCCTCATGGCGTTTGGATGCGACGGTGGTGGTACAGCAGCCTGGCCAGAATGTCACCCAAAAGCACCTCTGGCAATGGTACCAGCTACCTGGGCTAATCGAGAAGCGGCTCAAGGGCCTGCGCATGCATCACCACAGGCAACATTTCTACACCTGGGACCGGATTGTCCACACGCGAATGTGTCAATTGGTTTCTGAATCTTGTACAAGCTTCTATATTGGTTTCCAATCTGAGCATTGGCAGCATGATTGAGCGATTGCCTCTACCAATCAGACCCCGTGAGAGGGCATTTTCCTTGCCGCGTCAAGGTCCAACAACTGTATCGACTCGGTCTTTCTCCTGAGCTCTCCCCCGGAGACCGGTGAGCCTCCTTCGCGATTTACCCATTTAGCTCAGTCTGTTGTCATGCCACGGCTACGAAAGGTGTCATCTACAAACCGGTGGGCAGTCTGCTTGGAAGTGCAGGCATGGCTTTGCTTTGCTCGACATGGGCTGGGTCAGGCCCCACTGCTTGTGCTTCGACCATATTGTCGAATCGCTGGGTAAGCACGACTTTGCCGAACCCGAAGCGTGTTTAGGATGGCATAGCAGCCATGCGGTGCGACCTCCTGCAGCATGCACTACAGAGACCTTCAAAACGCCTCTGCTGGCCATTTGATGGGGAGACCGATATGAACATCCTCCTCGTACTTTGGCCGCCGGGGTGATGGCAGGCATGCCCATTGTGACGGTACTCGCGTATGAGTGTATCTCAGCAGCCTCGTTTGAGGCGGATTGGGAAGTGCTGCTACGATCTGGACGATCAAGGAGGCCGGGGTAGGGGTTGGGGCTTGCGCGCATAGATGACCACCCTATCGAGGTATTAGTGCACGCACGATCCGCGCTCTATAACACGAGGAAACTCACCCAGGCCTATAATAACAAGTCCGACGCAAGGTGAACTCCCGCTTGGTCCTCTCGAGCAACGCCTCGACAGCCTCCTTGGACCATTGCAAACACCGCATGAAGATAGCGAGACTCATACTCTCCAGACCCTCGAGCAAGGCAACAAGTTGCACTGCGCCCGATTGTTTCATGGCTGGATCTGACGGCCACTGTCCGATCGGTTGCTTGTACGGCATGACCGTGACATCTTCAAATCCAACCTCGCGCAATAAGTTTGCTATCTCGTCAAAGTTGATGTCCAGTTGTCGTCCCATAACCTGGATGCCTTGTCTCATCAGTGCGCACCACTCCTTGATGCTACTGTCTTCCGGGATGGTGTAGTGGTCACTGCAGACGTTGATGTTGAGTTCGTGGACCTCAAAGTAGCCGCCTGGAGTGCAATGCCTAGAACCAAGGAGAGAGTCAACCTCTATCGACGGCCTTGCGATACTCTAACCACCAGACAGCTGCAGCCGCTCAGGGGAAGAGAACTGTCAGCGGGATGACAAAGACGTCTGCTCACCTATATGCCTGCTCGACGTACTTCCTGGCATTGGCAATACTGCCTGCCAACATATCCCTTGAGAAGATCAAGTCAAAAGCATTTTCGTGGAACGTCCAATTGTCCTCGACATCATCCACCTCGAACTTGACATTGGGGGGTACCGAGTTCGGTTGGATAGGACTCAGATCCACGCCAAGGATCTCAGCGTCAGGGAAATTGTCGCCCATATCAATGGCCCATATACCCGTGCCAGTCCCGAGGTCGAGGATCCTTCGTGCACCGGACAGCGGCGCCAGGAAATCGCGTCGTTGCAGAGCGAGATAGCTGGCGTGATGCTGCAGGTTCAGGCGCTCCTGTTCCGGTTCATCGTTGGGCATGTAATACGAGCCTTCCTTGTAGGCATGATACCGCCGGCCATTCTCATATCTGTACTCGTATACGGACGACCGAACAGACGCAGTCAGCAGCGAGATATCTTCGTAATACCCCGAGTCTTCCGTTTCATACTAGACGCGCAAAACACTCGTCAGTCAATCGAGTCCCCATGGAATACGGCAGGATGAGAAGCATGGCATGTATTTCCTTACTTCGTCAGCTTCGCCCACGGCAGCCTCCGGCTCATTGTGTGCCATGCTTTCCGACGCAACGTGTTGGAAACTGCGACTTTCTTGGATTGATGATCGAGTCGCGTGGGCATGAGGAAGGGTCGTGTTACCTGCAAAGACTATGGGGTGTCGAGGGCGGGGTGCTGTCAGGATTCAAGAAGGATCCTCGCGCATCCCCCCCCTACTCCGTCACGACCCCCCCAAAAGGCCTCAATAAATGAGGTGAAATGTGTGGATCGCTCAAATGAGATGAAATATGGATCGGCGTCGCCCGATTCGATCAATGGAATCATCGCCTAGCCACGTGGCGGAGATTGCGGATCTCTCGCCAATTCCATCCTGAATGGGGTGTAAGTACGTATAAGGCCCAGGGCCTCGATCACGCTTACATGGTTTAGGTGTTGACCTGACAGAGAAAGTTTCAAGTTCTAGACCTAGAGCGCACGTCCAAAAGGAAGAGACCGCAGCGAATATTTCCTAAGCGAGGGCAGAGAGTGCCAGATCGGGATCACTGGAGTCTAGACGAGACGCAAGGGCCCACGCGTACGGCGTCTGTGCTCCGGAAAAAGGCCTTCTTCTAAGAATCCAGAACTTAGACTCCTGGACCTTCCTTCAAGACGGAATGAGAGATACGTATCTCTTCGGGCCCGGAAAGGCGAAAAAGATCGGTTTGATGGAGATCGACCCATCCCAGGTCCTGGGGAAGCGCACATCTATCAATGGGCTGTCGATAGCCGGTGCGGCAACCAGAAAGAGTCAAGGACGGACCACCCGGTGAAGGGCTGCTACCTTGACACTGAGCCCCGAAAGGAGATCATTGTTGGCAAATAGAAGGTGTCCTGAAGAGTAGCCTTGAGGGTACAATGATGGATGTGATGGCCCCTGACTTTGTAAGTCCCCTTCTATCGCAAGGTACGATAAAGAGCACTTCAGCTGGAGGAATTCTCTGCGGTAGGTACCCTGCAAAGAGACTTCTAACTTGAGCTTGCCCTGTGCGTATCTAGTCGCTTGCCATGCCCTTTTCGGGACCACGAGCCGTTGTTATGGTCCCTCTTACTACCGGCGGTTTCGAAGTCGTGGAAGACGACGTCACAGAGTTCCCGCAAAGCCAGAGAGTGTGTTTGGTGTAGTCTCTCTTGGATCTTCGCGGTCCTCGCAGTCCCGCCAACATCAGGCAGTGCGATATCGTCCGACAGTTGCTCCCTTCTGGCTGACAGGCGCGCGAGGCTCTCAGCTACTGGGCGTTCCAGTCGAGCTTCCCGTCACCCTTGCGGCACCCCCCAAGAATGGGAGGGGCTTCTGTACCACCTGTCCATGATACGGTTCATATGCACAGCCCATTAGGGATCGTGGGAAGGCTGTCACCCAGCAGGCCGTCCTTTGGTTGCATCCGTGGTAGACACGCCGGTGAAAGGTCGCAAAGCCCCCTTGACGCAACCCCTTGAAACCAACCAACTCGATCAATCAAATGTTGTTGTGTGGTCTTTGTTGTACTTGCGAGGGGGCCGGCATACCACTACACCGCTTGTTGAACCAGTTTGTCTCAGCTGTGCCTGCAGGCTTAGTGGCTTGCATACCTGCGAACATCTATTGACATATAACCACTTCCCCAGGGTTCTGCCAGCCTTTGCCTCAACCTCCGGACAGCGACTTGGAAAGAGTCACTATTAGGCCACACGGCGACTCGTTTCCCAGGCCGCTCATGATGGGACAGACTATAACCCTTCCTTCACTCATACTGCGCAGTTTCAACGATTATTGGAATCGGCCTGTCACTCTCGAGAATCTGGAAGTATTGGGTCAAGGCTCCAGTGGAATCGTACAGGGTCTGGATAAAAACCGCGCCGTCAAATCGTTCCCTAGATCGCCCAATCCGGAAGATAAGAGTCCTTGCGAGAGTGGGCAGTCGAGTGTCTATCTATCAGCGCTTGGGTCGCCATCCTCGAATCTGTCGTCTCATTTGGAGCGAGGAACGTCTCGATCAGAACCTCACACAGTATCTTCGCACGCTGCAGGAAGGCGTTCTGCTCGTCGACCGTGGTCTGGCTTGGAAGTGGTCGATCCAGGTCACGGAACGCGTGGTATTTATTCACTCGAAAGGTATCCTGCATGCCGATCTTGGTTGTCACAGCGTTTTGCTTGACCCCCAGAACAACATCAAGCTCTGCGATTTTTCGGGCGCTTCGATCGATGGCAAGGAATCCACGGCATCTTATAAAACACGGCATCAAATGGTTACAGAGGCGGAGCATCATGGAGGGAACACCCAGACAGAAGTCTTCGCCCCCTGGGTGTACTCTCCACGAAATCTGGACGACGAGACTGCCCTACGAAGACTTGGATGAGGACGAGGTCGTACAACGCTATCTCCAGCGCTGTTTTCCCAATGTCGGGAGCCTGGCGTGCGGAAGTCATTCCCAAATGTTGGAATGGAGACTTCCCTACTGCACAGGCAGTGTGGGAGAAACTCAGGAAAGCCTATGAAACTTGGCGGCTGTCCAACAATTGCGACTAAAACGGTCATGGCTTGACACCATATCCTTGCGGAGAACAATCGACCATGTTCATCGTTTTATATACGTTCCGTTGTGGCGATAATGCTATCAAGACGCGTGAGCTCCAATATTTTCCAGTGTCAGAAGGGTGCGCACATTCACAATCTCTGGTCGGGTGCGTTTATACACGGGCCAATCTCCGTTGCTTCCCCTGAAGGCCGCCTGCCCGACTCCTCTGACCAAGAGGTCATGAGCACGAATAGACCGCCCTCATTGGGGGGAATCTTGCAATCACATGGGTTCGTAAGGTTGAATCCCGCTCATGCAGTGCTTCGCTGGCAAACGGTGCACATGGTCTGCCCTGGCCATACCACATATTCTCTCCACACGACTGTGAGCACTAGGACATCGGATTGAAAGAAGGTTAGGGTTGGGCGCTTTGCGACCTTGAACATGGTACGCTAGATGATAGCTGGGCCGCACTGACCCCCTGCAGGTCTGGATACCCCTGGTCTGTCTAGTTCCACGAAAGGTCAGCGGAGGATGGAGAGCGTACGGAGGATAAGCTGCTGCCTCACCTGTTGCACGATGACGATCTGCCACATTGTCAGAGGTCGATGAGCACTGCTTCTTCTCCTTCCCCCCTCACTGTGCAGCTGCGTGACGGGCTGCTCGGGCGTAGCTGGCATACCACTGAAGCTAGGTACTCCATCTTTCCCTCTTCCTCTCAGACATGCTGACTAGCAATGTGCAAACCTGCCGATGCATAACTGCTGTGTCCTCCTTTCGCCGAACGGACAGACAGGAGTCAGGAGAACGTAACCGGCCATTGTCCACTTCATTGTCTGACTCAGGCGTAGAACCAAGTAGCACGCCAGTGGGCTTGGACACCAGCGTGCGGACCGAAATAAGCAACAATGCTTCATACAGTGGGAGCATGAGTTTCAAGTCGCCTTGAGAGACATTATTCAGCGCCGCTGCTGAATCAGGTTTGGGTAGTCGAAAATCCTTGCTCAACCCCCATGGTAATCGGCGCTTTCTGTCGCCTTCAGGGGCACGAGGACATTCTGTGGTTGATATCACGTGACGCGCAAGGCTGCGCTAGGCGCCGAGTCCATATCCGCGTATTTCCAACCACCCCCAGGCGACTAACATAGTCGAAAAGGAGAAGAAGATTGTTATGAAGGCTCTTGCGGTCAATCCTGCGTCGGATGAAAGAGATTGTGGCAGCATGAACGATAGACTTAGCGAACTGGTATACAAGAAATTCAAGACATGACAAAACAATTACCGGTGCGAGAGCGGAAAGCTCTGTAGTGGTACCATTGCCTTTGCTGTAATCATACAGGCAGATCGGCTACAAGATCCGATCGACCATTTTTCAAGGTCCCTTGGCTGTTGTCGGATGCTGCTCATTCGCGCCAAACGAGCAACAGGCGAGAAAAAGCAAAGAGCCGGAAAAGAAGAGGCTGGCGAGCCGTCATGAATCCGGTTGCATTGCGTCTTTGGAGAGGAGGATTACATCAGCGGCTGTAGTGCGGGAGGCAGGACTGGAAAGGGCAACAAGACCGGGCGGCATACGGGTGACGGAGGTACCTTGGAACCCCGCTGATAGGCGGGCACAGCGAGTTTCGAGCCCATCAACGTAGGTGGAAAGCGCCCGGAGAGACTCGGTAGGTGCCTAGTAAGCGACTACCATGTGCGTGTTTCGACGCCTGGGCCAGATGTCGGCCTCTGTATCGGCGCCAAAGTCCCAGCCTCCCGCCGTCGTAGTGGTCGGCTTGGTATCATCCCCTCACTAACACACGCACCAGCACCACCACCATCATTTACCACCCGAACTACCTGAACTTACCTACCCGCATCTTCTACGACTATCTCTTGCGCATATCTTCCCGTCCCGTCTCCCTCTTCTTGCCCTTCTTTCCCAGCGCCCTTCGAAGCGTGTCTGTCTCTATCTTTGTCGTCTTCTCATATAGTCTTCTTTGTGGTGGTTGGTCCTCGACGCTCCCGGCTACTGAGCGCGCCGCAGCTTCGACGAAACACAACTGCCGCCGGCCACATTTGCCTGCTTCTGCGCCATTCGTTTACCTTCCAATCCGTCTCTGGGCGATTTGAAATTTGTTCTTGGAGGCTTCTCTGCCCAGGAGCATACAGTGGCACTGATTCATGTATATTCCTACCCGTTGCGTGACCAACGGTGCAACTATGGACTCGAGTACACAACTTAATGAGGACGTCGATATGAACCTCTCTTCAGACGACATCCAGACACCCGCAGAGCCGCCAGCCCGTCTCGCTGCGCGCATCTATCGCAAGTCAAGCGCTCGCCGGAAATCCTCTGCCAGCTCCTCTCGCCGCAGTTCCCTGTCCTCCCTCCACTCCCACTCTTCCACCTTGTCGAGCCATGGAGGGCCCCATAGTACCCATATCGCTCAGCACCTGCGACGGGCCTCCATTATCGAAAGCCGAAAGGCTCGACTGGCAGACAGAGCCGCGCATGCTGAGCAGGTCAGGCTGCGAGCCGCGGCGGCCAAAGCATCCCAGAAAGTGTCCTATAGTGAAGAAAAGGCATTGGCTGCGCAAGCAGCACGGGAAAAGCTGCTCGCAGAGATTGCGGCTCGTTGTGAAGAAGAGGTCAAACGTGCCAAAAAGATTGCCGAAGAAACCAAAGAAAAGAAGGCCGCTGAACTAGCCAGGCTCAAGGAGGAACTGGCGGAGAAGTTTGCAGAGGCAGCGAGGCGGAAGTCCATGTATCGACAAGGTCTGCGAAGGTCTAGAACAACTTCACTGGCCGCCGTCGAGGAGAAGAGGGTTCCCACGCCCGCGCTGAAACGGCCCAACCGCAACTATGCGGCCAAAATCATACAGCGGGCATGGCGCAGGTACCGCACTCGCAAGGTCCTGCAAGACTTTGCCACACTCCAACTTGATCTCAACCGTGCTAGGACTCTCTCCTTTGAGGAACTGACGCGTCTACTCTCGGAGGAACGTACTCTGGCTGTCGCTGCCAGTGTCCTTCGGCAGCTCGGCGCTGTCGAAGATCCTCGGGAAGATCCAGGAGCGGTCCGCGTATTCCTCAGTGCCTATATCATTCTGGCTCATCCCATACAAGCGTTTAGTCATGGTGGGAATGAGCCTCAGGAACAGGAACTACTGGCCAAAGCCGGAGCTCTAATCCAGGCCTTTGAGTCTCACATCCAAACCGCGGCATCGTCCCCGAGCAATGTCCTGGTCGGAACAAGCAAAGACGCTTTGCTGTTTGCCTTCAACGACTTTACTTCTACATTTCACGCATGGAAGAGTCAGGACCTGGGCGTTCTCATTGACATTATGGTCAATTCATTCGTCAACCTAGACCTGATCCTGCAGGCCACCAAACACGACCAAGAAGGTCACGTTGCACAAGACTATCTGGACGCTGTGCGACAGGAACAGGTCAAATTACTTGCCAGACTGAAGAAACTTGTGGGATCGGAACAAGCACTGTCCAAAATCAGGTCGGCGGTTAGAAAGGCTCGGAAACAACGAGCCGCCGGAACTCCTCAATCTCACGACGAACAGGTGCCGCGAGCATCGACTCCTGCTAACGACAGCTTGACCTCTACACGAGGAGCCCCATTGACCCCTCCTGCCACTCCTCAACCGTATCCTAGGGAGTCAGACGTCAAAGGTGGCTCGTATGCCGAAGGTCTCGGACAAATCATGACCGTCCTTCCATCCAACCGCGAAATCGCCCACGAAATGCTGATCGATGGCAGTTACGAAGTACAACAACGGCCGTGGACCGATTCTCGAAAAGATCTAATGGAGGCGCTCCGTTCAAGCATGCGCGCTAGCATGCAGGATGGAAGCACCGAGGCCATTGCCAGGTGGACGCATGCCATGGCAGTGCTTATCCGTGGAAAGCTGATGAACTTGGTCAGCAAAAGGCATCCCCTACACGACAAGATAGATGGCTTCTTGGATCCGGCATTGATCAGTCAACAATGCTGTAACGGCATGTTCTCTTACGATGCCTTTTTTGAGACCATGGCGGGTCTGATTGCTCAGATCTGTTCGCCTGGTCGCGATGAAGTCGTGAGGGCCTTTGCCGCAAAGACCACCGGCGATACGATTGACCGTCTTTTCGAGTTGATCAATATCATCGATCTCTTGACGCTGGATCACATCAATTTCCAGTTCAGATTGGCCGCCCAGTCTGTGCTTGAACATGGTCACGAGCACGAGATTGCTTCTTTTGAGCGCGATCTTCAAGACGGCGTTCATGCCCTGGAGCGCACCAAGCAATGGTGGGCCGACGCGCGATCAAGTGCCGTGTCGTCTAACCCAAGTGGCAGTACCATCTATGCCAGGGGCTTGACAGATCTCATCCTTCGAAACACACATCTCGGGGCCCGCGATGTCCCTGAGACCCTGCAGCTCGATTACATCCGCCTGCTCAAGTTGAGGGCTCGCGTCTTCCATATGGTAGCCACGGCCTCAGTTTTGCTCACCACCAAGATCAGGTTGAGGCGGAACAGAGAATGCCTGTGGACCAAGGATGCTGAACGGCTAATGTCGCTGGATCTATTGACAAGCGACGCTCACCGGATTATCTCGCTGCTCGAATCATCGCACATGATGCCAGACTCTACGAAAGAAGGCCTGTCGAATTTTGTAGGGCGGGTCCTCCCCCCTGCCGTTGCCGCTGCTCGGAATGCAGATACCGCCGAGCAGGGCCGACACGAGGTCATGCACAACCAGTCTGTCTACGACCGCGCGTCGGCAGAGGCGGACAAGATGGACACGGGTGACATCTTCAGCGAGCAGATTGCGAGCTTCATGTTGAAGTCGTTGCGTGAGCATGTCTTCGCGAGGTTGTCGGCCAGTGGCACTGCCGAAAGGGTGCGGACCACCACGAGTGCCGCGGAAGTGTTGGCTCGAGTGGGCATGCCCGAGTTTGTCGAAGAGGTCAATCGCATCGTGGACGAGTTGGAACGTATCCGCGCCGTTGACCTGAAATCCCATGGGAAATGGTATGATCAGATTGCCGCAGAGACGACTTGATTCATGGATGGATACCTAGGTGTCCAGATGTCAACGGCACGGCACGCACAGGGTGGGCTCTACTCTACTTTTCGGGGGTATATTATCGCTCAATGCTGGCGTTGTGTTGAGGGGCTGCTTGCTTGCTTGCTTGCTTTCACGATCGATCATATAATGATGCCTTTGATGACTCCCTTGACGGTGCTGGTACATACATATATACAACTACAGTTTCCTCATCGAAGAAGATGGGAATTGATGACATTATCGACGAATTGATTTGCACATTGCTCCTGTCCTTTACCTATGTCCGTGATTCTTTTGCACAATTGTTTGCTTCACGTTATCCATGTCCGTGATTCTTTGCACACTTGTTTCCTTGGACATTATCTATTTGTCCGTGATTTTACGCCGATTCACCTCGTGTATGTTTGTATGCCGTGGTCTGGTTGTCATTGTCCGGCCATTGCGAGAGTAATCTCTTGCCGTGGTTGTTTGGACTGACTACTATCGCTATATACCACCACCAGTACTACTACTACGTACAGTATGCACAACTACCACAACAGGGCTGCTAAATTGTCCTTCTCTCATACAATCGATACAGACGCAAAGGGATGACGGCAAAAAGAAACCCCCCCTAAACTCTACCGGGAATGATCTTGTTCACTAATATTTATCTTGCCACGGGCTTGTATCCTGATCATACGAAATAGACTTAATACGCTCGCTCTAGTGAGTCCTCACCGTTCGGTAGTAGCCTGGGGCAGCGGTTAAGAGATATTGACAACGACAACGACAACGACAACGACAACGATAACGATAACGATAACGACAACGATAACGACAACGACAACGACAACGACAACGACAATGTCGCTATTATCCTAGCCTTGCCTATGTTCTGTTCACACTGCGTATATCTTTGATCTGGGGAAACAGCAACAGCAAGAACAACAGCAACAGCAACAGTCTGCCGAATGGATGGGTGTTCGCAGAGATGGACAGGCGAACCCCGAACCTGAAAGTCCTGGGTTGGGCTGAGAGTCTTTTGCGCCTGGCTTTATTAAGTACCGTAGCTAGATGAGGACTAAACACCACCCTCGAGATGGATGCTTTACTCGACTGGAAGGAGATGGCAGAACATGATGCATGAAACATGAAACAGGCACTTACAGGGATGGGAAGTCGGCGTCAGTGTCGGTGTCGGTGTCGGTGTCGGACTACCCCTGATGCATTTCATTGCGAGGTCGAAGTCGAGGTCGTTCGATGGATCACAAATCACTGCCCTTGCCAACTCTGCGTACACCTTCCTTGTCGTCGTCCTATGTATGGATCTTGGGGAGCACTCCGGACAAAGTGCTAGGATGATATCACAATAGGTCTATGGTCGCTACCTAGGGCCCGACCCAAAATGACTTCAATTCCGGTACTTTGTGCCTGGAATCTTAGACCTGTAGTTGGTATACTCGTTATATAGGCAACGCACCACGTTCATAACAACAAGAAGACAACTTTGGACACGGGCTAAGAGCCTTGAACAGCTGGTCGGAGGCGCGTCGAGACGGTTTCTAGTTGCTTCGCAATGTGGTCGAGAAAGCCAGCAGTGCCCCACCTCATGACATGGTCCAAAGCGGTAAGAAATTCCAAGACGCCCTCCCGCAAGGCACCATGGCAGGACTTGATGATGCTCATCTTGTACATGCGAATTCCGTCCTCCACAACCGTGTAATGTGCCCACAGCTCGTGGAGGGGCCCCTCGGTGCAGATGGAGAACACCACAGGCGGTGTAGAAGTAGGAGACAGAGGAGCAGGCGAATCAAGGTCTTTTGAGGCAGACGCCAAAGTCGCAATGTCGGCGAGATCGTGCAAGATCTTCAAAGCCCCGGCTCCGGCGACGGCAGCTTGATTCTGTGCCTCGAACACAGGCTTTCCAGTGACGTATGACTTACCCTCGACCATCAAAAAGGGGAAGCGGATCTTATATGCTCGTTGGGTGGGCTCCGAACACAGAAGTGGCTCGGGGACGTTGGGATGCCGAACCTTCATCTG
The DNA here is from genome assembly GCA_024611085.1 of Exophiala sp. LBMH1013. Lineage (NCBI taxonomy): Eukaryota > Fungi > Ascomycota > Eurotiomycetes > Chaetothyriales > Herpotrichiellaceae > Exophiala > Exophiala sp. LBMH1013. The sequence continues at coordinate 427,272 of JAMFLB010000006.1, read as the reverse complement.
CTGCTGGAGCTTGTCCAGTATGTAATTGGCTCTGGTGTTGCTGAGCCCTTGCGCCTTGAGTTTCTGAACGACGAATCCCTCGTCGAGCCCGACGGTGATATCTGGACGCGGAGTTTTCACGAGGAAGTCCTTACTGGTGTCACCCTGGGATGGAGCCGGGGGCGGAGGCATCTTCTGTGCTTCAGGTACCTTTTCAGAGATTAGCTGAGATGTCTTCCAATCGTGCGTATGGCAACCAACCACCTCATTTATGTCGCTTTGGTTAGGAGCATCCGAAGTACTAGGGGATATGTAAGACATGCCCGCTTGCCGCTTCTTCGGTCGGACTGTGGAAGGTTCTATCACCTGTTCCTGTTGGGCCTCGTCGACGAAATCAAGGACCAAAGTGACAGGGCAACGGGGTTTCAAGCACGGCCTCCAGTCTGGAAGACATCATGAGCCGATGACCTTGTGCATTTTCGGGGGAAGGGAATTACCTGCTTTCCGCGCAAAAATCAAGCTGTCGCTGTAGCCCAAGGCGGAAAGGGCCACATAGAGAAGTTCCACGCAGTCGTCCTCCCCTGCCGCTCTGTCGAGGACTCTGATAAAGCCCTCGTGGAAGTCATGCGCAATTCGAGACAGCTCGGTCTCTCTCTCAAAAGAGGAGGGAACTCCGAGTATAAGGTCAAGCTGATTCTGTACTTCCGCCGGGATGGGATGAGCTTGTATGTAGACCATCGCAGCCTTGAGTACAACGAAGCGGTACTGAGCTAGGCTGCCAGACGATGTACGAGAGCGGCTCGACTCGGTCTCCTGAGCGTAATCCGTCGCCGTGATGGTTGAATGCGAGGAAGACGACCGTTTGCTACCCCTTCCCCTGGAACGTGAGGTGTAGTCAGAAGCCATGAAGCCAGATCGTTTAGTATGTTTGCGGAGGTTCTCTCTGCTCAAAGGCTGCGGACACTCCTCTGGATTGGGTTTCTTTCGCTTCTTTGGAGAATCCCGGTTGCTATTTTGAGGCCGCTTCTGTCCTCTGAGATCAGAGTGAGCGTCGCCAGATGCGGGTGACTCTGGAGGGATTGTCACAGCTTCGCGTAACTCGGAAGCGTGGCTTGTTTCCACCGGAGGTTCTGCCTTGGAATCGTCTAATCAAGATCAAGATAATTCCTCGGATTAGTCAAGGACGTTGTATACGTACATACATGCGAATGTGGTAAAGAAGAGCGTACCTGTTGACCCAAGTTGGGTGTCTCTTGGAGGGCACGAGGAGTTGTGCTCCGCAGCCATTGCTTCGAGGGACCGTCACCTATATATCTCAAAGTGAGGCGCCGAGGTGTTGGCGCCGGTATGCATGGCCAGCGCAGCCCTGGCCGTTGCATTCAGGCAAGACAAAGATTCGGGATGCGGTTCGTCGTTGAGAGAGTGCAGCCTAGACTGCCAGAATTCCACACGAGCTAGGGGCAGGCGACAGTGCAGGCGACAATGCAGGCCATGAGATTCCCTGCCAGTAACAAACGCTCAAGATTGATAGGGCGGACAGTATGAGGCAGTGTTGAGCAGGCCGTGGGCCGTTTTGTTGCTCATTACATAGTAAATACATCAAGGCGTGTCGACCACCAACTTCAAGGAGAAGTTCAGTATCTGCGACACTCCTCGTCAGCTTTGACGCCGCGGGGACAGAGACACGACGTTGCAGGGCTTCGTTAGGTTCACATACGCTCCGCAGTATTTGGTTGCACCAAATGAGGTGTATTATGTAATCTACGGTTGTGACCAATGAACGCCCACCAATTGAAAGTCGCTCAGACTTGGAGCTCGAGCTTTCAACTCCCGAACAACTTGAAGCTCTCCTTACAACTTTGTCGGTACTTCGCACTTACGACACACCGCCAACCGCACCGTCGAGACATCTAGGAGGGCTTGCTTGCCTATCGTCCCTTCGACGAATCGACTTAGATCCCTCCAGTCTTTCCCATTTCGCCACGTACAGTTTTCAGCATGGGCATCGCAGATTTCTTCTCGGACCTGCTGAGCTCCGTCTCAATTGTGCAGGAGGTCCACGCCGAAGCCCCCGCCGAGGAGGAAGAGTCAAACGAAGGCGGAGAGGAGTCGAAGGCGGAAGAGGAAGGCGGTGACGACGCTGGTGAAGAAGAAGAAGGTGGTGAGGACGAAGAAGAGGAGGAGGAGGAAGAGGAAGAGGAAGAGCCTGTAGACCCCAAGCCCAAGCTCGAAGAGGGTATGTACACAGCACGCAATCTTGGAAGCCATGTTGTCCTGCTGCGAATAATCAAGGACTGAGAAGCTGACCGGATTGGCAGACTGCGCCCGCTCCGCCGAGTGCAGCGGTTACAAGCATCACTTTGACGAATGCGTTGAACGAGTCACTGCTGCTCAACAAGACCCTGACCACAAGGGCCCCAAGGAAGACTGTGTCGAAGAATGTATGTCCAAGTTCACAATCGCTTTTACCACTGGATCTGTGCACCAAAGAAAAGCAATCGTCGGAAAGGAGAGCTAACCATAGTCCAGTCTTCCATCTCCAACACTGCGCCACCCAATGTGCTGCTCCTAAGCTGTGGAAGCAGCTGAAATAGAGTTGCGTCTCAAAAGTCGAGGCCTCCGACGATCCGGGACGAGACGTGACGGCGACGGATGTGAACCTTTGGAAGCGAGATACTACGACTTCCACGCATGCCTACCTGCGAACCTGCCAGGAAACTCCAACGACAACCTTTGCTGCCTGGTGTGCATGGGATTGTGGGATTGTGGGATCTTGCTGGGGATTCCATTCTGCCACCAATGGACCTTCGATGCAATACATAGTACCCGACGACCACCCGCCTGTACAGCTATTCCCTAGAATGAAAGAAAGACCTTTTCTCACACAATTCGATCCTGCTCTCTAATGCACGTCTGCCATTTACGATGACCACAGTGGAGGCAACATACTGTGAAAGAAGTGTTGCGTCTCCTTTTTTACAGGACGGCTCATGAACAAGAACCTTGTACACGAGCGTCCAGGCCAAGGTGCTTGTGTGGTGTCTGGTGTCTGGTGTCTGGTGCCTCGGGTGTTCCACGACATCAAGGGGCATGCATGCATTTTCACGCACGAACAGTGTAATGTCCAGTTTGGCCCAAGTCCTGGTCATTGCTTGAGCGACGTGAATTCCGTACAGATCGGTACACTGTAGTTGTCTTGCCTCAAATTTACGTCTTTCGGATCCGTAGATGCCAATGAATGCCGTCAACTGATACAGCCACACCACAGTACATATACACTACAATGACAATATGATACCTTTCCGTCCCAGCTCCCGCTCACCCACTGAGCATCAATAACCTGACTTGGCCCTCAGCCATCTTAACTACCGGACATTGGAACATGGAACATGGAACATGGAACATGGTATTGGTAGGAAGTATTCTGAATAGATAAAACAAATGGATATGTATGTAGCACATGCATCGTGTACTTTGCCGCTGGTTTTAAAAGTACAAAATTAAGGTATTTGTAGGTAGGTACCGTCCGCATCCGCCCGGCCTTTCGTCATCCACCAACTCCCAAGCTTCTGGTACTTGTACAACTATTCTCCAACCGAACTGAAAGGATACCTGCATTGGCTTTCAAGCGTTCATGGAATCATGGTCTCGGCTCCATGCTATGCCATGCCATGCCATGCCCTGCGCATGTGGAGATGAGAGTGGGATTGAAGTTGAAGTTGAGGTCGATGTCAAGGTCTGTGCTCTTCCACTTTTCTTGTCGAAACCGGTCGTGATAAGTGCAGGATGTGCGGTCAAGCAAGCCCTATTCCGGCGACAGGTCTTTCTGATATTCTTGCCTTGTCTTCTTGTCTCACAGACCACGCGAGGGATCATGTTCACCGTGTGCGCGTCCGCGTGTCGTGGGGACCTTGTGCGGGAGGAGGGTTATATGTTGCCAGCGCAGCTCGAAACGCGGCCGCACGTGAAGAAGGTTGGGTAAACGACTAACATGGCGAGCAGGGCAGCCCAGCCAATGCAGCGCGGTGCAAAATGGATACATGCAGCGAACAGGTTTGTTGTTTGCGCCAAAGTGCGAGCGCAGGCGGGAAGGGCGCCTTTGTGCATTCGATCGACTGTCATCTGTCGTTCAACTGCCAACGTCACCGGTGGTGCCCGGTGTTAACCCCAAGACGTCGATCGCTAATGCAATGGCAGGATGTTCCTAGCACGATCTGACACAACGCATCGATGGAGAGAAGTATCAAGGTCGCTGAGGTCAGATTGGCATGAGCTGACCTGAACAGTTGCCATCACATCATGCCCAATGAGTTGCCAGCTTGACTTGATCGAGGATTTTCTTCAGATCCGCGACAGCCTCGGTTTTCCAGAGACAAGCATTGTCCAAAATGTGCAAGTTGTCCTGGTACACTTTTCTCAGAGTCTCGTCGGTGACGGAATTGATCGAGTCCCGGCCGGCCTTGAGCAAAGTACGGCATTCCCGAGCCGTAGTCCAGAAATCGTCGACCTGAGGAGGATAAAATGAGTCGTTGTAAGGAATCTGCATATCTGCGTCTTTGCCAGACTCGGCCTTCTCCAGCCACTCGCGCATATGCTGGGGCCGCTCGACATCGGAATAGAAGTGGGCGAACATGGTTCCTGGAACGACTTCTTCGTGTCTAGAGTTGAAAAACTCCCGGGGAGCCCATAAGATGTAACGTTGGAACTCGGCCGAACAGACGATCAGATCAAGAGCTTTTTGGTCGTAGGCATGTCCCAAGTCTTCCTTGGGTCGCCAGATCGGATATGTCACGGCTTTGAACAGGAGCGTGACCGACTTCGGATGCACGCGCGTAAAGAAGATGCCCGTGTTCATGCCCCATTGGTCGTGGCCGCTGATGATGTGGGTGTCTTGGAAGAAGGGATCGGATTTTTCGGGTAGGAATACCTCCAGGGGGATCTCTCGGTTGATGGACACACTGTCCGCGTCGAACCACATGAGCCATTCCAGCCGCTGGTCTTCGGGTTTGGCCAGCTCTTGGATCAAGAGTGATATCAGGTACTGAGTCTTGCTCCAGTACCCTTCGGCCAATCCTCTCCGCAACACAAACAGTGGGTACTTGTGTCGAGCTGCGTGGCGGGCGTGAGTCTCGATGGCTCGATCATAGAGCGAGCTGTCGTTGCCATAGGACATGCTGACCAGCCCGATGCGAGGTTGCGGCTGCACCCCATGTTTAACGGGGTCGCTGAAACGCAGCGCGTCAGGGAGTCTGTATGTGTACTTGTCCACGTCGACAGAAGAGCGGATTCGATCATATGGTGTGATATACAGGAAGAGGATGAACCCGACGACAACAGCAGCCCATAGTCGATAGCTTGGTCTTCGTGCTCCAGCGGTCGACCATTCTTTGAAGGCCATTTCGATTATGTTGCAGCGACTGCGACTACGACTGCGACTGTCACTCAGGCTCAGGCGCTGACTCGGCAAGTTGAAGCCTTGCTGGCGAATGGATGAACTGGATTGAATTGAATGGTGGAAAGGAATTCCTGTTATATGATATGGCCCAACCCAGGCACTGGTTAATGCGGATTGCGATTGCGATTGCGAAGCTCGGTGCAGGCGGTCAAATCAACCTTGCCTCAAGAGGACGTTGTTGGCGGTGCAGTGGAAGTGCCAGCTGAACATAGCAACCCCGGGGATGATAGCTCTTCCGGCCTTCAACTTCGACACAACCGCAGAGAATTGCAATCAAGGGACTTACCGGCGAGCAGCAGCACTGAACTCATTGATTCTCGACCACCTTGAACACAACTCCCTCCCGTGTCCGTAGCGTGGGGAGATTGTCAACTGCAGTGATTGGACTCCTAGAGTGCAGTGTGCAGATGTGCAGACCAAAAAAAAGTTTTGGCGGCGTTCAATAGTGGATGGAGAGGAAGGAGAGTTGGGGACCAGGATCAGCGGTACCAGGACCGGCGACCGGGGTCGTGGACAAGCATTGTACCTCAGGCACCTGGGTGTTAGGTACCTGCATCAAAGTGGACGTCTGGATACCCAGGTATCTAGTATCTCTCCACTGACTCCGGAGGTGGGAGTTGCAGGGCTGATCGCTGGTGGACCCACCCAATCCACTCCGGCCCGGTCAGCACCAGATAAGGAAACCTACCATACGTTGGGGAGCAGACCTCATATCGACCCCCGGCCACATTGACTTTGACTACGGCAAGCACCTGGCAAGGTACGTATCCTCTCCTTTCTCCTGCCGCCCGCGATGCAATGTATGTCTTAGTTCAGCCCGCCAGTAGGAGTGCCGTCTACCTCAGCTATCTCAGGTAAGTCGAGGATTGTTTGCGTTGTTCTTGGGCGCCACATGTTGTGCCGTCCGTGTTTTACCCATTCATTACTTACTAGGGATCTTCATGTGGCCCAGATTGTCATCGACTCGAATGGGCGTACAACTTGCAAGCCGTCGACCACCAGCGGAGTAACCATCCTATCTCCTACCTTACCTTGTGCACCAACCTGGATGCGTCGGTAACATACTTTTCGCCACGTTCAGGTTCAAGTTCAGCTGCAGCCGCAGATGCAGATGCAGATGCAGCCAAGTCAATAGTCAGGTCCAAAACTGTTGTAATTGGGACCAACAGCCAGCGAGCCAGCCAGCCATTATTCCTCCCTACCAGACCTGACCTGACTTTCTATCTCCGGGTTTACATTGCATTGGCATTGCTGGCCAGCATCCAGCATCCCGCATCCCGCATCCACCTGTTGGGTTCAGCATCGCTTTGCCTGCTTGCTAGACAAAATCCCCTGGGTAAACGTGGTACTGATACTGGCACTGGCACTACTGTGGCGGACACTCGCCGGGTGAGTAAGGGACGTTTCGCGCGTCTTCAGGCATTTCCAGCGGGACTTAGGCATTTCTGTCCCAAAACGCATTCGACGTCGGCAGTTCAGTTCAGTTCACGTGAGTCCAACTGGAAGAGCATTGCGCCGCCCAAACGCTCGCACCTACAGCTCGACGACGACGAGGCTGCTATTGCTGCTGCTGTTGCTTGCTGTGCGCTGCGCCAGAAGGGTTCAATGTTGTCACAGCCATGCTCGCCACTTCAATGAGGAGGTTCATTCCTCTGGTCGCAGTCCTGCTCTTCATCGGCTATTTCGCATATACATACGACGACCAAATATGGTCACTTCCACGCTTTGGCAAGAATCTCAATCTCAGTGGCACCGCCAGTGCTACAAATCCAAACCCCAAACACGGAACAGTCAGCAGTAGCAGTGGCAGTGGCAGTGGCAAATTACAGCCAACATCGGGGTCGAAGAAACCGAAACCGAAACCGTCCAAAGGCGACTCCAAAGCAGAAGACAAGAAACCAGCACCAGCACCACCAAAAGACAAGCCCAACAAGACTCCTCCGAAACAAGAACTATCTGCGCCGCCGTTTTCCGACCCGACCGACCCAAGCAAAGGCGTCTACCGCGAAGTCTTCTCCGTGTCTCGCCCGAAAGGCAAGTATTTCGAAATCGACTTCCCCGGCTACCGAGTCTTCAACCCCAACATACTGCCACACCCGGCCAAGGCAGAGACATGGATCGTCGTAGCCCAGAAGGAGCGCGGCACGGACGACGACGACTGGGAAGCGATCGAGTTGGTCTGCGAAGCGGTGTTCAAGACCGACAAAGACAGCGGCGCCGACATCGACATCCTCGGCTGCGCAACCACCCCTACAGTGCTGCCTGTCAAATTGACCGAAGGCGGCCACTGCTACGGAGAGCTGGAATGGTTTAATGGCGTTGGCGGACCTCATGACGCCCGCGTCTTCTACGGCCCTAAGGTGCCGTATATCATGTACGGCTCCCGGTCGGGGTATACGTGTTTTGGGCAGTGGATCCAGGATTTCCGCGGTCTGATTGCGCAAGACTCGGAGAAGGGGTCGTCGAGCAAGAGCGAGAGGGGGAGTGAGAAACGGGACGATGGAGGTGGAGATGCAAATGCAAATGCAAATGCAAATGGAGATGCCAATGGAGATGGGAATGATAACGGGAATGCGAATGCGAACACAAAGACCACCTCGACCTCCACTTCATCCTCCACCCTCTTCGCCACAGGCACCGAGCTGCACCGACCCGGCCCGTTCGGCGAATTCGAAAAGAACTGGTTCATCTTCTGGGACAAACACGGCCAAATGTACGGTCATTACGACGTGGCTCCGCGGCGGAGTTTCGCCAAACTCGACTACGATGGTTCGGTTATCGGTGATGATCTCGCTTCTTTGGCGACTTCGGATGAGACCTGTATGGCGAAATACATGCCGCGGGTATTCAAGGGGGAAGCGGAGAGCGATGGCCACAACGACAACGACAACGACAACAACAATGACCAAGGCAGTGGCAGTGGTATAGACACTCCCAAAATCACAAAATCCTCCCTCCACCAAGCGACAAACTCGCTCTCCATCACGCTCTGCAACCGCTCCGACCCCAAATGCATCCCCTCCGACGACAACACCTTCATCATGACCATCTTCCAGCAGAAATTCTATTATCCCCACCACAGCATGTATCGGCCTTATGCGATGTTGTTCCGCCCTGCTGCCCCGTTTGCCGTTTATGCTATTTCGCAGAAACCCGTCTGGTTTCATGGGCATAGGCAGAAGAAGACGGGCAAGAATGGCCAGAGAAGTGTGGTGCGGGACGAGCATCAGGCTGGGAAGCGAAATGAGCATCAGGCTGAGGAGCGAAATGCAAAAGCAGAAGCAAAAGGAGATGCAAAAGCAAAGCAACGCCCAGACGAAGCAGAAGCAATGTTGGAACATCAGTCGGAAATGTTCTTCGTCACTAGTATTGCATGGAAGACGAGGGGCCAGACGTATCATGGATACCTTGACGATGTCATGTTTGTGGCTTTTGGCATTGAGGATAATAGGGCGGGAGCGATTGATGCGAGGGCGGGGGATCTTTTGCAGGATCTGGGGATTTGTGGGACTTAGGTTTGAGGTTTTCTCGCCTATAGCCTATATGGTTGGCGTGGTATAGATATCTAGATATATTCGTTGGGTTGTGTTTGATACGGAAACTGTTGTCTTGTGGATGATGAAGCCAAGTAGGTACACAGTATCGTGTCGTCGGCCACTTGATGGAAGGTCTTCGCAGTCCGTGGTAAAAGCGGCGGCAGCAGGTGACCGGGATCCCGGTTTATCCGGCTCCGAACTTGGCGTCGTACCTGTCGATGCGAACTTGTGACTTGATACTTTGGCATCAAACCGCTCACCACGTCAATCAACATTCCATACACTTCTATCCTTCCTCCATGCTTCAATCTATGATATAGTAACAGATGGTCGATACACCACTGCTACTCTGATCAACCCCCATCGATACTCGATTCTAGGTACCAATCACTCAGCACTGTGATCCTCCGACTGGTTGTGCTTGGCTTGTCTTAGAAGATCCGACATCCAAGTAGAGAGGTCGATCTTTTATTCCAGCCCCAGAGAGACAGTTGGCTACGGCCTAGTAGTACACATCATGTCCATCAAGTATGTGCCTATCCTCTACGCCCGCCGTGCCCTGGACATGGGCTGATTATGTCATTTCTAGTTGGGTCATGTTGGATGGCCAACAAAGCTTCATACCACTACCAGCCGAAAAGATACTCCACAAATCATCACCGAGAATATCACTCGCCATCACCACTCCTTCGACTTACCCCGGTCATAATCCTCTGAGCATTCATTGCAGTTCGGGTATCGTCTATCTGACCAATCAAAGAGTGAGCAACAACAGCCGTAACAACTGTTCGTGAGCTGGCCATTCTGACTCAGGAATGCAGATCATATACCTGCCGGATAAACCCACGACAGAACTTCAGTCATTTTCCGCACCACTTCTCAATCTCCACGACACTCACCTCACAGTCCCCTGGTTCGGGCCCAATGCCTGGCAAGCAGCTCTGCAGCCTGTTCCCGGAGGCGGAATCCCTCCGACACACGCGGCAGTCGAGCTCAAATTGACCTTCAAGGAGGGCGGCGCACCCGACTTCCACTCCAAACTTGAGCAGATCAAGGAACGACTACTGCAGGTGGTGTCGAATGCGCGGGAGAGCAATCTGACGGGACGACGGCCCGACGGCTTTCTAGACCATGTTAACCTGGAGAATGTTCACCTTGAGCAACTGCCATCGTATCAGGAATCCGGCCAAGACCGAGTGGCCTCGAGCGAGGTGTTGGAGTCTAGCACGGTTATCGAATCGCCTGGAACAGTAAGCCCTATTCCATCTTCTGCTGGGGGGCGGATGAGATCAGCCTCGCCGTCAGAAGATGTCGAAGCACCACGCGAGCCACCTCCTGGGTATGAGGAAGTGCAACAGCAGAGTATCCAGGCGGAGCTTGATCGGAGACTCTCACAACCGCTGTGATAGATGGGAAAGGCTGGCTGTGGTGATTCTGAAGCAAGGAGTTCGGGCGCGCCGAGGTATATGCATGTCTCACCGTGGCTGATGCTGTTATCATTAGGTGGCTTTATAGCTTTGATATTTTTAATCCAGTGGTTCTGGGCTCAACTTCAGTACACAATTACCAGTAGGTACTGCTGATTCCTCTCCTGCTTGTCTGTGCCAGACTGATGCGCCGAGACAGAAACAGATGCTTATCGCGTCCCCTAAATGTGGACTAGCTGAGAAACCCGACAAATCACACCCCTCGTCTCCGCTCCGGCCCGGACTTGCATATCAGCGATCAGCGATATTTCCACACCTCCCCTGGAAGCAACACAACACCACAGACTAGACATTCTCAACAATAATCTCGCCTACCAGTCTCGGGATATGGCCGCGGCCTCAGGTACACCCCAAGCAATGCTCGGCACCCGAAGCACATACCCAGTCCCCTGCGTCGAATTGGACTTGTGGAATTAAACTTGGATGTCGGACACGACGACTTACATGGCTCAGGGTGACCTCGTTCGACGTCCTTTGCTTCGAGGTTGTTTCTGTCTACCCTGCGAATGCCCTTATCCGGACATCCCTTTGCTGACATTGATCCTTGCACCACACCCACGGCCGCTCAGCCAACGCTCCCTGCCGAATCATTTCTGCATGCATCTGTTGTAACTTTGGCTCGGGCACGGGAACAAGAGCAACAACAGCCAGCCATCTCGCTCTTTTGACCTGTCTCATCATGGAAGAGAAACGATTCCTTACAGATTATGAAAAAGGCACATCATCGCCCGTCTGGCATCGAAGCAGTCCCAAACATGTCATGTCCAAGGCTGTGTCGTCGCTCCTGCCGAATAACGCGTGGAAGCTCAGCAAACGATTCGCCTACTGCTTCACACCACAAATCGTGCGGTCCTACTACTTTGGCGACTCGGGCTCTCCTCCCAAGAGATTTGCCACCAGCTACCTGAGCGGGCTTCGAGGACTGACGGCCATCAAAGTGTTCACTTTCCACTGGACCTTCGCCTTCAGCGACCTGGGGTATAAGCCATACGGCACGACCGAGCGGTACACGTATTTCCTGGAACTCCCTATAATCCGGTACCTACACTCCGGGTTCACGGCGCACGTCTTCTTCGCCGTGGCGGGCTATCTCACGGCTCTGCGTCTGTTCCAACTCCTCGACCGGCACAACCAACAATCCCAGGCCAAAGCACTGGTCAACATCTCTGGCGCGCTGTTCCGCCGGGCATTCCGCCTCTATCTCCCCGTTTTCATCATCACGTTGATCTTCACCCATTACATCCACTTCGGCTTCTACGAGCATAACCGGCCGTACTTGGACGAGCATGAGCACCTATTCCCCGGCGTCTGGCAGGAGCCCAAGCCGGAGATGATGGCCAGCTACTCGGAGCAGCTCCGCTACTGGGCAGGCGAGATGTTCCAGCTGAGCAACATCTTCCTGCCCACGACGGCCTACTACCCTCTCATCGACCAGCACTTGTGGTCCATCCTGGCCGAAATGCGCGGCTCGCTATGTTTGTATTTCGCCCTGATGGCAACCGCCCAGTGCCGGACCTACATCCGCCTGACACTGCTCTGTGCCGTCACGGTGCTTTTCTTTCTCTGGGACCACTGGGAAATCTGGATCTACCTGCTCGGCGCGATCGTGGCGCAAATCAACCTGATCATGGGCGAGCCTGAGGAGAACAAGTCGACTACTACTACAACAACAACATCTCCAGGGCTTCTGGCTCTTTCCCCCAACAAGTCGACAAACCAGTCCCAGTCCAGCAGCAGCAGCAGCAGCAGCTTCCACATAACTCCACCCACAACACCAAGGGCACTAACACGCACCTTCTGGTTCCTAGTAGCCTTCTATCTCCTATCCTATCCAATCTGGGGCTCGGAGCCCTCGGAACGCGCACCAGGCTACGAGACGCTCAACCTGCTCATTCCCCAATGGATGGAGCGCAAGGACAAATTCTACGCCAACATCGGCACGGCGCTGCTGCTGTTCCTGCTGGCCCGGGCGTACGAACCCACGTCCAACTGGCGCAGGCTGCTCAACAGCCATGTCGCCCAGTATATGGGCAAGATCAGCTTCGGGCTGTACCTGACCCACGGGCCCGTCTTGCATGCCGTCGGGTACATGATCCCGCAGTATATCTGGTGGGGGATGGGCGTGGAGGGCGAGCAGACCAGCAATACGGTGTGGGGTCTTGTCTTGGTCGTGGGCTGGGTCGTCAGTCTGGCGCTTTGTCTTTGTGTTGCGGATGTGTGGACCAGAGAAGTCGAGGGGCGGTGCGTCAGGTTTGTGAAGAGGTTGGAGGAGTTTTGCTTTGTTCGGGACGCGAGTTGATGCACGTCACGCACTTACTACAGTGTACTTGATGCACTTGATGCACTTACTCGACTTGATGGTATATATGTGATGGTATGTATGTATGTACCTATGTACGTATGTACGTACGTGGTGAGGCTGGTGCAGGGACAAAATGTGGTCTGTTAACAAAACGGCACGGCATGGTCAGTTAGCAAAACGGCATGGTCAGACATATCTATATCTGTATCTATGATATGGTATGATCTGGTGTGGTGTGGTGATCCTATGGGATGTACTGTGCATCAACTGCTTTGCTTTATCTTGGTCCAGGCTTGCCGCTTGCTGGCAAGGCTATTCTGGTTGGTGACGCCGACGCCGACGCCGACGCCGGACATTGGACACGCATGGCATGCGACGGGGGCTGGGTTCCGGCTGGTATCTCAGATGTATAGAAAGAAGACATAGACTACGGTATCTTTATCCCAATGTAAAACGTGTTAGAGATCATAGTAAGCATTGCATTGAGTACAGAGTAAGTATCTAGAAGAGAGAGAGAGAGTGCTATAAGTAGTACTGACGCGTAATGCGGGGTAGGCGCAGGCGCAGGTCGTCGTTCCTTCCTCAATAAAACGCATAGACTACCGTATCTTCATCCCAACGTTCAATCACATATACGTCAATCAATCAATCATATATGCTTCAATCATTAACCAACCATATAATGTATGCTTCAAAAGCCGACAGGGCATATGTGTCTGACATTCAATGGTCTGTCGGATCCAACCGAACGCTTAACGCTTACGTCCATGATATTTTATGAGGGCCTGTTCGGCACCGCCTCCAGGGCTTCAAGTTGTCGTTATACGCTCTTCAATCTTCAACTGCTGCTTCTCTCTGCATATCAACATAGACGTCTCTTTAGAATGCTGGAGTGTCGCCAGTAGGTACTCTACGCTTCATATCCTTCAAACCATGTCATTTCTGCAGTTGCCCGGCCGATGTCACACGCGTTCCTAACATCGATCCGAATCTCTGGAGCGCGGCCCCGCGGCACTCGCGCCACACTCGACGCGCTCTTCAAGGGCATTTGCCAGTCCCATACAATCATACTCTGGCACATACCTCCGACAACTGAGCACGGATACTACATTGGTGTGAGAACTGTGGCTTGAACAATTCTGAGGTCCTTTGTGCCATGCAAGTCGAGGACGGCGGGAGGGCGAACACGCATAAAATAGAGATATGTGAGACCTGAACGCACTTCGCGAGAGACACATGAGGCATCAGAGAACCGGCGGATAGGACGAGTCAGTCAAGTACAGCCGCTCCGGAAGCCCAGCACTATCCACTGGACACAGGGTACTCTTGTCAGATGTCCTCGATGCGCCTGACGATCCCGACGCTCTTGCATGTCCGGGGATCGCCCATAAACGTCCTCAGAAGCAGCTCGGCGTCCTGCAGGCTATACGCAAGGGCCGAGAGCACTTGGGTCTCGGTTGCACAGAGAAGCACACCAAGGCATTTGTCCCACGTACTGTGGGTGTGCTATTCCTATCTTCGTTTTTTGATCGCTTCCAAGTCGGGCAACAATCGTTCCTAGGCCAATCCGGTAAAAGACATGTTTCGATTTGCATCGCAGCGCTCTTGTTGTATGCTGCGAGTAGGTCGAGCTGGGAGACGTTCAGGCAGCACGATGATCACATCAAGCGAGCCTATTGAAGAAGAAATCCTTCCCCGGTATCGTCCAGAGGACTACCATCCTACGAAGATTGGGCAGACCGTCGGTGATAGGTACAAGATACTGGCCAAACTAGGGTTTGGATCTCAGTCGATCATTTGGCTTGCGCAGGATACCAAGCGGTAAGTGAAACAATATTTGTCTGCATCAGGTGGCGACATTGGACTCACCATCTCTTCAGCCGCTGGTGGCCACTGAAAGACCGCTTCGTTGCCCTCAAGATACTTACCAGGGATGCAGTGGAATCTCCATCCACCTCCTCTGAACTGGAGCTGTCTCGACGGATTGCAAATGCAGATCCACACCACCCAGGCTTGCAGTACGTGAGGCTTGTTCTCGACTCGTTTGACATTTCCAGTCCACAAGGAAACCATCTATGTCTGGTGTACGAGCCTATGCGGGAGACCCTGGGTACGTTTCAAAAACGTGTCTACAATCAACGCTTCCCAGGCAATCTGATGAAGCCACTGCTGAGGTACCTTCTGTTGGGGCTCGACTACCTTCACACCAAGTGTCACGTCATTCATACAGGTCTGCGCCCATCAGCCATGATATGTGGGATTGGAAAGCTTGCTGACAGATAGATATCAGATCTGAAACCTGAAAATATCCTGGTCGGCATTGAAGATGACAGAGTCATACACGAGCTCATCGAGAAAGAGCAGGAGATTCCCACCCCGTTCAAGGACACTGGTTACCGACGAGTCTATGCCCAACGCAATTTTGGCAAGATCATGCGCGCACCGGGCCTGCCCAAGATTGCGGACTTTGGTCTGGCAGTTCTGGTCTCCGACAATACACCATTCAATCATCCCATCCAGCCCGACCTTCTACAAGCCCCGGAAGTCATCCTACGCGCCGGCTGGTCATACAGTGCTGACATTTGGAACCTCGGCGTCATGGTATGTATGGATTCCAATGGCAGCTGCCTGCGGTCAGAATTAACCTCGTGTTCAGATCTGGGATTTGTTAGAAGGCCACACTCTGTTTGACGCCCTAGATCCTGAAAGCGACACCTATTCTCCCTCCATACACCTGAGTGAGATGATTTCACTGCTGGGGCCTCCACCGAAGCTCCTTCTTTCACGCGGCCAAGCCACTCAGCAACTCTTCACATCAGAAGGTATGTTCGGTATTTTTGATATTCAGCGTTGCAATGTTGACCGAAGAAAAGGAGGGCTTATTCACGGTCAAGCCGACAGGTCTCGTCCTGCAACCCTTGAAGACACGATCAGCAATCTGAGTGGCGAAGACAAGCGTCTCTTCCTCCGCTTTGTTTCCAGAATGCTGCAGTGGCTCCCCGAAGATCGTGCGACAGCTGAAGAACTTCTCCAAGATCCCTGGCTTTGCCCTAGTTGAATTCATGGTCTGTCTCAACACCAGACTGGCCCAGAGCTAGAACGCTGCGCGAAGTCAAGAGATCTCAGAGCGCATCTTGCAATCTGACTTGCGGGCCTTGAATGCACGACGGTAACAGGTCTACTCTTTAATTCACGCGAACATCTAGACGAGGGAGATGCCTCTGTCAATGTGCGGATTCGAGGGTGGCGAACCGATTCATTTCACTCGGAATAGCCCGTCTGAGAAAGGAATGCGTTGCGCATTCCAGTCCTACACCGCAATGGTTGGCTGGATCGCACGTTCCCCTCGAATACGTGCCGAGACCCGGCATTGTTTGCAGAATGTCGTCGTGACTACCGCAGGCATGTAAGTTCTTTTGTTTGATTCCATAAGCGGAAACAAAGCTGTTCACTCGGGATAGTATCTCTCCTGCCTGCGATCGCACGGTTACGAGTGTGTTCAGTTATACTTTTTTGATTGACTGCAGTGGTTGAAAGAATCGTATGATGCCGTTGTGCAAGAATTCAAACCGGCAATTCACAGTCTGAACCGTTCGTCATGATATTGGTCGTGCTTCTTGTCCAGCTGTTCTGTCTGCGGCTTGTCGGGGCAATCAGTGTCCAAGATATCCCGGAGTGTGCGGTAAGGACGTCCACCTGCCTGAGGAACGTCTGGCTAACATGGAACAGCAAGGATGCCTTTCCAATTCGACCTCGGCCCAGACACAATGTTCGGTGATTGATATTGCTTGCCTTTGCACGAATTCGGCCTATGTCAGCACCCTGTCATGTTGTTTGGACCAGAAATGTTCGGACGCGGAGCAAGCGAGTACGTCGGGACAAGACACCGCATAGAGAACCTAGCGCTGACCGTGATATAGCTGCCATCCAGTTCAACAAGCAAGAGTGTGCTGCAGTGAATGAAACGGCTCCTGATTTCGTCGGATGTTCTCCCGCTGGGTTGTCGTCGGCTCTCGCAAGTGCCAGTGCCCAAGGGGTTACAGCAGTGACTAGCAGCCCATCAACCACCTCCTTTACAACAACCACAACCAGCACCACTTCCTCATCAGTGGATTCTCTCGACGTAACACTCACAGGTGCTGTGGTCCCAGAAACCGCGGTATCAACAAGCGGGACACCATCAAAAGCAACCTTTGCAGGAAGGCCATTGATGACAGGAAGCTGCACAGTCCCATACTTTGCTGTTGTAACAGATAGCAATGCAATGGTGACTGAATTCCCGGCCATCGGCTGTTCTGGCGAAAGAACCGACTGCTGTCCATTCGACCAAGGAGTGAATGCGGACCTGACCAGATGTCCTCAGGACTATTTCACCACCGCAAGCGGTTGTTGTCCGCTGTAAGTGACGTCTTGTCTTGTCTGCGAAAAGCCATGCTAACATGCCCAGGGGCTACCAGGTATACTACACGGCGATTGGGGGACGGACGCCATGCTATTCCTCTCCAGCAACAAGATTCATCCCGGCATCAACACCAACAGTGGCAGGCTTGACCTTGATCACAGACCATGTCTTCTCGCAGATGTACATTCTTACTGCACCCTCCTCATCGCACGATAATCTACCTCTTGGTGCCAAAATTGGAATCAGTGTGAACGCAGTTCTCTTCTTGGGGGTCATCATCGCGGTATGGATATACGTTCGGAGGCGGAAGGCAAAAGCAGCAGCTGAAAGGGCGCGGTCGACCACATTCCCTCCGGAAGAGCCCGCGTTGCAAATGTCACAGGCGCCACATACCCATGAGCTGGACAGTCCGGAAGGGCAGACAAAGTCACCTGGACCTGGGGATCCCAACTGGCCTATTTTTCCCGTGTCCTCGCCACCTGCGTATGATGAAGAGAGCAAGATCAAACACACGACCAAAAGGTCATACGCTCCTCAAGAGTTGCCCGGAAGCACGTACATCCACGAACATCACCCAGCATACTCGGCTGCTGACACACCTTCGGAGCCCACGCCGCCGTCACCGCCGAAAACTCCCATTCAAAAAGCCGAGAAGAAGTCGCCTGTCATGTCTGCTATCACGCCGAGATCCGGGAACCAGAGTCCTTTATTCGTGTCGCCATTGGGATCACCACGACTGCCTCAATCTCCACCATGAAGCTTCTGTACATTGTCAGCGATTTGTTGTGGCTTAGCATCGTAGACGGCGAAACGGACTAATCTGGTCTCATTGTGGCTTCTCCATGTACCTAGAATTGAAGGTACTGCAATGTAATATAGCTGCTTCAATATTCGGTTCTGCCCTTTGAAGTTGACGTCCTCCTTAAGACCTGCTAGAAATCACCAGATCATGTGACTACCCCACGTGATATCACACGTGACCACTCTGGTGGCGACAGCGAATGGCGAAAGCCGGAGCCTTAAAGAACATGAGGGACCGAACCTCTCTTCCTCACGCCGATACACCTGTCGCCCGCCCTTTCTACTGTCATCGCCGCCACTGCAGTGTCAACGACCTGTGGCGTGGCAAGTCGAGACAGTCCAAGGCATCTATTTCCCGTTCTTCTCTGTTTCATTCATCTCAAAACCACTTCCACTGGTAGAATCACTTATTCTTTGCGGCTGCTGCCGCCTTATATCATTGTCAAGATGGCCTTACAGGCGCCGCTCGCCCAGCTTCCTGTACGTATTCTCATTCCCTCAGCAAGCCGACTGTCGCTAATCCATGTTCTCTTCCAGGGCCTGTCCGTACTCGGCGGAGATGTCTGGACTACCCTCCCCTCCATTCTCGCATCACCTCTGAAGACATTACGCCGCAGCCGTGTTGCGCGGCTTCAAGCCAAAGGGGATGCTAGGGCTGCCCAGCAATTGCAATCATCCTTCGAGAGGAGTTCAAACAAAGCAAATGTATGGCAGCATTCCTTGCTCGGTGGGAGGAAAGACCTAACATTATCGCAGGCATCATCCGATGTCAGAATACCGGAGTTCCTCACAGCCGTACCGATCGAGAGCCTACGTTCCGCACCCCTCCATCTCCGTCCGCGCCAGCAACTCCCTTGGTTGTCTGGCAGCCTTCGAATTGCTTGCCAGTCGTCACAATCCTCCATGCTGCCCGTCCACCGGTCTTTCTCAACCACTGCACCGGGCATGGCCACAACGAGGGTGATGTCAAGAGCGGACTCGGTCAAGCAATCGCGGTTTCAACCCTCCATGAGCCGTCTTCTCTTCGGTGCGCCACGGCGGGGAGATATTTCGTTTGTGAACCAACGCCGGACCCTTGGAAATACGTTCCAGCCTGCGAACCAGAACATGTTAGCCCACGCGGAACGGACAGCGAACAATAACCCTTCAAGCGCAACCGCACAGAACGCTTTTTATTCGGCTCTGCTGCGGGCGAATCTGCCCAAGATTGTAATCGAGAGATATCAATCCGGTCGATACGCCAGCAATGCGGCGACAGATGCCACCTACCTCAAGGCTCTTCAAATGGTCGGCTCCGTGCCTGCGCCGGGTACTTCGAACGGCAACATGTCGGTCCCTCAAGGTGGCGGCTTGCCTCCGGAAACCTTGCAGGCTGTCGGCCAGGCGGTTGCCGGACAAAGCTACGGCGGCTCACTGGTGATGCCCAGCAATAAATCCGGAACCGGTGCAAGGGAAGCCCCGTTGTATGTGGTGGTCGAAGAGTCGTGGGGTTCTACAATCCTTAAGTGGGTTAAGACATTCCTGTGGGTTGGTCTTGCTGGCTATTTCCTCCTGGTCATCCTCACCATGGTTGTCGAAATGTCGGGCAGTCTCCGCACAAGAGTTGGACAGAACAATGAAGTCCAACCCCAGCACCAGACTGTCCGATTCAGCGATGTCCACGGCTGCGACGAAGCCAAGGAGGAATTGCAGGAACTGGTCGAATTTTTGAAGAACCCCGACAAGTTCAACAAGCTCGGTGGCAAGCTGCCAAAGGGTGTCTTGCTCGTTGGGCCTCCGGGTACCGGTAAGACAATGCTTGCTCGCGCCGTCGCTGGTGAAGCCGGTGTTCCTGTCTTCTACATGTCTGGCTCGGAGTTCGACGAGCTTTATGTCGGTGTGGGTGCAAAGCGCGTTCGGGACCTTTTCTCTCAAGCACGGAACAAGGCACCCGCCATCATCTTTATCGACGAATTGGATGCTGTCGGCGGAAAACGAAATGCCCGTGACCCTGCCTATGCCAAACAGACACTCAACCAGTTGCTTACGGAGTTGGATGGATTCAGTCCTAGCACTGGTGTAATCCTGATTGCTGCAACCAACTATCCAGAATCACTGGACAAAGCACTTACACGACCGGGCCGATTCGATCGCCACATTAACGTTCCTTTG
The DNA here is from genome assembly GCA_024611085.1 of Exophiala sp. LBMH1013. NCBI lineage: Eukaryota > Fungi > Ascomycota > Eurotiomycetes > Chaetothyriales > Herpotrichiellaceae > Exophiala > Exophiala sp. LBMH1013. Next base: position 407,159 of record JAMFLB010000006.1, on the reverse strand, counting down.
CCTGACGTTCGAGGTCGTATCGAGATCTTGAAGCATCATATGAGAAATATGCCGGTCGCCGCCGATGTGGATGCGACCGTCCTTGCTCGAGCAACCAGTGGCATGTCTGGCGCAGATCTTGAAAACCTTTGCAACCAAGCTGCTGTCCACGCGTCCCGCATGAAGTACAAAAAAATCAACGCCCAAGACTTCGAATGGGCCAAGGATAAGATCATGATGGGGGCCGAGGTCAAGTCTAGAATGATTCGTGAGAAGGACAAGATTCAAACAGCTTATCACGAAGCGGGTCATGCCTTGGTCAACCTGTTTACGCCATCGAGCAGTCAATTGTACAAGATGACAATCATCCCGCGTGGTCGTGCTCTCGGTGTCACCCATTTCTTGCCGGAAATGGACGCGGTCAGCATGGGATATGACCAGTTCCTTGCTCAAATCGATGTGGCAATGGGTGGGCGCGCCGCCGAAGAACTGATCTTCGGCCCGAACAAGGTGACCAGCGGTATCGCCCATGATGTCCAGAGCGCTACGCGGACGGCATATCATCTGGTCACTCAATGCGGCTATTCGAGCAAGCTTGGAAATGTGGATCTGGCATCAGACTACAACAATCTCTCGAGTGAAACCAAGATGGAAATCGAGCGCGAGGTCCGAGATATCGTCGAGGCCGGCCGACAACGAGCCGACCGCATCGTCAAAGAAAAGCGCAAGGAGCTTGAGGCTTTGAAGGATGCGCTCCTTGAGTTTGAAACGCTCGACCGAGAAGACATCAACAAAATCCTGCGCGGAGAGAAGTTGAAACGTCTCGAAGTGCAAGTCCGCGAGAGCGATGATGATAAAGGAAACCCCACTCGAGAAAACAACCCCCCCGCCGAAGAAGGATAAAGACATCGGGCCCAAGGGGGTGGTTGGCATCAAGATCCCCGAGGTCTTACTCCCACCTGGAGCTCCTGGCCGCAGGGGAGAGAACGAAAACGCTCGAGCAAGTGAACGGTGATACGTAGTATCCGCGGACTGCTAGAGCTTCCCTTTTTGCCTCTGGTGCACTATTAGCGGGAGAACTTGCTTGTGGGGGATAGCCTGTGGTCCTCCTGGCTGTGTCTTGCTTGTCTTTGATCACGAAGGCTTTATAGTTCTGTTCCTATGTTTGAATATAGCAGGAATTTGGCACAAAGGGACCTGTTTCTTCCGTCAGTACCCTCCTTGGAAAGTACATTAGATTGCCTGATTTGCGCGAGGTCCGAGGGGCATCGCACAAGCCTGACCAGGTATGACAGTGAATTTCTCTGCAGATGCCTGCAAATGCACTGCGTCTCGCTGTTTGAACACAAGTAAGGTAGTAGTATGTGGCAACGTGTATTTCGCAGAATGGGGTGCTTATTTCGCAGAAACGCTATACCTTATTTAGGCAAGATCGTCGCTATTGCCTATTCTAGCATTTCGAGGTGCTTATTTCGCAGAAAAGCCAAGAGCCTATCTACCTTCTCTAAGGACGCCTATAATGGTGCCTAGAAGAGTACCTAGAGGAGTGCCTATAGGGGTGCCCTCCCTATAGTAGTGCCTATAAGGGTGCCTATAAGGGTGCCTATAGTAGTGCCGAGAGGAGTGGCTATAGGGGTGCCTACCCTATAGGGGTGCCTATAGATATACCTATAAGGGTCCCTATAAGGGTGCCTAGAAGGTAGCCTAGAAGGTAGCCTAGAAGGTAGCCTATAGTAGTATCTATAAGGGCCGGGTGCCTATAAGAGTGCCTATAAGAGTATCTATAAGAGTGCCTATAATTAGCCTTATAAGTATCCTTCTAAGCACTCTTCTAGACCCCTATAGGCACCCCTATAGACACTCTTCTAGGCGTCCTTATAGGCGTCCTTAGAGGAGGTAGGTAGGCTCTTGGCTTTCTGCGAAATAAGCATGGGGGGTACGCCAGTTAACCAATAGTTGCGTGCCTAGTGGGGCGCTAGCCTAATACGGTTAGAAAATTCTGCGAAATAAGCACCCTATTCTGCGAAATACACCCTGCCGTAGTATGTAGTCTGACTCGGGACTGCCCTACGGATTTAATCACTTATGTCCGTCGTTGATCAGGTGACCGCGAGCCTAACCCGAAAAAGGCGGCGGGGAAGCTTGTATGAATGTCTCTTGGCGTGACAGTTGTACAGCTGAGGGAAACATCACCACAACAGGTCCATCAGACCCTCATATCACCTTTGGAGGCTGTTATCGCATCATGGCTACTGCTTACTACTTCTATGTGGCGTTAGGAAGTCCCCGATATGGGCCCTTCGATCCCGCTTCTAGAACACGGCGTCCCCGGTTGCAGAGAAACTGGGTCTTCAGGTAAGGTGGTATCGTGGAGGACTTATCCAATCACTTGGGATGTCGCAATCTGCTCTGGCCATCACGCCATACAACAGCAGCGATAAGGGCAAAAGAATTTCAGCTCGACTCGAGAAAAGGCCCATGTCCGACAGGCACAAAATCGGGGGCATTCGCAGATGTCGGTCCTCCAGCTTCGACATCTCTAACACAATAGCACCCCGATCGTCGAACTAGCAGCGCTCACCATGTCTCTACCCATTTCCACCAACGAGAAGAAGCAGGACACCGAGTCCAATGTCGCCCCCATGTTTGACAAGTCCGACCGCCGCAGCTCCATCGATACCATCACTGCGCTGGTCACTGAAGATCATCAACATGAGATCAAACTCCGGACCATGTCATGGCAAAAGGCCGCATGGCTACTGGCTGGAGACCAAGTCTGTCTTGCCATTATGGCTCAAACATGGTCGCTCTCGTACGTTCCGCTTTCCCACACCGAAAGCCCGTTCAGAATACGTATATAGTATTCTCCATGGACAACACTAACTCTCATGTCTTTTCAGCGTGCTAGGATGGGTTCCCGGCATCATCACCATGGTTGGAGCCGGGATCCTCTTCTGGATCACTTCCATGACCATGCACCAGTTTATCATGAAGTACCCCCAAATCAGGGATATCTGTAAGTCCATTGCTCCGCCTCCTGACCGCTCTCCACCACTCACAGACGCCGAATACTGACGACTCCGACCGTCAATAGGTGATTTTGGATACTACGCCTTTGGAAAGAGCCGAATTGCTTATGAATTCACGGGTTTCATGTTACTTGCCAACAACATCATTCTTATCGGCTTTCACGTCCTCACGGGTGCCAAGATCCTCAACACGCTCTCAGATCACTCGCAGTGCACTGTTGTCTTTTCTGTCATCGTGATGCTCATGGGTATCGTCATGTCCGTCCCGAGGACCTTGCGCCATGTCTCGTTTATGTCCATGTTCTCTGGTGAGTGAATGGCGCTCTCCACAGATACGTCTCAGCGACCAGTCTCGCTAACCACTTGTTATTCTACTCTCATAGCGGCCTGCATGGGAATTGCCATTCTTCTTTTCCTCATCTTTGCCGGAATCGAGGATGCTCCCCTTTACGGATACTACGGTGATTACCCAACCGATGGACCCGTCCGGACGTACGCCTTCCCCCTCGCAGGCACCACCTGGGTCGGATGCATGAATGCTGTTCTGAACATCACTTTCCTCTGGGTGCCTCAGATCCTCTTTCCCACCTTCATCTCCGAGATGGAGCGGCCGCAGGACTTCCCCAAGTCGCTCGCCGTCCTCACCGCCATTTCCGTCTTCCTGTTCATCGTCCCGCCGGCGATCGGCTTTCATTACTTGGGCCAATACTCGACCGCGCCAGCCTTCGGCAGTCTAGGAGTGACGGCCTACAAGAAGGGCTCGTTCGCATTTGTTATAGTGCCGACTGTCATCATAGGCGTCATTTATTCCAATGTATCTGCAAAATTTATCTATTTCCGAATCATGGGAAAGTCGAGACACGCACACAGCAACACCTTTATCGGGTGGGGAGTTTGGATAGCGGTGACGGGTGGCATCTGGATTCTGGCCTTCATCTTCTCCGAGGTCGTTCCTAGCATGGGTGATTTCCTGTCCCTCCTTGGTGCCGCCTTCGACTCCTTCTTCGGCTTCATCTTTTTCGCGGTCGCCTACTGGCGTCTTTTCAAGGGCAAGTATTTCGCCGGCGTGGGCAGGTCTGTCATGACCCTTTTGCACATCGTCGTCATGTTGGTGGGCTTGTTCCTACTCGGTCCAGGACTTTACGCCGCTGTTGAAGCCATCATCGCCGACTATTCATCAGGCACTTCACCGGCTTTTAGCTGTGCCAATATAGCCATCTAATCTAGATAGCGCTTTGGAAGATGGAGGATGGACCTGTCTTGCATCAAAGTGCTGCAGGGGTCACAGAAGACGGACGGACGAGCACCACGACTTTCTTTGGCATAGACAGGTTGCCGGTCAATTCAGGAGCTCTTGGACGATTTGTGAAACAGAGCAGAGCAGAGCAGACAGAGCAGATGCGGTCACGCCGTTGGATGGATAGACAAGTGATCGATCCATCTTAGAGTCGTCATACTATACTGTATACTGGGACTTACCCTTTACTCCTCCAACGACGCAGTGGTGTACGGAACGCATGACTGTTTTGTCTTGTTTCTTTTCTTTTCTTTTCTTTTCATTCCATTCTATCCGTTGAACTATCCGTTGAACTATTTATTCTATTCCCTCTTAAGTGCCGGTAGTCCTATTCCAAACCAAACCAAATTAAACCAAATCAACCCAAATCAACCCAAATCCCGCCCTTGATCCCTCCGTCTATCCGTAGGGGAAGTACCATACCAGCGAGAGTGACGCTGAGCTTTCATCAATCAAGCATCAGAAAGCACAAGGACAAGGACAAGAACAAAACCAAAACCAAACAGAATCCCGAAGAACAAAACCAAATAGAATCCCGGAATATACCATATACTAACGGGGTAAGTGTCGTTGAACCTGCAGGCAGGCACCTTGAATATAACAGCTTATATCATATACCACATATCACATGCCATATACAAGTACACTTGAAGTACCCGCCTTATTTGAACGTAACCCGTATACCCTATTGATTGATTGACAACCAGGAACCTTGCTGTAGTATGCCCTATTGATTAATTGACAACCAGGAACCCCGCTGTAGTATGCCCTATTGATTGATTGACAACCAGGAACCTTGCTGTAGTATGCCCTATTGATTGATTGACAACCAGGAACCTTCCTGTAGTATGCCCTATTGATTGATTGACAACCAGGAGCCTTGCTAATACCGCTCGCTGTGTGTGACCGCAAGAATGACTTCGACTGTTTTGATTGGCGTTAAGTGAGATATGAACAAGACATGAATGAGATGACGGACCGGCCGGCGCAGCAAAGTCAGCCATTTTAGCCTGTAGATGTAGAGATGTGGTATAGCTGACGGAATTGCCGGGTGATTGCGATTGTAGTTGATTGAAATCGAGATGGAGTAAGGTGGCATGGAGCGGCTTGGCTTGGATTGGATTGGATTGAGTTGAGCTGGATCGGAGTGATTCGCTTGATGAGTAGTAGTTGTAGTCATACTCAAGTCTTCTTCTGGTCAGGCATGCATGGCTCGAGGTGTCTACGCAGCTCGAGACGACACGCTTGGTTTGTCTCCCTCCCTGTCGGTCGCTGTCTCCACGTCCGTCCGTCCGTCAGTCGGCCAGTGAACATCGGGCCTGGAAAGCCAGGGTCGGATCCATCTATTGTCGCTGTCTTCTTGTTGTTGGCGACGTAGAGCGGACTGGGACCAACCATCCATGCGTCCATACTACATTAGTCCGGCAGTCAGTTAGTGATATGGCATCTGAAGTCAAGCCACTGTCTTGCTCTTGTCTTGACGAATACCGGTTATGGTTCATCCGCCTGGACCTTTCTTCAGTCCTGTATGGATGGTCGTCGGTCGCTTTGTGTTTCCCTCGTGTGCGGATGAATGCAGTTTGCAAGGCTCAGAGCCAATGGACGCGAAGTCCTTGATTTGTCGTGCTCTGCTTTATTCTACACCCCTGAGTCTTGAAGGAAGTCCTTGTGCCGTGCAGATCGATGTGCAAACTCATGGCTCTTGAATGATACCCCCATGGTGGATAGGTGGATGGGTCCCGCGGGAACATTACTCGCATTCTCGGCCCCCGGGAGTGGCATCTCACATAGTCCAGTCTCTTGGTACCGCCATCGTGATGCACATATATGTATTTCTCTCTGTGTGTGTATCTGGGTTGAGAGCCCCCTTATTCGACGTCCGCACATAACCCCAGATCCTGCAACAAGTCACTGGCCACGACATCGATAGCGGCCGACCTAGACTCCTCAATGCCAAAGGCCAGAAGGACAATATCATCGAGATATCCATGATATTTCTGACCGTGAGCCCGCCACGTGATACTCCGAACGTAAAACATCTCGGAATGGTTTTCGGGGAGCTCGGCGTTTTCGTCATAATGGACATTGCCACTGAACTTGGAGAACTTGGATCTTCCCGAGATCCAGAGCGGCTTGGTGGAAATGCCATGCACTGCAAACGGGGCAGCTTGTTGAAAGAGCATGACATAGGGCTCATAGATACTGTGGCCGTCAAACGCAGTCTTGTAATGGAACAGGGACAAAACAAAGGTGTTGTCGTCCGTGGGCTTGCATTTGGGATCCGCTCGTCGGCACATGGTGATGGCCAGCGAGTTGGTGGATTGCTGGATGGAGGATTTGTCCAGCACCGCAGCAGGCATGTATCGGGCCAGGCATTTGTCGTCGGTGTCAGACGCCAGTGGAGCAAGATCGGGACCGCTGGAGCCGTCGAGGTCAAGCTTTGCAAAGACGCGTTTGGGCACGAGGTCGGAATGCAGGTAGACATCGCCGGCCGTGTCCCAGAAGACAAAAAAGTTCTTTTCCACCCCCTTGAATGGCGGCGGCCGTTGCAGTTCGGTGGGTTTGGTAAAGTCTTTGGCTAGCACGGCTTCGATGCGATAGTCGTCCACCAGCATCCGGAAATCCTGAAACCACATGCCTAAACAGGTATATGCGGAATGTGAGCCGTACAGAATATACGGTGCCACGGGGCCGTAGAAGACGCGGGCGTCTCGTGGGCCGTGTTCAAAGTTGTAATGAGCCATGTCATCTTCGCAGTTCCCCTTGGTGGCCTCCAAGACTAACTCGGTCGGTTCGGCCATACAGGTAAGCACATCGTTCAGGAAGCCTGCACTGCAGATCAATTGTGAAGAGTAGTCTTCGGGGGCTTTGCTGGCGACCTTTTGCACGAGGACAATCCAGGCGTCGAATTTCGTCGGGTGCGGGATGATGGTGGGATTGGTGCCTGTGCTTCCTCCGAGGAAGATGGTGAAGTAGTCGCCGCTGGCCGTGGAGTTGGAATGGATGACGCGATACGCTGAGTGGTCGATGACCGGTTGGCCGTCGTCGTCGATGGTGAGCAGATGAGATGGGGGGAGGATGTCAAGATTGGCCACCCCTAGGGCGGAGAGCGTCTCGGTCTGGTCACTGAGGGCGATGTTGTCGTCGGCTTTGGCTTCGTCATCTTGTTGCTGTTGCTGTTCTTCGGTCGCTGGGACGCGTCGAGGAGTTGCGTGCGACAGTAAAAAGGCCAGAACAAACAAGGGTATAACGACGGCGAGCAACGTTCGAAAAGCCCTAACCATCATGGCGGTGAGAGGGGAGTGTCTGCCTCAAGGCGAAATGGTGCGAGAAACCCGACGAGTGTTGAACAATGCAATGATGTGGTGCTGTGCTGTTGAACAATCGACCACCAAACCTTGGTGGAGGGCTACAGCACTGACTTGCTTAGGGGACGCCAACTCACAACAGGCTCGCTCGCCAGCCTTGAATACCGGATCGGCGAGATTCTGTTATCGGGCGAAGCGAGAGACCCTTGGACGCAGGCAGCTAAGGAGAAGGTCTGGTTGGGATGCTGTACTATGCAGGGGACGGGGGCATCGATACCGCGGCCGTCCACTGTGACACAGGTCGTTAGCCATGCCCATTCCCGGGGTCAGTTTGAGAGCGCCAGCCAGCCAACAACAAGCCAACCAAGAGAACGACGGGCTGGACCTTGCGGCGAAGAGATTTGGGCGGTACCTTCGCCCAAGACGGTGGTACAATGGGCAACATGTCTTATTCGACGGTGGCTGTGGCGGCCCATGTGGTGGGAAAGTCAATTTGTGAGCTATCGAAGCAGACGCGCATGTGTAAATGTTTCCAGGTGCGCCATGATGAAATAATATTAAAAGCCACCGAATCCGAGACGGTGAGTGGTGCCCTGGGCGGCCGAGGACACGGACCGAGGACACAGACCTGCAAACCCAAGGGACTGGGTTGATGGGCGTTTGACAGAGAGCTCGGATGGGGACTGTCGTGCCGTGGTGGTTTCGGTGGGGCTCGCTTGAAAAGGCACCGGTCTCCTGCAAGTCCGGGCCGGATGGAGACACAAAAAGCAGAGCTGCAGGCGGGTTGAAGCCACAGCTGGTTGAAGTGGAAATGATACGAAATGCTGGTTAGACGGCGCCCTGATCAATAATGGGGTTGATGGATGGTGGAGTTTTGCCTGATTGCCCCCCCTTTCCAGCCGCTGTCATCAATTTGGTCGCTTTCTTTTTTGCCGTTTTCTGTCTCCTGTCTTTTGCGCCTGTCTCTCGCTGTCTCTGTCAACGTCTCTGCGGATTTCTATTTTCGTCCTTTGAGAGTGAGATCCATCGCTGTTCGACGTTCGACGTTTCCAACTCATCCAAGACCTGCGCACCGCCAGTCTTACTCCAGTTTCCGTACATCGCCGAGTATTCGGAATGATTGTCGTTCAGCCCCGGGTCTGGCGCCCAAGCATCCACCAATGTCTCAGATGAAGCTGCGGACTTCGCTGCTAGTCACTGAAGACACCAACAATCGGCACTTGCCCGCTTCCCTTGGGCAAGGATCTGCAGCGATGAAGCGGATCAACTTGACTTTCGTTCCACCACCAGATAGATATCCTCTACGTATTCTCGTGGGTCGCGGGTCGTGGGTCGACGGTCGACCAACCTCTACACAGTACCACGAACGATAACCTTAATTCATGCCGTCTGGGGCGCTTCGGCGGATATGCATGATGCATCATGGCCATTTTCTGTTGAGAATTCAAAATATCCAGCATATGTGCATCGTCGTAATGCCATTCCCGTGGTCTGATCCCGTTGACTCCAGCAGACCGGCAGTGGAGAATTGTAAGCTATGCGCCCGTCCTGCTCACTCTACAATCCGGTGGTATGACGATGGAGGAAAAGATGACTGATCTGGTCTTCGGCTTGTTTGTGCGAGCGAGCGAAGCTGCTTTCCTAGCTCTCTGAAGATGGAGCCAACGGCTTGTATACAGTACATGGCCTGCAATCATGGTGGCATCTAAAATCGATAGTCAAGTCGCGTAGCTTATATTCTCCCCTGCTGGCGCATAACCTTGAGTCCCAGAGCCACTGTAGTCGAAGTAGAGCCCGGTATCAGCTGCAATATTCGGGGCGACCGTGGTGGAATGTTGCCCGGGTCCGGTACGGCGTTCCTCTGGCGGGCACAGCGCCAGCCATGGTTCAGCTGAATGTTTGCTTCGCGATAACAAAGATGATGGCCAGACCTCATCAACAGCAGCCACTGACTCAAACAACGCTCGCGATTCCAGTGAGCCGAGGTTGATTGATCGGGATTGTGCCCAAGACTTCAAGCTTCCTGTTCCAGCAATCCGCTCGGCTTCTGGACTTTGCATTCCCTGCTGCTGAAAGGGTGAAGCAGTCAACGATGGCGTGCTCGTATGGTCCGCTGGGAACTGAGAGGGAAGGCTAGCCAGCAGGCTCTCAGCGTAGATGCGGGCACTGTGCTTGCCATCGAGTCCCAACTCGACCATCAGCTCAGCTACTGACCGGACAATGGCCAGCTGGCTGGACTTTACCATCTCCACCTCCACCAAGAGCCGGTGGGCACATAGCACGTAATGACATCCTAGAGCTAGCATGGCAAATGTGTCTTCGGGTCTGAAGCGCACGGCCGACTTCGACAGCGGTCGGAGGTCCAGAAACAAGCGGCTACTTTGAGAAGCCCGCTCCGTCGCTTTGCTGATCAGGCTCAAGCTGAAGAGTGGTGAAGACCTGGCCGACGCAGAAGACTGATAAAGCTTGCTGACATAAGCGCTGGCACAGAAGCGGGAGAAGTAGTATTGAAAGTGAAGAGGATGATCTCGGTCAGACGGAGCCTGCTCGGTTGGCAGCCATGTGCGACGCCAGTTCTCCAGAGCCTCGTCCATAGTCTTAAGCACAGTCAGAGCCGATTCAGCGTCGTCTTCGTGAGGCATCGAACACCACCACTCACGGTGGATGGGTTGCGTCCAGACAAGACATAACTCGACCTTTGCGAGAATCTGCCGGACGTGGTCGTCATGGGTGCGACCACGGAGAAGCCGAGTGCTGGCGCGAATGGAAGCATCCGGCTGCATCCTCGTGGGTTCGCGTGCCAAAAGCGAGCGGAAATGCGTGATACCAAATAACCATAGCCAGAAGAGGTACCTTCGAAATGCAGAAGTTTGACGCATGTCTGCATCCTTGGGGCCCTGCTCCAGCGTGATGGCAAGCTCTTCGGCGGCCTTGTGTAGCGAACACTGTTGTGTAAGTGTCTCCATGGCGTTTCTCAAGATATCGTATTTCAGCAAAGGTTCGAAGCTGTCCGAGTCGCCATGCGCGTCGATATCTAGCGGTGAAGCCCAGTTGTACAGGACCGCACATGCTTGTAGAGTAGTCCATCGCGTGTCCTCGTCACAGCCTTTCGGCAAAGGCTCCAGGATGGCCATAATGTCGGGGAGGAGCATCCTCTGGATGGCCTTACATCCGGGGACATACCTCGCCGCGACATAGACCATGGCGGAAGCCAGCAACCGTTTCTTCTTCTTCACCATTGCCACGTAATCCCCCACATCGTGCTCGGCTAGAATTGGAATGTGAACAAGCAGGTTGGCATGGAAGAAGCGGCATAGATGGCTCATCTCTTCGTCCGTAGGCAAGTTCGTATTCGCCGCTCGGCCCAAGTCGCTCTGTCCATCGTGGCTGTTGGAGGATGTCGGTTTCATGAGACCAAGCCCAACTTGCAAGGCGGACGTATCGCCGAACCGACTCGGAGTCCGGGGAGATACCAGAGTAGAGTTTGGTCCATGATTCAACGTAGATTGGGACCAGAGAGTATCTCTCGCTGGGACTGTCGGCAACGGTGTCGAGGAGGGATAGAAATCACCCAGGTTCTGCTCTGGTGAACTGAACGGTGGGATGATGGGTACTGGAACTAGCCTCCATGAGGTAGAAGGCCGTTCGGCGACATGAGACGCATTGTCATGAGATGTTGACGTGAAGGGGATCTCAAGAGTTCTGTCAAGATCGGTGGTCCGATATACTATGGTCTGAGCTTGTGTCTGTGCGTCCGTCTGTGCGTATATAGATGTCGAGGCTGTCCGATGTTGGGAATTGGGAGTTGCAAAGACGCATCGCCGCTTAGTCTTTTGACATCTCAAGCAAGGCTGACCTGATGTCCAGACGCATTTCATCTGACCGCGTTCTGTCAGTGTCCTCCCTCGCGTCTTGGTTTGGCTTACCCACTTTCAAGCGTCGGCAACCCACACAAGCCGTTTTAGACAAGGTGCCTACACGACTTTTCGAAACCCGAGGTCCCTCCATCGTGCTCGAATAGATTTAGAACAGTTGTAGGGAAGGTCGTACATCAGTATTGAACGTTGAGAGACTGGCATGAAATGTGATCGGCTTGCGGAGGATGATACGGTAGCAAAGTATATTATAATTAACCAGTTGGACAATCGAGGACCTCCTCAGCGACAGTGGTACAAAAAGCCAAGGCTGTGCTAGTGTTTGACGATCCTGAGGCTCTTACCTGCCGAGCAACTGATTTCGATGCAGCCGGGGGGCGCTGACGTGACGAGCGATGATGTTGTTGTCACAAGTGGCGCCCGTCTGCGGCAGGACTAACATCCGGATTTCCCAGCCCCAACCCTGTGGGATGAGCGTGTGAGGATGAGCCCGTGGCTGTAGGAAAAACCATGATCCGCTCGTAACTGGGCGTCAACTGCAACAATCGCGGCCCAAGCGATACGCACCTGCAAAACAACGACCCCATCGCGAGATGTTGAGCGAGAGTGATAACAATGTTGTCCAATGCAAGCCAGCAAAGTCCATGTCCATGACTGGCCAATAAATGCCGGTATAGGGTCGGTAACTTGCGAGCTTGTTGTCCGCGTCTCGCCCCCTTTGCTCTAGAGGGAACGAGACTTTACCCCTAAAGATAGTGGAGTCCCATCCATTGATAAGGTTGGGCTCGTCGTCCCGTCTTTCACCTGTGACCGCATTCTGGAGACCTGGAGTGGGACGAGGTCTTTCCTCACCACGTTGTACATGAGGTGAAGAGGTAGAAATGTAACGGCGGCATGGTAGTGGCACAATTGGCACAATAATGGGAAAATCGAGTTGAAATTTTATTTTTGGCAGCTTCAATTGATCTGGCGGCGGTTGGGAGATGACATCACAGATGGTTAACCACGTGATCTAATCTTGCACGTGACGATCACAAACAGCCCACGTGATGCAGCTCGCACGTGATGTCCCCACCTGCACCTTTCAACCTCAGCTTCGACCTTCATGTTATCATTACTCTCGCTCGCTTCTGTGCCAGCACTCTAGGCCTTATCCTCTAACTTGATCAGTTCTAACCTCCCAACATCACACCTCAGACCCGGGTGTTGACCTGTCGAGATGATCCAGACCAGACTCTGATCAGGTTGGAACTGAACACGAACTCAGCGAGTTTCATGGTACCCTCCTTAGATCTTCAACACCGATCGAAGAAAGCAAGATAGGCAAAGTTTTGCAAACAATGTACGGACGACTATCATATGTGCCAGTTTGCTTTGTGCGGCCAAAGATTTCGTGCAGCCGTACACCATCATTATATGAAATCTCACGATAATTCGTGGGCAAGTCGTCTAATTAACAGCCCAGACCAGACCATTTGTCCCAGGACATTGACAGCAATTGACCCTCTGTCCTCCAAGCGCCAACAAGTTGATCATATGCCTGACATACAGGCAGATCATAAAAGATAAAGGCTTTTAGGCTGCGTTGCAAGCTAACCTCGGCCACAGAAAAGAATCCATGCGGTTGGCATGAGCGATGAACTCGACAAAGAATCAGATAACAGTTGACGGCGGCTCCCAAGGCCCAGTAGGATGAGGATGATGGTCCGGAGAGGTAGGCTGATGAGGCTCCCATGGGTTGCCTTTGCCGTTACCCCACTGAGGACGACGGCCGCCCCAGCCTTGTTGGTGACCACCAGACCAGTCTTCCCACTCGCCAGAAGTCTCTTCTTTGGGTGGACTTCCACTTGACTTATCAGTTGAACCACCGGGTGCAGGAGCTGCAGGGGCAGCAGGGGCTGGAGAGCTTCCTTTGCTGCCTTCTTCACCGCCCCACCAGCCTCGGAAGCCACCCTTCTTGCCTCCTTTCCAGCGGCCCTTCCCCCAGCGACCACGACCGAATTCATGGCCCTCGCGACCAGGACCGAACTCGTGCCCTTCGTGACCGTGGCCTGGACCACCACCGCCCCATCTCTTGACTTCAACATGGATCCCGGCATTGGCACAGAAGCCTTCTGCGGTGTCAACAACTGCCAGCTGTCAGTGTCTTTTCCAGTGATATCGACATGTCAACGGGACTTACCAGACTTATCGGCGTTGCAGTCTTGCTCGGCACATTGTGCCACTACCGGGAAGAACTTTTCTGATGTGCAGATACAAGCCGTATCACTGGCCGAGCATCCTGTAGCAGCAATGGCATTGGTCATGCAGATGGCCTACAGGACAGTCAGTGATGGGACTTCCAACGTCAAACGCCGAACAACTTACCGAGCAGAGAGGAACCCGGACGGCTTGCGAGGCAGCAGCCAAAGCAAGGACAACAAAGGGAGTCTTCATCGTTAGTAGCGGCGAGTAGGCCGCGGGTGGTTCGTTGGTTGGTTGCTGTGTCGTGTCGAGTGTCGAGGAGGTATCACGATTAAGAGTACGGGGTAACAGCGAATGACTCTGCAATAAAGGGCGTTGGTTGAGGCTAACGAGCGACTGGAGAGAGAAAGAGGGAAGGGAAGCGAAATCAGAGCAGCAGAGGTCCTTCTCTTCTGATAAGTATCGAGCGATTCCTCCAGCTGCTTCTCGGGGTGGATCCAACACTGAACAACAGCCTTTTTCTCATCACAACAGAGCAACATAGTGGCTTACCTTGTCGCTTGCAGCACACCTTACAAAGGCCGGCTCCGAGGCTTGATGCTCCACCCAGACCAGAAATATCAACTTGCCGGCCATGGAAAAGTCGTCCGCGATCAACTGTATGTCTCGGCGCCACTTTGAGCATGCAGCTTGGGGAGAACGAATGGCGTCGGTATCAACAGCTGGACTCGTACATTTTTGCGGGCTGAAATGACTGGACAGGGATCCCTGCTGCAGAACCGGTCCTGCTCCGGAGTCCCCAAATCTCTAGCCCAGGATTCTGAAACTCTAAACCCACACCGGATCATCCTGGCTTTACTCCATCGGGCCCCCATGCCCTGAGCAAAGAAGGGCTCTACATTTACCACTTTATGCAATCTACTATCAGACCACAGGAAAAGGGCCATTGGACGGGTTGTGCCCGGCTGCTCTGCTTCGCTTCTGGGCTGCATCTGCATGATCGTCCTGCCTATTTCATCGTTTCTCATCCTGAACAGGGCCTTGTTCGCCTGGCCCCCTTATCCGGTCGCGAGCCAGGCCGGTGACCCAAACTTCGACGAAAAGACGCCTCTTGGCCCTATCTATCGTCCACATCGAGGAAATTGCATCCCAGCCCGCGCGAGCCAGACCTGGCCGGAACCCAGCGGGCGGACGGACGGCTGTTCCTGACCTGAACCTTGCTGCTTGCTGCATTTCCAGCATGAGCATGAGCATGATTACCACATGTACCGTAAGGTATGTTCGAAAGCCGTGATTTCATGACTCACCACAGCTCAGCCAAACTCAGCCCTCTCCTGCTTCTCCTGTGGCGCGGCCATACACAGCTGGCTGCCACTGGCACATGCTCGGATTCGGCTGCAAAGGGCCTGTTTGACTTTGATACTATCGATTTTATGATTTTTGAGAGCCCGATATCGTGCCGGAGAAGCTGCTTTGCATTGCATTGCATATGCAGCTGGCCAGTCGAGACTCTTTCGGCCGCCTGTGGCGTGCTGAGAAAGATGCCTTTTGGTACTCTGAGAAAGTGTCCCCGTACCAGCTAGCTAGATTATGCAGATTCTGAGAGATCCGTGCTGAATGTCGTGAAGGTGCCCAAGGTTTGAACTTCTACACGACTGTCCGAAATGGAGAGAACTTGAATCTGAATACATGTCCAATAGCCACGCAGAACACTAGAACCACAGACATAACATGTAGCCACCCGAAAAGGAACTTGAATCTATCGAAGCGTAAGGAAAGCTAATTCTTAGCCCAGCCAGCAGTCTTGAGACCCCAAGCAGGCTTCTCACCAACGCCGCGAGCCCTCTTGTACAGCCACTGGGCGAAATTGACAGTCGGGCCATCAATAGCCCTTGTGACGATATCCGCCAGCCACAGCGTGACAGGCAACAAGACGGCATGGGCCATGAGGAAGTTGACCTCGAGGCCAAAGGGCCCCCAGCTAGGAAACGGACACAGATTGATCCAAGCGGGCACCAGTTCGGCGTGGGCTTCACGGATCCGCCCGGTCGCCGCATACACCCTGTCGCCCAGCGACCACAGCACAGGCCCGTGGACCAGGTACAGCCCGAACGAGACTTTGCCGAGGTACTGGCAGAAGGAGGTTTCGAAGAAAGCCTTGAGTGTGCTCAGACGCGGCACGGCGGCGACGATGAACGTGGCGGCCCAGAAGCGGTAGAACCAGCGGGGGTCGTAGACAGCTTGCGGCTTGAGGAACGACAGGTAGTACCAGCCTGGCGAGTGGCGGAGGTGGTCGAGGTCGCCGGTGATAGAGGGCACGCCGCCCAGGTACAGCGCCGCCAGGAACAAGGTGTAGTAGATGTGCAGTTTGAATGGTTCGAGTGCTTTCAGGAACCGGGGCAGTTCGTCGCGGATGGCGAGTAGGTCTAGATCGCAGAGCAGCATGCCCATGGAGAACAGGCTGCAGAACCACCCGTCGACAATATACAGGAAGTAGTAGACTAGTCCGGCTTCACAGCACAGTCTGGCGGTCCTGGAGAGGCGCGAAAAGGCCAGTAAAGATGTGTAGATGACGAGGCTGCCTTTGAATTCGAGCGCGATCGACCAGGTGTGGTCGTTGTACCCGAACGCCGGGTCTTCGTGGAACACGAAGCTGTAGTTCTTGATCTCGGCGTACCATTTCCACAGTTCGTCCAGGTATTTCTTTTCCGGCTCGTATGCGCCTGGAGACAGGGACCGCAGCCCGAAGACGTGCCAGGATGTCATCCAGATCCAGGTCGTCGCGATCACGGGCAGGAACAGGCGCAGCCAGCGTCGGAATAACGCCGAGCTGAGATTGTCTGCTACTTGGGTCGTTTCTTGCGCTTGGATCAGACTCATGGGTTTCGCGGACAGCACGTAGCCTGAGATGACGAAGAAGACGGCCACTGCTAAATGTCCGCCGGAAAAGAGAACCCGGATCCCAGGTAGGCAGATGAAGTAGAATTGCTTGTCCCATCCATATGCGTTTTCGAGGATGAACTCGCCTCCGATGCCTGCGTGGCCCCAGACTTGGTGGTGGAGGATGTAGACTAGGAGGGCGGCGAATCCGCGGAGCCCGTCGAGGTACGCCGTGCGGTGTAGTGCTTTTGCTTTCTTGGGCCGGTAGTTCGTCAGCCAGCTGCTTGGGTTGAGGATGTCGTCGAAGCGCGATTTCAGAGGTTCTAGCCAGCTTGATGGTCGGTCTGGGTCTGGCATGGGAGAGTCGAGAAGACCTTTCTCGAGCATCATGTCGTCGGGATGGGTCGTCATCTCTGCTGTTGTTTCTGGAACTCGTCCTGCCATTGAAACGGTTCCTTGAGGGGGACCACCTTTCAGATAGACCAGCAGGCTTGCTTGGGCCGTTCAACGAGTGTTTGAGGACCTTGGAAATAGACCGGCAGGCTTGCTTGGGTTGTTCAACGAGTGTGTGTGTGTGTGTGTGTGTGGTGGTAAGCCTTGCTGTCAAGGTATTCTAGAATGATACCCTCATATGTGTAGGTTGGGCAAGCGAATGTAATGCCAATGCCAATATCAATGCCAATGCCGCCTCTGGAGTTGAGTTGGTGGTGTGGGCAAGAGGACAATAACATATGTTGGGGTTCCTCTACCACCTCAACTTGGGGGACAAAAGAACCTGCAGTCAGAGAAGACTTTGACGTTCTTGACGGCCACGGATACGGACACCGATGGATGACTTGACTTGACACTGAAGGACAGGACGGGAACCAGTGCTTATCGTGCCGCATGTGGTTGACACACCTACTGACAGTGGCGCATCGCGTGAGGCCCCTCTGGACCGCGTTGAGCAGTGAACCCGCCCGCGCTGCATGTGTTGAATGAAGTTGCGACAGGGGGTTTCGGCCTTGTGGTGGATGAATCCAGGGGAGCCAATGACATGGGAGATGCCACATCGGGCCGGAGTGGGAACCGGTGACAGACTCCCCCGGTTGATCGTCTCGCTAGTCTGGTAGAGACCCGAGACCGCATATTAAGCGGGTGCAGTGTCGGACAAAGCGTATGCAAGTTAAAAGTTACCCCGGCCGCATATCACACACTGCAGCAGGGATCATCTATGGTACCTTGATTAGCAATGTCCATCAGTTTCGCTGTGTGTCCACTGGCAGTCGAACCTCACTAGCCCCCTTTTCTTCTGCCGTGCATGCATGGTCAAGGTTGAAGCTTGTTCTGTGCCTGAGACTTTACTCACTTTGGAGGCGAGCTAATGCCACAATTGCAGCCCGACCTGCATGGTTCAGGGCTGGCGGTTCAGGGCTGGCTGGGATTGTCATTGTGGCTAAGAGATGTAAATTGTTCACTGCATATCGTCCCGTTCTGCTTCCTATTTCGGGTTGCTTGAGCTCTTCGCGCAATCTCTGTCCCGGTGGAAATCGAAAGATTGGTTGAGTCGATCACGGTCAGCCCCGAACATCTGTTATCGTAGTAAGTACGTAGTCCCACAATATTAATGGCTTGCTTTGTCTCGGGCTGAATTTGCAGCTGGACTGAAGCCGGTCCATTATTTGTGGACACCCAGTCGGCCGCCATCACAATCGATAACTGACCGAACAAGCGACAGTCGAACAGTCGAGACCTAGATCAGATCATTTCCGGGTCCCAGTCACCGGCACAGTGGGAGGTGGTGTCAATCAATGTCAGTGCCACGGCCAGACACCTGTCTCAAAAGAACCTCTTTGCAGCATCATCACTGACATTCTGTTCTAGTAGTAGAAGTCAAGCTTGTCTCCTTCCTTTCCTGTTTTGCCTGCTCTAGGCTTCCGTTGGGCAACGAGTTCCAACCCGACTGTCGCTACCTACGGTTTACCTTGGCAATGGGTGTCCCAGGCATGAAGTACCAGCCTTCGCGGCAGCCCTCCGAGGGGTTCATCGTCAAACAACTGCGCAGATTTGTCCCTCTCTGCATTGCCTGCGTCGTCCTCCTCCTCTACCGCAATGCCGTGACTGGCGGCTCGGCCGAAACGGCGCCCTCTGCCGTGGGCAGGTTCCCTCGCAAGATTTGGCAATCGTGGAAAGTCGGGCCTCTCTCGTTCGAGCAGAGGGACTCGGATCGGGCAAAGACGTGGACTCTCAAGAATCCAGGATACCGGTATGAGGTGCTCACCGATGACAATGCCATGGCCTACGTGGAGGATCACTTTGGCCCGCTGGGTCTGAACCGGCCGGATATCGTGCATACCTACCGATCGCTCAATGACAAGATCATCAAGTCTGATCTGCTGCGGTACCTGATCATGTATGGTAAGTCAATTGCAGGCTAGAGTCTAGCCAATGTCCCAATTGCAGGCTAGAGTCTAGCCAATGTCCCAATTGCAGGCTCTAGCCTTTGTCTCTGTCTCCGTCTCCCCTGTACATGAGCCGATGCTAACATGTCCCGTTCTGCAGCGGAAGGAGGGGTCTACGCCGACATCGACGTGGAAGCCATCAAACCTTTGGAGCTCTTCATCCCCGACCGCTTCGACGAGAGAGACCTCGACATGGTGGTTGGCGTCGAGACGGACGAACCGGGCTTCCAGAACCACCCTGTTCTCGGTTCCAAGTCGCAGTCATTCTGCCAGTGGACCTTTATCTGTAAACCACGGCTTCCCGTGATGATGAGGCTGATCGATGGCATTCTGGCCTGGCTCAACGAGATGGCCAAGAAGCAAGGCAAAACAATCTCCGAGCTCGAACTGGACTTCGACGAAGTTATCAGTGGCACAGGCCCGTCGGCCTTCACGCAGGCCATCCTGGCCGAGATCTCCAACATCCGCGGCGAAGCCACGTCCTGGGAGCATTTCCACAGCATCCTGGAGTCCAAGGTCGTGGGGCGCGTTCTCGTGCTGACTGTCGAGGCCTTTGCCGCTGGCACGGGACACTCGGACTCGGGCAACCACGGAGGCAAGGGGGCACTCATCAAACATCACTTCCACGCCTCGTCGTGGCCCACGAGCCATCCGCGCTACAAGCATCCCGTGTACGGTGAAGTGGAGAAATGTAACTGGAATCCCGAGTGTGTCAAGCTCTGGGATGCCAATACTAAGTTCTTCGACTCGCTGCCGGCCCAGGAACAGGTCAAGTTGATCGCCATGAAGGAATTGGAGGATGCCAATGCCCCCAAGCCTGAGGACGAAGCGACCCAGCCTGGTGGAGCTTTGCCCGACGAGCCCGAGGGTTGGTACGAGGGAGGTCCTGACGACTTTGACGGCGAATTGCCGGACGAGCCTGGGGTGGCTGCCGGAGCGCCTGTTAAGAAGCCCGAAGCAAAGCCTGTCGCCAAACCAGAAGCGAAACCCGAAGCAGAGCCCGCAGTCAAGGCCCCGCAGAAACCTGATGCGAAACCTGAAGGCAAAGCGGATGCGAAGCCGGCAGGGAAGCCAGCTGAGAAGCCAGAACCGAAGCCCGAGGCGAAAGCTGAGGCGAAACCAGAAGCAAAACCAGAAGCAAAACCAGAAGGCAACCAAGACGCCAAACCGCAAGACAAGCCAGCACCAGCTGAAGCCAAAGCCGACGCCAAGCTGGAGGTCAAGGACGCAAAGGCTGAACCCAAGCCAGACATCAAAGACGAGAACAAGGGTGCCGATATGTGGTGATTAAATGCAATAATCAAGACGGGAGCCATGATAGACAGAGCAAGACTGAGGTTCACAGAGCCAGACAGACGGAGGTTCACGCTGGCTCGAAGATGCGCTCTAAGGGCTAATCAGCCGCTGCCGAGCATCAGCACACGATCATCATATCACAACAAACCTCGCTCAAGCACACGCACAGCCCCAAACCGCGACAGTGACTTTGGGGAGGTGAACAGTGAACACCATATCACACACAACCCTCAGTTCAGTTCGGCACATGATAGTTATCAAGCGCAATGGGATACAGGAGGAGTCAGGATGGCGGAGTCCTTTGGCAGCGGATCAAGCAATGGCGATAGGGATAGGGGGGTTTCTTTGTCTGCCACGGCTTTTTATGAAGGGAATATTTTTCTCTTTCTCTGCCACGGCTTTTTATGAAGGGAAGGGGATATTTTTCTTTCACATTGGGTTGGATAGAACATGATCATTGTCGATGTGAGTGTGAGGCTGGGTTACAACATGTATTGTTAGGTTGACAGGTGGCACACTGCAGTAGGTACGAGGTACACCAATGATGTTGATATTGATATTGATCTTGATCTTGATGCCATGTCATACATACCCACTCTTGTTGAAGTTGAAGTTGAAGTTGAGATTGAGATTGACTGACACTCACGCTGATACTGCCACTGATACTGATCCTGATACTGGCACTGATGCTAATGCTGACGTTGATGTCGCCATTGGGCATTGGCGTTGATTCGACAACAGTACTAGTATAGGCTTGCAACTACCCACCTAGGTAGGTACCTTATTGGATGCTGCTAAGGTCTAGGTACCTATTAGTACCTAGGTATATTGGCTTGGATGTCTAGGTGGATGTAGCATAAGTATAAGCAAGAGCCCGACTGCGGTAAGGTACATGAGGTAGGTACGTAGTCGAGCATCTCATTCGTTGCGTACCTTACGTAATCGGCCGGACAATTTAGTCGCCGATCCGGTGCAACGTCAAGTTCCAGTTGCAGTCCTAGTGCAAGTCGACGTGACTTCTTTTCACTTCGCTTCGTTATCAGAGTCGATGCCGAGAGATACAGACGCTATCTGAGATACCATGGACCGCATGGACGTCGAAACCAAGTCAACCGCCATCAAGGCGTCCAATCTCCGATCCCCTTAACAGTGAAGAATCGCCTTTTGCAATCAGCATATATCAGTATATCGCCAACCCCTGATATGCGAACCGGCGCGTGACCCGCCGTCGTTATCTCCAGTGATCGAACAACACAACCCTCTGACGATGGGAAACCCAACAGATACAGATCCAAAGACGCCAAAACACACGCGACACGGCGCTGGTGCATCATCGTTCGACTCACAAGGCCCGCTGCTCGAACGCACAAGCACAAGCACAAGTACCTATGACAGAAATGGGATTGCCAATGGAACTGGAACGGGAGCTGTCGACAGACAAAGCACACCGACAAGGCTGCAGCCGCGGCCGCGCACACTGTCGCGGATCTCGACCACCTCGCTCGCCGAATACAAAGTGTACAAGCGACGATTCTTTGGCCTCGCCCAACTTGTTCTGCTCAACATCGTCGTGTCATGGGACTGGATCGCATTTGCGCCCGTATCATCCACAGCAGCGCGATACTTCGGGACCAGCGAAACCAGCATCAACTGGGTATCGACGGCATTCATGTTCGCGTTCAGCGTGACGACTCCCGCGACCTTCTACGTGCTCCACAGACATGGACCACGCATGGCCATCATCGTTGCCGCCACGCTCGTCCTGGCCGGCAACTGGATCAAATACGGCGCGACACGGGCCCAAAGCCTGGCCGGCGTGATGGTCGGGCAACTGGTGATCGGGTTTGCGCAGCCATTCGTCCTCTCGTCGCCCACAAGCTACAGTAACCTGTGGTTCAGCCCTGGTGGGCGCACGACCGCGACCGCCGTAGCCTCGCTGGCCAACCCGCTAGGCGCGGCGCTGGGCCAACTCATCTCGCCATTCTGGGCCAACTCGCCGGCCCAAATCCCCACTATGATTCTCTACATCGCCATCATCTCGTCTGTGGCGTGTGTGCCTGCCTTTTTCATCCCAGCCAGACCACCCACGCCGCCTTCTGCTGGCGCAGGTACTGGCACTGTTGCTCTCCCAGATGACAATCACAATCAAACCCAGCATCAAAATCATACAGACCACACGACAGCATCGCTACGGCACGATCTATACACATTAACGCATTCAGTGGAGTTCTACCTGATTTTCATCCCATTCATAGTCTACGTGGGTTTTTTCAACGCCTTCTCCACTTTAATCAACCAGATCCTAGAGCCCTACGGCTTCAGCGAGACCGAAGCAGGCATATCCGGCGCCATCCTGATTGTCGTCGGCTTGGTCTGGGCAGGCATCAGCTCGCCCATCATCGACCGCTACAAGTTCTACCTGGGCTTCATCAAGCTATCGATCCCCTTCATCGCTCTACCATATCTGGTCTTCATCTGGGCCCCGCAGTCGCGCTCCCTGGCATACGTCGACGTCGTCTGCGCTGTCCTGGGCGCTGCCAGTTTCGGCCTGGTCCCTGTGGCCCTGGAGTTCCTAGTTGAGATCCACTATCCTCTTGGTCCGGAGCTGGGGAGCAGTCTGTGCTGGTGCGGCGGGCAGATCTTGGGCGGGCTGTTCATTGTCATTATGGATGCC
Source organism: Exophiala sp. LBMH1013 (assembly GCA_024611085.1). Lineage (NCBI taxonomy): Eukaryota > Fungi > Ascomycota > Eurotiomycetes > Chaetothyriales > Herpotrichiellaceae > Exophiala > Exophiala sp. LBMH1013. The sequence goes on along the minus strand of JAMFLB010000006.1, from coordinate 384,196 downwards.
CTCAAGGCGTCGACAGACGCGCATCCCCCGCAGAATATGAAGCGCGCTCTAGTTTTTCAAGCCGTCATAGCTATGCTCGTCATGCCTGCCGCTTTGTCGTTGGGCTTCTTTGGTCGCCAGGCTCATGTGCGCAGAAAGAGGCTCGAAGTCGACCGTATGGCGCCTGAGCATGGCGTGCAAGTTTACGCCAATGGTGACAATGACAATAACACCGCGCGGGGGCCGGAGCCGGAGCCTTGGAATCGGGGTATCTAGTGCTTCCTCAGTACTGCGGGAACGGAGTGGATTCTGTCTATTTGAAACTGGAATTTACTTATACTTTGTCGTGCGCTTTGTCAAGCTGGATTTGTTGCTTAATGAGAGTCAGGCGACGAGGAAGAAAGCCACGGAAGCGAGGGTCAGAGCAAGAAAGGGCCTACGAGGGTAAGAAGAGCACGAAAGGGCCTACAAGGCAACACTCACAATCACATAAGTCATGTAAGGTACCCTACTTACTACACACACTTCAGCGGTCTAGGGTGACTACACAGCACTCTGCACACCCGCATGCATGGCTGCGACTCCACATGACCATTCGACCGTGCATTTTGCCCCTTTGCCTTCTTTGTCTGGGCCCTTGGACCAGAGACAGCTGACAGCTAACAGTTGATAGCCCGACCATACTGTCTATATCACCGTGATTGGGATCGGTCCGATGCTCAGAGTTAACCCCGAGTGAGACGAAAGCCGAGCGAACAAACGAGAAGCATGTCTTCCTACCAAATAAAGCACTGCCAAACTCCGAGTGAAAGGATAATGTCCCATAGAAGTGTGTTGCACGTTGCACGTCGGAGTTAAAGCGGAGTTAAGCCGCTTTCTTTGAAAGGGGGCCAGAAACAGGCGACGACTAGTGGAGCAGCAGCACGCCTGAATACTGGATTGGAGAAGATCCAACATATATAGCAGGGAGGTAAAAGGGAAGGCCAATACGTGTCTCGTCTCTCTCTCTTTCTGTCTCTCGTGTCGAGGCTACTAGTAGGTACCTGAGGTACAAAAAGCTAAAAGTGGTAGCTTCAGCCTCGTCAGATAAGAAAGACACTTTGGAGTGATTTACCGGCCACAGGCACGCACAGGCACAGGCACACCGTATCCATTCCTCTCTTGTCTCTTGCTTTCCCCCTCGAAGACCCAAACCAGCTTTCTGCCTCCTCACTCCCCGGCTACAGCAACAGCAACAGCAACAGCAGACATGACAACAACATATCTGATCACCGGAGCGAACAGGGGGGATCGGTCGAGCTCTGACAGACCTGATCCTCGCGCGGCCACACACCACCGTGCTCGCACTCGTAAGAGATCCAGGACACGAAACCAGTAGATCTCTAGCATCAACACCCAGGGCTCCCGGAACTCAACTCGTCATCGTGCCCTATGACGCCAAAGACCCCGACGCCGCAGCCACCGCGATTGCTACGGCGGAGACCACGCAGGGCATCGCACTCACGCGTCTCGATGTAGTCATCGCCAATGCAGGGATGGTCAACCAGCGCGGACCGACGGTCGATACTACCCCGGAGGCGATCCACGAGCATATCACCGTCAATGCCATCGCGCCATTACTTCTGTTCCGGGCGTGTCTGCCTTTATTGCAACGGGGTTTGAGTAGTGGCCAAGAGACGGAGAGGCCACCGGCAAAGTTCATTGCCATCGGTTCCGCCATCGGCTCGACCACGCTGATCTCCAAGTTCCCGCATGCCCAGACCCTGCCGTACGGATTGAGTAAGGCGGCACTGCACCACACCGTGCGAAAACTTAGTGTCGACTATCCCGACCTTGTGATCGAGGTGTTGACTCCAGGTCCTGTGAGGACGGATCTGATGCGTGAGTTTCGGGACTTCTTTGAAAAGGCTTTAAAGGCCAATCCACGTCTCGCGGATGGCTTGACACCCATTGATAAAGTTGCCGAGGGCCTTCTAGGCTTGATTGACTCGGCGAACAAAGATACCAGTGGCGGCTTCCGGGATTGGAAGGGGGATGCTCTTTCATGGTGAAGACTGTTGCGATCGACGAGGGTATTGGGTTGAGCCAAATGTTTTCTTGTCCACAGGACTTGTCGAATGGGATATTCCTGACATGCCAAGTTCAGGATGGAGGTGGCCATGGATACTGTAGCAGAAAGCGATGTGGACAGCTGGTGCTCCAGTAAATTGTACGGCTGGAGACCACCATACCTTCATTGTCCGAGATTTCGATTACCTCCCATACGAGATATCTATCACACATATAGCTTGTATTTGACGTTGGAAGCATGCGCCGAGAGACTGCGCATCGTACTAGTTATTGTCATGTGTCGACGTTCCTGGGGTCGAAAGGCGTGCTTGAGACAGTTGTTAGGATTCCAGGCCAGTGTCGCGGTGTAATGCTGCCGTGGGATTTGCAGGCATAGAAGCGTCGCGACGAGTTTTTCGTTTTTTAGAGGCAAGACGCTGGGCCTTATCATCCGCCGAGGCGTGCCCGGTGCTCGCGGGTAAAAGCGCGAATTTGTCGTGATTCGCAATGTCTCTGCTTCCTCGCCGCGCCCGAGGGTATCCCCGGCGAACGCCCGTGAAGATAATTGGAAACACCGTTGGGGGGCCACCAATGGCCATTCCAGTGCATTCAGGAGAATGAGTGGGACGTCGCAACACCGGACTAGCATGGCATGGTGAAGCAATGCTCTTCATCGATGATGATCCACTTCCCATTTGATCTGGCATTGCCCCCTTGTCCTCTTGAACGCCTCAATGCGGTCCAGCATCCAACCAGACGTGGTCTCGTCTGCTGCATCGACGGCATGACCAAGCTTGATTGCATGATTCAATTTGCAGGTGCCTGGATGCCATGAGAACTGTATGCACCCACTGTCGGCCTCACAAGCTTCACGACAACGTTCAACAGACCTCGTAGCCCATTTCTCGACGCTAGAAAGACTGTCCCACAGGTCTGCCTTTTCTTGATCGGTCTTCCAGTCCCAGTCATTGTTTTCCTTGACATGGCCCTCGGAAGGCTTGGTAAAGACCTTGTCAGCAGACAGATTGTCCCAGTCTGACTTGTTGTGGTCGATGAGAGGTTGGACGAAGTGTTCGAATGCATTGGCGTACAGGTACGGCTTCGGACCCAATCTGTTTTTATCCCAGGTCTTATTTATCCAGTCCCTTTCGAACTGCCAAAGGGCCTCAATGTCGTACGAATGTGCATGGTGCCAAGTGACGGCCGGACTACACCAGATCCGGTCGGTCCATCCAAGAGCAGAAGGCGGATCAACTTGGAACATGGGCCAGACGCCGCTGACAGACACGCCAGCGTGGCCCATTGCAACACCCAGCATGACATCTCCACAGCATATGGTCGAGGTCTCCTTTTCCCAATCCCTTATCTTCTCTGGAGTGCGGATCTTCTCGAACATCTGGACAGCTTTGCGAGATAAGATGTAACCGGTTCCACCTTGAGCAAAAGCCGTATGACCATGCCAGTATACGCAGCCAGCGTACAGCGGCTCGTTCGGGTTCAGCTGCAGCAGGAGAAGCAACAGGTTCGTCCAACTCAGATACGTATCGGCGTCGATGGTGACATACCACTCCGCATCAGGGTACTTGGTGTATGCTTTGTGCAGCATAGGGATGTTCTTCCACTTGTCCAGACTCCAACCCTTCTCGGATCCAAGTACACTCACATCACCATGAGCTGCGTGTACTGCATGAATGTTCTTGTAGAATTGGAAGTCCTCATGGTTGTCCTTGTACTCCTTCCCAATCTCGTCCAATGCATCATGTATGTGGAATTCTCCTATGTCTTGCTCCATATCTGAAAATATCATGAGGTTGGGAACGCAATCGGCGAGAGTAACGATTTGTTCGGGTACACGGGCGAAGGCCTCGGTGGCACCGGTCTTGACCATGACCACGACCTTATCAGCACCAGGCAGTCGACGGCAGGCCGGAATAGGTGACTGGGAAGCGGCTTCGGCGGCGTGAGAGGAGGGCTTGACCGTATCGGCGAAGTCGGGGATCTCTGAGATCAATCCCTGGTCTTCGACATCACTGAAGTCGTGGTTAAGATCGACGTCGCCTACGTCGTCGGACAAGTGTGCTTCCTTTCCATGCCACCAGTCTCCTGCCGCAGAGAAACCGGGGTTGGGGCTGTTTGGGGAGGGGAGGTAGTAAGATCGAAATACAAGCAAAGACAATAGAATACAAAACACAACCAACAACCTTACAGGCGACAGGCCACGGGGCAGAGTGAGCGGCATTGTGCTGTCTGTGTCGTGCTCGGATTTGCAGGATAGAGGAGCTCCTCAGCGGAAGATATCTCGAGGACATGACTGCGACAGACTTACTTACCTGCTGGCGCCAGATCACTAGCATCGCAATAGGAGGAGGCCTCTGTTTAGAGTGCGCCCACTCATTGCAAGGGGTGCATGTAGAGTGGGTGTGAGGGTGTTTGATAGAGCTGAAAATCATGAGCCAAATTTGGAGTCTCACACATTTTCGGGCTGGCGCAGGCAACCTGGCAACTCGACGAATCCCTATGCAAATCCTGCATTGTCCTTCAGTCTCTCCACCTCGCATCAAGCGCCAATGGGCGATTTTATCGTGCTGTCACCGTCGCCAGCAGCGGCTTCAGCTGTCTCTCCTGTCTCTCCTGTCTCCGTCGGCCCTGACTCCTGTCGTACCGAAACAAGGGGTCGAGGGATCCATCACTCCACTGCTCAGCATCGCCATACCTTTCTAGGTCTGTGATAAGTGAGGATGAACCACAACCAATTTATGCCTGCATGATACTAAGATCCACAGCTTCCACCTTGGGCGCAGTCTCTTCGCATCGCGTCTTGGTGGTTCATCATATGCAAGGAGTAGGTACTCAAGACCAATGACCAGACTCAGAGTGGCTCATCGGGCTCCTTGCCTGTCGCACCATCACAGCCTCCCGCGAACCCCGGCCCAAGCGTTAGCCGACGTTTGGAGTATGGGATCTTGTGTCACTCAGCAAGCTGACAGATCTCGTAAGAAGCACATCTACATCATGACGCTCCCCTGGAGAAGGACTTCAGATACTTCCATTTGAACCAACGGAGTCCTCTAATATACGAAAAAGGAGGTTGCCCTGGTACTGTCGGATCGGTCACTGCTTTCTGGGACTAGAGCCTTCTTCGAACCCAACTTGACCTATTGCTGTCCCACTGTCAGCGGGAAGAACCATGAAGTGATCACGAAGTACTGACTGTACTATGATTTTGTTGATACAATCCTCCATCTCACAGCGCAGTTGATATGATATCCATGGGATATATTATAGGCTGCTCCGGCCAAGACTTGCCGGTCGAGGATACGTGCTTTGTCTGGGAACAAGTGCTCAAAGATCAAGCTTCTCAGTTCCCGCGGGATGGACAGGAAGCCCAAGACTGGCTTTTGCTGTGCCATTTCGATGATACTTGCGCTGGCGTGGTCGATTATGTGCGTTGTGCTGGATTGGATGTGGCAGCCTCGTGGAAATGTCACGGTTTAATACCTATATAATCCATGTTAGGGTTGCAGTCACTGCATTGGTGTTCAGCCGTATGCAGACACTCGTGCTGTGACTATTCCGAGCATTAAGGCTGCTATACTAGTACTAGACAGAACCCTTGTTCTTCCTTGCCTCCAGCAACTTTAGCGGATCAACCAAACCATTCAACTCCCTTGTCCGCCACTGAATAGCCTTGCACAGCCCATATAAGCACCGGATGGTAGGCATAGACACGCCGGCCTTTTCACCTTCCCTCAGGGCCTCGCCCAGAATATTCTCATACTCGATAAAGCGAGTCTTCCGCCGATCCTGCAACATACTAGGCGCACAAAAGATTTCAATAGGATCACACTCGACCATATCCTCGACCAAGGATTCGGGCAACTCGACGCCCGCCGCCGCCTTAGCCGCCGCTCTAATCTCATTCATTGCCGGCCGTACCAGCAAATCCAGGGGATTCTGCGGATCCTTGTCCTCACTCCACAGTCGGAAGCGGCTCGTGTCTTGATCGGTCAAGCCGCAGATCGGATTCCATACCGCATTGTACATGAGCTTGCGCCATCTCACGAACAAGACGTTGGCGTCATAGGTGCACTGGACTTTGCCTGAGGCCGCGTAGATCCGGACAAACTCCTGCGCGGCACTGACTTGCTCGTGTTGATCGATATGCTCGGAGAAGAAGGGCCCAATGAATAATCTGTCGGTGTCGTTTTCTAGGATCTTGCCAGGCTCCAGCTCGTCCGCGCCCATCAGCGACACGCCCGATAGACAGATATTGTCCGGGAAGGCTTGCAGAAGCGGTTTCTCAATGTTGAGTCCGTTCTGGATCAGGATGATGACCGAGTGGCCTGGCGTGACGGCCGGCTTGATCAGGTCCGCAACGGTGGGCGGTACGTCGGGGATGTTTTTCGTCGTCACGATGATGTAGTCGAAGGGTGGGATCGAGGACGACAACGCTGCCACGTCAGGGATCTCCCGGAGCACCTCGCTGGGTCGCCAGCCTTGGATCTGCCCGTGGTCGCATGAGTCGATGGTGAAGCCGTGCTCTTTGACCACGGAGTAGTTCGAGCGGAGAATCGCTGTCACTGATGCTAGCCCGCCCTGCTCTAGGTTCAGCGCTGTCATCGTGCCGATGCCTCCGCTGCCGACGAGCAGGACTCGCGCTTTGGCTGATCGTTTGACATTTTGATTATGATCTGGCCTTGGAATGCCGTAGTGTACTGGAGTGCCGTGCGGGACCAGAAGGATGTGCGGTTGATGAGGCTAGAGGTGTGGAATTCCCCTGACGCTGTTCCCTCAAGTCTTTAAAGGATCGACTTGGACAAGCAGAAGGCGAGGATGTCCTGGTGCTTTGGGTGGTGCTGGTGTTGCTCCCCGTTTTGCCCACGGCGTCGCGATATCTCCTGGTGATGGAGAGTCGACTTCGTACCTCTTCTCGATGTGACAGTCAAATACGAAATGGCAATGGATTTGGGCGGGGGGAAGTCCAAGTTATAATGTAGATGGATTCTCACTCTAGAACTCGAGAAGTTCTCCCGCTGGTCGTCTGTCAGCAGTACGTACAGTACATATTCAGCCTCGACGCTTTCCTGTGTATGGAGATGCCCGCTTATGTGAGCGTCGATAATTGTTGTTGTCGTTATCGCGACGTACATTGCGCAGCCTGTCAAATTACCGTTATTATTGCGTATTACCTAAGCCTTGGGCCTTGCCTCGCTGTCTCTTGCCATTTATACCGGCCGTCCACGCTACAGGGAGAGCCAGATAATGTTTGAGCTGCCAGTGGTTTTCCGCGCTGTACGTACTAGAAGTCTGATCAGAGGTGAAATATGGAGGTGTCAGTAGTGATTTTCGAGCAATCAGGCTGATGCAGGATTCAATCTGACCGAGGTCAGGTCATCGAGAATCCGATAAAGCACAGTCACGTGATTGCAAAAGCGGCAACTGCATTGTCGCCTACCTAGTACTGACTACTCTACCAGCCACTTGTAAAATAAGTAGAGGAGGAAACTACGTCTGGTTTCCTTCACCCAACAGCCCAGTCTTACGTTGCAAGTATCTGGGCACTAAGTATGTAGGTAAGTACTTCGGCTGTTGGTGAAAATTCAGCAATTGCACAGTACGTACTGAGTACCAACCCGAAGAAGACCTTCTGGCCAGTTTCATTACTCCGCAGTGGCTGCGGTCGCCCTATGTCTCGCTCACGACAGCCCGTCGTGCTGATGAATCCTGAGAATACCAATTGCAGCTCCTTCCTTCTCTTTCCTCATGCACTTGCCCTCCTGGATACACGAGGCCTGCCCTTCGCGGACTGAGTGGCCGCCTGGCAATAAGGTTATTCAACACTGGCACATTTACCGTGGAGGTGCATGCATCCATTCGGGCATGCGCACTACTACTCATATACTTACTGTTGTGCAATCAGTTGACTCAGTCAAATAGAGGGACGCGTTTATCCACTCTATTTCAACTTGAAGCCTCATCTCCTGGAAGCCGCCGATGAGATAAGCCACACTCATGCTACGGCCAGGACAAGTTTTCAGGGAAACTTGAAGCTTTGTTCTTCTAAGGAAGTACTTCTACCTGCTTAACTAGTAGGTACCTACTACTAAAGCTTCAATGATGCTTTCTCAATTAGTACCTTATCGCTTGCGTACGGCAGCTTCCGAAGGTGCTTAGACACCGTCTCGGTACGGGTTTGAAGCCTGAGAACCATCCCTGCAGTGAATTGCCAAGGATCTGGTAAATTCTCCAAGCAGCTTTGGCAGAAGCTGTTATGGAGCCCTACGAAGGAGGGACTATCGAGACCTTATAAAGTGCTACCTCCCACTAACGTACTACTCAGGTAAGTAGTACTAAATACTAAGTACTATATAGCTTAAGGTACTACTACTAAGTAGTAGTAAGGTAGGTCCCTACCTACTGTCGAAGATCCTACGTAAGTAAGCAGGTACCTAGTAGGTACTAGATAAGTACCTAGGTACAGTATATTACTACTTGAAGGTTGTATAATGTATACTTACTAAGTAGTAGGTACTATATAGCTATAGTATAGTAGGACTACTTAGTATATATATACTAAGTAGCTAGAGTTCCTTTAAAAAAATTCTAAGTGATATTTATCTCGAAGCTTGAAGCCGTCTCTATAGCGTATCGAGACGGTATCGAGACGGTATCGAGACGGCATCAAGACGGCATCAAGAAAGTGTCGGAGAAGCGTCGGAGCGGCTTCGGAGCAGCGTCGGACTAGAGTTAGAGAAGTATCAAATCAGATTTAAACTCTCTATAAAGTAAGGTAAGGTACCTACTATATACTATAGGTAATAATTTCTGTAGTGCTCTATATAGATAGATAGGGCATCTAAGTAGGTTATATCAAGATCTTACCTAGGTCCAATTTAGATCCTACCCGGGTAATAACCATATTTTACCTAGGTTAGACCTAGATAATACCCGGGTAATAACTAGATCTTACCTAGATCTTACTTAGGTCCGACCGAGATCATATCCGGGTCAGACCCGGGTCATAGCTAGATCAGGGACGTGGTTAGGCACGGCCGACCATCTTGTTCGACTAGTTGACCTACTAGACCAGGCTCTAGGTTAGAGCCTTAAACTGTTGATTTTCTTATAATTAGACCTATTACGGGGCCTGGCCCGGGCCCAGCCTACTACCAGCCCGGTACCAGCTCGCTCCTAGCTCGGTCTGGCTCGCTCTCAGCTCGGTCTGGCTCGCTCTCAGCTCGGTCTAGCTCGCTCCCAGCTCGGTCTAGCTCGCTCTCAGCTCGGTCTAGCTTACTTCTAGCACCCTCAGCCCGGTACCAGCTTAGTCTGGTACCGGGCTGAAATTGAGCTGGCACTACGTAGGGACGGCTACACGGTACGATCTGCCAGAAGCACAGCAGATCAGAACCGGATTGGAACTGGATTGGAACTGGATTAGAGATGGATTAGAACTTTGTAGACTAGGCCTATACTATATAGTACCTAACTTTAAGGTTCTAAGGCACTTTAATTCTATTAAACCAGAATAAAACCGGATTAAAACCGGACTGAAATCAATTCAGACTTGAAGTTCTACCTTGTACTACCTACCTAAGTTGTATGCGTCTGGCGAGCGACGTTCAACTGGTTATACAGCTTCTCATATTGCAGAATAGCCGGGCCCGGGGAGTGTGGATGTACTGGTAGTGGCTACTAGTACTATGTATAGGTATAGTAGGGCAAGACTGGAGTAACCACGCTCAGTCCAAAGGCAAAGACGGCGTGGAAGATCAAGGGATGTTGAGCGGGGAAGAGGAACGGTAACGGGCGCATTGTAGGCCTTTGCACGGCGGCAAGTGCTATACTTGGAAGGCGTGTGAGGCCTCCGAGGGAGCAGAGTCGAGGAGAGACTGGCCAGTGTAGTTCAATGTTGTTGGCGCATGCCAGAAGATGAATGTTCTCCGGGCAAGACAGAGCCAAAAGTGCCGGGAAGGAACTTGAAGGATAAGTACATATCACAAATCAATCCAACTGAGAGGCGACCGCGGGGAGCACATACGGTACTTCAGCAGGAGTAGGAACGTAAGTACTAGGAGTACTTCGTAGTAGTATGCAAACTCCCCAGGAGTCTTGGGAGACGTCACAAAGTCCAGACTGTGCGTGTGCAGGAGATACGTACCTGGTACCTACACAACAGTCTCCTTCTGCGCAGCTCTCCACACTAGGACCAGTTGCGCTGCTATATCGTTCAAAAACTCGGTGCTGGCCCATCCCATGACCCCCGCCAATGCCATACAGAATTCCCTAGTCGTTGATGGGATGGTGGCATGACAAATTCGCAGGACGTGCATGTTGTAGAAACGTGCATCTTCAAGCGACGTGATGTAGTGCAACCAGAGCAGCATGACAGGCCCTTCATGGGTGATTGAGAAGGATAGAGGTTCTTTGATTTTGTATGTTCCAGGAGAGAGACGTTGAGTGAGCTCGACTAGCCGATCCTGCATGACGAGCATACAGCTTCCAGACACTGCAGCCTGGTTTTCCGCCTCGTACATGCTCTTCTTACCAGTGGCGTACGACTTTCCCTCAACGACCATAGATGGAAAACGCATATTCAGCGCAGGAAGGGTAGGGCTGGACAAGAGTTCCTCTTCGTACTGCAAGTCCTTTAGCATATCTTCAGCATCGAGTTTGTTGACTCCCAACGACACCATCTTCGCGGCAACGACGGCGTGGAGGAATCCTATCGTAATGTTTGGGCGAGGGTCCCTGATAGGGTTATTGTCAGGTTTTGGCGGAGGCGGTGGTGATGGTGCTATATCCATCTCGGAACCCATCTCTGTCTGTTGCCGCTTATTCGGTAGGTCATGAGGGACGCTGTCCGGAGGATCATCACAACGGTAGGACTTTCGATTAACCCTAGGTTTCAAGGCCGGGTGCCAGTCTAATCCAACGTCAGCAGAGAGACCAAGGTTCACATGCAAGGTATAGTACTGTACCTGCTTTCCGCCGAAGGGCAAAAGTCTTGCCGAACAACTGGCGGTTCAATGCTTCCAGGGCCTGATAGATCAATGCAACACAATCATCTTCCCTGCTGGCCACTTCTAGAACGTCAGGAAAGTTATTGCTTAAGCTGTCTGCGATAGAGAAGATCTCGCTCTCTTTCTCCTCGTGCAGTTGGGGCTGGAGGATGGCGTTGACTCTACGAGTAAGGTGGTCTGGGATACCCCTGTGTTGAAAGACGATTCTGGCCCGATCGAGTGTATTCAGGCGGTAGTCGGAAAGCGAGAGCGACGGTTCTCGAGTGGACACGGAGGCTGTGTCCTCGTTCATCTCCGCATTCACCCCAGATGCTGTTTCGTTATTGAGCTTTTCTAGATTCTCGCGATTGAGGAGGTCACGAGATGGGGACAAGCCCGCCGCGACAGCTCGCGAATCTGCCAATTGTCGCTTGTCTGCTCTCTGTTCTCTCAATTCGCGTTTTCGTTTTCCCAGTGCAGACTGCGGGCGGTCTGTAGGATTCCTGGTTGCTGCCGAAGCCGGTTGGACGGCCGGGGATGGAGGAGAGCTGGAAGTAGAAGTATAGGACGAGGGTATTGGGTGCGCTTGACAGTGTCTGGTGGAAGATCGGGTTGTCCTGGATAGAGGGGGATCGAGGATAGATGTGTGAACCGAGCGCGCTGCTCGGGTTGGTGAGGAAGCAGCGTCTGACCTTTGCTTCCTGCCACCGCCGGCAGATTGTGTCTCTTTAAACGACATTGGCGGCTACGGAAGGACGCTGGGGGATGAGGAGGCATACGCGTTGTAGGTCTTTACCCAGCCGCAAGTATGCGGTTGGGAGGCATGTCGTGTGGAAGAGGCAGGGTCGAGATATGCGGCGTGCAGTGGAGGGAGCGGATAGGAGCCGTTTCGGATAGACGCCCAAGACTTGAAGATCGATCTGGGGTCGATGGCGCGCTCACGGGCTTGGCTATTTCGCGACCTATCACTCCGACTAGTAGGACCAAGTTTCCAAACTTTTGTTCACTAAACGCGCCCAATGCTTCGGCGCTATGCCGTCCGACATCCTGTGACATTATGGTCGAAAAAAATAGCTGATCTGAAACAGTGTCGATGGAATGGGCTCTTCGACCGAAACGCGACCGCTTGCTCGAACGTGCCACAGAGACACGGGGTACTAAGTACGTACTTAGTAGTAGTACTACCGAGGTTGCGTCTCCAGCTTTGCTTTGGAGACCTCGGATATCTTCATGGTCATCGGCAGTTCCCCCAGATACACTAGTAGTACCTTGATACTTAAAGGTGACGAGGAGTGATAGGTATGCCTCGCTACATCCAAGTTAGAACAATCGACGCAGAAGAATGCCTGCCAACAGCGATGCCACGGCTTATCCACCAACGTCACCGACACGACTGAGGCAGATTGCCTTGATAGCCAAGGACCTCGATAGGGCCAGATATCTCCTGGTATGCCCCTGTTATAGCCAGCCGTTGGGTCTCGCTGGTACGTACTGAGGTCCTCACCAGCTCACCTCTCAACGGTAGACCTCAATTTTGGGCACGGAAGTGGTCTTCGAAGACCCCGCCGTGGCACAATGGGGCTTGAACAACTTCCTAGGTACGCCGCCGTTCAGTCTCTCATAAACCTGTATTGCTCACCTATGCTCTCCAGTTGCAGTAGGCGGGGACATCATCGAAGTATGCTCCCCTTGCCAGCCTGACACGACAGTTGAGAGACTACTCAGGAAACGCGGGGATGGAGGGTACATGATTATCATGCAGACAAGAGATGCGGCGGCTCAAAGGAGGCACATCGAATCCAAGGGGTTGGCCAAAGTAGCATATAGCCATTCCGAAGGCGGCGTGGAGTGCGTGCAGTATCATCCCAAAGGCATTGCTGGTGAGTCGGTCCGAGGTGCCCACAGCCGGGATATTGAAGCTTGAGCGGCATCGGCTCACGGATTAACAGGAGGTATGATGCCTGAGCTGGACTCTCATGCACCATCACCAGGAAATCCTCATCCACTCGAAACCCCTTTCAGTCCGTGGCATGCCTGCGGACCTGACTACGAGAGGTACTCGAGTGCAATGAAGCGATGCTCGCATTTGCGACTGGTCGGTGCCGTCTGCAGACTTGCGCCGGGCCAGACTGACACGGAGGCCGCGGCCAAGCAGTGGCGCGAGTACTTTGGCATCGAATGCGAGGGCGACGAGCTGGTGTTCACGAATGCGCGATTGAGATTTGTCGCGGGAGTCGAAGGCCAGCCGGAGGGACTCCAAAGTATCGTGATCGCGGTGAAAGGTAAGCGAAGGTTCGAGGAAATGCTGGATAAAGTACAAACTGAGGGTCTGTGTGGTGATGGATGGGCCAATCTGCTCGGGGTGAAGTGGTACTTTGTCCTCGACGATGAAAAGGATGCTAAACTGTAGTGATGTTTGATCTTGAACAATGAGGGCTCGACAGAACGATACTACTAAGTAGTAGTCTTTACCTGGCAATATGGTCTGGGTCTGACTTCCAAAGAGAACGTCTGACTCCCATGAATCATCGCATGGAAGATGGCACCGTCGAGTCCATAAACGACCAGCGACCGTATTTCATTCTTGTTCCCTTGACACACGGTGCAATGAAAGGCAGGATGCCAATATGTAGGCTCAGATCCTCAGATAAGGTGCATAACGCGACCATCTATGGACAGTGCGCCCTGCACGGTAGATTCAATGCCGCGCCAACAACCCCACGCTGTATAGTCCATTGCTCTTCTGGGCACTATGGAGGATTTCGGCTGTATGGGTTGTGGACAAGGACGTGTAGCAAGCAAGGTGCGATGGCGCACACACACACACACACACACACACAGCTACCAACCTAATCTGGTACTATTCTTAGTTAGTATCTGGACTCGAGTTTCATCCTCATCAGATAAGCCATTGAACAGCAAAACCCCAGCTGTGCAGAGCTTACCTACAGTAGTTTCCATTCGCGTTGTTTCGGCTGCGGCTTAGGCTTCTGCGCGCTATGCTCAAACGGCCGCCCACAGGCAACCTCAAGTCTCCTCGTCAAAGAAGATGACGTTCCAAGTGCTGCGGCTCAGAACCACAACCAACCCTGCGGTCGACCATCACAACTGCTCACCCTCGGAGACTTTACTTGATACTGTTGGCCTTTCATTTAGCCGACAATCCTCTCCGTTCTAGTCGGGCTGAGACATGACTGTTTTGGGATACGGGGAAACGTCGATTGGGGAAATTGACAGCTGCAAGCCACAAACTCAGACATACGTACGCACTATGGAATCAACGCTCTCAGCGATCACCGGCCGACGCCTCTCGACGCCTCCCGCTCGATCTATTGATTCCAATTCCCACCACGGGGCTTCATCCCAAAACGCACCACACATGGCATTTTGTTGTCAAATCTATATGCCAGCCACGTCATTCGCCACGTCAATGGGGACTTTTGGTTCGCTAAGTTTGGAACCCGATGCTAAGGGCGACTCCATTATTTCACTCAGGAACAGAAAACTCAAACTGGAGCAGGCCAGCTGGGCTTCAACAACCTTTGCACTAAGCTTTGGCTTAGCTTGCGCTCAAATGCCACCCCAGGAACGCGTGGTTTTCCTCGACGACGTGCCACCCATCAACGACAAAGGCGCATCCCGGGAATCAGGAGGCGACAGCTACAGTCGCTCCCCTGCTTTGCTCACCATTGCGATATTCCTGGAAGCGCCGGGGTGTATCAACCATATCTTCCCCTGACCTTTACCCTCGCTCTAGACCTGGTGCATGTGGGTCGACAAAATCTCAGCCGCCTCATCGTCCCAATGTTGCCGGCCACCCTCGCAAGCTTATCGTCTTCACCACTCAAGTATCTACGGCACATCACTCCGTTGCATGGGATGGGCGAATGGCGAGCCGCGATGGTCCCGCTGGAACGTCCCCTAAGAGGATGTGGCTGTGGACATTGAATCTATGGAGAAGTCTACTTTTGGCTGTCCTCGTGGCACTCCCAAAGACTCGCCGACATCATAACTGTTGCGTGGAACTGATAAAAATGATCAGACCCGCTCTCACCGAGCATCATGATTCCACGCATATCATTCCTTTTCTCTTCGTCTACCTTTTCGCTGGCTCTTGACGCCCGAGAGCGTCGTCCACTCGCTCAGAGTTCTTAAGCTCCTCAGGTACCGTTCTCCTGGCCTTTGTTTCGGACACGGCACTGCTACGCGCATTTCTTGCGACATGGCTATCGCTTTTCTCGGGGTTTGCGTTCTGTGTTTCTTCGTTGCCTCACTACATGCCCTTCCCGAAGCCAGGGACCCCACATATTTTGGCATCAAGTCCAAACCAACTGTTATACCTCATACACAATTCTTTCCGCGCCCGCATTCAGTACCTAGGGTATTCCCGACAAACCCTGCTCGTCCAGTCTTTCCGAGCAACGGGTCTGCACCTTCAGTGCCGGGTTCCGGACAAGAGGTAACAACTTTCTCATCGAACAAACCAAAAATCACAATTAACCAGCCCAACTAGTCCTCTCAGAGCGCGCTCTCCTACTCCGGTGTACCAATCGTTGGCACTTCCAGTCTGCCTGCCTCGCTTTCGACTGTCATCTTTCACCCGAGCGTTTCGACCGCAGGTTTCCCCACGGAGACGTCAACTCAATCTCTCGGAGTCAATGCTTTACCCCAGAGCCAGACAAATGGCAATTCCCAGCTCGGAACGTTGAATGCCCCCAAGTATCCACCATTCATCGGCCACTCAACGGGTGATGACGGTGGCGCTCCATCAGGGGACTTCCCATGGGGCAACCGAACGGCGAGCAACACCAACCCCTATACATCAGCTCCGTCTACGGGTGTCGTCCGCTCGTACGATTTTGTCATCGCGAGAGGCACTATAGCTCCTGACGGGGTGGAGCGTGAGGCTCTCCTCATCAATGGCGCCTTCCCTGGCCCTACAATCGAAGCAAACTGGGGTGACACAATCGAGGTCACGGTCACTAACAATATCTCTGGTCCTGAGGAGGGCACCTCCCTACACTGGCACGGCTTATTGCAAAAGGGGACTCCCTTTGAAGACGGCGTCCCTGGTATCACCCAGTGCCCGATTGCTCCTGGAGAGACATTCACTTATACGTTTAATGCCGACCTCTACGGAACTACATGGTACCATTCCCATTACACCGCGCAGTATGCCGGGGGCGCCTTTGGAGCTATGATTATTCACGGCCCGCTCAACGCCCAATATGATCAAGACCTCGGTCCTATCTTGTTGACAGACTATTACCACAAGGATTACGATACGATTGTTGAAGAAGTGATGGGAACGGATCTCACTCTGGTCGCTCCTACATCCGTCAACAACCTGATCAATGGAAAGGGAGTCTATGATTGTACACTGGTATCTAACTCCACGTGCACTGAAAACGCAGGACTGTCCAAGTTCCAGTTCACTTCGGGGCAGTCGTATCGACTTCGACTGATCAATGCAGGCGCGGAAGGCATCCAGCGGTTCAGTATCGACAACCATGTCTTGACTGTCATTGCCTACGACCTAGTTCCTATCGAGCCCTATACCACCAACGTCGTCACTTTAGGGGTAGGCCAGCGAGCGGACGTCATCGTCCAAGCCAATGGATCCAGCACAGACCTCGTCTGGATGAGATCCACAATCAGCTCGTACTGTTCGGCGGCTAGCCAGCCTGACGGTCTAGCCATCATCTACTATCAGAATGCGAATACTACCGGGGAGCCGACTTCTACAGCATGGCCAGTGGATGATACAAGCTGTGGAAATGACGCCCTTGCCGAGACCGTTCCATACTTTCCCATCACCCCGCCCTCGGCGAACACGACAGTCGAGGTTGCACTGAACTTCGAAATCAACTCGACAGGGAACTTTCTGTGGACCATAGACGGATCAAGCTTCCGTGCTGACTACAATGACCCTGTGCTGATGCTTGCTGCTGCCGGCAATGACTCGTACCCATACGATTCGGAATGGAACGTGTACAATTTCGGGAGCAACAAGAGCTTCATCATTGTCATCAACAATGAAACGCCCGTGGCGCACCCGATGCATGTCCACGGCCACAACATGTTCGTCCTGAACGAAGGTCTGGGGACATGGGACGGCACAGTGGTCAATCCATCCAATCCGACACGAAGGGATGTCCAAATGCTCCAACCTTCCGGGTATATGGTGATGCAAATCGATGCCGACAACCCAGGCGTATGGCCGTTCCATTGCCATATCGCCTGGCATGTCAGCGGGGGCTTGTATCTCAATATTCTGGTGAGTCGCTTTTATGTCCTCTGATCCCAACCAGACGCATCTGCATCTGCTCTTGCTGGTGACAGACGATGACTAACTCGAAACAGGAACACCCGGAACTTATCCCGTCGACCATTGATATTCCATCCAGTGTTGGCGATTTGTGCTCGTCCTGGCAATCTTTTACGAACAGAGGTCCCGTCGATCAAATCGACTCGGGACTGCGTAGGAGGCGAAATCCCCTGCGCAGATACCAGGCCGACAATGTCAGACGGACATTGTAGGCTAGGCATCGAGCTATAACGACCAAGTATGAGGACTGCGGGTTCAGGCTGGCTGTATGAAAAGTATGAAGTCGTTCGTTCGGCGCTGTTGGATTTCACGGAGCAGCTGTCCCGCGATTACAAAATGAAACTATAATGTGGTGTGCTATGCTGTGCTGTGGTATTGGGGGTTAGCAACGGCGTTGTCTTAAGTTGTCTTGTCGAGTATAATCCATACGGGATATTAGATCTAATGAATGATCATTAATTTCTACCTGGCCTAAATGTGAATCGTGCTGGCACATTGTGTAAAGCAATCCTACCCGTGTCCTCTTGATATAAGACGTCTAAGAGTAAGTAGCTTCTCATAATTTGGATTGGATCCATTAAACAAAAACAGCGCTTCACATATTTCTATATTTTAGGCGCGGTATACATGTATACTCACTCAACCGTAGAATTTGTCTCAGCATTCAGACCCTAGTTAAGGTAGTCTGGCTGTGGGGCAAGCACACTTCTGGCCAAACCTTCTCCGATTTTTGATTGGCTCGTCAGTCTGAGCTAGGGCATAGAGCACCCTGCGACACGCAATGAAGTCATCCGTCAACCCTGGACCTTTTCTCTCGACAATTAAACCTCACAGCCGAATATTGGTCTCGACCTCAGACACACTGACTCGCGGTGCCCGACAGCGTGCATTGGCGTCGCATGCATGTATACATTCATTGCTGAATGACACCCAATCGTGACGACCCTCCATAACAGTTTCATTTCCAAGACGCAACGACCCTCCATACCAGTTTCATTCCCAAGACGTGACTGTGACGACCCTCAATACCAGAACAATTTTATTTCCCAAACCCGCCGAACATGTCCGAACCGATTCCAGAATCCATACCTACATCCGCCGACCCGCGCTCGCGACGGCCCATCAAACGTGCCCGCGGCGCCAACAACACCAACACCGCACTGGCAGCCCAGGCCAACGAGATCGAAACTCTATTCCTCGACCCCGACAGACCAGTGGCCATTCCCCCCCGGGCAAGTGAGAAGAAGCCTTCGCTGCCGCCGCCGCCGGAGATCGTCGCAAATGTCCAGGGCTCGTCGGCCGGTGCCGGGTCAGGCGAGTTCCACGTCTACAAGGCCAGTCGGAGACGGGAGTATGAGCGGCTACGCATGATGGATGAAGAGGCGAAAAAGGAAGAAGAGAACGAGCGGTGGGAAAGGGAGGAGCGGGAGCGGAGAGAGAGGGATGAGGAGAGGACTAGGAAGAACCGTGAGAAGAGAAATAAACGGAAGGCGAATGCTAATGCTAAGAAGGGAGGTGTAGACAGAGAGAAAGACAAAGATGAAGACAAAGACAAAGATTCTATGGCGGTGGGGAATGGTGCGAATGGGGAAGCTGGAACTGGAACTGACGGGGTCAAGAAGAAGGCGTCGTCGGGTCTGGAGATTCCGAAACGAGAGAATCATACTGAAGACCAGGAAAGTAATGGTGGTGTGGCGGCGGTGGTTCAGGAAGCGGGAATAACGATCCTCGAGGACGATTGAAGGGAAAGATACAGTTTGGTTCTTTTGAGTTGAGGACAGGACTGGTTCCCGACACCGATACGTCGTGGGAGGCGCTGCAGAAATGCATCGTCGGAACGTCGAACACCAACTATCCATCAGCTTTGTTGACACTTGAAAGTCCTTGAGAAGCGATCATTCATGGCGCTTACACTTGCCGAATATACAAGTGATATTCATATCGACATACTTGTACAACATCAGCTTTGTTGACACTTCGAAGTCCTTGAGAAGCGCTCGTTCATGGCGCTTACACTGGCCGAATGGACTATTGATATTCATATCGACATATCTTGTACAACAGCACCCTCAGGACATGACGCGAAGCATCCATCTATCTCAAGACCTCTTATCCTTTTCGACAATCGCCCTATCGATCCCACTGAACCACCGCATGAACAATTGCACCGTACCCGGCAATCCAGCATAGAACGGCATGAACTTTGCATAGAACGGCAGCCTGATCACTCCGCCATCGCCCCTCTCTATTGTCCGCACAATCTCCTTGGCCAGGTCCTTGGCCTCCACCACGGGGCCGAAGAAATGCGCATAGAACGGAACAGAAGTGTTGTCGGCGAAAAGCTGCGTGTCAAGTTGCCCTGGCTCGACATGAAGAGTCTTGACCTTTGCAAATACCGAAGGGTCAGGATGGTTGCGGAGTTCATGGCGGAGCGTCTGGTGGAGTGACGAAACAGCGGCTTTGGACATGCTATAATCCGCTAGACGGGCTGGTGCGAGATGAGCGAGGATGGAGGAAATACTGACGATATGTGCCCCTCTGGCCGAGGATGTGAGACGCGGAAGCAGCACGGATAGTGTGTTGAAGTGTGATAGTGCATTGGTCGTCAGTGTCTTGTCGGCCTGCTCGGGAGAAACGGTCGATAGCTTCCCAGGTGAAGGGACAAGCGGAAGGCCATTGATGGTCGTTGCGGCATTGTTAACCAGAATCGTAGGAGATCCGAGCTGGGTTTGGCATTAAGTCAATACTGACCGATGTCTGAAAAGATCATGACATAGCATGGCATACGCGCGCCCCGAAAATAACCAGAAGAACCGTCAGACTTCATAGATATGGCAGAGACAGCTGCAAGTCCACGACTATACAGGGAATCTCCAAAGGGGGAGTAAACAACCCTAGACATGGCGTATCCAACCCAATCGGTGGAGAGAGGGACAGACCAAACCCCAATACCGACATAGCGGGTGAGAAACAAACAAACAAGACAGCCTTAACCGAAAAGACAAGACAGGACAGGACAGGACAGGACAGGACAGGACAGGACAGGACAGGACAGGACAGGACAGGACAGGACAGGACAGGACAGGACAGGACAGGACAGGACAGGACAGGACAGGACAGGACAGGACAGGACAGGACAGGACAGGACAGGACAAGACAAGACAAGACATCCTCAACCAACAAGACAAGACAAGACAAGACAATAAGCCATCCGTAGAAACAAGGGAACCCCATATAAACGTACCTGATCAACAACCCGATCCACAGCCTTCTTCACCTCCCCAACCACACCAACATCGACCTTCAGCCATAGTAGATCCCACCGGTCCATCTCCTCCCTCGCCTCCTCATCCGGCTCTCTAACATCTAACACTGCGACCTTGGCCCCCTTCCTCACCAGCAACTGAGCCAATTTCCTGCCCAGCCCGGCCCCACCGCCCGTGATCACAGCGACTTCATGCTCCCATTCGACTTTCCTATGCGGGCCGTAGGTGACACGGTGGTTAAGCCAGCCTGACAGTTCAATGACTGCCAGCAACGCAGTATAGTACAGCGTGTAGTGGGCGAGGGGGTCGCGGTGTTTGTGGATCGACGCTAGACAGAGGTAGAAAACCAGGGTGATCCATGGGTGGAAGATCGAGTTGGCTAGGATGTGGAGGAGGAGGTCGAGCGTGATGTGTTGGTACCATTGCTTATGGCGGCTGGATGGTGAAGATGAAGAAGAAGAAGACGATGACGACGATAGTACTGAGGGAGTAATGGTAGCCATGGTAAGGTAAGTAAGTACTTAGGTAGGAGTTTGTTGATCGGCTGTTGTCCAAGAGGGTTTTCTCCTGCCCTTCTCTTCCGTTTCTGCTTCCGTTTCCGTTTCCGCTTCCCTTTTACACGTAGGTACGTACTTTGGGGAGATCGATGGTGGTATGCTGAAGCCCCTTTATTAGGGGACGTAACAATATTATGGCGGTAAAGTTGTCGGAATGAGTGTGGGTTATGACGGGCTGGGACCTACCAGCTTTGATCGAAGGTGGTATTAAGCTTGATGTGTAGATATTAATTAGTCCGGCTCATCTCTCTTATATTTCCACAGACAGAGGCACACAAGGACAAAGAGGGTCAGGATGGGACATTCGTCGATGTCACGAGGCTGTTTCACGATGCCAGAGTTGAAACGGCAAAACGCTCGGCCTCAACCAATCAGAAGAAGGGCTTTGGACACCCAACGAGGCTTGTATCGACTGCCATGTACGAACAGATGAACAATATCCTTACAGGGACGGAGCTGGGAAGACATGATCGCGACACATAAAGATACTTAATAACACGTTCAGACATACGGCAACTTGTTCACAATTCATGCTTAATCATCAGAGCTTGACCCTTCTCAGGGCCTTCAATCGACAAGATATGTAACATCATTAACAAAGCCGCGGCATTTACACCATTCCGGCCACCGCGATTCACGGCTGGCTCCCTTCCTCGTAAACAACTGTCGCCGTAATAATATCATCCTCCGAGAATCCACTTTCCTCTTGATCAAGGCAAGGGCATGTCCAACCAAAGAGAAGCCAAAGATGGATTGCCATCAGACAACCCACCATCTTCGAGCTGCTGACGAATTTGACCCGCCGATGATGTTGACGTGAACTCAACGTTGGATAGGAATCTCCGCCGGTAACCGTCGAACGCGTAGAGCAGCCTCCGAACCTCGATTGAAAGCGTCATGAAGAACGAGCGGCCCGACAGGGGTCAACTCGCTGAGGCCGAGCAAAACCTCCACTAAAAACTGGCGTATCGTCTGCAATCGACCGCATTTTCCGTCGTGCTTTCTAAAGTGAATCATAAAACATGGAAAGTATCGGGGTCATCGTTGACCACTGCTTCATAGCCATCAGCATCTACGAGAATGCGTCGACCGAGATTCTCTTGGGGGGTGCCGTCGCGAGCAGCGCCATAATCAAGAACCTATAGGCGAGTTAGTATAACGGGGACGCGTAAAATTTGAAGGGCCAACATTTACCTCTATGTACGTCAAACCATCCCGCTGCACAGCAGCAACGCAGCGACGTTCATCAAACTTGACCTGCCAGACCCCGCTGAGGTCTGAGAGCAGATCTTTGATGCATTCGCCAGTGCGAATGTCCCAGAGTTTGAGATTCCTATCCGACCCCGAGATCACCTTTTGACCATCATGCTTGAAGCAAGTGATGGCGCCAGTATGGGCACTGAGAGTGGCTTTGCACTGCCCATTCTCAGGATCCCAAATCCGCAAGGTCGAGTCGGCGGCCGCGGAAACGAGCTTGTCGCAGTTCAAGTCCAGCAGACCGACAAGAGACGTATGTCCTTCCAGTGAGTATTTCAGGGAGCCCGTGTTGAGATCCCAGATACGCACCATATTGTCCATAGAGCCGCTTATGCAGCGATTGCGAGCATGGTCGAGGACCACGCTGTAGACCTTCTGAGTATGGCCCTGAAGCCGGTGAACCGTCTCACCCGTGGAGATTTTCCAAACACGGACAGTGCAGTCATAGCTACCACTGACCAGAGTATCAGCATGGGCCGCTATCGCTCGGACGGAGTGCTGGTGTCCAGTCAGTGTCCGCACAAAATAGGGACAGTTGTCAGCATCGTTGTCGTTCTCAGCTTGGATGAACTCCGGATCCCCGGGTCGTGGAAGTTTCCACACACGGAGTGTAGAGTCACGGGAGCCGGTTATGATGAGAGGCTGTTTAGGCATCATGATGGGCTGTCCCTCTGCATTCTCGCCCACCTTGACCGGCATGACGATTTGTAGGCACCGCACAGTTGACGTGTGTCCACGGAAAACTTGAGTCTCACGCGCCTCTTGAATGTTCCACACCCGAACCGAGCGGTCGGTCGATCCGGAGACGAGGGTGTTGCCTTCATATTGCAGAGCCCAGACTCCGCCTTCATGGCCAACCAGGACCGCACGAAGAATGCCAGTTCTGGTCTCATAGACGTTGATGTTGTTATCATCGCTGCCCGTCAAAATCTTGTCGCAGTCAAACTGCAGACATGTTACAACGTGCGTGTCATGCGCCCGGAAAGCCAGATGCTGGGGTTTTGTGTCTTCCAACATCCAGTTTCTCCTGATGAGATGATGTCTGCGGTACAGAGATTTGTAGAGATGAAGGCCCTTCAAACTAGGCAGACCAATGTTTGGTTGGGGCACCGCCAGCATTGCCGCATTAGCCGCGTTATATGGCCCCTCGGCGTTGGACATGCGTTGCATCCACTCAGCTGTTGCAACGTCATATGAAGCGTCACGTGTGAAATCCTTGCGTTTGACTTGTTTGTTGCGGTTCGATAGCATTGTGGCAGCCTTGCGCTTGGATCGACGCAGAATCCCACTAAATCGGTTGTGCGAAGGTGGGGTGGATGGAGAGGCATTGTTTGACTCGGTCTTGGAGTGGTTGGTATAGGCTAGGTTCTCCTCATAGCCATAAGGACCGGAGGGATCTTGCCATCCCCAACCTTGGAGAATGGCCCTTTCCAACTCTCCTTCGGCTAGAGTAAATCCGTCCGCATCGAAAAGCTCCTTCCAGGCTCTTTCATCGCTGTTGATCATTTGACGCCACTTTTTGGACACTTGGGCCGCTTTGGACATGCTTTTGAAGTCGAGGTACTTGAGTACGTTGAGAGCTAGCTCCGGAGGAAGAATCGTCAAGAAATCGCATTTCAACGCCGGGTTCACGACGTCTGCAACCACTTGAAGCGTGGGTTTAGGACATCGTCGGAGTAGTTGGTGCATAACATAGCTCTTCAGCTCGTCAGGAATAGCCTCGAAGTAGTCGAGCATGGCAGGAAGATCCGTCACAGATGCGCAGAAAAACGGGGTTGATTGCCGAGAGTCCTGTCGATGTTCCGCATTGTGCACCTGTACTGGTTGGAAGGGATTGGATGGCAGCCTCTCAGCAGTAGGCACTCTGGACGCTAAAGGGTGCTGTGGACTCATCTCCGTAACAGCATCGATATCTGCGAAATACCCAGCGCTTTGCAGCGTTGCTGCGGCCGTCACAGGAGAAAGACTCGGACTAGGAAGGCTTCCATCATGCGCGGACGGGCTTCCAGCAACATGCAGACGGGAAGGCACAGAAGACAGTGCTCGCCTGCTTAGTGGCCGCCCTGAACTCGGGCCGTTGTCTTCGTCAATTGGGGGAGTAGGAACAACGCTCTCTTGTGAAGGATCGCGCCGAAACACGGGATCGGCTGCTGCACGGTCGACCGAGCCAACTGACTCGTCCGTGAGGAGGGATGGCTGTTCAAGGCCACTCCTCGGCGAACGAGAACTTGCCAAATTCGACCGCTGATCCACGCTTGGTGATGGAAGTAAAGTATTTGTGCTCCTGCAAGGGTGGATGGTGCTTAGAGGTATGCGTCGTCGATTTACGCGGGGAGGTCTAGAAAGACTGTCAGGCGTTACAGGGTGTGCTTCTTGCGTGTTTTGTATCCGTGATCGAGGATAGTCTATGCCGAGCCTCGCTCCGAGCCCTGTTGATGGTCCAGCGTTGGCGGCCGCAAGGGACAGAGAAGGAGATGGAGCGGACTCTTCGTCGTCGGGAATGGACTCTGGGGAAGCAGGTCGTTTCTGCCCACGAATTTGCCGATATATGGTAGTTGAACCATCATCTTCAGCCTCAATCCAGGGCTGGAAGGTTTCAACGGTGCGAATTGTTCCATTTGCGTTGCGAAGGGTCCGTTGCTCAGCTTCCAACTATGCAAACAAGTTAGTATCTATCGATATGTAAGGTTCCGTATCTTGTACCTGTTCTAATGCCACTGATGTGTCGTCAGCCTCACGAAAGACCGTTTGCTTTCCTCCTAATTCGAAATGTATCCGGCGAAGATGTGCAGGCGTGGGGGTAGCTGCAAGGGGGTATTGCTTCGGATCCAGCTCTTGCATACGGCGGGGTGGGCGCATAACAAGTGGAGGAAACTTGGTCGTAGTCGTGGTAGTAGTCGTAACCACAGTCGTTTGCGTGGCTGGAGCAAAAGAGAATTGTCCCAGCGAAGAATTCGAGTCAACATCTCTGGTGTACATCGGAAACCCTCTACTATGCGGTCTGTGTGCACTGCCGGGAGCCGATGGCCGGGTCGGGCGAAAATCTTGAACAGTATGATCCATCATCTCTTCATCTTCCATCATTGCACCGGTAGTGTTCACCGTGGGATTCAGCAGGCGTACAGCCAACACGCATTTGGACCGGAAGGAGGATATTGGGGGTAGAGTTGGGCGCGTCGCCTCCGTGAAAACAGTAACCGAGGACCTCCGCTTCTCTGGCTCGAGGTTGAAGACAAGGAAGAGGATAACCGAATGAGGACTCTGATACCAGAGCGGCCTGATCCACGGACTGACTTGGCTCGAGACAGTCGAGAAGGGGAGAATTGATCAGTAATAAGTTCGAGATCGTGGGTGTGTAATGTCCGGCCGTCCAGCCGGGGTAGAACTCTGCAACGAACGATGCCACTACTGCCCAGAAGCGACAGGACGGTTAGATGCAGAACATAACTTTGTATCGCTCTTAGGAACTGAGATTGTCGAGTGAGGGTTGGAACAAAAAAACTGTAGGAGACTGGAGTGTTTGGTATGTTCGGGGAGTGGCATGGAATGAGTGCAGTGGGCGGAGAGAGAGAGTTGACACACATACTACTACGGGAGGAGAGTTGGGCTGGATCGGGGCCCGCAGTTCCAACGCAGCGGCCATGGCCATTTGCGGTGACGGCCGAGGCCGGCAACCCTCCAAAACTATTAATTCTCGCCCATCGCCTGGCATCATCCGAGCCTGCCAACCCTTTTCGCCGATCGCTTAATTGCCACTGAAACGGTCGATGCTTTCAATAACAGTCATGATTGCTCTCTTTAAAGTTCAGATCGAGTCGAGGATATAACGGAATCTCTTTATATTTGCACTTTTTGGGAGCTGACGCGCCGACCGTTACTTAAGGCATTGCCGCCTGCTTCATCATGGCTAGTTGCTCTCTTGAAAGCCGTCGGAGGTGCAAGGAACGGAGATTGAAGGAACACAAAGAGACGGCTCGTTCTTCAGTGATTGCCTGCTGAATACAGCATTCTGACGCATTTCCTGATATGCCTTGGTACCGCATCCTGCTCATAATATTGATGTCGTGTCGACGAGGTATCTCAGGTATTCAAGGTAGGAGCTTGCCGAATCTGGACAGGCTTGGCTGCGGTGGGCGTGAGGAAGTCCAAGGCGGGAGACCATTTCAATGGTGATCAAAGGATAATCGTTGACTCCGGTTGCACTTCGTTGAAGTGCAAAACTGCACGCTTGTCTTCCTATATCTCGTCCACTTGTTGTTCCAGCGCAGGCTTTGCGATGACTGACCAGCAGCTTCTTCTTGTCTCTCCCGAGGGAAGTCTCTCCCAGAAACAGAGCCTATACCTTGTGCAAATCTTCCTCAACGCTTCTCTGGCGTGTATTGCACATACCAGGGAGCTTATCCCGTGGACGTCTCCCTGTCTCCGAACCCGATACATTGATCAGATTGACCCAGCTATCCTGGTTACCGATGGAAACCTGTATACAAAATACCAAAGCCTCGACCCCGGGGGTGTTCAAAGTGGACAAGAGATTAGAATCCTCGTGCGTGGCGGGCACAAACGTGCGGACCAGATACTAGGGATGCTTGTGAGACCGTAACAAGGTGCTTGTCAGCCATGCCCTGACGAACTGACAGGAAAACGGCGTCTTCGAAGCACTGCAACATGGCTACTTGGAAACCTTGCAGGTATTTGTCACTGACAACAACGGGAATGCGCCAGCCATTTTAGAAACCTACAGTTTCGCGTTTTCCTACGACGGGGGGAGAGTCAGCAGCATTGAATTGAGTCCTACGGATCATGTTTTCATCTTGGAACATTTTCACAAAAGCTTCAAGGCCTCAATACGCGCTCTCCTTCGTTCTCTAAAGCAGCTGCCTCGTCTTCCAGGTTTGGCACGATCATGACACCGCTGGAAAACACTAACACACTGCAGCACGGCGTAAACTAGGCATGAGCCTTACGTACACTGAAGAATGTCCAGACGTTTACCAGCCTCCAGGTTTCATGGACAGGAATAACTTGAAAGAACCGAACGGACAAGGCTTATGTGCAGCGCTGGGGCAGGGTGTCGAGGACATCGTAGGCACGCTGGACACTGGCCACCACCAGGTCAACGTGAGGGTCTGCCGAAAAGGCTTGGATGAAGTGGTTGCATGCGTCGATCCACAAGATGCCATCATGAGCAAACAATTACAGGCAATGCAAAAGACGTCCTCGATCCGGAGCAATGATTTAGTCTCAACACTCAGAGACCCCCGGCCTCGCAAACGACATGATGAAGCTTCTGTCCACGGCGGAAAACGCCTGAAGCTGGCGTTAACAGGGAACCCACTTGCGGAGAACCTGGACGAGGAGCGCAGGAAGCTGCGAGGACGGAATGACGATCTTGGAGCGTCCACAGGACAAGCGGACCGAGTCAGTTCCGAGAATGTTTCTGCCTCTTCGCAGGACGGGTCTGTCCACAAGAAGAATCGACGCCTGATTCCTAGCAAACTGGCGGAGCTTTTGGTGAACTGTTATGCCATTCAGTGCGGAACATCTGGAGAGAACGGAAATGTCTTTGACCAGAGTTTGCTTGCAGATGGGACCATCCAGCGGCGGATTAGGTCACACCGGATCAGATGTGAATGTGGCAGTACACTTCCATCGAGCCCAATGGTAAGCTCCCATGGAAGGATGTCTTTGTGGTTTCTAATTCGTTTGAGATCTACTGTGAAGTCTGCGATAACTGGCAGCACGGGAAGTGCTACGGTTATGATAGGACTTCGCTGTCCCATCAACCAACAGATCGATTCTGTTACACGTGTTTGTTTTTTCCTGCAGACGATGATCCCGTACATTCTCCTGCATACATTATTGCCATGCGACTCGCTGTCGGGGCCTTATCGAGTATAGCAGACCCAAGCTATGTGGTGGATGAAGAAAACCTACGGACAATACTTCGACCCATGCATTGCACTGAACAGCTCCTGAATGCTGCTGTGGGCAAGCTCGTGGCAGAGGGTCTCCTTGCGCCACGCGATAGGCAGCACTGGCACGTTCGCTCTCTTAGTGAACCGAAGTTGAAAGAACTCAGACACAAATACGGCAACCCATTTGCGCTGATTGACCATCTCTACGACTCGGTTAGCGCTACCAGAAACCGAGACCAGCACGCCTCTCGCATCACTTCTGCGCTTGAAAAATATGCTCGAGGTCAAGATTACAGAAGGGCAAAAGGCTGTGTTGAGGTCATATCTTACGATCAAACTGGCGACCCCGTAAGTCGATGGGGTTATTTCGAAGACAAGCCCGCTTCGATTACCGGGTCTTCCACCTCGATCAATCCACCGGCAACCCCCGCCCGCCGCCGCAAGGTCAGCATTTCGCAGATGTTGGTCAACATTGACCGCTCACCGTCCGCAGGGAGCATGAGCTTCGAGGAATCATCGCTCCAACTTCTGGAAGACATAACCTGCAGCAGCGACGCCAGCCCAGTTAGCTCGACGGCTACTGCGGATTAAGCATGAGCATAAGCATCGGGCCTGGTTAGGCGTGCTTCGTCGATATGGAAGTGGTGTTCGACACGCCGCCTTCGGAGATAATATCGGTCAGCATTTGACTGACGATAGTCCCCTAGCAGCCAAGAGGCACGAAGGCCGGCAGCTGGTGTGCTTGAGCTTCACTGGCTTTCTCCAATCCCAAATGGTTAGTAGCAGGAGCAGTTTGAAGCATGAGGCCCGGATCATGATATGACCTGAGTTAGTATCGGCCCAACAACAAATAACATCGGAGTCGCCGTAGACTTTTAAGAGTGAACTTTGATATCCATTGCTAAGATTTCCCGAAAGGCTCCCAAGGTCCCCATGTTCAAGGCAAAGCATAAATCGAACACCTCCACTGGGTCTTTCTACTACTCCATCCATAATAATGTGTTCATTTCCGTGTGGGTAAAGTGATCGACGTATTCGTTTCCCCTGAAAATCCCTGGTGCGAGGGTGGCATCTCGACTGTGGTCCCATACTTGCGATTCTGAGCGAGCGGTTACCACTCTGCCAGCAATTCCCTTGCAAATACTCCTCTCTCCAGCAGCACATACTTTTAGTACGTAGTGCTGGTGTGGGCCTTGAGCTAACCGCAAGAGAGCAGGACATGAATCTTCAGTACTGCCAGGGCGTCTAGGTCCCGTGCCAACACACCTGTCATCCCAAAGCGCCGGCGCAGAATCAAGCGCCCCCGTCTCCTCCAAACTCTTCGTCGCCAGACCACTCATCAGCGTGGATATGCTCCTTTAGCGCCACTCCAGGACGACAATCCTGTAAGCCTCTTACACTACACTTACAAGACCGTTCTAGCATCCTAAGCGGCCTTGAGAATGGTGGAATGGTGGACAGCAATAGTATCACATGGTCCGCCTACTGCCTAGGTACATACCTTGTCCTTCAGCGTCGCGGATGATCTGCCACGGTCATGATACAGCAACCAAAGCTGGTGGAGATCGCTGGTACGATGATCAAGGAGCTTGATATTGCGGTTAAACGCTTTTCATCTTAGGTTTGGGTCGAATTTCTCGCTCGCGCTTTATCAGTCCCATTCTTACTTTACTTACTGCTCGTCATCAGTCCTCCAAAAGCTCCCTGAGGCCCCGGGTGGTCCACTTCCTTCGAGCCTCCACCTCCAGCTCCATTGCCGTGCCTTTCGTAAGTGCTACGTACTCGGGAGCGCAACAGCTGGGGCGTCTTGTCAATGCCGAGTCTCTCCTGACCACCGAAGACCTCCCACCCTATGCGCATATGTGGTCTTCACCCAGGAACTCTACCACAGCCGTCTAGTTAAGCTGAGCTGTCTTGTCGCATTCCGATCGAACCGCAAGATCTCGAGAGTCCAGCTGACACCCCAGCCTCTACCCCGAAACCCCTCTACCTGGATCTTTTCGTCGTACAGTTGCGGCAGGGAACAAAGGCCCATTGGAAATAGAAGAACAGAATACATCGGGCAACTAAAGTGACGGAAAGTTAGCAATGGTGTCGTGACGGGGTGTCTGAGGTACCAGCAACATACACGGACTGACCGCTCGAGAGCATCGGTATGCACACAACGTGGAGAAAACTGGATTGATACGCTCTCTCTAGAAGCCGACATGGGATCCAGTCAAAAGTTTCGCTTTGCGAGCCCTCTCAGACGGGAGAAGTCACAGTCGCAGCCCCCAATCCGGCGGTCAGATGGAAAGGAACATAAAGCGCAACATATACTCGGGATCACAGAGACCGATCTCAACACCGCCCGCAATGAGAGCATAAGCTCTTCGACAACAACAAGGCTGCCTAGGCTCTCCCTCTCAGATGCCACTACAGAGTTCGGATCTTCTACAGCGCGGCTTGACAAGTCAGAGCCCAGCCGGGACGTACGTTTAAAAGCATCGTCCGTGCTGTTACACGAAGAATACCATCTCAAAGCCGAGCATCCCAGTTCCATTCGATCTTCCCGGCTCAGAGCCTCCGGCTCCTCCTCAACACTGAACTCGCATTATGACGCCCAGCGGACGCCGCTTTCAGTGTCCCAGCAGACCTCGGAATCGTCCACGCGTGACTTTGCTCTCCGGAAAGGTTCACCCGTTGTCATCCAGTCCACTACACCCGATCAAGATTCTCTTCGCCGACTGCGGCTATTCAGATCCTCGAGGAATCGGGATAAGCTGGAAAAGAAGAAATCCATCAATCACGGCGCCCACTCGCCCTACTCGCCTACTTGGACGCTCTTTGGTAACCAGCGCCCGTCATCACCATCTGAGCAGGGCGCTCCTTTCACCTCAGCCCAGCCCGTCCCGGCTAACCATCCGCAGAAACGTCACAAAGACGTGCGTTTTCAGCCTTCATCTCCGGAAAGGAAGATAAAATCCAAGCAACCGCTGCCGTCAAACGGGTTCGCAGCCATTCGGCCAGAGGCATCTCACGTCAAGGTCAACATCAGGCGGCCCAAAGTAGGTGTAAAGCATTGGTTCGATGGACTGGAGGGTGACAGTAGTGCAGACGAAAGCATTCACGAACCGCAGCTGCAGCCGAGCTTTGTCGCAGGGATGGAGATGGCCTTCGAGGATGGCAGGATTGGGCCTATGCCGAAGGTCCAGGACCGAACGGCCACTTTCATGTCAGAGAGCTCGAGCCAAGATGCGGGTTATATGGTCTCAAAAGCATGGGAGCCATACAGTCGTCGTGCTCTTCCAGTTGCACCAACTCCTCCCGGGGTCGCAACCCTCAATGCCAAGTCATCTAAGTCAACACTCCGACGTGGTGCGTCGAACAAGTCTTCTTTGCCGTCAGCTAAGCCAAAGGCAAGCTCGCTGGCTTCCACCGATCTCCACCAGACAAGCGTTCTTGATTTATCTTCTTCGGAGGATGATGAAACTCCACCTCCTGTCGCCGAACACAGCGGAAATTCTTTACCTCGGATACGTGATAGTATAGCGGTGGAGTCACTCATTGGATCGGAAATAGAGATAGGTACGGCTCAAGCCGTCGACACCAAACAGACGTCCTCGGTGCAAGCAACACCTAGCCTGCGACGAGTGTACGGTACTCAAACGATACGCAACGCAGGTCCCTCCAAGATACTGCACAACAACATTATTGATCCGCGATCATCATATATCAGTGATCAATCATTCGGGGCAGTGCCGGAGGAGAACGATTTGCTCACTTCATTTCCACCAACACCCACAGATCCACCTGGCTCACGCCGTGCCTCTTTGCAAAGTTCTTGTCGATCTGATAATGCCAGCATAGAGAGCAGGAGGCTGGTGAGTGTCACGAGGCAAGAGGAGTCGCTCTTGGCTGCCATGAGGTTGAGAAAGCTGGCTCTGAACCAGTCGAACAGCAGGTTATCCGGTCGCGGGACCCAGGGGGTAAGAGGACAGGATCGGAGGGCTGATCCACGACACGGCCACCCGATAAGCAGTCTGGCTGGAATGGAGCCCTCAGCTATTTCTCTGGGACGGAAGGGCGGCAGTGCGCCATCAATTGCCTCTTCGAACTTTGACAGAGTTTCCTGCACAACCTTTCGGACTGGCATGTCGAACGAACCTAGTGTGCGATTATCTTTTGCAAGTTTCAAAACAGACACGTCTGTGGATCCTGACACTGATATGTGTTCATCGCTCGGCATAGCGTCGCCCGTGTCAATTGCTCAATCGCGCAGCCTCAACCGTATGAGTCGGGCGACATTCTTTTCCACATCGACCAGCGAGTCGAAAGACGGCTCATGCAGCAGACGGGGGAGTGGATGTCTCTCGACTCTCGAAAAGCTTCAGACCGCGCCGAAAAGGGAGGAAATCCCGTCTCAAGCCTTCATTGATTTCCCCTATCATGGCTGGGAGGCCAAGACGAAACTGGCGACAGCAGCAACAGCAACACATTGATGACCTGGCTCTCTTAAGAGGTTCCTTACTTTTTCCTACCATTCCATGTCATGGTGTTTTTTGGGGGATCAGGATGTCCGCGGGCGGCTATTGGGATGGCGTCTATACTATATTGGGTGACCCGAAAGATTAGATTCCATGATGATGACGATGAAGCGGGTTTAGGTGTATCAACAGCAAGGTGGTTATTCAGATGGGGAGGCATCACACGTCTCATAACCCCATGACCGGCTTGGTTTGATGGGGCGCCTCGGTTGTGGACAATGCGGAGTACAACATAGTATAAGGAGGCCCGTGAGCATCGGATACCAGCGGGAAAGGGAAGTAAGTTAGTGCGATTGTAATCTCACATACAAAGAGACGCGCCAGGCGCAATTAAAGGATTCTGATGGAAGTGTTACTGGTACCAGTATCTACCTATGCTATTTTATCTGGGTGGTTAAGGCTTGTGATCATCACTCATGAAGGGGCATCCACATACACCTTCCTCCGGCGTGAAGCAAGGTTGATACGTTTTGCATCAGAATTTTATGCCGTGTTATTATGCAGTGATTGAGGCGGGTGCCTGATACGGCCCTGAACTTGCTCCTCATGACGCAGCGCCCTGTCGCGACAACCCACACAATGGAGAAAAGGCAAGGTTGGTAGCTTGTGGTTGTAATATTAAATGGTAATAATAAATCCCTATAGCATGCGGTAGGACGCGATATTAATACTAGGACAACTTGAACTTCCGCCGTCAACGCGCCACAATTCACCACTCTCGATCAATTCTTGTCCACTCGTCGCCAATCGTTCCCTGATTTCCTTTTCCCTGACGGTGTACGGAAACGGGTCATGCTGTTAGTCCTTCCTTGTTACGGTGTCCGGTGACCTTGCGATCGATGTCAACCGTCACAACCACGCCTCCACGTGTCGACGCTCTTGAAGACGCTGACCGTCCTCTCCGCAGGGACCTGTCCATTCCTTTACCAGCTCTGCCACTTCCTCTTGCATGACGGACTACCCTGCCTGGTGCAGTTGCGGGTCGGTTACCGAGAACAACCTCAAGATCTCATAACATTACTATCGGTTTATCGTTATCCTCTTAAGCAAGATGGGCGCAGAACGGACGGGCATCTCGCCCAGGTACATGGGCGTGTCGTTACGGAGCCTGACATTGGGTCTTGTAAGAGGACGGCTCATGGAGATCAATAGCAGAGGACTGGCTGACAAGCATGGCAGTTGACAATTCAGTTTTCTGCCTTCATTTTGGTGCGCGTTCTCCGAGGCCATATCTCGGGGTCCAAGAAGCTGACTGCCCGTCGCAGATTCTTCATTACTCTCGCGTGATGCCTACACCGGACGGGCATCGATACCTTCCCTCGACAGCCATCTTCCTCGTCGAATTGGTCAAACTGATGGTCTCCTTGACAATAGCGCTCTATGAGATCTCCCTAACAATGCCCCCATCCATGTCAGCAACCTCTCTCCTCGCCGCATTGGGAAGTGCCGTCTTCTCTGGGGATAGCTGGAAAATGGCGGTACCAGCCAGTCTCTACACCCTCTCGAATAGCCTGCAGTATGTGGGCATTTCCAACCTCGATGCTGCTACCTTTCACGTCGTGTATCAGTTCAAGATCTTTGTCACGGCGATCTTCAGCGTTCTGCTGCTGGGAAGAAAGATATCGGGGCGCCAGTGGATATCCCTCATTCTGCTTATGGTTGGGGTTGCAATCGTCTCATTACCTCAAGGCTCGACTCCGGCGCTGGCATCGAGCCACCACGCCAGGGTCCACGTTCCCCGTTCGCAGTCACTCGAGCACGGAAGGATGGCGGGCTCCGGCGATATCCTAAGAAAGAGATCTGCTACATACGAAGGTATCGCAGAAGACGAACTGGCCCTGGATACCCCTGCCGTGGATGCATCCGTAGGCCTTCTCGCGGTTCTGGGCGTGTGCATCTTCTCGGGGCTTGCAGGTGTCTACTTCGAGAAAGTGATCAAAGAGTCACCCAAGGCCACGTCTCTCTGGATCCGAAACGTGCAGGTATCAACCTATTCCCTCTTCCCAGCTTTCTTCATTGGAGTCATCTTCCTAGACGGCGAAACGCTTGCCAAATATGGCTTCTTTGCCGGTTATAACTGGGTGGTCGTTTTGTCAATCCTTGTTCAGACATTCGGCGCCATCGTCGCCGCATTCTGCATATTCTATGCAGATAACATATCCAAGAATTTTGCGATCAGCATCAGCATGGTTCTGAGCAGCCTCGCAAGTTTTGTCTTCTTTGATTTCTCCGTTTCGAGACATGTACTGCACCCTTACTTACGCGTCCAGTGGGCTTGGGCTAATTGGTCTCAGTTTCTTATCGGAGCGTCCGTTGTCATGGTGGCGACGTGGCTGTATAACACCGAAGAGGCTCGTGTGCAGCGAGCCCCCATGATCAGGGTATATATCGACGAGAAGATGATACCAAACGGCGCGGCAGAAGCAAAGGACATGTCCATCCAGATCCCTAAGACGCCTCTGAGCCATGAAGAGACGGCCGTTGCTACTTCGCGACCGGGGTCGCCGAGTCACAAAAAACGGAAGAATGAACCACTGGGCTATTTTACGAAGCAACATGAATGAGGGACGAGCTGTGTAGACGATGACTTATGATTGGATATAAAAGCCTGGGCTTGAAAATGTGCTGAGGAGAGATGCGGCTTGTTGAGCTAGATTGCTATCCTTAGACTGACCGCTGGCAGACATGACTGGCTTGCGAGGTTCTCAGCCAACAAAATGCAAATTGGCTTCGGCCAGTGTCCCGGAGTGGAATGACAATGGCTACAAAGACAGTGAGAGGGTGTTTCCAGCATCTCAACTTGAACAGGGGGTCGCTGTCACGTGTTTGTTCTAAACTCGACGTGCTTGCCTCATCTTCATTCTCATTCTGCCTGCGCCTCGTCACTCCCGCTTCGGCTGCCTGCATTGGATTTTTCGGTCTGTTTGAGAATGTTCCGCTTGACGCCTCTTCCTAACTGTTGCCCCTACCCCTTGTCGCCTGTTGCACCACCTCTGCGTTTGCTTCTGACCGATCTGTGCCATGGAGAACGCCAAACGCCTCCTGTCAACACTTGGGCGAGATCGTCAGGCTGCATCAAGCCGTGATTCAAGCTCTAGTTTGGGGCTGCCAGTGCCAACATCCATCGCCTCCCGTCCTCGGGAAGCTCCTCGAGCATACTTCACACGATATATGAACCACCCTTCTTCCAAAGAAGACCTTTTCCACCCATCGTCTGACCCAGATATCGATGTCCCACTGGACGATTTCGGTAAGAGGGAATCCGGCTTTATATCCGCAGGTTTCGAACACTGACCCTCCAACCAGACAGAGGCCTGCTTGCAGAGGGGAACTCACAACAATCGGAGTACTTCCAACTGAAGACTGACAAGAGAGTGCCTTTGCCACCAAAGCCATACACTCCTGTTACTGTCAGGACGACGCAAAAGTGCCCAGATGGTAGTATGAAGGGTTAGAGTGCACTGGGTGAAGCTCATGTTTAAACAGGTGGCTTTGACCTATCTTCCATGCTCCAATTTTCCAGCTCATCGCCTGCACAGCCAACAACAAGCCCCACGCTGCCTGTTCTGCAGAACAACTACACAGGAAGAGCGAAATTCTCGAATGAGTTGCGTCCCATGCCGAGACTGCGAAGTACAACAGAAACCTACAGACTAGATAGCCCTGACCTGAAGGCAAGCGCACCCGTTCACAACGCGAGGGCGAGCATGCCTGAGATTACTATTCCGCCTACAGTCCAGGGTGTTCAACTTGTCCCGGCTACAGCATTGCCTGACAAACTGCGTTCTATTTTCAAGTTCGACGTTTTCAACGCAATCCAATCCAAGTGTTTCCCTAAAGCTTTCGAAACAGACGACAACCTCATCGTGTCAGCTCCAACAGGGAGCGGCAAGACCGTTGTCATGGAGCTTGCAATTTGCAGGCTCATGGCCAAAATCCAGAGTGAAGATTTCAAGATTATCTACCAGGCCCCTACGAAGTCGCTCTGCTCTGAGAGGCAACGGGACTGGCACGCGAAGTTCGGAGTCCTTGGGTTGCAGTGCGCCGAACTAACGGGTGACACGGACTCCAGCCACTTGCGCGACGTACAAAGTGCCCATATAATACTTACTACCCCAGAGAAATGGGACAGTATCACAAGGAAATGGAAGGACCATGCCAAGCTGATGCAGCTGGTGAGACTCTTCCTCATTGATGAGGTCCATATCCTCAAGGAGAATCGCGGTGCAACCCTAGAAGCTGTTGTATCCCGAATGAAATCCGTCAGTTCGGATATCAGATTCGTGGCACTGTCGGCGACGGTTCCAAATTCCGAAGACGTTGCAACTTGGCTGGGTAGGAGTCCTACTTCTCAGCACACGCCGGCACATCGAGAAGTCTTTAGTGAAAGCTTTCGTCCCGTGACCCTCGAGAAGCATGTTTATGGCTTTGAAACAAAAGGCAATGATTTTGTCTTGGGGGAACTGTTAACACGGCAGTAAGTGAAAGATGACTAACGTGATCACGGTGCTCACGCTGCGCAGCATACCCAGTGTCATTGCCAATCATGGCAAAGGAAAGCCTGCAATGATCTTTTGTCCGACCAGACGGGCTTGCGTCACAACATCAAAGCTGCTGGCGGATTTGTGGACCAGCTCACATCCCTCGCAACGTCTCTGGCGTGGACCGGAAAAGCGACTTTCCTTCAAAAACTCTGACGTCCATGGTATGTATGAATGATGAGGCTGCTGTCCACTTTTGGCGTCTGTTCTGACAGCCGAAACAGCTACAGCTGCTGCTGGTGTTTCTGTTCACCACGGTGGGCTTGATGCAGAAGACCGCCGCGGTATTGAACAGGCCTTTTTGCATGGACAAATCAACATCCTATGTTGCACGTCGACCCTGGCCGTGGGCGTAAACCTACCATGCTTTTTGGTCATATTGAAAGGGACTACTGCATGGACCGACGGCGGCTTTCACGAATACGCCGACCTCGAGGTCATGCAAATGTTAGGCAGAGCAGGTC
Source organism: Exophiala sp. LBMH1013 (assembly GCA_024611085.1). Taxonomy (NCBI): domain Eukaryota; kingdom Fungi; phylum Ascomycota; class Eurotiomycetes; order Chaetothyriales; family Herpotrichiellaceae; genus Exophiala; species Exophiala sp. LBMH1013. The sequence continues at coordinate 346,315 of JAMFLB010000006.1, read as the reverse complement.
GACCACAGTTTGAAACCTCTGCATGTGCAGTCATCCTGACACGCAAAGAGAAAGCCACGCATTATGAACAAATGGTTTCTGGCAAAGAAGTGCTCGAGAGCTGTCTTCATCAGAATTTAATCGAGCACCTTAATGCCGAAATCGGGCTGGGTACAGTTCGCGACCTGATCACTGCTAGGCAGTGGCTTGCGGGTACCTTCTTGTACGTTCGGATGCAGAAGAACCCCTCGCATTATCGATTCAAAGAAGGCATCGACGGCAGCAGTGAAGACGAGCTGTTGGAGCAATTATGCAAAAAGGACATTTCGTTGCTTCATGATGCAAACCTCATCAACCGTGAGCCTCGCTTGACCTGCAATGCGTACGGTGAGGCGATGGCACGATACTGCGTCAGCTTCGACACCATGAAGTCGTTTATGTGCTTACCTCCCAAGGCCAAGACCTCTGAGATTGTAAGTGGATTGCCGGATGGATAGATTACAGACTGACTAATCACAAACAGCTTTCGTCGTTGGCTCAGGCACGAGAATTCCAAGATGTGAGAATGCAGGCAGGTGAGAAATCGTTCTATAAAGAGATTAACAAAGCACCGGAAATCAAATTTCCAATCAAGGTGGACATAGCCTTACCAGCCCATAAAGTGTCGCTTCTGATACAATCTGAGTTGGGCAATGTTGCGATTCCTGTCGGTGAAAACCACAAGAAGCATCACCAGCAGCATAGGCATGACAAATTTGCCGTTTTCTCACATGCAAATCGTCTCATCCGATGCATAATCGATTGCCAAGTCCATCGGAAGGATGCCGTGGCGACGCGGCATGCCCTTGAGCTTGGGCGGAGCCTTGCGGCTCGGGTCTGGGACAATACAGCAAGTCAGCTCAGACAGATCGAAGGTCTTGGTGAGGTAGCTGTTCGAAAACTAGCCTCGGCCTCGATCAACAGTATCGACACTTTACAAAATACCGAGCCTTCCCGCATCGAGCTTGTCATGGGAAAGAATCCCCCCATTCGGCCGCGAACTTCTCAGAAAGCTTGAGAGCTTTCCGAATCTGAGGGTATCAGTAAGAGAGACAGGCAGAGAGAAGTTCGGCCTGGCAGAGGGGTGACTATCGATTTTATTGCAGAGATTGGTTTTCTGAATGTCCGACCACCAATCAGTTTCAAGAAGCAGCAGCTGTATATTTGCTTCCTGGCGGAGACGTCTGATGGTGTCCTTCTCGACTTCCGAAGAATCAGCGCGAAGAGTGTTGGAGCGGGCAAGGAGATATTACTTACTGCGCAGCTTATAAAGCCGACCAGCAACCTGAGGTGCTCCATAATGTGTGATCAGGTGGCTGGGACTGGCAAATATGCCGAGCTACCTCTGCCAGGGATCCCGGACTCTATCTATCCTAACCTTACACCATATGAAGGCACAGGCACCGACACTACAACGACCCTGGGCCGCAAGGTCCACGGAGGGCGCACCTGGGGCGACGAATTCGATGATGGTGGAATCAGTGATCATGATCTTTTGTCAGTTGAGGCATATGGAGATGACATTGAAGTTATCGAGGACATCGATGTCATCATGGATGAGCATAGCAATAGTCGAACGAAACCTCCCATGGTCTCTGCGAGCATGGCTCATCACCCAAGACACGAGCACGAGGAAGATGCAGATATCGCTATGTATCGAGAACCTACTCGATTGCGAAACGGACGGTGGTCATGTCAGCACGATTGCAAAGAGCGCAACAGAAAGTGCAAGCACAAGTGTTGCGCGGAAGGGGTGACGAAGCCAAGACGCCGCCCAAAGTCAGAATCCACGTCCATTGCTGAAGACAGGGTCCAAACGACATTGACTAGCGTCCCAACCGCGAAGGCGAATGCAAAACTAGTGGCTCAGAAGGCAAAGTGCCCAGAGCAATCACAGAAGTCCCGACGAAGGAATACCAGTGATACGATCTCGCCAAGCGACAAGGAAGAGTCACAGGGAACAGCACGCAAGAGAATCAAATTGTCAGGAAGTCGCAAGGAAAATTGCCCTTCGGAGCCGCCCAAAAACGAGCAGCGATTTGACAGCCCTCAGGCCGGTTCGGAGGTCGACGTAGACAACTTCAAAGAGAGCTTCCCGAAAGTGAAAAGTAGCAATGTTGCAGACGGCTATGGTGCTCTTTTCGACTTTTCGACCAGTGATGCGGATGAAGTGACTGCGAGCTCTTCCATCACCAAGGCTACTGCTTCTCATGAGGAGGATGCGCAGCCTGCCATTTCTGATTCAGCCGGGGATGACTGGTTGGAACAGGATCCGTTTCCCGATTTCTTGACTTCAGACATTGACCTTGGTGGATTTGAGCCGCCCCTTGAGCATGTTGCGATGTCTGATGTGCACAGACCAGCAAAGGGGATGTTCGTTACTGGCTTCAGCAGCAGTCCGGTCAAACCTGCTATTGAGGCCATGCAGCAATTTGTAAAAGAGAAGGATGACTCGCTTACCATGGACGGTCGCAACGAGGACTCATTTGATCGGACTGACAATCTTGTCATCAACCGCCAACTCGATCTGCCGAGCATAGACTTGACGGTGTCCGAGCCAAACACTCCTACGGAGGATACGGTGCAAACTCCTCAAGAAACCGAGCAGCAGGTGATCACAGAATTGAGTGAGTATCCTGCAGCAAGTCTACCGCCAGAGGGCGAGGTGGAACGGCAACAGCGGCTGTACGAGGAAGATCAGAAGAAGAAATGGGAAGGGATTGATCAGTGGATCTACGATGCATTCAATGAGTACGTTGAGCTTGTTTGAGCAGTCGGGCTAGAATGTGACACCTATTCGACTTCGGATATTCTGAATGGGACAGCGGGCAGCTACCACGTGCGCATTCAATATTTCTGCGAGATAAGCAGAGACCTTTGACATCGGAAGTTGCTAGGCATAAAAAAGGGGTATGATCTGTTTTGCAAGCATGGTTGTTTCCATGATGAGATTTGCTGCATCATTTTATTGTCCAGAAACGTCACTGTGCGGACCAGCAGAGTAGCCCATATCTCCAAACTGACTCTTCCCGTGCTTTATCAGTAAATCCAGCAATCCGACGAAAATTCAAGGGTGCACAGTCTTGTGAATTGTCTGCTTTGTTCGGCACTTTTCTGGTGGCAAGGGTAGGAAGAGAGATGTAATCAGTTATGACTTGGTTGCTTGGTCGATACGGATGAGTTAAGTATTCCTGCTGTGTCCACCACGCCGTGATATAGGGTCTGGCGGTGCCTAGCAATTCCTAACAAGGACCGACAAAGACGAGGCTGTCACACACGAGGTTCGTGGCGGGTTCCAAGCAACCAGGACACCGTTACTGGGACTCACCTACGCAAGTCATCACATTTCTTGATAACGAGCCGTCTGATTCAGGACATTTGATGTATCGTCGTGTGAGATGAGATTTGGAAGAGAACGAATGCGCGCAGGAGGAGAATATGCATTGTAGTTGGAGGAGCAAGAAGCACATTAAAGTCGGCCTTGCCGACTATAACTGGTCAATTTGAGTTGAACGGCGCCAGAGCTATTCTGTACGGGAGCTAACTTACTAGTAGCAGTGCACGCTGTTCAGCAGCGATTGTGTGCTCGCTGAGTAAAAGTTGTCATCAAACCCGTTAGGATCGGCTGGGGATCTCCTTCGTCAACGGTGCCGGAGTGAAAAGGGTCTCAGTCAAGTCTGATGTCGATCGTCATGCGAGTGGGGAATCCTCAAAATGTGTTGCCGCGGCAACAGAGGCTGTAATATAACCACAAATTGTTTGTTCACCACTCCACCAGCCAGTTGTGTATTTCACATTCACATCGGTCGACAGACACAGACGTACGCCGCACCGACAGCTGCTCTTTGCAGTTGTTGTTGGCTTTAAGTACTTGAAAAGTTGTTTGTGCCGGTGTTGACTTCGCCGGAAGAAACGAGTGGCTGGCTTTGATCTCTGCCTCGAGGTCCTCATTGGGGCATGTTTCAACCCGTGCGGCCTGATGACATTCATGGAAAAGGTTGCAGTGAGTCCGCCGGGGGAATCTCCCTCATATAGACCGCTCGTAACATCAGTAACATCACTGTTTAATTCCGGCTGAACTTTGGGTGCCGCGACCGTCTTCTCATGTCTTCCAGTTGTCAAGATGATATAATTCAGTCAAACACCATTAAGTTCTATGTTGTGCAGTCGCAAAGTAACAAGAGGCGTGGTTTGAAAGACATTCCTAGCCTTACTCGAGTGTATTCCTGCCCGGCGACGTCTTTGTGCGCTATGACGGAAATGTGAAAAAAAGTCAACCAACAGAATGACTTCTGCAGGTACTGGCAGTCCATCAACAGTTCACAATATGCCTCGCGACACTCTCTCGAAATTACCTGAATCCTCTTACTCCGACCTAGACCCTCCTTGCCTTAGCGACAAGACAGACGAAATAGACAAAGTGCGAAACCGTTTACGAGATATGACGACTCCCCAGTTTCACAGTCTTCCAGACGAGGCACCACGCGAGTACCAACTGTCCGCGGCGTCCTGGAACGAATTAAATACTGATCCTTTTGTTGAATCTTGCCGAGAAGAGTAAGTTCTCTGGGGTGAATTCACCCGTTCGTGTTCTGACAATAATTCTAGGCACAGAATCAGAATTGCGTACGATGCCTACAGATCTGTCCTCACTGTCTTCCCAATGCCTGGTTCAATACACAGTGGTCTTCAGTCCTGGGCCACTAGACTCGCAATTCTTATCACTGCCGCGTGGCCTCCCGAAATAAGCAAACAATGTTCTGTGGAAACTGGGCTCGACATCACCTACAGAGAAGCAGGCAAATATCAAGGTTCGAGAAAAGAACCAGACATTTGTATTGGGTGGAAGAATGCTAAAGGAGACTTTGACTCGAACACCGTTGTCGAGATTGGCGTTTCTCAAACCATCGAAAATCTTCATAATGTTCGAGATCTGCACCTGATGGGCGGACGACATATTCACAGAGTCATTCTAGTCTATGTCGAAGAGGTTCCCACGTTTGACGGCGCTAGACTGATGAACATCGACTTCAAGAGATGGGAAGAGTCTCTGAGGGAAGATTCTCTACTAGACGATTACAAAATCGATTCATTCGAAGGACCACTCTATTGCCAGGACATCTTGTGAGTGGGGGCCATTAATGTTTTCTGGGAGGTTTGGGAACGAGATCTAAAGACTGGACAGCCGGTGCAGGTGTTCAGAGAACAGATCATCCCAATCTCAAAGGATCGCCAAGTCGAACTCCCATTCTTCAAAGTACCTACTCATATTGCTACCGACATTGAGCCTGTTACAATTAAGCCAGCAGACGTCGAGGACCTCTTATTTGGTCTTCTAAAGGCGAAAATCCGAAGGCAGGCGACGAATCGAATCGCGGAGGCTGAAATGTCCAAGATGGAGGCTGATCAGGAGAAGCTCGAACTCTCCACTCAGAAGGATGAGGCGCAGAGGAAGAGAGACAAGGAGAACCAGATACAGGACGATCGCAGCACAGACCGTTCAAAACTACGATGCGAATCGGTCTGATGTCTCCCGAGAGGTGAAAAGAATTCCACAGGCAGGAAAATATCCACCTTCTGGATTGACGTTGCAAATAACTTTCGCGAGGGCCTTCATAAGCATATGCGGGTTGAAGTTGACACCTCAATTCTTATCTGATGAAGATATGAGCTCGTCCAAGGTATCCACAATAATGAACTCCTGTTTGTGACGGGGCGGAATGCTACAAAGAAGGTCAAGGAGCACATTATTTCTGACCGTAGTTGGACACCCGGGAGTGTAATCTCCCCCTATATACACAGTAGACAGCAGGGTGAGCTGGGCTAGCCGAGCCTAAGCCGACGTTTCAAGTTGAGCCGGACGCGAGCCAGCCTGAGCAAAAGCGGCGCGAGGTCTCGTGAGACGAAGTTAGGGAGGCGTCGAGATTCCGGCGGTGAACACATATTTCCTTCAGAACGACAATCACCTGGCTGGAATACCATCCTACGCCGGCATTCATTATGCAGCACTCAGACCCAATGCGCATTGTTTTTCGATTTCCCGTAACATATGAGCTTGAAGAAGAAGCCATCGTCATGAGCTTTTTCACTCTATTTGGCCGAGATCCTCATGATGACTATTTTTCCCATCTTATGGCCCCAAGCGAATCATCCACAAAGATGCATATCATCCTCGACATACACTGTAAGACAGTCCCTGAGGTCAATCTCGACACTATGGAGTATGAGGTTTTCAAGGTGAAGAAAAATAACGAGTTGTATGACACCATTTCCTCAAGTAGCTCTAGCTAATTATGATCAGTCACTTTGAACGATTAAAGGACGATGCGTGCCAATATGCTCGCCAGCGCTGCCGCGATGTTATTTGGGGCACTGACCGGCGCTAATCCGAAGTTGCCTGGCGGTTCTCCGTTACAGGCAGGGCACTGTCCCGCGATGCTGGTGTCTTGAGGTTGGATAGTTAAGGGCAAGTCTCTGAGCTGGCCGCTTGCAGGGGGCACAGAGTGCTTGACGACGACGTGCCCGGGCTTCATACGAAAAGCCCCGAGCAGGAAGAATGCCACACGGATTCGTGAATGCATTTGAAGCAGCTCTCCTCGGAGCGAATGTGGAAACCACACTAAACATATATCTCCGGTTGACCCATGTAAAACACCAACTGCTGTATTGATATGATATCCAGAACGATGTGGAGCGGATGACATGATGTTGATTCGCTCACCCAACGACTGTAGAAACTTCCGTGATATGGCCCTCGGCACACCTTCCTGGATATGAATACCTAAAACCAAGGTGTTCGGGGCTGGTCAACATTCGTTCCTTTTTATCAGTTATAATGGTACGAAACCCGAATGCGCTGCTCTCATGCCTCGTGCTACAATCTGTGGCTGCCCAAGAGGGGAAGATGTCTGTCTGTTCTGCTCGTTCGCCGAGTCGGAGGACTATGCACGTAAGTTTGAATATCCATGTTGACAAAAGCGTTCTAACCTCGCGAAGTTGAAGAACATAAAGGACAGATGTATTGCCTAAGATGCTACAAAATCGGAACCAGAACATTCTTTATACATACGCGATGTACAGCTGTATTGAAGCAGTATTGTCCCCTTGTCTTCAAGGGTGGCAAAGTCTCTTTTCGCGACCTATGCAGAGCTGCGATCTCGGCTCGGCCTCTAGTATGTTCAGAGGGAGAAGCATCGAACCTTTTCACCGCAAAGCTTCAAAAGTTGTTTATTTGTCCATTTGCGAAGCTCCCACTTGAGATTATCAACGAGATTTACTCCTACCTCGATCAGTTTCCAGAGCTCGTCTCTCTCACCTATGCGATATCAACCGTGGCGCAGTACGCCATGTTCCCCAGACCCAGTTGGACCGAAACCAACTCCCTCAAAATCGGCATGATCCTGTACTTAACATTTAGCAAGTATGAGGGACGTGACTATCTCGCCGGTATTCATACAAATCCACCGCCCCGATGGAGGAAATCAATACGCCTTAGAGATCAGCTGTTGATATGCCGGGACAATTTTGCCATCTTGAACCTTTACGCCACCAGAAAAGAAGCTGAAACCGACGGAGTAGCATCACAGTCAACATTCTATCATACTATCGATCTGCGAAATGCCGGCACAGATAAAGTGAAGTTTCAAGTCTTTTCAGACGTTAGTGTACCCCAGTTCAGTTGATGCCGTTCCTCACAATTCTTAGGGTCGTTTTCTTAGAACGCTCGTTTCCAAGAGGACTTTGAGTGATGTAATGGAATGGAATACACTGTCATTACCCGGACCAAACACCTATTGGCTCTTCGAACGCCCGCCCTCTGGCTTCACGCGATATGAATACCACGACATGAGGGACATTTCAGGTCTCACCGGCGCCGTTCTAGGTTCTCGAACCATCGGTCTTTTCTGTCATAGGCCACTATCAGAGACGGCGTTCAAGTCATTCACCTCCAGGTTGGAGAGAAAATACCCGGAAAGCAATCTGATCTTTTTGTATTTTCCTTTGCACCAGGGCGAAAAGATTCACGCTGTTGCTGTTCGGCGGATACCAGATGGACGCTTTCCAACAAATCATCCAGTCATTCAGGTATCGTCTAGAATCCCAATCACAATATGTCACTAATAAAACTTTAGATCGCCACCAGCCTTCAGCGAACTTATTCTTTTGGACCGCAACCGCAGCATGAAGATTACTTTCAATACGAAGCTCTACACCCTATCGCCAACGGTTACATTCAGAGTTTGTTCCATCTCGCTCCTAGCGACTCCGTTGCCGCGTTGTCCAACATTGGGATATCAGCTTCGAATCCGTGCCAGCGAACTCTTTCCAATATTTCTCCCGGAGAGTCTCTTCCCCGCCCAGATCTTGGTAGTCCCGAAGAAGGATGGTGTTTTAGCAAATCTCACCTCGAGCCAGACATGATGATTGAAGTGTGCAGCGATAATGCCAGTGTCAGCCACTGCTCAGGCGTTCTATTAACACATTCCAATGGCAACAGGGAAGCGCTCGGACAAGTTCGATTCGACAGGCATCTTTCAGAAAAGTGGGACATTCGAGACTGTGTCGTCCGCAACGGAATGACTCAAAACTCCTTGTTCGTTGAGTTTCGAAAACGATCAGATGTGGTACTTGACATTCATAAGTGGTATGATCTTCCCCGAGAGGGCAAGCTGGTGTGGTGGTGTGGACTGAATGGAGATCAAATTGGGATACTCAGGTGAAAAAGTCTACTACATATCACGGTACTGCATTATATCGTCAAGGAACGCCCACACCTTCTTTTCTCTGGAGAAGATCACTTTCTTGCTGTCCTTTTCACCTTGGCGACAGTCACTAGCTTCGCCCCAGCCTCCTCTCACTTTGTAAAGAATCCCATTCTTTCCTTGCCTCTTGTCTTGTTTCGCAGTGACGTGAGTAAAGCTGTCCAGCCAATGCTTCCCGCTTTCAGTCACTTTTGCTCCATGTGTAATCTGTCCATAGGACCCGGATGTTTGGGCCCCGGAGGACCTGTTGAGCGAAAGATCTCCATACATTGGAGTGGTACCTGTTTGGTTGTAGGAACCGGGTGCTTGTTCCCGTGGAAAAATCGGGTTTGAGTAGGTCGGGCCAGAAGCTGGAAAAGCAGTGGTTGTGATCTCGGATGCTCTTGTTGGGAATAAGTTTGGCTGAGTTGCAACATGGAGATTTGGAGCGTCAGCAATCGGAGCATGGGTAAACTTCTTCATCCTCTCAAAACACTTCCTAAGTTGCGAGCCCTCCGAAGAATTCGCTTCGATGTAATGATCATCGTGCATGGGCTCGAGCCTTTTTGAGCCTTGCTGATATGTCCACACCTTGGCTGTCGTCTCCAGTATAGTCATGGCATAAATCTCATTCTGCCATGAATGGCTCTGGAGGTATGCTTGACAGGCGGTCAAGGCCTGTCTCTCAGACTCCTTTCGTGCGCTCTCCATAGTCGCCCCCTTTGCTTCGATAAAGGTGAGAACCAGGAGTTGATCATGAGTGGACATATATCGGATGCCACGGTCGACACGTGAACGACTTCCCGGCTCGGGCCTGATTTCAGCGTCGATGATCCAGTATTCTTCCGAGAACTCATGCTTCGCGAGAAGATGCTGCCAGAACGACAGCGTTTCTGGTTCACCTGCACCCTTTGCATGTGCCTGTTTCCATAACGCAAACAAGGTTTTCCTGGTTGTTTTATCGGGGTTGAAGAGAAGAGACATTTTACAGCAAGAACTTAACTTGGCAGTGTGAGCTATCCTGACCTGTATTTGCAGAGCGGATGATACGGCGTAGGCCGGCGGACCAAGCCATTAAGAACCATGGCAATGGACTCTTCGTCCATGGCAATCCAGGGCTGGGCTTTGGACGCAACCTGGAGGTGATGCGTGGCTCATGCTGACTGGCGTACATCCATGTCTACGGAACAGGACATCCTGCTTGTCACACATGCAGGGATTGCTTGTTGCCATGGACGATTCACCAGCCGAAACTTCAGCAGCCAAAGGTACAGCAGCCATCAACCATTTCAAAAAATCGCATAATCAAGGGACGGCCCTTGAGCACCCTTCGCAACCTTGAGAAGCTCTCGGGGAAAAGAGTCTGACAGATTTCTTGACAGCATTCTGGCGAAAATCTATCAAGACCGTTCCATCCAATCAAGTCTCTTGGACCGCTATCTCATCTTCGTGACGGGCCGCACTGCGAAGCCAGGGACGAATGAAAAGTCTGGGGCCCCGAAAAGTCAACAAGACGTCATTCCGCTCGCGGATGCAGAAGCGCTTCTCACGAACCACATAGATCGACTTCTGCTTTGATCAACTTCTCAGATGGCAGAATTCTTTTCATAATGCCAGACAACATGTGGTTGAACCCTTACAAGCTATGTTCTCTGAAATGTCTAAGCTCTGGCCCTTCACAGGGAATAGTGTTCGAACTTAATGACGGCTCTGTGATCAAAGTACCCTTTCAGTATCCTGTGGGCGACGGCTCTACCGTCAACGAACAGAACGATCATCTGGAGCTGTCATTGAAAAGCTTCAAATGTTTCAAGCAAGAGTGTCGAATCTATGAAATACTGTCGAAGCATCCTCATCCAAACATTGTAACCAGACTTCAGTCCAGCAAGCCGGATTGCATCGTCCTCGAAAGAGTTAAGCCACTAGAGGAATCTTGGAGGAACTCGACGAAGCACCTTCGTGAAACCTGGATTTTCGAGCTCGTTGATGTCTTGTCATTTATGGAAGAAGATCTCGGATACCTTCACGGAGATATCACGATATCCAACATTGGTATCGGCTATGACAATAGGCTCAAATTATTTGACTTTGGCTCGGCTGTTCACAAAACGGACGATGATTATGAATATCAAGTTCTTGAAGACCAGTCCAATGCCGCAAACTGTATCTACTTTCTAGCGACTGGGATTGATCTTTTTGCAAAGGCCAAAAGTGCCGCCGACATCGACCGTATTCGAGAGAATCTCCAGAAGGGCAAATATCCCTATTCAGCCTCAGCGAAATTGTATCAGGAAGTGCTCGAAGCATGCTGGTCTCAAAAACGGTTCAGCTCATTCAAGCACCTGAAGAAGGCCCTTGATAGCCTAGAAGTACGGACAGCCGGCGACTTCGGCGACTTAGTGCTATCAGAGCATGCGGGTTCATCACCTGATTTGTTGTTGGAAGCGTTGATAAGGGAAGATAGTTGGATGAATGAGGAAGAGTACTGCATCGCATGGGGCCAAAAGGGCTTCGAAATCCCGCTCATATGATCCGAGTATCAACTGGCCTTCCGTTCTGTCCAGAGTAAGACGCGGGGAACCTTTAGGATTGCGGCGGTTCACTTGATATGATGTCCCATAAGAGCTCTGTCATTTACTTACTGATGGTAGGCTTTCCGGTGCTGACGAAAGACATCACGACTTACCTATCCCGCCGACGTTTCTCCCCGATCTCGTTTATATCGACGAAGCCTAGTGTAGATTTCTCCTCATTTCCTTCTATCTTGTTCGGGACTCCTTGGATAACCTGGCGTCGTGCAAGGCGCTCTTTGCCGAACTCTTAGATGCTGTGTCTGCTTGCAGAATGCTGTGTGGTAATATCTGATTAATTTTAAGCAGACGGCTCGGATACTCCACTACTAAGTGCTTTTATATTAGGAGCCCGCCGTACTTGGCTACCTAGGTAATTAGGTAGGATAGACACCTCCTCGTTACCTTTAAGAAACGCTCGTTAATAATAATAGGGTCGGGTTAGGGCAATGCCTGGCTTGAGGCCGGAGGCCTCTAACCTAAAACTCGATTAGGCGGAAGTGCATGGAGCCTCAAATTCTACGTCACCCCTTTGAATCGGACGAGAAAGTCAAGGAATTGGCGCAACTTCATCACCGCAACTTGAGACTTCGGTGGTTGCGTGTCCTGGCCACATACACTCCTTGACCGGTAGCTCACTTCGAATCTGCTGGAGGTGGTTGTACACGATATTTCCACCGTCAAAACTGTCGTTTTCTGTCCGAGCACGTCCGTCCGGCCGATGCGCATCGACTGCAATTCCACCTCGATCCTCGTTCATTCGTTATAATGACCTCGCGACATATCTCACACCTCCGGAGATGGCTCCTGTCCTCACCACCAGCAGAATGGGCATTGAATCAGCTCCGTGAATTGCTCATTGGGGCCCTGCGGCAAGGCCCCGTCCCCAAGCATGTGGCTTTCGTGATGGATGGAAACCGCCGGTTTGCAAAGAAACACAGGATTGAGACAGTAGAAGGACATAATCTGGGATTCGAGGCACTGGCACGAGTACGTTAGCGTCCCAGTCCAATATTTAGGAAAAAGCAACCGCTGACAGATATACCTTCACATCAGATCCTCGAAGTATGCTACAAATCCGGCGTCACGCATGTGACAATCTACGCCTTTAGCATTGAAAACTTCAAGCGGTCGAAATACGAAGTGGACGCCCTCATGGACATGGCCAAGATAAAACTCAGACAACTCGTCGAACACGGCGATCTGCTGGACCGATACGGTGCGAGCATTCGCATCCTAGGCCAAAGGGACCTGATCAAACCTGATGTGCTGGAGGTGGTGGACCAAGCGGTCAAGATGACCTCCGGCAACGGCAATTGTGTATTGAATGTGTGTTTCCCATACACCAGCCGAGAAGAAATCACATCGGCCATCAGAGATACAGTCGAGGATTTCAGTCGGCCTATACCGTCCGAAGTAGCGGCCGAGGAGCGAAAAAGCCCTTTCAAAGAAGAGCGAATAGCAAATACGATACGCTCGCAGCAGTTCAGTGAACACAACAGTGCGCATGTGGACGCGACTTCAACGTACTTACGAGCTCCATATTTACGCTCGCCGTCTTCAAGCACGACTTCTTTGTCATCGTATTCGCAAGACGCATCCGCTTCTGAGCACGACACTTCCTCCGTATCGACATCCACTACACTCCATCCCGATGGCTTCTCCGAAACCACTTCTCCCCCTTCTGAACTAACCTCCAACGAAAAGGATAGACGGTCGCAAATGTCGTCTTCCAAAAACTACGGAACCCAACATTCGAACCCAACGTATCCCTCTCCAGAGCTGATTACCTCCGATACACTCAGCTCGCACATGTACAACGCCGGCGACCCTCCCGTCGACCTTCTCATCCGAACGAGTGGAGTAAGCCGGCTCTCGGATTTCATGCTATGGCAATGTCATCAGGATACGCAGATCGTCTTCCTAGATGTGCTGTGGCCGGACTTTGATCTATGGAGTTTTCTGCCCGTCTTGTGGGAGTGGCAGTGGCGGGCGATGAAGGCTGAGCGATGGGACACCGAGCAAGAAGGGAGATCACGGCAATCAGCAAAGACGACGGGTAGAAAGAAGACTTCGCAAGCCAGGAGCTCTGCGACACGAGTGCCATCCGTGAGAGGGACAAAATTGCATGCGACGTGAGATGGCTCGTATCATGTTATTCCTGCCTGTCAAAGGCAACTCCCAGACGGCTCATCCTGGCACTCGAGTGCCACGGTCGATAACCCCAACCCATGGAGATATCAGTATAGAAATAGAGGGCTTGCTTGCATACATACAGTGTGGATATGACCGAAGCAGCGGCTACTAAGCCGTTCAATTTCCCACGTTTTACATTGCCGCCATCCGTTGACGGAAATGGCCAAAATCGAGAGTCTCGTGGGCGCCGCAGTTGACATTCTTTCACGTAAGACAATGTACTCGATTACGTTTACTGACCCGTGTCTCACCCATGGCCAAGTCCTGCGGTATCAGGCTGAGCACGGGGCTGATCAAATTGCATATGGGCGGAAATACTGCGCCGTAATACACCGACGTCATCCCCCTGTGCACTGTACATAAAAACAACGGACTTTGTTGATATCTTGCAACCTTTTTACTCGTGGATCGTCTCAATGCATCGATGGGGACCCTGCAATGGTTCCTGTTCGTCTATCTTCTCGGCGGCGTCACCTTCGTACCCCTTCTTATAGCCGCTGTCCTCCTTCACGCGTACTATACGCTACCGGCCCCGAGACCAGACGTCCCCAACCCCGACGACCCGGCGCAGTTGGCCGACCCCCACGACGACAAGAGTGCTTTCAAGACTGCCACCGACGACCTAGCCGAACAATTCCATCGGAAGCATGACTCGGATGTTGCGGCCGGCTACTTTGCCGTGTGTCGACAGTATGTCCCTGGAGGGGTCAACGGCAAGCCTCCAGACAAGTTGACGCCCGCTGGCGAGGTGGTTGCGCAGGAATCACCCAGCGTGTACCAGAGCATGTATCGGAGTATATTCGACCGGTCCCAGAAGCCCACGTTGGAACCCAACAAGGACGCAAACGGGAAGACAGTGAAGAAGGCAAACAATGTGTTTTATGTCGTCCTGAGGTCTGTTAGCATTGAGTGGTGAGGGTCGTCGGACTGACGGACCGTATAGACATGGCCACCTTATGCTGTACGATGATATCCAGCAGCTGGAAGTCCGCTACGTTATTTCCTTGGAGCATCACGACGTCGACATCTACAGCGGGGAGGACGAAACACCCGAAGGCGAACTTTGGATCAAGCGCAACGCTATCCGGCTCCAGAGAAAGAAGACAGCCGCAGGAGATATACTGGGTTCACCTCCCTTTTATCTTTTCGGTGAGAATCTGTCGGAAAAGGAGGACTTCTATTTCGCGCTACTGAAGAACCAGGAAAACAGTGCCGGCGACGACCCGCCCGAACCCCTACACTTTGAGGTTGATGATATGGTGAAGCTGGTGCAGAAGCTCCACTCCTCCGAGGAACACTTACAGACCAGATGGCTCAATGCCGTGATTGGCCGTTGGTTCCTGGCCATGTACAAGACGCCGGAACTTGAGGCCATTATCCGGAAAAAGCTGACGAAGAAAATCTCCAGGGTCAAGAAACCCAACTTTGTCACGAAATTGGCGCTGAAGAAGATTGATCCTGGTAGCGGGGCTCCGTTTGTGACGAATCCTCGATTGAAAGATCTTACGGTGGATGGCGATTGCATGGTGGAAGCGGACGTCAACTACAGTGGTAACTTCCTAATTGAGATCGCCGCCACGGCCCGGATCGAGTTGGGGTCCCGGTTCAAGCCTCGTGAAGTCGACATGGTGCTGGCGGTGACCTGCAAGAAGCTCCAAGGGCATATTCTGGTGAGGTTCAAACCACCTCCAAGCAACCGGATTTGGTTTTCGTTCGAGAAGATGCCTGAGCTGGACCTGGCGCTGGAGCCGATTGTCAGTTCACGGCAGATCACCTACAACTTCATTCTCCGCGCCATAGAAAGCAGGATCCGCGAAGTGGTGGCCGAAAGTATTTGTCTTCCGTTCTGGGATGATATCGCTTTCCTCGATACCCGTGGTCAGCGATATCGTGGAGGTATCTGGAAGAGAGAACCTACATTGGCGACGACGACGGAAATCCCGGACGAGGATCCCGAGGACGAAGCGGAAGCCGGGGAAACTGGGACGCGGACACCGGCTGACCTAGACGATGGCGGTCTCTCCAAAGATGATAGAATCATGAGTATGCCTGTCTTGGCCGACAGCAAACCGACGGCGGGGAAAACGAAAGCTAGCAAAAAGTCAATCTCTTCGCTCAATGACCTCCTCAGCACGAGAGGTTCCGAAGCCGGAGAACGACCTGAATCGGCAACTCCAAGGTTGATGAGGTCCCCTTCATTCGCCAGCGCCGCCAATCCCACCGTCAGCCCCAGCCATGTAGATGCTAACACCAGTCCGACACGTGAAGGCAATAGTCGCTCGACGCGCGAAAGTGTGGCCAACATCCTGAAAGACCTTTCTGCTAGGTCGACTGGCAGCCCATCCCCGTCCACCTCTCAAGCCGGTTCTCCTCCGATGGAATCGACCATGGCTACATCAATGAGAGGACAAGAACGCTCTCAAAGCGACGTCTCGAGATGGTCCGACGACGGCTCTACACGCGCGGATCCTACCAACACTCAATCAAGCCGAGCATCAACCCGCTCCTCGGAGACCAGTGATTGGAAAGGTGGCAGACCAGGATCTGCCCACGAGAAACCGAAGTCTAGCAAAGCTTCTACCTTTAGTAGCAAATCATTGACCAGCTCCGACCGAAAGCAGGCGCTCGCATCCGTCAACGCTGCAGCGGCCGCAGCACAGAAATGGGGATGGGGCGTGCTCGCAAGGAATCGACAGCGTGAAGCTCAAGGTGCCGGGGGTGACAAGGAGCGAAATGGCCATGGTCATGGCAGTCCAAGAGAGCCGATGGGTCGTGGCAGACCGCTTCCACCGCCTGGCACCCCACTACCTCCCCCCGAACTACCGAATCGGACGGGCTCTTTCATGATGCCTCGACGGAAACCGGTGCCTCCTCCAGTCCTCCCAAAACGGCAAGGTACCGGGACGAGTGGCTCGAGCGGAACGGGGAAGCCAGCCGTCGTGAAGCCAGCGCTTCCTGCCCGACGCAAACGGCAGAACACACTGCAGCCCGGTGAAGAAGACACGGAAAGCGAGGTGTTGGTGGTAGAAGCACCTAGCGAATCCGCCCCTGCCAGCCCTGTAGCCGGCCCTGGGGAACACGATGATGAGTTCTTTGGCCATGGCGAAGATGTAGATGCGACGGAGACGGGCGACGAGCCGGGCGGGGAGAAAGGGTTAGTCGTAGCCGATGAGACCAAGGAGAAACGACCAGTTCCGCCACCTCTACCGTTGAGACGCGGAAAGGGGGGCGACCTTGTGTCTGGTACCCCCGAAGAGGCTAAGGACGAACTTTCCTGAGGATGTATTCGTGAGAAATGACATGAGCGACGAGATATGCCTGAAAGCGGTCATGCGGATTCTATGCCCCTTAGCGGAACTGACAGAGCACCGCTTACCTGGGGGGAAATTGAAACAGCCGGGATTTAGAGGCAACTCGCGTTGCACTTCGGCATCAATCCTGGAATATACCTAGAACGGCACGCCACATAAGCGAGCGACGAGAGTAATAAATAAGTCTACGAATACTTTACTGACAGAGGGCCTCCACTTACGACGCTGACGATGTCCATCTGCCTCCCAACATCGACTGCGAGGAGTGCAGGAGGCTATGGAAATTGGGTGGGCTTCAGTATGCAAACCCAGTCAGATGGATAACATTCCCGGTCCTGGCTTGGAAAGGCACAGTATAGCCTAGAGCGACGGCTGTGTGTCTTCTCAATTCGAACTTACAATGCGCATAAGAGAACCTTAGAGGCCTACTATTCAATCCCAGCACAGCAGGAAAAGCGACGCGTTATCCAGGGAAGTGAAACAAGATTTTGTGGGGTTATCTTTGCGTTTTTCTACAAGACGTTTGATCAACGCACAAGCAGCTTCCCGAGCGCTCCAAGTCCTTTACGCTTCCGCTTCCCTGGGTATCTCCCGATATGACATGCATCTCGACGCTCTCTTGCATACACCGCAACTATTCCTCCGGGGCGAGGACAACCTTTGGAGATCCGTCCCTCCCATCCCCTAGAGCACTGGCAATGTCAGCCTTCCTGCCGGTCCAATCCTCCTTCTCTTCCTCCTCGATCTCTTTGCCGGTGCGCTCTCCTCGCTTGTGGAGTTCCCGGTCATGTTCGGCCTGTTTCTTCGCGATGTCATGCGTCAAGCTCTCCTCCTCACCATGTCCGCCGCCGCCGCCAGAGCGCACTGCGTCAGCAACATCGCCTTCCCCCGGCATGCGCATCTGTTCGCCCTCAAGATTGCTGTCGCCTTTGGCATAGTTTTGAGAGTCTGATTCCGGAATCTTGGTCTCCGTGAGAGGGCCCGTCTCCCCCATTCCCCGAGCGCCTGGCTGTGCAGCTTCGCCGTGTTGAGACGGTACATCGTGTGGGGTCCGTCGGTCGATCACTTTGTCCGATGAGCTCGGGGCTTGGTGCGAAACTGTCTCTTCCGCGGATGTCTTGGATGTAGGGTTGCTAGCTTGGTTGAGTCCCGATTGCTCTGTCGGTTGCGACGGGCCTGTTGGATCGAGGGACGACATTTTTCCGAGTCAAAGTCGACTGTCAATGCTGCTGGAAAAGGGTAGCGCTCAGCGTGCAAGTCGCAAGACAGGGTGTACTTGGTTGCCCACTCTGTCAGTGGGAGACAAAAGATATGCTAATGCCGTCGGTCTATAGTCTGCGCGTAATGTTTGTGGTGTGTAGATAGATAGGTACTTTGTACACAGTACACACGGTGACGTAGTTGAAGTCTAACCAAAGTTGTACGGCCTGCGTGGGAGGATGAGTATGTGCACTTTGCGAGACAGAATCAGCAGATACACACCTGGCTGAGTACTTAAAGGTAGATAAAAGGTAGGTTGCTGGAGAGAAGCAATGGAAGATGGGTTTAAGTTGTGTTGTGGTCGTCATGCAGCGATCGCAGAAGTACGTATTTCCCATCAATCACTAGTGACGTCATGCAATCCCCGAGACTCGGGCAGATCATTCCCGAGGGCCATCGGTGATACCGCTTCGTCGATCCTATCTGTTTGCTTTTCAATCCAGTTCGTACACAATGCCTTCGAGGGCTTCTGTCAACAGAGTAAACAGTTGAAAGTTCGCCGCACCGTCGGATGCCAGGATGAAAAACAAGTCAACCGCATTGAAAGTGTTCCTTTCTGCTGACGCCAGCCAGAGCAGGCCACCAGGCTCGATTGGAGTGTTTTGAAGTGGAATTAGCTTTTATGAAGCTGCTGGACGATGGCAAGTCGGTATGCTGAGTGTAAAGTCAAACTCGTAAGTGGCTAGACGAAGTACAAGGGCAGCTCGTATACCAGCTTCCTTGCTGAGTCTATCAATAACAACCCCGATGCAGCGACGGCGAGGACGAAAGGCAATTCGGACGCAGTTTCGGATTTTACGTGCGCGCGGATCCTTCACGTATTCGCAGACGTTGCATGGGAACAAGAATACTGACGCTAGGATCACAAAATCTCTCAATCACGGCTCTGGCAGCGAGGACCCCAAGATTGCGACCAAGACCGGCATTCGAAGTGGTCACTAGGTCTCCCGTCACCATTTGGAAGGACCTAACACGAGTGAATAAAAGCAGACATCCTGAGCTCACCCAGTCTGAAACGATTCTTCGGCATTGAAACCAACAACTCCTTGATAGACCGAGCTCGCGATTTCCATATCGACAAACGTGGCAGCTTTGGGTGAGTGCTCGTTGTTCAATCCAATATAGCCGCCAAAGTACCTCTCGAACGCAAAAATATGTTTATTCGCCGGTCGTGGTAAAGCCTGAGCCTTCTGCAGACAGAGACTACTTCTGAATGACAGCAGGATTTCTTCCGTCCGTGTGGAATACGATGTACCTGGGATATGCACTGCGCGCCCCTAATTCTCATCCTTGCTTTTGAGATTTGGTTGGTTTTGTTTTGTTTCGTTCTGCTGTGGTGACAGTTTCCCTCGTCGCTCTGAATGTGTCATGAGCCAGCATGGCATGAAACAGGACCAGGACCAGGAACAGGAACAGGAAGAGAAAAGTGCCCAGAACCATGCTCACTGCTCACAGCTCAGCAACAATGCCATTTGTTCTTTCTCCTGGACCTTGGTATCGCCGATCAATCGTCAGACCACGTCTACATGGCTTCTTCATTGCTAGCGGGAGGTGACGCACTGGTAGGTATATTGCTCGCTAGGACCCGTCGTCGTGAACGAATGTTGGAGAAAGACAAATGATATATAGGTAGGCATTATAGGCTTCTTTGTGCCGTGCCCGGAATCATACCACTTCCCGACAGACAGTGACACGACGGAAGCCGACTCAAGGCTTGGGAGACGGGCCCTGTGTGGTCATTCGAGCACCTATGGATGTGACTCTGTCAGGACGCATTGCATCAGTAATCTGTACGGTTGAGGTTGGGATTGCAAGGTACCTAACAACAAGATTAAGATTCCCAGCTAAATACAGATACGTATGGTCTCTTTGGATGTCTCCTGGAATAGAATCTTGACCATCGCAAATCCGAATGCCGTTCTCATCCTTTGAACAACTCCATAAGCAGCGGTATTGGTCAGCCACTCCCGCTGGCTGTATATTTAACACCGTGGTATGGCGCATCTTTGCAGTTTGGACCTTGAGACTCTGCCATATATTGCACCTCCCACGGCTTAGGCCTCTGCTATGCCCAGCCCCAATCCCAGTCCCAGCCCCAGTCCCTGGCACCTCCCTGTTGTCCAACAGCGGTTCAAACTGATCGGGCCATCGAACATTGAACAAGCAGTGTTACAAAGGTACCTGCCTTACCTACCGTAGCTCCAGCTGCACAGCCGAAACAGGTGGACCGGCAAATGCAGCAAACGACAATCGACTGACTGAGACTGAAGACGGGCTTGGGCTGTGCGGTTGAAAAGACGTCGAAGTCGAAATCGAAGTCGGCCTCGGTCTCGACAGTACAGAAGGCGAGCTGTGCCATGAATACAGCGGAGAGGTTTCAGGTTTGGCCTTCGGGGACTTGGCCTTCGGGGATGGAGCGACCCAAGCGGCGGACGCTGATTCTGACTTTGAATCTGGTTCACGCATCGTTCCACCTCGTGCCTTGTTCACGGGTGAGAGACCTATATGTTCCATCCTCATCGGTATGGCGGTCGAGCTGCGGTAAATACGTCTCCCATGTTCGGAATTCCGGGTATTGCGCTCGCTGCTCCTGGCGGAGATCCTGCTGGCCAAGTCCCGTCCGAAATGGCTGCCGACAAGCTCGATTCTCAGGTCGCGGTCCTCCTGGCAAGAAGGGCAGAGCCGGTTGACGCTGAACGTATGTAAGGGATGATCCAGCTTGTCCGCGCACGGGGTCCGCGAGGGTGCTTGGGGCGACGTGGCATATCCTTCTCCACTTGCATTCTTGCTGTTGCTGTTACTGTTGCTGTTGCTGTTGCTGTTGTCGCTGGCGTTGGCGCTGTGATTGGCACTTCGGTTGATTTTAGGACAGGGAGGCCTCATGATTGGCGTGCTGGAAATGCAGACATGCCCGCACGTCTTGTAGATGTAGGTTTTGTAATAACACATCTCGGGCGTTCCGTGGATTATCTTCGCTTCTTGATTCTCGTGCCGATGTATATCTGTTCGTGTTCGTCCCTGCTTCTCGCTTTCTTTTTGAGTCGGCTGGATTAGGGTATCGATTGAAGCAGATAAGAACTCGGCACCGCAGCTGCAAAGATTGGAAGGACCTGACCTTATTCAAATTAAATTGCCTTGGTTGCCTTGTAGGTGACAATCCGTGGCAGCAGCTCTGCGCACGAGTTGCAAGTGATGCGGCATCTCTTCTTTGTCCATGTGCCACTGCCTTTTCGCGCCACGCCAATTGTCGGCGGCATTGTTTCGTCACCTGGGTGCGGCAAACAAAGCAGGTTGGCATAAAGACCAAATCCGGCAATCGACCATTTCTGACAAGCTTCATCGATGTCGCCGTGCTAGGATCGCCAGGATGCTCGAAACTACTGCCACAGCCGTGAGCTGAACCAGTCGACCCAGGGCGTGCTCGGCCGGGAGCTCACGCCCAAACCTAGATTTCAAAGAGGGCAACAGGTGTAAGAAGATAGATGCAATGACCCCGAAAGCGGCTGAAGATGAAAACTGCCAATGGTCATGCCCATTGTAGGTGACGTGACGACTCGAACGGCCAGACTGCGACATGCGAGTGAGCTAGAGCGCTGAGGAGCATTTTCGCAATGCTCTTCCGTAGTTGACTGGGGGCTTCTCACAAGTATCAGGAGCCGAGATATTGGTCTCGTCATGAGACGCTGTCTGTATATAGCTGCTGCCGCGGCTGCTGGTATATAGAGGTACTGGGAGTCCGGTTCTGAGAGTCTGGGAGTGATTTGATACTGGGGGATGTGACTGGGCCTTTCGAGATGACTCTGTCGGCAGTGACATTTCACCCTGAGCACACTTCATGCCGGTGTTTGCAGCTTGAACTCATCGGCGATGACTTGAGACATATTGGTTGATACCTATATAAGATGCTTCTTCGTACCAGCTGCATAGGTACACTGCAAGTCTAGACATCGATAGGACCTGGTTCCCAGATAAGTCTTGAAAAGCACAGCATCAGAATTGGCCTTCGCTTAGCCGGAACCTGGAAAATCTTTCATTTCGAACAAGGCTGGATTCAAGCATCGCATTGGTAAACCTCGGGCGCATCCTGAATATGTGTGAGACCGCCTATGTATACGCAAGGGGTTGTAGACACTATTATGACCTCGATATCCGGAGATGTCGGCCATCGGTGCGCAACAAAATCACCTGCAGACCGCCTCTCGAACGTGTTCGGTATCCTCAAGAGGATCATAATGGGAAATGCAAGACTTGCAAGGGCGAGTCGCCGCCAGACTCGGACTGGTAAGTTCAACAGCTGATGAAGAGTGAAAGTAAACTGCACTGCGGATGCTGACTCTGAAGATTTGTCGCCGTTCAAACTGATGGCCGGAGTGTATGTCGGCGTCGAGAACCGCAGCATCATGGCAAAGGGGGTGGCCATCAATCAATGCAGGTTCTCCGTTGATCTCAAGGAAAGACATCGCGGGCGGATGGTTTGTTGAGTCTGGACCACCTTCAGCGCATCCTCTTCGACACGTTTGATGCGATCAAGAAGCTGGGCATTTCGGTCCTTTAACATGGAAGAAAATGTCGAAACCATGTTATCCTCAACCTGATTCCGTGCCTTTTCCAACATGGTTTCGACATTTTCTTCCATGTTGCTTAGGCGTTTCTTAAGATCGTCAATCATGAAATCCTTGGCTCGGAGCTGCTGCCGGAGGACAATGTCCTTTTCATGTAGCTTCTCGCGCAGTTCTGCAAGCTCTTTGTCCTTGAGATGTAAGGCCTTGCGGTGGCTGTAGTCTAGTTTGCGCATCATCCTGGCGTAGTGCAGACTGATGTCATTTTCGTCATCCATTGATAATGGGGGTTCAGTGTCACGGTCATTTGTTTCCGCTGATGGGAGTTCGGCGGTTGGAGAGTCGGGGCCGATGATGTTGGTTGCTGTGCTGGCTAGAGTCCGGGCAATATCGTGGTTCCAGGTTACGGGAGTCAAGTGTTCTGGTGATGGGTCAGCCATGCGGCCCATGGATTCGATGCGTGGATCGTTGTGAACCTGGCCAACGATAGCTGTAGGTGGCGAGGATGGCGGTATGTTTGTATCAGGACCACCGGTCGGCGGTGTAGTAGCTTGGTCGGATGATGGTGTTGTGCTCGTGTTAGTATCACCGGGCGGTGAGGTAGTTACTTGGACGGAATGAGTTGCTCGATCTTCTGCTGTTTCCAAAAAGGCATCTCCCACCAAGACATCATTGATATCATCTGCACGCGTTGAGCTTGCCAGTATTGCAGACGAGCCCTGTCGACCAGGCTGTATTGGCGTAGAGAGATCAAGGACCATATCGTCCAGGCCATCATGCTGCAGTCCAAGCATGTCGAGCACAGCAAAAGTTGATCTCGGCGTTCGAGCACCATCCTCGCCGTAGTCGTCGTACGGAGTGCTCTCGCCGGTTCCGCTGAGGGAGATGGACGGGCTCTCTAGACCCACGGTGTCGACCGAGCTTTCACGCATCATACGGAAAGGAAACGGTTCGCCGGGGCCAGTGTAAGGCGGGGGGAGGATCTGCCCTGATGCGCGACCCATCGCGACTGATGCGAAAGTACTGTCCGGCGACGTTGATGTCGATGCTGCGCGCGTCGTCCTGCAGCGTCGTGGTGGAGAACTTGGTGCGGGTCGATACAATGGAAGATGCACGGCTGTGCCTTGTGGTGTGCGAGTTGTTCAACTCCCCCCATCCAGGGCGGAGGCACGGCATCTGGTTGAGCAGCGGTCGAGGCCAGCGGTGGCACTTCGTCTTCGGCTTCAGCTTCTTGGATGAGAGTGTCGGCGTCATCATGTGAGGTGATGTTTGTTTCTTCTGGGATGGTGCTGCCTACAGCGCCGAATGTAGAGATGGCGTTCTTGAGTCGCAGCATACCTGCGGCGGTCGGTCGCATGACAGGCAGCAGAGATTTGAAGGGCGATTCATTACAATGCTGAGCGAAAGACGGGGGCCTTGTAGCTTTGAGGGGTCTGTTTTGGCCCCAATAATGATACTGTCGATATGGCTCCACAACCGCCTACTGTGGATACAAATGGTCATATCGTGCCGAACTTCTTATTGTGTTCAGCCAAGTGCTGAGCGATTCAATTGTGCCCAGCATATCGGATTAAAGGAATTAGTCTCTCCATTCTACGATCCTCTTCCTGGAGGTCGCTTAGAAAGAGTCTCGTACGGATATTGGTTGTGATTCCCTGACCTACCAACGCATCACAAGTCAATATAAGAGATTAGTGGACTGACCTGACCGTAAGCGACGAGCCTCACTTGCTCACTGATTGCTGTTCCAATCAAGTCGACCTTTTATTGCTTCCATCATTTTCAAGGTCCTCTATACATTGACTTGTTCCCTTTTCCCGGTTCCTCTGTACAAATGGCCACTTATACCGTATATATTGTCTCCTACACATCATTGCCGATATTTCATGAAGGAATCTATATTGAAGAGAAAGCGGACAAAGGATGGCTGTACCATGTTATCGGGGGACATGGCCCAGGTTGGCAGTAAAGCGGTACCATAATAAATATTGTCAGGGCAAAATTGCCCAAATCGACTTGCAAAAGGTGGACCAAGTTTGTCGAGCGATTCGCATGCCACAGAATGAATACCGTGGGGGTGTCGACTTTCAAAGAGACTGTCGGCATTGGGTTCGCGAAGCCCTTGCAGAACTGGAGAAACAAGGATATTTTCGTCGTGGACACTGATAATGGTCCCGCAAAGGAAGGCTTTGGAAGAGCGCTTCTCATCATTCCATTCTATCCAATCTCCTGAGCCACCATGGAGTACCATGCATATTCGTTCGGAAACGTATCCAGGAACTGAGGGATCCACCGATACCAGTCGTCCTCAAACCATGCAGCGAAGATGGTCGACGCGTATTCCCAGTAGGTCGGGTACCAGCCCGCAACCTCCCAGTCCAGAAAAACGACTTGGTCTTCGTCTCCAGTACGGATCATAATGTTCTTCTTCTGAATATCCCCATGTGTCAAGACTGGTTGGTGGCCGACCAAAACCTCGGGAAGAACAAGTTTGTAGAAATCTGCCTTGTATTTCAACGCCTCCGATGCGCGGCATTTCCTGACTATAGCGTGGTTTAGATCTGCTTCCGTGTCAAACGGGCCGTTGCAGTCATGTTCCGGAGTCCAAAAGATATCGTCAAGAAGGGGTTTTCGGTCAAGACCACAATAGCCCCCAGGAGATCCGACTTCGCGTAATTGTATTATATAATGCTTCAATTGTGCGACAATCAGCTTTTTCTTGTGATCACTGAAGGTATGCCAGGTCTCTTTCAAGGTCCGTCCATGGATTCGTTCCATGACAATGAAAGACCTGTCTTTGCCATCCCTGAAGAGGGCATATACCCGGGGAACCGGGATCTGCGTACGCTGGGCAATGAAGACCATCATTCGGCCTTCCTCCAGATTGAGCGTCTCCCCGTATTTGACGACATAGTGAGGGCCGATCGCGACGACCTTTATAGTTGACCGCTCCCTCAATATTTCTGTAGAGGCCTCGATCTCAACAATTGATGGTAGAGGCGCCGGCAAAGCGGTCGTTGACACATAGTAAGGGACGGAGATGAACGGCGTCGGGGACGACTGCGGCTTCTGCTTTCTGAGTTGCAAACAGGAACTTGCGCGGCCAACGACGGAAGAGAAGAAGGAGGGGAGGATGTGAAAGCGATTCCAATACTGGCTCATCAACTCAGATGCAAGCATTCATCGCAAAGTTGCAAAAAAAGACAGAAATCACACGGTGCTGTACCGTACTAAGGATAAAGCTTGAAGTTCTAAATCGTGACCGCGACGAACTTGAACCGCTTTCCTTGAGCGCGGGGTTAGCGCCTTGGCAACTGGAGACACCGGGCCGGGCGTCGTTCTATTTCATCACTTTTCATCTCATCGCATCTGTATCCTACCATGCGACGGATAGGACGACAGACAGGTGACAGGATTCTTTGTAGAACCTCACGCGGACTCAATATGCGGCGCCTCTCTAATGATCATGTCGAGAATATTCAATGTCGAGCCTCAAACGGCAGGGAAATTACCCGAGAGTACCTTATCATTTGTCAAGGCACTGCGATAAGTACCTACCAACTACACTCATTCAGCTCACCAGCCTGACTACCATACCGTTACCTGAAGAATCCACCCAAGGCTGACATAGAGAGGCGCGCATCAGGGGTTCATTCAGCCATATCACAACAGACAAACGGACGGGTTCTGTCTTGAAGCCGTTGTTACCTTCTAGATCCTGACCTGCGTTCGGCGCATCACCATCGACAGACATTGGGCCAGAAGCAGCTAATAGCTTGACACTACATGGATCCTGAAGCAAAATGGCATCTTATAGCTGTCTCTCGAAACCCCGACGAGCTGGCTGACGCACCGACCGGGGTCCATCAGAGAAACAACGTTGGTCTAACTACGGTTATTCTACAATCGTTCCGCCCAATACAGCCATCTTGGACAGATCGAGTCGAGTAGGATGTGAGCCATGACCAGCATGAGGCGTGTGCCATTGACGCTTGGACCTCACCGCAGCCCTGCACCCCGATCCAGCGAGCAACAGCCAGGCCATCCCGCCTTTATCGGGTGGAATTGCGCTTGGGCCAACCGCGATCTGGAATCGTTTGGATTAACCGTCGAGGATCGAGGTCCAAATCCCAGCAATCTGGCCCAACTGCCTCGCCCGACAAGCCAGTGAGATCCAGATATGCCCATCCCCAGCCTTACACACCATGACCCTCAATACAGTGCGAGGTCCACTTGATGGCGCATTCGACATGAAGCAAAAGTCTAAATCTTCATCGGCCAGACTATTGACTGACATCACCCGCTGGAAGAGGTTGATATTGACACTTTCAGTTTCTTTTCCTTCCTGAAGCACGTTCTGTGCAAGTATGGGGAGTCGTTTGTTCAACATCTTCCATGCAGATTGTCACACCCTCTCAAGTCGGTCTTAATACTACGATGAGTTTTCGACTATAATCATCACGGCCACTATCATCACGAGCACTATTATCACGATCCCGATCACCACCACCACCACCACTCGTGGGTAATATCGCCGATACCGCTACCGCTACCGCATGGCAGCAGGGGCAGCGCCGGCTCCAAAACACGGCTTCCACGGTGAATCATGGGGTTTGTACGGGGCGGGAGTATGTTGCATCATTGTGCGAATGTAGGGATTCTTCTCTCGCCGTCATATATATGAGGAAACAACACCTGTTGACTGTTGATCCTACAGAGCAGGAAGAATCCGACGAGCGGGATGGAAAGGTCTAGATCTTGACGATGGCTTCATCGCATTCGGTCTGATCTGGTACACGGTTCTTTGCGTATCACTGAATGAGATTGCGTGCGGCATTGGCACCAACTTCATGACGGCAGAGCAGGAGGCGTCTCTCACACCTCGTCTCAGAGCCGACCGGGTTCGCGACAGCAAATGGGCTTATGTGTCGGAACACGCCATGCTCCTCACGATCTGGAGCATGAAAGCAGCCATGCTGGTGCTATATGCCAGAATCACGTAAGTTCTGCCGGGGCCGAAGCAATACAACAAGAGAGAGTCGTGACTCCATCTACTCCCATTCCCATCCCAATTCCGTTCTCATTCCCACTTCCCTCCGCATTCCTATCGTCTCGTGGCATTGCAGACGACGACGCTGGACTGACCACGCACCATACAATCTAGCGACGGCCTCCGTCAACGCAGATTACTTTACGCCCTCATCGGCTGGGTTTGCAGCGGCTTCCTCGCGGACGAAATGGCTCTATTCCTGGTCTGCCGCCCTCTATCTCAGTACTGGGCTGTGCCGCCCAAGAACCGTAAGTATAGGATATGATTCAACCAACTGGCCGTCCTTGTCCTTGTCTTGACCCTTTTTTCTCTTTTTGCTATATACTTCGACTCGACCGGGCCTGGTACCCTTTCAACGAGGCCTTGCCGACATTGTCCCCTTTGACGACGATTGCTGACATTTCCTTCCCGTCGCGACATAGCCCAATGCTCGACCTTCCACGCCTATCAAATCATCAACGCGATATTCAACGTATCGACCGACATTCTGATCCTAATGTTCGGCGTGCCTCCAGTTCTCCAGGCCCGCATGACGGTTGTGCAGAAAGTCATCCTGGCCTTGATCTTCGGCATGGGAGTCTTGGCCATCGCCGCCGCCATCACCCGCGCCATCTACTGCCTCGTGCCGTCCTTGGTTTCGTATTCCTACATCTACTGGTATTTCCGCGAAGCGTCCGTTGCCGTCTATGTCACCACTCTGCCCGGCATCTGGGTTGCTCTTCGCGAAATGTTTCCCGTTCTTCAACAGCTGACGACTCGCCATCGCCGCTGTCGTGGTCGTGGTCGTGGTCGTGGTCGCCGCCGCCATAGTAGCGGGAAGATGGAAATCGGATTACGTCCACACACCGATCACGTCGCCGTTCATCATCCCCGGCGTCAGCCTACCAAGTATCTACAACGCGACCCCTACGATGCAACTCCTACTCCTCCCGGGTTGGGCCTGGGTCTGGGGTTGGGGTTGGACATGGGCTTTGACCTGGACACAAGGTCTACTAACAAGTCCAAGTCCGCCACAGACGATGTTGACAGAGGAGGTCCCGTGTCCACTGGTACAGAGACCGATACTGAAACCGATATCGACGATAAAGATAAGGATACCGTAGCTTGCGAATGTAAACCTGGGCCCGACCCTGAACCCGAATCGACGAGCCGCAATCCATCCCAGCCAAGAGGTTTGTTCGGTGTGGGCCACAGCGCGGAGGAGAAGCAATAACATAACATAACATATACTCTACACCTCGCGGAGGGAAAGCTATCACATGATTTGATACCTATATATACTGTCCTTGTCTACCTTAGACTTGTTTCAAACAGCCATTTCGACGCCACACGCCTGAGCCATGGTATGTCCAGCACTCATCCAAGCGACCAGCCAGACTGCTTTCCAAAGTACTTTTAACCCCGTCAACCCTGACATCGTGCATGTGGAGTTCTTCAAGTGCGCCTTCCATTGTCAAGAAGACGACGGTATGAGCGATGAGGACCCAAGACGTGTCACATTCGTTCCAGGGGTCATTGACATCCATGTGACCGCCAACCGTTTGCAAACCGTCCCGCAATATTGTGCTGTCGGGCTCGGGACACAGTTTGATCGACAGCTTCCGCAGCCTCTTCATCTGGCGAACGCATCTCAAGACCTCGTCCACGTGGTTGTAGAAGGGAAAGATGGCGATGAATTCGAAACCCAGCAACTTGGCGAACATGGCCTCGCCTGCCGGTGTACGGTTGGCAAACAACGCGGTCAGCAGCGAAGGCGTCCGGCGAAGAAAGAATTCATACGTGGTGTATGCTAGGAGACTGGATCCTTCGTTATAAGCCATGTTCGTCCAAGGCCGAGCAACCAGTAAACTCGGGAGATGATCGTAATCAATCTTTGTTCGGGCATCTTCGGGAGACTGGTCGAGTCGGAGAATCTGGCAATCCATGTCGAAAGCCCAAGCGTCGGCGCTGTATGGGTTTATCCCTACCATGTCCGCAAACACTTCTGGAGGTGCGCAAATGCTGAACCGCGTGGCGGGGACAGCGTTGAGTACTTGTGCCCACCATGCCGGGTGGATATGGCCGTGCATGGCCGGTACATCAGCCACCAGACTCGAGACGTAGCGGGTGAGGTTGTGGTCATTCAAGAATGCCAAAAACGCCGTGAGACGAGATGGATGCAGCACGGCGTGTTTGAACAAGACTGGCAGTGTCAGTGATCGCACCGTCCGGCATGTTAGAGATAGTTGTTTCAGTGGGTCGCGCCGGAAGACTGCAGGTGCCTTGTCGGGTGTACTGTCTGTATCTGGAACCTGCCAGGACCGTCTCGAGTTGAGCCATGATATTGGTTTATGAGAGAGAGTCTCGTCAAAGGGACTGGGTGAGTCTAGGAAGAGGACAATTCGGGAGATGAGTTCGTTGGGGAGATCGAGCAGTGACATTGGTGCTTTTGGGTTGTTGTTGTCTCCGACGACACTTTTGTACCTTTCTTGCGCAGTGTCGATGCACTAATGGTTTAGTGAGAATTTGGAAGTATAGCAACAGCGGTATTGGACCACGGGCATTCCAAGTCCATGTTCTGGTGACTGTGGTATGTTGAAGAGCTGGCAATCTCAGCCAGGTGAGTCGACGTCAGCAAGACAGTCAGGGTGCTCGATTTGTGGTGGCTGTTGATCACATGGCCGCAGGGCAGGTGGTCATGTCAATTGGCGATGAGCGGACACGAGCGAGATCAATGTTGAGTTGCCCGGGAAGAACGCGGAGGTGTTAAAGCTTTGGTTAGAGCGATGGCCAAAAAGTGGAAGCATACACGGCGTTCCTCACTCCACGATTACATTCTGTGGTAGTACTGTACTGCTTCGCCGAAGCAAAGTACCACCTCGTCCTGCAATTCCTCTTCTTTCTCTTTCACCCTCCATTTTCAACCTCCGATTCCTCCTAGCAAAAGACAGCCATAATTATCTATTTATCTAGGTGGCTTGCATCCAATTCACATTCGAAATGATGCCAGACGAGAGAGTTGGATCGATGCCCTCGAACGCCTCCAATCTACAACCACTGCTGCCCTTTGATGCCAGTTGGACCCCTAGGTGGAGAATTGCAGGCAACTAAGGAGAAACCAAGTTCGTCCTGGGCTGTCAAGTCTCGTCCCCGGACCCGGTGGGTGATGCAAAACTCTTCCTTCCAAAGGGTGGGGTAATCCCAGGTAACAACACAGATACTCCTCGTGTCCCATTGACTTCATTCCATTACCATATATATTCTACCTACCTACAGAGTCGCGTTTTGGGAACGTCTTGTGCTCGTCGCAGCCTTTGAACTTTGCGGCCCCAGTTGACGACCAGGTCACAAATCCGAGCTCTCTGCTTCCCCAAGAATAACCCTCCAGCTACGATGTCGTCCTCTACGCTACACCGCAACCCTCCCTTTCGAGCCGAACACCTAGGATCGCTCCTCCGAACGGACAGACTCCTCGAAACTCGCCATGCTTGGGAAGAAGGAAAGACGTCCGCCGAGGAACTCCAGGCTATCGAGGACTCAGATATCAAGGACATTGTTCGGCTCCAGCTCGACCTAGGCTTCCATGCCATCACCGATGGCGAGTATCGTCGACATATGTTCTGGGGTTCTTTCTGGCCTGGTCTCGAGGGCATGACCGAGATTGACGAACCCGATCCGAGTCTGTTTCGCATGTATATCCCCGACATTGCCGCCTTCACCGAGGAGGGGTACAAACCCGGTGAGACGGTGTTGTGTACCGGCAAAATCAGACACGTCGGCAGTACCTACACGGCGCAGTTCGATTTCCTGAAGAGCCTGGTTCCAGAGTCCAAATGGAAAGACTTGAAGTTGACCCTCGCCGCACCCAATTGGTACCATTTGAGATACAAGGAGGGCAAGGCATACCCAAAAGAAGTGTACAAGAATGATGACGAGTACTTTGCCGATGTGGCCAAGGCGTACCAAGCAGAGCTCAAGATCCTGTACGATCACGGGTTGCGCAATGTCCAATTCGACGACCCCAACCTCGCGTGTAAGTTCTGTCTCGTCGACGACCGAGATTTCGTTTCGTTCAACCATACATAGCTATAGCTGACCATCCTCCGCAGACTTCTGCTCCGAGGCTATGATTGAAGGCTGGAAGAAAGACCCGCTCAACACCTATTCGACCGACGAGCTTCTGGAAAAGTACATTGATCTGTACAATGCCTGTGTAGCGGAGATCCCAGAGGACATGCATGTCGGCGTGCACCTGTGTCGGGGCAACTTTGTCAATTCGCGCCACTTCTCGGAAGGCGGGTACGATCGTATTGCGACCCTGCTGTTCCAGAACCTCAACATGCACACGTACTACCTCGAGTACGACACCCCTAGGGCCGGCGGTTTCGAACCGCTGCAGCACCTGCCCAGGAACAAAACGGTCATTTTGGGCGTCGTCACCAGCAAATTCCCAAAGTTGGAGAACGAGGATGAGATGGTCGCGCGAGTCAAGGAGGCGGCGCGATGGATCGCCAAGGGGACGGGAGAGACGGAGACGGAAGCCCTCAATCGGTGTGGCGTCAGTCCGCAGTGCGGATTCGCCAGTCATTCGAGCGGCAATGCTGTCAAGAGGGAGGATATGGTTGAGAAACTGAAGTTGGTGAGGAGGATTGCCGACCGTATCTGGCCGGGTGAGCCGTGAGTAAGGTATTTGGGGCCAAAAAGGGCCTTGGGTA
Organism: Exophiala sp. LBMH1013; assembly: GCA_024611085.1. NCBI lineage: Eukaryota > Fungi > Ascomycota > Eurotiomycetes > Chaetothyriales > Herpotrichiellaceae > Exophiala > Exophiala sp. LBMH1013. The sequence goes on along the minus strand of JAMFLB010000006.1, from coordinate 313,916 downwards.
CGGCACTGAGACGACGGGAAATGGTGATCCGAAGGTACCTTAGGGCAGAGCAGACCGTGGAACGTTGGGCAGCCAATACCGCAAAAGTCCCTGATTTAAATCTAAAAGGCAGAGCTTTCAACAGAAGATCCGGATATTACACTCCGCCCCCAGGGCCACGGCTTTGCAACCGCCGTTTGAGCCTTGTCAAGTTAGTATGATCACCAGATGACTACTACCCTCTAACCACTAGCCAAGATAGAACAGATGATACTACGCAGTACGGACAGCACCGGTGTCAGCGTCAATGGCATTGACGGCGGTAGTAGCAGTGATAGTACGTAGTAGTAGTAGTGGTAGTTTAGGTAAGTAATAGCAACAGCAGGCTCATCCACACGGGCCCCCGTCTCTTGCTCTGACAACCTCCCCCGCCTCTCCTTGACAGAGATACCCGAGTTCCTGCGTGAAAGACATTTCGGGGAACGGGTAGGCGCCCTCTCTTCCCCGCCGACGCCAAGCGGACAGCGACCCATTCACAAACAGCGGCACGCCCGGGCCCAACCCGTAGTCGTCTGTGCCAGACATATAGTCGAGCAGCCAGCGAGACAATCTGCGCTCCTGGCAGTCTGGGGGAGAATGGGTCCAGGTATATGTGGCCCAGCGGGTGAGGACGGCGTCGTCGGCATGGATACTGTCGATTCCTTCACGGATCAGGAGCGTCAGCATCTGTGTCGCGGTGGTGGTGGCTTGCGCCTGTCCGAGTTCTTCTGAGTACGTCTGCTCACTGGCCGTGGCAGTGGCACTGGCACTGGCATCTAGATCTTGATCTGGACCTGGACCTGGATGCTTCTGTTTGACGGCCAGATAGAACAAATCAATAGGCAGTGGATGCGCAAACGGCGTGGCTAAATGCCGTTTTCCCCGAGGGACCGTTCCGTCAAAACATTGCGGATCATGCGCGGGATCAAGCCTCATGGTAGCATGATGTAGTTCCAACAGGACCAGTAGGGCTTTGGCGTTCCCTTCGCGTATGGCGCTGGCCATGCCTTCGAAAAGCGCCGCGGCGGAAATCTCAAGGATACGGTGTGACACCAGGAACCGCATGCCCTGGCGCAGGAGCTGGAGAAGCTCTAGCTTGGAGTTTGTCCAGGGGCTACCGCGCACGATATGGTCGGGTAGCACGCGTGCAGCGAGGATAGTGATGCCCTGGTCTACGGTTTTGTGGAGCTGGCCGTCCTCGCGCGTGGCGCTTGAGCTTGTCCATCCCATGATTCGAGGTAAGGTGTCTCCGTTACCCGTAGGCCCCAATACAACTGTTGCTTCTGGCCTGTCTTGGTGCAGTTGCTGCTGCTGCTGCTGCTGCTGCTGCTGTGCGTCTGCATGTCCTACCTCGATGACGGACAGCACGTCGAGTTTGGCAAGGAAGTGCCTTTCCAACCCGGGATCGTCGTCGAGCGCAGGAAGACCAGCCACTGCTCGGAGCAATTCGTTCTGTACATCCGACAGTCGCATGGAGGATAGTGTGGGATCGTCGGTTGGGATACCGAGCGCCATCTCAGCCCGGCGTTCGCGGTGCCATGCCTGGACCATCTGCAGTCGACTGAGGGTCGGCATGCAGGATTTTAGTAATGTCAATGTAAACCATCTGCAGCCCAGAATGCCCCTTTGTAAGCGCATTTGCTCGTCGAGGCTGATGCGCCTGTACTCTGCCGGTCGAAAATGGTGCGTTTCGACAGGCAGCCTATCATCCAGGGGATCAAAGTATGCGAATAGTACCAGGGAATGATAGATAGAAGGTTGGGACAGCACGCGAGCCAGATGCCCCGATGCTCGGGCCATGTTGACCTCGAATGAATGGAAGAAAATGTGATGGATCAGCTCCACGGGGAGGGACTCGAGCGCCGAGAGCCCCTGAGAGTCCTGAGCATCGGATGTTGCCATGGCCGTCGAGGCCTGCGAGTGTAGCACTCTGGCGTATTCCATCCTGGCTTTCCGGCTTGGTTTCAATTCGGATTCTCTCTTCATCGGCCGTCCTCGTCGGCGAGCGGAATCCTTGGCAGGATGATTGGGCTTTGCCCGCCGGGGGTGCGAGGGCATCAACATGGTTGAAGCGCATGAAAGCTGGTTTTTGGGGTCCTCGAGGCAAGTGTTGGTGATGCAAAAGTCTTGACCCACGAAGGCGGTTGTGGTTACGGTACGGATCCTCTTGAGATAATATAGCGAGGCACCGACTATTCACACCCTTGGCCCTCCCACGACGGCTTTGCAGAGCGGCAGCTGCTTGATGTGTTGTGGTTGTCGAAGTGTCGTAAGAACATTGTCGAGAGGGGGAAAGGTATGATGCCTGAGAAGGAATAACAATAACAGTACGACGGATGGATTGAGAACAAACAATCAGACAAGTACCGCAGCACTAAAACAACGCCGCCATTTCCGCGTGCTTCTTTGAAGTATCTGCTGGACAGAGGAGAAAGAGAGTGTTGGTACAATGCCACACTTTGTATGTTGGTGATTGAACAACGTTTGGCCGCCTATGGGGCCCTCGATTATTCATTCCCGTTTCGCGATTGGAAGATGCCGCTCGGTCAATGCCGTCCATATGCGTTGCAACATGTACACTTACAGTACGTAGGTACTTGATTACTCCGACCACTGATTCAGTATATTTTCCGTGACAAGCCATCATGATTCAAGTGACCACCGAGTGATGCTATTTTGAACAACCTTGGATATTGGCCGCTCTTGCAACACCAGTCCCGTACCAGATTAACAGCTTCTTCGCTGTTAACGACTGAGCACGAAGCCTCAACACGTACGCCGTTTTGGACAAAGTTCCCCCCTAACTTCGCTTTTTATGGCGGTTCAATCTATCAAGCATGAGACAGAATTGCCTCCCGCCGAATCCCACCAGCAAAGCCAAATCTTCTTTCCTCCGGCTAGAAGTGGAGTACACCGTCATATGTCGTATTGGATCGTGGCATTTTCGCAATCCTATTCCCAGGCGCGTTAAGAACCAGAATGTAGCCTAGAAGTCGCAGCGGGAAATGAACCATGGTTCTGATCTGCAGGAGGGCATATAGATGCAAAGTCGAAGTTGGCGAAAGAAAGGGGGTAACTGGGATAGGAGGAAGCGTGAGGAGCAAGAGACATGGACTCAGCGCCCATGGCTGGGGCAGACACTGAAGCTACCAGCTCAAGAGAATTTGCATGCTCGGTTGCGTATTCCAGAGGCTGGATTGGCGCTGCCATAAGAAGCGGATCGCTGGGAAATGCGGCGTGGTATGAGTTGGGCGGCAGATGAGGAGTTTCGGTGACAAACTCGGGCGGTATTATTGCAGGAGGATGCGTGGCCACAGCCAAATTGTCTGGCCATGTCATGGGAGTTTCTGGACTTTGCGTACTAAAACCTGGAGGGAAGGATAGGTGTCCAGACGGTGCGTGCAGCGAAGGCGCGTTCGTGTTCGGAGTCGAATCACTCTGCGTTGGCGGAGACAATCCCAAGCCTTCGAGGATCGCGATTGTGGTGATGGGACCATTATGGTCCACGCCCGTAGGGAGAGTGCCAGGGAATCCTGATTTGTTCACGCAAGCCACGTAGAGGCGATGGATGGCTTCTTCCATGACCTCGCGCATTTGAATATAGCTGAGAAAGAGTAAGCAGTGGTCAATACGGTTGCAGGTGACCCGCACTCTACTTACTATTTTCTTGCCTCCCGGCTTCTTTTGCTGGTGTAAACACAGGCGCTCTGGTTGAACCTGCAGTTCTCACATTCCACCCCTCCGTCGCACTTTGAACGTCAGCCATTCCGAAAAGAAGGATCGCATGTGGTTGCTCGGTTAAGGTACCTTGGCTTTTTTCAACCGGCACCGGTCACACGCCCGGGATGTTCGAGTCTTGGATCTGCCGGCAGGGGAGCCGCCGCTTTGCACGTTGTGTTGACTACCAGGCATGATGTGCTCAGCAGATAGTGGGCGACATCCATGTGCTTTCCCAACATCCGAGGTCTGACCGAAATCACTGGCTTGCCAGTAGTGATTTCCACTGTACCGGACAGCGCTGGGTATCAACACGTATGAAGAGCGCCTGTTCCAGTCAGTGTAGTGGTCGCTGCCTGACCAGAATAGGAAAACAAAAGTGGACATCAATGGCTGTGCGCTGTGGAAGGAGAAGAAGAAACCGGTCAGTAGGCAGGTGGGCAGGTAGGCAGGTGGGCAGGTAGGCAGGTATTCTTGCATGTTTTTATAAGGTCCAGGGCACCCATCTCAAGGCACGGCTGTCTCCGGTTTGGTGACGATGAATAGGTCCATCAACGAAGCAGACGGTTTCCGCTTCAATGCAAGCTTGGACAGGGGGGTGGGAATCTACAAAAGGCTGCAGATATATTGGGTTTTGGATGCCATCTCCGGCACCGCAAATACCGGGGAGCCAGACCACAGAACAGATCGCTCTACACGAATCCATCAAGTGTCTTTGGGGAGACGCAGGGGACTCATATTTGGGCGCAGGACGGAGTTTTCATCCAAGGCACGTCAGTGCTAACCAGGAGCACACAAGCGGGCTGCTTAGGCGAGTTATTGGCCTCGTTGCCTCCCCTCTACTAAGCCGCCATCATGCGCATTTTAGCCTCATGAGAGACTGGACCAATATATACCTAGGTAATCTTCTGTACACAAGTGGAGAGCGCTTGGACGACTTTGAAGGAAAGGCTTTGTCTTCCGTCCATCAACCGAGAATCCATCTGGTTTACGACGCGAGAGACAACACAAGTCTCGCTTGTTCCAGCCAACGGCTCACTCTCCTGCAGTCGGAAGGATCACTGGCACTCGATAGACTCGCTTTGGATGTTCGGTGAGTAAAGTATCAAGTCAGACTGGAACTGCCCGTGGGGCTGGCATCTGGATTTGCCCTTTACAGTTAGGATGAGCATGTGTCATGAATATTTATTCCTCTTTCTCATCTACCGAACGCGTGTCTTAAATGCATATTTTATCAAATGTCTTTGTGCCTTCTCTCTCAATCGTCACAACCGGTATTAGCAATTGCTCTTCTATGGCTGGATGGGAAGTACCGTGTCCTCGATGCCCCCGACAAGACCAATCGCTCTTCGCTGACTAAACAGAAGTCCAGTTCCACCTAGACGCGGCCAACAAGACCACAGCAATGCTTCTAGGCTCTGTGGAGCTGGTGAGACCTAGGGACGTGGCAAATGTAGTCGCGGTTGCGGTGCGATAAGGGAAGGACAAAGAAGTTGATGGTCAGCGCGTGGAGAGGTGGTTCTCCAATTGTCACAGTGTCCTTGCAGTGATCGCTTGACGGCTGGACGCTATTCGATGGAACAAAGAGTCGTGCACAAGGAGATTAGTTCCTCGCTTCCTAGTTGGAGAAGTCCATGGTTAAGACACGTACAACGAACGTCATTCCACATGATTATTCTACCACAGTACGTAGAAAGTGATTCACAGTGAACGGACAAGCTTTACAGGAGGTGTCGCCACCTGCTCAGACAGATCTCGTCTTCGAGTCACGTCCTGCGAGCGGGTGTGGTATGCAATCTACGAGAGATGAAGAGATGAAGGCGGCATAACAATAATGTAAACTACGGTAGGTGGAATAACCCACGAGTGCCGGCACGGTTATATATGTCTGTTAAAGCAGCGTTGTATATTGACCCTTTCCTTAGTCAGCAGCTGTCCTCTGCCAAGATTTTGCGGGGAGACGAGAATGGAGTTCTGCCGCCGCAACAATTTTTCTGCGGTGAGACAAGAGAAGATTGTTCAACTATTTGGTATTGCTGGGAATGTCACTGGCCTTCAGATTCAAGGCCGGCACTACTGGAAATCATGCTGCAATGGCGCCTAATACTTCTTCCCACCATCACAGAAGTACCACCAAGGTCGACCACAAGCCCTTCAAGTCCCGGTTCGCCTCCAAGAGCGCCTTGAAGGACAAAGCCAAAGGTCGGGAACCCCCAACGCATGAATCTGCAAACCGCATGCTGACCTTATGACAGGCAAAGTTGAAACGCACAGAGCCGAGAAAGGACATCGAAAGACTCCCCATCAACAAGTCATGTCGAAACTTGCAAGGCGCAACCAGGCAAAACAAATCCGCATGCATCACAAGGACAAGCGGGAAGGAGAAGAGACCATTTTCCACGGGGTGGACGGCGCAGCAAAACACATTGCTGTTGTCCCGCTGTCCAAAGACATAAACGCGTATGCCGCTATCCGTTCGCTGAATGAGGCTGTCGACCTTTCTGGACCAGAGTCCTCCACCGGCACAGTTCCAGTTCGAGTCGACAGGTTCCGCCGCAATCTACTATACCTCCCCTCCTCGTTCGACTTGCTCAACGCGCTAGATGTTTGCAAATTGGCCGACTGGGTGGTATTCGTGCTGGATGCAGATCAGGTGTTCGGGGAGGAGGAAGATATGTTTCTGAAAGCGCTGGAAGGCCAGGGGATTACGAATGTTACTGCTGTGGTCAAAGATATCGAATCCAAAGTGTCGGCGCCGAAGAGATCGCGGCATCTGACCGATTTGAAAATGGCAATCGGCCGATACTTCCCAGCCTTGGACAAGTTGTCCAGCCTCGACAACAAACCCGACTGTGCCAATCTCGTCCGAAGTTTGTGTACAGCTTCAACCAGAGGGATCCGATGGCGAGACGATAGGAGTTGGATGCTGGTTGAAAATGTCGCCTGGAGCCCGCCAGTAGATGGTGCTGCACCTACCACAACAGTCACACTTGCAGGAACCATTCGTGGCAAGGCGCTGAACCCCGACAGACTTGTCCACGTTCCCGGCTGGGGAGACTTCCAGATCAACACCTTAAGACAGCTACCCAGCCAGGGGCGCAAACGAAAAGCAGATGAGATGGATGCAGACGAACCGTTGAACGAGTGGAAGCCCACGACGGACCAGGATGATCTGGCGGAACTAGCACCAGAACAAGCAGAAATGACAGATGTCGCCAGTACGGCCGCGACGACCGAACACAAAGGTGTTCTGCTTGACGACCATCATTACTTTTCGGACGACAACTCTCACATCCCTCCACCGCCGAAGAAATTGCCCAAAGGAACCTCCAATTACCAAGCAGCGTGGTACCTGGACGATGTTTCTGACTCGGACTCGGACTATCTTGACGAAGACATCGACGGCGATGTTGCGATGGACGCGGAGGAGACACAGGGACCAGAAGATGGAGTGGTCCACAACGGAGATGCAATGACCGAGGCAGGTGCATCAGAGTATCCAGAGTCGGAAATGCACGTGGATGCCGACGAGGAAGAGGAAGCCCGACAACTCGAAGAGTATCGCGCCAGCCGAAAGAAAGAGGCGGAAGAAGATCTCGAGTTCCCCGACGAGATCGAACTCCATCCAGATGTCCTGGCAAGAGAAAGACTTGCCAAATACAGGGGTCTGAAAAGTCTGCGGACAAGTGAATGGAACCATGCCGCAGACCAACCCTACGAACCGTTTGAGCACAAGCGTCTCCTCCGAGTCGCGGACTACAAGAAATCCTACAGTGCGGCGCTGAGAGAATCCTTAGCTGGTGCCGTTCTGGCCGGGACAAGAGTGGAAATCGAGCTTCGCGATGTGCCTGTATCTCTGGCGTCGAAGCCAGCACCTGCATCACTCTTTTCACTCCTCCGTCACGAACACAAACACGCAGTCATCAACCTGAACCTGACGCTCCACTCCGACCTCGAAGGTCCGATCAAATCCAAAGACGAATTGATCGTCCAGATCGGCCATCGTCGGCTTGCGATAAACCCAATCTTCTCTGCGTCCGGGCAGACGCCGAACGACGTACATAAATTCGACCGATTCCTGCATCCTGGGCGCACGGCCATCGCAACATTCTCCGGGCCTTTGACATGGGGTTCTGTGCCCGTCCTGGTCTTCCGGCGCAAAGGGACCGAACCCGCATCAGACGACGTTGAAGCGCCCGCTCTGGTGGATACAGCGAGCAGCCGTGAATCTCCTCTTTCGTCCTCAGATCTTGAATTGATCGGCACTGCAACGACCATCCCGCCATCGTCGTCTCGCGTGGTAGCCAAACGCGTGATCCTGACCGGCCACCCATTCAAGATCCACAAGAAACTGGTGACGGTCCGGTATATGTTCTTCAACCGCGAAGATGTGGCTTGGTTCGCTGCCCTGCCATTATGGACCAAGCGTGGCCGTCAAGGGTTCATCAAGGAGCCGCTTGGTACGCATGGGTATTTCAAGGCCACTTTCGATGGGAAGATCAATCCAATGGACGCCGTGGGTGTCAGTCTCTACAAGAGGGTCTGGCCACGCCCTGCGAGGATGTTGGAATCATGACATTCCTGGTATGCCTGGTGGGTTGGCTTAGATTGAATCTGGCTGACGGGATGTTATGCATTATGAATGAACGCACGATAGACATCAAAAGAAGACAAAGGGCCACGGATAGAAGCAGGTTATAAAAGTCATTGGCGTGGCATTAGAATAGACACGAAACTTCAAATGAGCGGAAATTGGAAATGGACCTGAAACCAAAAGGCCCACCTATCTACCCTCATACTTGCATTCGTGCATGCCATCCTTGATCCAGGAACACACATCACGCTGGCTTGTGCATTGCCTACTTCTCACCAGTCACTGGCCGGCAACACATGTCTTTTCGCTGCCCATCTGTCTGTCTAGGTTGGCACATTACGTAGGTGAGGTGATTCTATTCCCTATGGTCACATTTGTCCGTTATCCGTTGTCCATTGATTCGAGGCGATTGTTATACGGTTAGTCAGTCAGTCCACTTTCAAGGTCGCCGGCATGTTGAACGGCATAGGCCTGCTCGCTCTGCACGTTCTGTTGATTACGAACGTATACGTGCCTACCTGGTAGAGAGGCAGATAGACAGCCAAGTAGACAGCCAAGTAGGTGGAAGCAAACGGTAAGCGAGAACCCAAAGCGCATAGATACAAAGAGACAATGGAAGTACCACTGAAGGGCGAAAGAGACATGGTATATGTGTAACTTACATATGCAGATAGAATGAATGGCACGAACACGAAAAAGGGGCATGTGGCACAAGGTATACCGTGGTAAAGCCAGACAACGGAAGTCCTACTTGACTACCTCCTACCTTAATACACGGGACTCGCTTTGTCCTGCCCTATCCCATCTTGAGATCAGACTCCAGAGTCTCGATATCACGCCTCACGCTCTCCATCTCCCTTTCCATCTCGCCATACCGCACGCCCAACTTGTGCATTAACCTCGCTCCCGGATCGACTGCTTCATATTCCCCCCACAAAGCATGCAAGCGTACAAATCTTTCATCAACTTGTGCCTCTTCTGCCTTTAGGTCTTCCAGACGTCCAGTGAGTTTGGTGGTGTTGTGCTGGTGGCTTGTCTGTTCATGACTGCCGCCATCTATGGCGGGTATGTTCGTGTCGAGTTCCCTCTGCGTCTCAAGAACACGCACTTTCGTCTTCAACGCCATTGCTGCCGCCACGGTGGCAAGGAATTTGAGTCGTGTCATTGCGTGGCGGTGGATGATGCCGTGCTTGGAACTTTCGAGGTGTTGGATCTCTTGTTGGATGAGGTCCCGTTGGAGGGAGAGCAGGGTTTGCTGCATGGTCGTCAGGTCGGCGAGATGGCCGGGGAGAAGGTGTGAGCGGAGATGGGAAAGATGGGATAGTTGGTATTGGAGATGCCACTGTAATGAGGTTGGTCCGGGGGGTTGTGGGAGGTTCGTTGTCGATGTCGAAGATGATGCCGATGCTGCTGATAGCGGCGGTATAGCTGTCCCGGTCGGCCGTCTCGATGCTGCTGGCTTGAGTCTGGATGGTAACATTGCCGGATGTAAGGTCTGTTGTATGTCGTGGTGGCTCTTGGGTGCCGTGCTCTCTTCTTCCAGTCTGAGTGCATCTGTAGCAAGCGCACTGATCTCACACAACAACGTCTCCGTGCTAATGATGCGTGATCCAACCATGTCCGCAATGAGATGAATACTTTTTTTTGAAACGACTGATTTCTTCTGCGAAGACATCATGCCCTTCTCTTTCTCCTTCTCCTTCTCTTTCTCTCTTTCTCTTTCTGCTCCTTGACCAAGTTTCGTGGTAGATCCCACATCACCAACGTGACATTCAGAACCGTTCGTGAGGTTCACGTCGAGATATGTGGTGATGAGAAGAAGTAGATCTCTTAACTCACTTTGAGTCTTGACATTCATATCCGGCCTTCCATGCTGTGAGTGTGACTGTGACCGGGGCTGCGTCTGAGTCTGGCTTTCGGTCTCCTCCTCGTGGGTGTCAATATCAGAGTCATTTTCGTCAGCATCTCCATCGGGCTTCTGGGCCCGCACTCTCATCGCTGCAGCGTGACCGCTCCCACCATTCTTCACATCCATGTCGGCAAGCGTTGGAGCAGACATTACCCCCATCTCGCAGACTGGCAGATTTCGTCTCGCAGAGTCCTCCTGGTGCTGGTAGACGACATCACTGAGCACCGATCGCAAGAGTTGCATCTTCATCCTCCAGACTCGGACATCATGAAGCTTGTCCTGAACCCGTTTCTTCTTGTTGTTGTTGTTCTTCTTCTTGCCGTACGTGCCTGATGATAGAGCCACTGTATCTTCGGCAAACTGCTGTTCCCTGCCATCCTCATCGTCGCCGCTGTTGTCACCTCCAGTCGGACTCTGAGGTCCCTCGCCCTCGTAATCTTCAGCCACTTCATATCCTCCATCTACAGCTACCCAGGCCATCTTACTCCTCGATCGCGCATGGCCCCGAGACTCCTCACGCGCCGCTGACCGCCGTGATGCGTCATCCTGCAGAACCTCAGCAGTGAGATATTGCCATACCCTAGCAAACGCCGGGTTCGCAGCAAGTGTTGTCTGGGGCAGTGGAGGGATCATGGTTCTATGATGATTTCCGACTTGTTTCGCTTGCACTTTAGCTGTCCAGTCATGCAGACCCCTTGCGCCGTGCTCTTATTCGTGCTAATAATAACCTGTATTCGGGAGAAACCGACGTAGTGGTCGGAGTGCGCGGATATCCTTCCCGCGTTGTCGTTAAGTGAAAAGAAGTGTGATGGTCAGGGGTGTAGATTGAAAGCTGACGTTGTTGAATTTGAGCTTCACCTTGACGCTGGCATCACTGAAATCCGGCCTCTGGGCCAGCTGTGCAGTGACTCAGAGAGATGGTGAAAGGAAGAGATATGTGTGGCGGAGGCGGTGAGTTCTGAAGTCGCTTGAGACGCGTCGCTGTGAATTTAGGTTTATGATGCTGATATCATGGTGCAAAGGATACAACCAATGTTCATCGTGAAACTGTCAGCAGTCGCATGCGGAGTGTGAGTTTTCTTTCCCTTCACGCCGACCAGACCAAATGAGAGACGCCAGATCAAGATCGTAGGTGAGGATGAGATAGGAGAGGAAAGAATTGGCTGACCATGCCACCAACCCAACCACCCCCACTGACATTGACACCATTCTACAAAGCTGCTTGCTTGGAACATGGCCTTGGACGACGACTTCCCTTCTACATTACTTGGAGGAAAGATTTCTTACTCAATCATGGTTTGTATTTGTGATACTCATTCATCTCAGTCAATCTCCAGCACAAAAGTTTGCTTGCTCTATTAGCAACCACATACTCACTACACACTGCTGGTTGCAACCATTCCATTGCATAGCATCACCGCAACACCCCGTGGTGGACGCCTCCTCTCCAACTGAACGTGGACGGTTCGGTTCAGATCAGAGTGCCGACGAACCACAAGCCGACGACCACTTCTTCAGCCATGGTCCAACCTCTCCCCGCCATCGCCTATGGCATCCCTACTCCAACAAAGAAGCAATACTCGAAAGTGAGGAAGCCAATCCCAAGCACGTCGACTCTCATCCATCACTTACTCTTCTTCACTCTCTTCCGAGTCTCCATCGTCGCTACTGTCACCCGCCTCGATCGAAGGAACAGCATTTGGAGAGATCGCACCATGGTAAGCCCCAAGCTTGCCCTTGAGTTCCTCAATCTGCGCTTCCTGCTCATGTTTGCTCATGGGCTTGCTCTTCTTCGACTTCGGTACGGGGGCATAAACCTCGGTCGGTTCAACCTTGGGCTCGTCCGGAGGTGGGCCAGCATATCTCTTGACGAAATTGAGCAATTTGAGAAGGGCATGGTTAGGGACCTCCTCAATATCCAGCTCAATCTCGTTCTGGTCACTGTTGGCCAAGGATGGGACACTGTTCTGAATGATCTTGAGAGCCTCTTGCATCTGTTTCTCCGGCAACATGGCAATACCATTGGAGATGTACTGCTTTTCGGCAAACGTGACATATCGATCCTTGTCCACTTTGGGTCTTGGAGCCGACTTCTTTCTCTCTTTCTTGTCCTTGCCCAGATTGGGAAAGTTGGCTGCCGGCTTCTCTTTCTTGGTCGCCTTGGCCTTGGCCTTCTTTGTGGGAGGTGACTTGGATTTCTTATGCTTCTTCTGGGTCAATTCACCCATCTGCTTGGACATTTCCTCAATCTGTTTCTGCAACAGCTTGATTTTGTCATTTCGCTCCTCTTCACTGTCCTCCACGTCGTCCTCCGACTCCTCTTCTTCGTCGTCTTCCGCTTCGGCATCTGACTGTGGTTCGTATTGTGGTTCCCGTGATGCGATCCACTCATCTTTCGTGGCCCACTTGCTGTTGAACAAGTCCTCCAACTGATGACCAGCAGCATTGACCAGATCGCCTTCCGGATTGAACTTGTAGCAGTTCTTGAGGATAAGACGGACATCTTCTTCAAAGTCCTTAGCCTTCTCATACACGTTGTTGTTCAGCTTGTTCCTGATGGTAGATAGATCCATTGGCTTCTTGATGATTTGGAAGTAGGTCGGAATGTTCAAGGCAACCGGATCCACAGGATGGGTGAAATACTGATTGAACTGCCAGTGTCTAGGGCTGCTGAGCTCTTTCAAGACCTCGTCGCAGAATTTCAACTGCAGTTCATACTTCTTCTTCTTGGGTCGGCCTCCACCAAACTCCTGATTGCGCTTGGTCGGAACGATAGCCCGCTTGGGTCTTCCATCTGCGAAAGTCGAGTCGCGACGAATGAGGGGGATGCCATCAGGACCAGGAGCAAACGAGGGCGTCGCAGGAGCGGCTGCTTTGGGGGTTGTGTGCGAGCTAACTGCACCGGTTGACGTGCTCACGGAGGGTCGACGAGGAGGAGCGGACCGCGTCGGTTCATGCTTCTTCGGTGCTTTCTTGTTGTCTCTAGGTGGTTCCTCAGCGCCGACCTTGGGTAGATTCCGCATCTGATTATCGAAGGATTGCTTCATTTTTCCTGCTTGTTGTGTCACGACATGCTGCGTACCGTTGAACTGTATGCAGTTGTTGACAATCAGTTCGAAATCACTAACGAATGCCGACACTGATGTATATTCGTTGCGTTTCAAGCGTTGGTCGATGGTCCCCAGATCCATGGGTTGTTTGATAACGGTTGGATACGTAGGAATGTTGAGCGCAACCCAATCCACGGGCAACCTAAAAGCCGCAGAAGCATTGCTCTTCTTCAAGTTTGAGATGACTTTCTTCATGTGCACTAAGCGTGCCGGCGTAACTGTGTCATCGCCGTCTGTGACCTCGTTCGTGATAGAAGGAGTGGCTGTGTTGCCATTGGCCAAAGCTGGAGTCGGCGCTGGAACAGATGGTGGGGGAACCTCAGGTACCTTGAACTCAGCTTGATGATCTGATTGTGGCTCCTCTGTTCTGACACGCTTTGCCGCAGGTTCGCCATCCTCGCGGTCATCCTCACGTTCATGAACGGGCTTGACAGGCAGCGAGGATACGTCCTCCATGATCTTGTCCTCTGACTCGACCGGTGCCAGAGCTGCCGGTGTCGGAACAGGCTCTTTCGGTTGTTCAGCTGAAGCAGAAACCGAAGCCGACTCTGCTGCACGCTCTTGGGGGAGTCCTACCACCTGCTCAGCAGGCTTTTCCTCTGGCAATGAAGCGGGACCCGGCTGGGGTGCAGATGGTGGCGACTGTGCCGGAGGCGACGGAAGACCAATATTAGTGACGGCTGGTTGCTCAGCTTCGCCCGTCAACTCTGCGGGAGGTGGGACATTCGGGAAGGAGGCACCCAGAACATCAGGTTTGGAAGTTGCAGTCAACGTATCTGCCGCGTTATCCAACTCATGCTTTCGTGCTTCGACATCAGCAACGGCGTCTGGAGTAAGCGCATCGGCGTGAGGCGAAGTGCGTAGATCTGAGATCGGTGCCTGCGCGGGAACTGGAGGGGGTCCGGAGACATCCATGGTTGACTGAGTTGCTTCGACGGCGGTTGATGAAGATTGGACCTCGGCCGGAATGGATGATGCGACAAATGATTCGGCGATTTTGGTTTCGGGAAGTGATGATGTTGAAGGAGTTTGTTCAAAAGAAGTTCGAGGTTGCGAGTCAGGGATGGTTGAAATAGGAGCTGGAGACGTAGAGGCGTGCGCTGCTTCACCGACAGGTGGCTCAGAACCGTTAGTAGGAAGCTGTGTCGCCTCAACAGTCGCCTCGGATACTGCCTTGGATACTGCCTCGGGAACCTCCTCTGCAATCGCCTCAGTCACTGCCGGTGCAGGTTCCGGTGGCAGTGGTGACTCGGTCACTGGTTGTTTCAGAGGCAACACGTTGATGGTGGATTCTGAATTGGATATTGAGGCCGCCAAGTTGTCGGTGAGAGAGCCTTGCGACTGATCTGACGTCGAGTTGAACTGAACAGGCAGCCTGATGAAAGTCAAGTCAGATGAGGAGTGATCGGGGCGCGGATCGTCAGAGACTACATACCCCTTGGATTCCATCTGCGTTTCCACATCCATTATGACAGAAACAGTAAGTCGCGGTACCGAGGTTGGTTGGATATCGGACCAGCCGACTAATAAATGGACGAGAAGGATTATGTATTAAAAGTGGAAGTAATGTACAAGACGGAACAAGTGGCGAAGTAGGAGAAACAAAGGGAGGGTAGTGAAGTGGCCGTGGGAATCAAAGGATCCAGGCGCAAGTAAAGCGATCGGTGGAGGATGCTTTGACAACGGTTGATGCTGACACAATCAAGTGGCAACAACAATACCGAACTCGACTCGGTCGGCGCACGCCTGGCCGCTGCGACTGCTGTGATGGCGGCGTGGAAGAGGATTTGAAGACGGGAGGCGAAGTAGAACAGACGAGTTTCAATGTCGGATACTGAACAAATCTCTGATAATCATGTGACCGGTAGCGCGGCTGACTAACACTCGGTTTGCCAAGACTCGACTTAGGCAAACTCAAGTTCGGTGCTTTTCGTCCGACTGCCCGGGGAGCACGTGACACTGCCTTTGCACTCGAAGGACACGGTTCTGTCAATGCAGCATCAACTGTCGCACCAACAGTATCGCGAAAACTGTGGTATAGGCAGTGCAGCCTGCGGCAGTCCCACAGGTGCAGCGAGAGGCAATGAGGCGATTGGGATTGAAGAAATAATTCAATTGATGGATGCGCCGATGACGATGATGAATGCGCCGTCACAGAGTATGTGGTAGATTTGGTGGTGCACAGAAGTATGCGGTGGTGGTGGTTGTTGGTTGATGTTATGAATCTGAGAAGACGTGTAGAAAGAGCAATAATAATAATCGCGCGGACGCGTCGTCCAGAAGCAGCGAATTAAAGCGCAAGGCTTGGCGGCAGGTCGAGGCTAGAGGCAGTACCGTGAGGCTGCAGTGCAGTGCAGTGGTTGAAGTGGTATTAAAGTACTTTTTCAAGGCAGGGCGGTGACAAGACAACACACGCGCACATTTGACTGACTGCACTTTTAGGAGCAGTGAATTTCGTCGAGAGCGAAGGGAGGGGCTTTTATCCTCGGCCGGATTTCTGCCAGTCGGCCGCCCTCTGCCCCATGTCCCAATCTCTTCTTCCCTGCTGGGCCGCCGACTCCACCGTCGCCCCTATTATTCGTCATCTCCACCGCGCCTTCCTCCATTACGTTAAGGCCATGTTGCCCAAGCTCGATACTCTTTTCGGCGCAGGACACTGGTCAATGTGCGCCACCCTCTTTTCTCTTCAAGTTTTGCTTTTTCGCCATCTGCTGCCACTTTTCTCTTCCACATCCACTCCAATATGATAATAATTCTCCGCCCGCGATACTTTGACGCGATATATCCTATTATTGGCCCGACATCTGTCTACTTGTCATTCAGCCATCGAACATCAACCATCATGTTGGCTTCAAGTTCGCATAGGTTGTCTGCAGTCCAGGTCGTCCCCTTTGAGCCTTTTGATTGATCGACTTCGCGCGTCTGTAGTAACAGACTGCTGCGGGCGATCTTCAACAGCTTCCTATCGACCCGGAGTCCTCTGGTTTCAGGCCACGTGACGGTTCCTCCATGACGCATTGAACCTTGGCTGAGTCATTTAGCGCCTTACTGTGTAGAGCAGCTTTTGCTGGCAAAAGTTTTGCGAGAACAGCGATGTCTCTTCTTTCAGCATCGCGACATGTGCTATGCTGGTGGCCATGCCTGGAGACGCTGACATTTCTTTCCTCGTGATATTTCGCGGGAGCGTTGGGTGGTTCCGACTCGACGTCTTCCCCTTGACCGTGCAGGCTGCCCGCCAATGCAGAGTAATTTCCGTGGCTTGCCGGCCTGACCGGTCGAGCGCAAACCAGGGTAGCCAGGCCGTATGCTGAGTCTCATAGCACAGTATAGACACTCATTATTCAAAGAGGTTTTCACACTCGACAGATAATAGCTGGCTCAACCAACTGTTTCCTCTCGTGTTGATGATGAAAAGGACTTTCACCCGACTCACCATTTGGGCCGGGCTCGAGCACCAGGTGTCCCGTTGCAACCGGCCGTGCTTCGGATCACTGTCTTTGCTGCCCATAGGCCAGTAGCAGAGGCGGATATCCCGAGAAAGGCAGGCCTGGTAGTGAGTGAACTGTAGGAATAGTTATTTAATGGTCTGACCGAGGGAGCAAGCGATCAGTAGTACGGCGAGGTTAGCAGTCTGTCCAGCGACGTATGCTTCGCATCCAGCTGCTTGACCTCCTGCATGCGATAGTCTTGCATCAGGCAGTGAAAACAAAGAAACAAACAACAATAATAATGGATTATTTTATACGTTACAAAGACCAGTACCGGCCACTGCAGGCAATAATGCAGGCTTCGCTTTCCTACAGGCTGTGAGTGCAGGGTCGGCAGCGCTTTGACGAATCACAATACAGCTGCAGGAATATTTGACGTTACTCCATAATAGGCAAGGCGTGGGACGCAATCATTAACTCCGGTCGAAGTTGTAACAACTTTTTTTTGCTGCAAGCCTGCGTGTAGAGGCGCCAGTTTGAAGGGGAGCAAAACCTTGTGCACATTACTCGACAATACCCTCATGTTGGAGGGCTTGTCGTGATAGTTATTTACCTCCATTCGTCGGCTTCCATTGACGCAGAGAAGCACTCAAAATGGGTCGCAAAACCTCCTCTACGGCGCTCGCTAAAACCTCCTCTACCGCAGCGACCGCTGTGTCCTCGGGGCCTGCCTCGACGCAAAAGTATTCTGTATTGAGATCTGCCTTCGCTCCCCTCGAATCTCCAGTTGCATGTCTTTGCGTCAGTGATACAGAGTTTCGATTCACACCAGTTGCGCATCCACGACACCGACAACGGTCGACTGCGTTGCCAGCACGAGACTACATCTGGTGTGGGAATCACCTGCCTCGATTGGGGTTATTACGGCGCCGACTTTCGAGAACAGCGCCAGTCGTCATCTAAAAAAAAAGCGTAAGAGAGACGAGGACAATGTCGCCGGTGCGGTGATTGCCTATGGAACAAATACTTCTGAGATTTGTATG
This sequence comes from Exophiala sp. LBMH1013, assembly GCA_024611085.1. Taxonomy (NCBI): domain Eukaryota; kingdom Fungi; phylum Ascomycota; class Eurotiomycetes; order Chaetothyriales; family Herpotrichiellaceae; genus Exophiala; species Exophiala sp. LBMH1013. Next base: position 296,097 of record JAMFLB010000006.1, on the reverse strand, counting down.
TTTTCACCCTTGGAGGGCAAAATTGTGGGCTCCCTTTCAGGTGCCCATGAACGAGGTGTGAAAGACTTCAAGTTCTCTCCCTCAGATTACCTTGAGGCTTGGAGCATAGGTGGAGATGCGAGGCTGGTGCAATGGGATCTCAACACAGACCAGCCGAAAAGGTTCGTCGAATGTTCTTATATGCTGCCTGCCAATTGATGACTGACGAGCGAACAGGACGATAAATCTCTCGGACTCTGCGATATGCAAGCTTGCTACTCCATCGCGAAATCTTCCCCAGATACTCTGTGCATCCTCCACTCCGTATGCCGTTGAACTCCAATCGTCAGACGACTTTCGGATAGAGCGTTACGACTCCTTCAAAAATGCGATCCATTCGCTACTCAGGTCCGGTTCAAGTGATTCCACATCGCCAGAGCATTTTATTGCGGCAGATACCGACAGATATATCAACGTCTACGATATTGCGCAGAAGAAGCTGGTGCGGACCCTGGTGGCTGGAGGCGGTGTTGTCGATGCCAGTCTGTCATATCCTTCGCAAGAGACCCCAGAAATCTTGAAACAACAGCTGTTATGTGCAGTCTTGAAAGACGGGTCGGTTGAATTGTTTCCACGACCTTTCGGTCAATCGAAACAGACCAACGGAGATTTGAAATCGAGCAGGAAAAACCTCACCCAAAAGGCATCTGCGTCGGTCAAGCTGGTCAGTCCTGGTTCCACCAACAAATATGTTCCTGTCGTCGCCGCCTCTCTGCGAGGGCCGGACCTGATTATTGCTTCCGCGGATGGAGGTGTCGATCTTGCTTTCCAGAAGATCCGATGGCAGGATGAAGGAAATGGGGAATTACTCTTCGACGGAGTTAAGGAGGTGGTCAAAACTAAGACAGCTTCTACATTGAATCATGCCACCCTCAATGGCGTGAAAGATGTCGGGAAATCCCACGTCGATGAATCAAGAACCGTCGTCGTCAATGGGGCTGCCGGAGGTCCTGTCTCCAATGCTATTGAGATCTCAAGCAGTGAAAGCGACGGTGAAGAAGAAGATGACGATGATGACGATGATGACGAAGAGGAAGAGCCTCCCCATGAGAATGGCGCCAAGGTCGATGAAGAATCTTCGGACGAAGAATCAGACGAGGAGATGGCCGAGGCGTCCGATGCTCAAGCCACCGCCAAGGATGGAGGAGACGAGCCCATGGATGAGAACGAGAACGAAGAGCCTACTTTCGGTGAACTCCTCTCATCGAAACATCCCAATGAGATCTCTATTGCATCTGCCCTTCCAGATGCCTCAGCATCATCCCTGGCGATCAGGAGCGGTCACCCAGTCATCCCCTCTGGCATGTCTCTCGGCACTGTCCTCACACAGGCCCTGCGAACCAACGACCAAAGCCTTCTGGAAGCGTGTCTCCACACTCTTGACATTAACATTGTGAAAAACACCATTCAGCGTCTCGACAGCAGTCTCGCAGGGATCTTATTGTCGAAACTTGCAGAGCGTCTAGCCAGTCGCCCCGGCCGCTATGGCCATCTCATCACATGGGTGCAATGGACATGTATTGCCCATGGCGGCGCAATTGCTGCGCAGTCCGACGTCACTACCAAAGTGCGCACGCTGTATCAAGTTCTCACTCAACGTTCAAAGACACTTGACAGCCTCCTGTTGTTGAAGGGGAAATTGGACATGCTTGATGCGCAGCTGTCGTTCAGAAAACAACTCGCTGCCCAGAGACCCGTCAGGCGCGATGACCAGGATGAGCCGGGGATGATTTACATCGAGGGCGCAGACAACTGGGATAGTGATGATGATCTTGATGAGGACACGGAGCGTCCTGTAAAGCGGGCCAAGGGCAAGGCTGGAAAGAAATCTCTCGAAGACCTTATCGCAGCTGGGGCCGGAGAGGAGACAAGTGACGATGACATTGATATGTTGGAAGACGAGGAAGAAGAGTCTGATGATGAGGAAGACGAAGACCAGCCAGCAGTCAACGGCGGTTTAGTCGACGATGAAGCCGAAGTTTCTAGTGCCGAAGACTCTGATCCGGATGATAACGACGACGCAGGAGCACAGGCCGACTTGTCGTCAGATGATGTCTCGTCTTCTGCCTCTGATGAAGATGTCGACGACGAGGATGAAGAAGATTCGGAAATGGACAGCTTCATCAACGACGGTTCGGTTGATTTCGACAACGCCGATGATGATGTGCATGTTCCTGGCGATAGTGAGCCTGAAGAGGAAGAGGCAGAGCCGGTCGAGCAGAAGCAGTCGAAGTCGGCGCCCGAAGTCAAGCGCTCAAACAAAAAGTCAAAGAAGAAGGCCTAATGCCATGGCATTAGTCGGTGCCAGTGGCAATGGCCACTTTCGCCTGGTTGAATGGCGCCGTTGCCATATATTGAGAAGGAATACGGCGTGGGTCAGAAAAGTCAACAGTTTTCGAGGTTTGGAAGGATGTCATGCCTTCGGTGTGAATGAGCATGGGTTGAAGGGGAGCCTATCAGCGGCATATTCGCAGGCGGTTGCAAGGGCTTGGACATTGACCTTTCGGATAGCCATGGCACTGGATCAGGACGTCCAAGCGAGCTAAAGAAAGGGGGATGGGGCATAATTCCTTCTGTTCGAGGATAGCTATCGCCTTGATTTTGTCAGAGCTCCAAAAGCCGAAATGAAGAGATAGGGATACTTCACAATGTCCATTTCGGATGTGGATATGATACGGATAGAATGATAAGAATGCCCTTTCATGCGCGATCTCCTTTCACGCTCGTTCTGAGTCTCTTACGAATTCGATATCCAACGATTGCATCAACCGGTCCCATCAGTAGGCAAGTATATCTTTCTGTCTCGCGCATTTGTCCATCCTTCATCGCCCACGCCGGCATTCTTCTGCCACAGCGTATGCTAGCGGACGACCTCGCCGCGTCCGATCTCGTCCACGGTCACGCCTTCGCACCACCCTTCTAGCACACGGCTTCCGCCCAAGACACCATGTTTATTGCCTAGCCCTCTTCCTTTGCCTTTACTCTTGCCGGCCCAGATCTCAAAGAACTTGACCGTCTGGTCACAGCAAGCTATGATCAGACTGCCTTCCTCCTCCGTGCGAGAGCCCCACGGCTCGCCTTCGCCACGGAGATCACTCCGATCGTTGTCTCGTGGTCGGCCCTAGAGACCTAGTCGAGGACGAGCGGCCGTCTCGGCTCTGTCAGGGCTATGTGCAACATCACTTTGGGGTTCGGCCTCTGTTACGGCGGCCACTCTTTCCGCTTCCCGTTGCCGCACGGCTTCCCACGCCGAAAACCCGTCAGAAGAATCGCTCCGTCGTCGACTTGGAATGGCGTCGTTCGGTCCTCCTGGATACGGTATTGCCCACAAGGCCCGTCCCACCTCTCCGTTTTGTTTGCGCTCCCACGGAACACTCACGACACATTCGCAACTTGGCCAGCTGAAAACAGCGATTCTGATTTCATGTTCCGGCTGTGAATAGCCGAATGTTGCGACGATTTCGCGTCTTGTGGTACTCCACACTAAGCTTGTTACCTGAGAGAAGACATTGATCAAAGCCAAAAGGGCACCGGAGCCTGTGTGGAAGAAATGGATTTGACGATCATTGCTCCCTCCACCGGTAGCCAGTAAGTTGGACTGCCATGGGGCAAAGGCAAGGGCTTTGACAGCTGCTGAATGATAGAATGAGTAAACATGCATGTTTTCCTGACCGGGAATCTCTGGGTTTGCAAGTCCATTCCTCATCAGAGGAGCTCCCTCGTCGACACCTGCTCCATTGCGAGCCTGCGCCCAACGCTGGTGGAAATCGGAGGAGCGGGCAGCGGTGCGACCGCGCTGTGGAGGAGTAGGCGGTGGTGTGTTCAAGCCATGGACAATCGATTGACCGTTCCCGGCGGCTGGATTGCCTGCCTGTTGTGTTGCCACGTTGCTCCTCTCAGGAGTGTCGGGGGGTGTTGCAACCCCAGCATTTGTTGTTTCCTGTGGATGATCTTGATTTAATGCCGGGGTCGCCAATGACTCGGGTTCATCTTGGCCGAATATAATGTTCGCTGATTCCAGTACAAGCTCCAGGTCAAACAAGAGTGCTCGATTATCATTAGCTCCTGACGCAAATTGCCGGCCATCAGGAGACCAGGCGAGTCCGCAGATATTTTGAGTGTGGGCATCGATTTTAGTTAGAAGTGTCAATGATCCATATGCATATTCAGGCCATTCCAAGGAGTAGTAGTAGATTCTGCCAGAGTCGTCCCCAACGAGTAGGTCTTCGCATAGAGCAACTCCAGTACCGGTGGTCGACTGCCGAGGAGTTTGAGTAGGCTTGAAGGCAACAGCAGATGCCGCGGATGGGTGAGGAACGTCATATCGTGGTCTAGCTTCCAACAGACTCCAAAGTGTGACATTGCCGCTAGTTCTTGCAACAGCCAAAATGGCTCTAGAGCCTTTCTCGGATGAAAAGGCCAAAGAGGTGACAAAATTCGCCGGTCGAGCAGGAGGGAGTGGAGGAAACCTGACGCCATATTGCTCCGTCCATAGGTAAACCTTCTGCGACAGAGCAACCGCTAATGTGTGGCAGGTGTAGCTGTAGGCCAAAACGGAGCAGTAGTAGTCATCCTTAAGGTTAGGGGCATCAAGAACTCGGAAGGGAATCGTTGGCACGGTTTTCCTGTTCTGTGGTCCTTGCTCCGGCGCGTCTGCTGAGTCTAATTCTGCATTAGCGAGCAACCACTCTGACGGAGGTATCTTACATCGAGGTACCAAATTTCGGGTCCAGCTATTATCTCTCCAAACGAAGGGGCTGTGCTTGGAGAGGTTGTCTGACGCGTCACCATGGGTCGGGGCTTCTTGAAGCAAAATGCGGCTCGCTTGATCAATGTCGAGGGCCAGGGCAAGGCGGCGTTGATGCCCGGCGATCTCATCGTCTTGAGTTGGCTGGTCCAGAAACGTGGCGTTGTGCAGCGGCGCATTCGTGCCACTTGCAAGATATCCTCCTGCTCCAGAGTTTACACCTTGCAACTGTCCGAATTGTACGGACAACTGGCCCCCGACGGTCCAGAATCCGCCACTGATCTGGCGAAAGGATCTTGAGGTTGCCATCACATCAGCGTGCGCTGGCATTGTATCGGCTCCATCGACAAACGACGGGACGTAGTGTGGTGGGCGGAGGTTATAGATATTCTGTGAATGCCTCTGGCGAGCTACATTTCTCGCTCTTGTCTCGCTGACAGAGCGGAAGGGGTCGACACCAGCGTCTCTTTGCCTGTTATTCCTTTCATGACCCTGTAGTAGTGCTGGAGGAGTACTGGTCTTGTAAGAAAGCCTTTTATCTGCGAGCAGTGGCCTCTGTGGAACGAAGCGATCTGGAGAAGTAAATCGATGTCGGTAGCGGATGGGACTTGTCAGACTGGCATATCGTCTGTGCTAGGGACGAGTACGGTCGCCAGATGGAGACTGGGCAGGGTGGTCCTCAGACAACAGCTCCGAGGTGGATTGGTGGTGTAGCAGTTGGCCGATTGAGAGACGCGGTGTGACCGGTTTGCCTTGCTCTTTGCCACTGGCTCTGCCCCCTATCTCATCAATACCAGGAGTAACAGGGCGGATGGGCGTCGTAGGCGACCCGGGCTCGGAGCCATGCGAGGGCGATACGGTTTGACCATGGGGGATAGCCATCGGGCCTCTTAAGGTGGCTAGAAGAAGACCAGACTGGCGGACAGCTCAGGCCAGTCCTGTGGGACGGTGGTCAGGATATCACGGCTTTGTCCAAGTTCCCAGGCATTATGAAGCCCGCAGGAGTTCTGTCAAATGGCTCGTGAGAAGACAGTGAGCCTCGACGTGGACCACGGTGGGACAAAGGACGTCACAGAGTCTCGAATGCTACCTGTAATTATGTTAGTGACAAGCCTTCGCTCGTCTGTTATGAATTGATGGTCATTTGTGATAAATGTGTCAGCGGTGATTCTCGTCGTTGCTGGCGGAAGATTGTCAATGAATAATATTCGCTTCGACTTCCATCATCGTTCTTGCATCTCTGCAACGTTGTTTAACAGCACATCGCAGTCATGCCTGCCTCGAAGTAGACACCCGCCGAAATCTACTATCAAAGTGACAGCTGGAATAACAATGACCAGTGTAAGCATCCGCTGAGCAGGGCTCGCACTCCCTACTTATGTGCTGATAGCATGGTATTCCTCGCTCGGCCGCCCACGAAGAGCGGACAACAGAAGTACGCCAACGGCAGCGCAGAGAAATCTCGGAGTACCAGAAGCTCGTGGAAGAAGTCAATAGCAAGGTCTCTCCGCCCCGGGCTGATGGATGTTATCGTGCTGATTGACAATGGACAAAGGTATATGCGCAAGAGTTCACGCCAGAATTACTTCAGCAAACAGCCGAGCTCCTGAGGCGCAACCCGGAATACTACACAATATGGAATCACCGCCGTCGCATCTATGTACACGAGTTTGCAGACCTCGGAAGGAAGGTCTCGCAGGGCGAATTGGAGGACGATAGCCGAATCAGCCAGGTACTGGACATCATCCAACTCGACTTGCAATTCTTGTTCCCTCTGCTGCTCAAATTCCCCAAATGCTACTGGATATGGAACCACAGACTATGGCTTCTTCAGCAGGCTACCGCGCTTCTTCCTGCCTCCAAGGCCAGACCGTTATGGGAGGAAGAACTAGGGCTTGTCGGTAAGATGCTCAGTCGAGATAGCCGAAACTTCCACGGATGGGGCTATCGACGGATAGTGGTGCAGAGTCTGGAAAGTCCGACATTACATGGGCAGAGCATGTCACGGCAGGAGTTGGAATATACCAAAAAGATGATCGGCATCAATCTATCCAATTTCTCAGCCTGGCACAATCGTACCAAACTCATCCTCAAAAGCCTAGACGAGGAGAATGCGAGCGACGAAGAGCGCAAGAAGATGCTAGACGAAGGTAGCTGGTATGGCCGTCATTGACCACAATGCATGCTGACCGGTAGCAGAACTTGAACTCATCCATCAAGCCTTATTCGACCCATACGATCAGTCCCTGTGGTTCTACCATCAGAACCTGATGTGCACTTTCGATCTAGACCTCGCTGCGAAGAGTATGGCCCCTAACCTTTCAAATGATCAGCGACTCGCATATATTGCCTCGGAGAGACGATACATCGAGGAGGTACTGGAAGATGCTCAAGACTGTAAATGGCCGTACCAGGCACTTATCGAATGCACGCTGCTGGAAGCCAAATTGAAGCAAGGCCTAAAGGATGATGACAAGACGAAAATACTGGAATGGCTGGAAGTACTCAAGACTCTGGACCCTCTTAGACAGGGCAGATGGTTAGATATGGAGCAGTCGCTTGTGAACGTCGCCACTTGATCAAGTAGACAACTCGCCAGTGTATCCAATGGTGCCACAAGAGAGGTCAATCCAATGACAGTATAATCAACCGTTTGGAGATGGACTGGAGCCAATGTCGGACGAGGACCCTTGACAACTGTAGGAGATGATGCGATTACGAGTAGCCAAAAATGTCTTGAGAGGAGAATCAGCCATGGAGCTTGCCGTTCGCACGGCCTCTCTTCGTCCGCGTACCAGGGGTCCAGGGGCTGGTTATATGGGGGGCCTTTGACTGCCAGAGTGTCTGGTTCAAACCTGGCTAATAGGGGCTCATCAGGCTCTGAAGGGGCCAAAGCACTTGCTCCGTGTTTATGTTCCTGACGTTTGACATAGGCGAGCAGAAGGAGTTTTCTTTAATCTAGACAAGGGTTCGCCTGTAGAAACAAAAAGCACGAACCAGTGGTCTGTGGTCTGTGGTCGGTGTACCGTAGTATAATGGTGATGCTGTCAACCGCATACTGCTAGGTAGAGAAAGAGACACAATTGCCTCTTACGAGTCCCTGAAACCGATAGCCAAGTACTGTGTGCCTTGGACCTCGAGATGTCGGCTGTATGCTCCAACTCAGACTTCGCGTGATAAACTCCAGATTCCCCTGCCAAGTGGCTGATGTTGAGGCCAGAAACTCGCGAGAATTGGAAGCTTGTCACTGCCTTGTTTCTCCGCGTCACCCATAAAAATCCATTGAAACTCAACAACCGCGACCAACAACATTTCTACTCTGCCACCAACACTACGTTGAACCTTCTATGAATCACGTCTCATCCCGCCATTGCTGAATATTCACATGTTGATCGATTCAACTCACAAACACACGCCCTGGTGACGGCTCTGCGCCTTCCGATTTTGAGTATTTGCTCTCCTTTCGGAACTCCGTATCCCAGTGCATCCAGAAGCCCGGCTCGCGTCTCCTTGGGCGAACTCCCAACGTAGCCGGCCCGCGATAAAGGGACTCCTCTCGACGAATCATTTGGATCGTTTCTTTATCTTCTATTCGATTTGGGAGTGGTGGCAAGACAATGGTCTGAGCGGATTGAATAGTTGCATAAAGAGCCAAGATGGAGACGGTACAATCAAGTGCAGACAATACCGACATGGAAGAGGTAGGTAGACTCAACGGCTTCAAAGATCGGGTTTCTAATAGTGCGCCAGAGGTTCGAGGATGCCAACGATGTCAAAGACGAATCAAGTCCGCATCCCATCCCGCATGATGAGACACCAGAAACCGAGAAACCTGTCGAGCCTAAACCTGAACCTGAACCTGAACCCACGTCGCAGGGCGAAGAACATTTGACATCAGAGCAAAGAGAGAGCACAACCATTCCTGTTCAGCCGGTGCCCGAACTCAATGTAGACGCCGCTGCAGTAGACGACTCTGCCTCCGTCCTGTCTTCAGATAACAAACAGATAACTGTTCTGCAGCCCCACGAAACTGCCACAGACAATCCTGGCTCTCAAAAGGCTCCTCCAGCCAATCCAGCTCCTCGTCCATCCAGGTTTCAAGGCTTCTCAGCCTCTCTACCTTCGGTCCCATGGGGACCACCGCCTCCTCCGAGAAAAGCATCAGATGCCCGCGCTCCTTCTCCGCAGCCACCTCAGACATCCTCTTTTGGGCGCAAAGTGACGACTCCCTTTGGATGGTTGAGCCGAGCCACATCAACCCCTAAAGAAAGTCGTTCTCCTCCCCTAACCTCAAGACCGCACCCTGACGCTCGCCGAAATACTGCCGCATCCACTTCCACCCTTGGTAGCAACCCTGATTTGACGTTGAAGGCTCTGGAGGAATCGCAAGATGGATCCAACGGTCATAAGTTGCCGTCTCGGGCGTCTCTCCGCGAACAATTCAAGCTGCTGCGAATGCGGGAAGAGGCAGGCATAACCAGTTTTGAAAGCATTGAAAACCCTGAGGGCGACACGAACGCCGAACGAGTTGGACGATCAGCAAGTGTTGGCGTGGGGATTGTGACACCTGGAGGCGTTGGCTATGATGGGAACGTGGTTGGAAGCCCAGTCATATCGCCAACGACAGAGACAGTTCCCACAAACCCAGATCTTCCTCCGGGGACAGTTGCAGGAGTAGCAGCTTCTTCTGCCGACACAGCCACACCGATAGATTGGGATTTCTGGCAAAATGTCGTCAATGAAGGTCCTCAAGCTGTTGCTCGGACAAGCCCTGACGAGTTTACTCAGGCAATCAGTGGAGGGATTCCTCAGACAATCCGACCTGTGATCTGGCAAGTCCTCGCCGGCAGCAAAAATGAAGAACTGGAAGCTGTTTACTGGGACCTTCGCTCTAAGGGTCCAAATGGAGAGGCCAAGGAGGGCATGCCCAAATCTCCTTTGCTCAATGGGAACGTCAGCGGTAGCGTCAAAGAAAAGGAATCGGCAAGCTCGTCCAGATCCTCTATTCGCTCTGATCACTCCACGCCAACAACCAGTGCTTATGTGGGAGTATCGTCTCCTTCGCCATCCCAAGAACCGAGCGATCCAATGACCAGTACTCGCCTTCAGACGCAACTAGCTGCGGAGCGTGCAAAGAAGGCAAAGGAGGACTCTGCCGCACTGGCCAAGCTGGAAAAGATGATCAAGCGAGACATGGGCTCGCGAACCAGCTACTCGAAATATGCAGCAGCAGCAGGCTTGCAGGACGGACTCTTCCATGTCTGCCGAGCGTATGCCCTGTTTGATGACGCGGTTGGCTACCCACAAGGCATGAATTTCATTGTTATGCCTTTACTCTTTACGATGCCGGAAGAAGAAGCCTTCTGCCTGCTGGTGCGCTTGATGAATAAGTACCAACTGCGCGACCTCTTCATCCAGGACATGCCTGGCTTGCATTTGCATTTATATCAGTTCGAGAGACTCTTGGAAGATCTCGAACCTGCCCTATACTGCCACCTCAATCGCCGCGGTGTTACTCCCAAACTCTATGCCACTCAGTGGTTCCTGACGCTGTTCGCCTATCGATTCCCTCTCCAGCTGGTCATGAGGGTCTTTGATCTGATCTTGTGTGAAGGGTTGGAAGGTGCCATCCTCAAATTCGGCATGGCCGTCATTCAACGCAATGTTTCGACCCTACTGGCGACGCAAGATATGCAAGCGCTCACAAACTTCTTGAAGGAAAAGATTTTTGATGTATACATTGACGCGACCCCCTCGTCGAAGTCGATTTTGGAATCAGGCTTCTTCGGCAGCTCGGGAGGTTCTGATACCGAAGTCTACCGAGCAGATCTTCTTGTGCAGGATGCGTGCGCTGTCAAGCTCACCCCAGAAATGCTTAACCGGTACCGCGAGGAATGGGAGACCATGACAAAAGCCGAAAAAGCCCGCGAGACCGAACTGGAGAATTTGAAAACGGATTGTGCCACGAAAGCGGCGCAGATACGATCTCTCGAGCAACGCGTTGAAAAGTCAGATGCTGAACATATACAACTTGCTAACGAGCTGGTGAGATTAAAAGTCGAAAATACCGAGCTCCAAGACCGGAATGAAAGCTTGGCCGGACAAGTTGAGGAATTGCGGAAGGTCGCGGAGAGTGAAGCTGCCAATGTCGAGGCTAGGATGAGAGCTGGCACAGAACAAGTTATGCAAAGAAATATCGAAGTCCAAAACGAAAACCGGCATATGGAAGAACAAATGGCGGAGATGGAAAGAGAGCTTGTGGAAATGAAGATGAAATATGCCGAGGTGAGTTTACCCTTTGAAGAACTATGGTTGCCGCTGTTACTGACGCGTGAATTACAGCTTAATGGTGAACATGAAGCGCTTAAGCAGAAGTGGAACGACTTGAAACGAGCACTCGAAGATTAGGATTTGTGTATCACCTTGACGGTCTGTTGTGCGACGATGAATAGGGGTTTTGAGCTGCCCGACGACTTTCCCCATGATAATCGATTGATATACGAATGGGCTGCTTTCGGTTCGTCTCGGGCGGAAAGCACATAGATACGCTTCTACCGGTATATTCAATGTTGGGTTTATTGGACTTAGACACCACCTGGTTGGTCTGGTACTGGCGTCTACTGTTAGTCAATCAATCTGTGACGTTTGCACCGGCATGGTGGTGTGTGAAGGATATCAGAACTTGTCAATTCTTTAGGTTGGTAGGATGTCGTGATCACTGAAGACTGGACGGCGGTTGCCATCGAGCGAACAACACACTGCCGCCCCGCTTGTCTCGATCTGATGTGAGAAGGCGTGAGAAGGCATCCTTGGTCTTGAAGATATTGTCCTCACTAGCAGATGCGACTAAGAACTTTGTGGACATTGAGTCGGCGAGAAGCAGGCCTGGGCACCAACGGGCAAGCTAGAAGAGCACTTTACCACGGCTGACAGTGACTACATGTAGTAACACGCACATGATGTATCATGCATGGGCAGCAGTGTGCGGACGGAATCGGTGACAATGATAGGCAAATGGACACTGAACGTGAACGTGGAGAATGAGGATCATGAGCATTGAAGCATTGTGCCTTTGATGTCGAATGCCATGGCTCTGTAAACGGCCTGTCTGGTTCTACCTCTGCTCCTCTATTGTGCCTCTGCCAACTCTGGTCTTCTCCCCACCCTCTTCATCCCGTCAGTCAGTTGCTTGGTCTGGTGGTCTCTCCGTGTCATCATATTCAGTAGGGACATGTTGACAGTACCTGGGCTACCTTGCGCCTGCCTGCCTGTACCTAGCCGACTTAAACGATTGTGTCAATGAGCGGGCTCTGCTGTGGGTTTGTGGAACATCATTGAGGGGATTTGGAGCTTCTCCTGAGTACTCTACAGCTTCACCCTCCCGGCGTTCAAGGCTTCCCACGCCTCACGAGCGTACGGAACATAAGTAGTTGTGCCCGGCGCAAGCCAAAACATGCGATCGTTGGGACTCGACTGGCGGATTTTATCGAGGTTGACGCCTTCACTTCTCAATCGGCCTTTCTGTAGCTTCATAGTGCCAGTATATTCGAGCTGCGGAACCACGCGGAGGAAAATAGGCACAGCGTAGCGCGGGAGATTCGAGGTTGCATATTGCGCCAGCCGGGCGAGGTCAAGAGTATCTGCCGACACGCCCTGTATAGGAACAATAGCCGCACAACCAGCCCGGCCGTCGGCGTGCGGTACCTGGACGCCATAGACATTTGCCTCGGCGATCTGGTCGAAGCGACCAAGCACATCGCTTACTTCGTTGGTCGAGACATTCTCGCTGCGCCAGCGAAAGGTGTCGCCCAGCCTGTCGACGAAGTAGACGCACCCGTCGGCGTCCTGACGCATCATATCGCCCGAGCGGAACCACATGTCGCCCTTCTCGAAGACGTCGCGGATCTTGCGTTTGTCTCCCGCCCCTTTGTTCTTGTAGTACCCTGCAAACACGGCGTCTGCGGTCGCGGGATCGAGTTTATGTAGTACCTCGCCGGCCTCGCCTGTTTCGCATTCGATCGCGAATCCATGCTCGTCGCGCAAAATTTCTTCCGTGTCAGGGTCGATGCGAACGCGCTTTTCAATGGCACCGTTCCGCCATTGCCAAATCAATCCGCGAATGGCGATCGCGTTGCGCCCAAACTCGCCTCGATTGGCGTTGAAACAAGCGCCGAGCCCGTCCGTTGCGGCATACAGTTCGTTGATGGTTTCAATGCCGAATCGTTGGCGAAACACTTCCCATACATCGGGCCGCATGCCGTTCCCCCAGGCCATTTTGACGTTGTGCTGCTTATCCAGTGGGCTCGGAGGAGCATTGACAAGGTATCTGCATAGTTCGCCGACGTACTGGATGATGTCAGCGCGTGACTGGCGTACTTCAGGCCAGAACGTCTTGTGACTGAATTTGCGGCTGAGGACGACTGTCGAGCCCGCGAAGATTGATGGTGTCATGCATAGCCCGTGGGCTGCTCCGTGGTACAGCGGTAAGGCAGTATACATCCTATTATGAGGTTTCAACTGCAGGTATTCGCTGACATTGCGCGAGGTATTGAGTTCGCGTCCTCGAAGCATGATGACGCCTTTAGGCATGCCTGTTGTTCCCGAGGTATATATTAGGCTGGAGAGCTCGTCGGGACGGAGCCCCTTTTGCAGTGATTTGGGCAAGGGCGTGCGGTCTGAGCATGAAGCAATGAATACCTCATCGTAGTAGATTGTCTTCACGTTTGCTGCGCGGAGGTCTGCTTCGCATGGTTGAGTGAGGTTCTGGACAGCGCGGTCTGCGAGGAGGTACCGAGCATCGCATAGCTTGACTGAGTGGGTTAATGGACCTGCTGTCAGATTGTAGTTAATGAAAGCTGGGCATGCATTGATCGCTTCAAGGCCGAACCAGAGCATCAGATACTCTGGGCTGTTTCCACCGTCGAGTGCTACAATCTCCTTGGGCTGGATGCCGAGATCTTTCATCAACCAGTTTCCCACCCGTTGCAGGTCCTCGAAGAATTGCTTGTATGTCCATGTTCTGTCTTCGAATATAAGGTAGAGATTGTCGGCATTCTTGCCATGCGCATGGTCCTCAAAGAGGTGGTATATTAGGAGTTTGTCCTCAGACGCCCTTTTGGTGATGAACTCGACTGCCTTCTTCGTGCCGCCTGCCAATGACCCGCTCTTGAGATCATGCCTGATGAGAAATTTTGCATCGAGATATGCAGAAGTCGCTAGCCCACCGGCTACAGCAGCCGCGACTTTGGAGACTGCACGATGTACCGGTCAGTGGGTGCTATAATAGTTGTAGACATGGAGTTGTACTTACGGGACATGTTGGACGCGGCACTCCTCGAGAGGAGAGACGAACAAGGTGAACGCCATCATCGACCTCACATCCTATACAGATCCAGCCTGACATGGTGTGCCCGGCTCTCCAGTGTCCAGAGCCACGTAGAACCGAGGCTTGGGGGGCATCTTCAGAACAGCTCCGCATGGACACAGCAGATACGTTCGGTAAATCAGAATCGCGGGGAGAGTGTCTGGCCACAGGAAGCGTGGGGTCAGCAGATGCAGTTGGAGAGGAGAGGATGTGCTACACGTTCCAATGGGGAAAGTCAGGCGACATCGGAAAATGCTTGTTTGGATGTCCAGTGTTGAAATCACATCAATCCATCAATCATGAGGTACTGCCTGAGGTTGCAAATTTGTATGCATTCTCGATGCGCTGTCTCAGGATCCTCAAGCTGTCTTGGGATACGCAAATACTCATGTTCATCAGATGTCATCTTCCCAGCTCATGATATCATAATGCTGCCCGCCGTCGCTCAAAGCAGTGTCTGCGCTCAATGAAGCCGCCCTAGTTCAAGCCAAAGACAAGGGGCCAAAAAAAGAAACGCTGGAGCTTGCATACTCGTGGGTGTACTTTCACACAGGCATTGACCAGCAGCGCCCGAAAACCCATCCCAATCTCTCCTCCTTCCCCTGACTGAAGAAACACCTTCTCACCACCAGACTGGATAGCTCTCCCAGGTCATTTCGTGCACATTTCCTTCAAACCAGTCTCCACCATCCATATCTTGATACCCGCCATAGAGAACAACAGGGCCTGCAGCTTGCTCCATTTGCTCGAATTGAAGTACCAACTCTCCGCTGGCTGCGCGTTGCTCCTCTTGCCAGTCCGGAACGAACACTGGTCCCCATGCACCCAGCTCCGACATCAGCTCCGATCCCAAGTAGAAGTTACCAACGGCCTCGAAATCGGGATCCTCGTTCATTTGGAAATTGTTAATGTGAATCTCGTCAGGTCGCGGTCCGTCCAGGAAGATTGGTCCAGCCTGGTCAAAAGGCAGCTGCTTCAGAAATGGCTGTTCTTGGAACGATGCAGTTCCTTTGGCAGGAGCACGAGGAGGAGGCAGATATCGACCGCATTTAGTCTTTGCAAGCAGGCACTCTCTGCTGTCACCATTCCACTGCAACTCTGCAAGACTTGGCCAGTTTGCGGGCTCATTCAGGTATTCTGCTGACCAGATCGTAGGGATACCGAGTACCGGGCTAAGCCCATCCTTAAAGACCTTGCCGGATGCACCAAAGGCTGACTTGATCTTTCTCTGCTTCTTCGGGATCTTCTCTTGAGCGACGATTTGTGCTTTTAGCAACTCGCAGTTCTTCTGTTTCTCTGCCTCGGCTATTGCCAAGATTTCCTTTCTGTGAGTATTCCACTCTGCAGGATTGCGAGGAAATATTCTCGATGGACCTCTACCAGGCTTTGCGTTTGCACGGAACTGCTCTGGAGCAAAATGTCTGACGCGCTGCTTGATTCGTTCGAATTCTTCCTTTTCCTTTATAGCCGTGCTCTTCCATGTGATCGAAGATGTGTGGGATGGGATTGGCTGGACACTCCTACTGAAGAATGGCTGGTTTCCTGCTTCGCCACTGTCGACACTTGCATGGTCGTCGAGGCTACCATTCGAGTCGATGGAGGCGCGTTTGACCCTATGGGTAGGCATCGTGGCGCGGCGTGGCGAGACGTTGGTGGCCGACGTGCGAAAGAGTGTGCGGTTGTTTGGTAGACGGATCTTTGATGTTTTGTTTGCGGGTGGACTCCCAGAATCAACTCGACTGCGGGTGGTGCCGGGGCCAGTCTCTAACGCAGAGATGTCTGGAGGAGTCGGTTGCACCTTTGGCAGGATCAAGTTCTGCCTGTCTTTTGCATCCGGCTTTTGGGGAATTGAGATGAGAAAAGCGAGGTTATTGTTGTCGATGCAAAGTCGAAGGAAGAAGAATAATTGCAGGCGCCTTTAGAGTCACTTTGCGCGGTGCCCGACAGCACTGCCTGAGGTCAATTTCACAACCTTGGTTGCTATATCAACGACTCAGTAAGTGGGCTTCGCGCAAATGCAAGTTTGTCTCTCCTCTTTGTCGTCTTTTGGACCCCTCACCTTCTATATCAAGGTCGCGACAAACGGGGCTGCAGTGAAGCCATCTTGGGACGTGGTTCTTCTGAGTATCACTGGTTTCAAGTTGCTGGTCATTAGCAGCGAGACATACGCAGGCCTTGGTCAACCTTCGGTTAGTATTCAGTGCACTTGAATCGGCCCTTCACATCTTCCTCTTCGCGTGTTCGAACGATTCATATCCGCCAAGGCGACCGCCAACTCATCGATCTTCAGTGAATAAGCGGCTCATCCTCGGGCTGGCTGAGATTCGGCTTCAAGAACCTGGTCACTTTGGAGCGCTGTCAATAGCCTCGTCACCGTCTGAATTGGGGGCGCTTGACTGCACCTGCCGACTATTCAACGTGTTGCAACGTCAACGATGTCGACTGTTAGTACCGAGGTTGCAGTCTAGCTCTCACAAGAGCCCGGAGACCAGTCTTCCAAGGCGCTTGATTTCATGGTTTGCACTTACTAGGCAAGTTTTGACGACTTGGTAGCGCCAAAATCAACTGAGAGAGATGATGGTGAGAGAAAGCCAACAACGAGCTTTGGAAGAGGTCGACGGGTCTTCTTTCTGAGTTTTGCAAATGTGCGCGAGAGGCGAAACTGAGAGGCTGAGAGGGGAACTATGTGAGTTTGGTCACTGGATGGGATAGGATTGCTCTTCACCGTCGACAAAGACTAGTTCCCCAGATCAGCCTGGACCCGGCGGAGGTTTATAGTAGCATCATTGACACTCAGTCTTGCCTGCTCTACGTGTCCTCAGGTTACATATGGGTCCCTATCCATGCACCTTAGCCAGACCTTTGGAAGCGGCTGCAACTTATCACCCCCTTTCTGGGTCAGTGAAGCACCCCCCTGACCTTGTGTCGTCGATATAGTCATCACGTGATACGTCCCTAGTACGGCGAAGCATTAATCGTTGTAATCATTCTTTACGCGTCCTCCATTTTAGGTACCATACTTGACGCGTTCCTTTCCAACCCGCTGTAACTGATCGATCGCAGAAATGCCGGCAGTACAGTTGTTAACACCGTCTCCTTCGACAGAGGTCGATGGTTTGGTCTCCAGCCCGCTGCCGCAGCTCCTCCAGACGCCATCAGGACTCGCCATTCTTGAAATCCAAGGCACTATACATGGCCCCTTCCAGCATTCAGCAGAGGACCAAAGCTCACCTCCAAGGACCATACCAACCGGTCGACTTCAATTTCCGCTGTACACCGCTCAAGACCCGTCGGAAGGGAAATGGATGAAGAAAGTGTACCTGTATGTGGGCAAGCATCAACGCCTCACTGGTGAGATCAAGAGATTGGCAAAGCCTCTGGCAGTGATCCGGAAGACCTCCGACAGCGATGGGATCAGCGGTGGCGAGACGCAATCTAGTCACGAGGATCTGGAAATAGTCGATATTATCAAGTTCAAACTACTGTTTAGTGGGAGACCGGAGCCTGTGGGCGAGTGATAGTCCAGATTCCGAACGAGAGAACCCATGTTATATCAGGGAGATGGAGTGCTAGTCTTTTGTGGACGGTATCTCCTTGATTCGCCCTTGGAGGAGCGTCATGTCTGGCTTGAACTCCTCAAAGATGTGCTGAGATACCCGGCACGCAGCCGCATGGTTCGCAGAGATATCCTCGGCTGTGAGCCTGTTCATTCACCAAGTCCTTCCGAAGCCCGAGCAGGAGCATAAGCTTTGAGATATGGGTAGGAAAGATCCCGCAAGATTGGGCCATGAGAAGAAATGGAACTTTGGTTGGGTGCGATTGCTGCAAAGTCCATGTGGTGGTGGATGTTCGGGTTGGAGTCCGTCACCTTGACTCAGACGCCTCTTGGTGACCCGTTGTCTCACACTTCACCGCCACGCTGCGTATGAAGCTGTTTGGGAACAGGTGCACATGAATGTAATGCGTCCCCAACACTCCAGTCCCAACCCACCACGGCCGCAATATTTGTGGTCAACTCCTTTCGACATACTTTGATACGACATGGCTGCAACCGCTCTGCGATGATGTATATCGGTCTGCTGGACGGCCGCACTGCACGTCATGTGGGATATCCTCACGGCCCGGGATTACACCCTATCCATGCCTAGCCGTGGTGAGTTACCGATTTCTTCATGGTTGCAAATGATGCAGGCTGGGGTTGGGTGTATTACTACCGTCATCAATATTCGGGGACAATTAGTTTGATCGCGGTGTTAAAATCCGATGAAGGGGCGGCCGGGACTGTTCATGTGAACAGCGTTGGGAACGAAGACTTCTCAGGCTTCAAAGCTGGTTGTACAGTTGCAGCATATCACTTGAAGTATTTGCACCTGGACACTTCATCGTCACTCGAACTAGCTGACACAGACATAAGGGACCTGCAGGTCCATAGGTCTGGTGAAGAGCAGTCGAGTGGGAGGGGCATTGGCTACACTGCACCTTTGCTGTCGCCTGCATGTTATTGATACACCTCAGTGACAGATATCATTACTTACTTTGTGGGTTTCTTCGGCCCAAGAATATGCCATTTCTCTTTGTAAATCAAGTTGCAGATATGAACGCGATACCATTAAGTGGAATGACCGATCACATGTAGTCACATGCACACTCACGTGGGAAGCTGTGCTGCGTTTCGGTACGAGATACTTGGCCCTGCCGCTTCGACTGCCATGGTGGACGCAGCGTAAGGGAGCTTCCTGCTCTTTGATCATTGGCAGGTTCCATAAGCGGTGGGAAGCGCATGCTAAAGCAAGTTGCAGCTCCTCTAAGCCACCTTAGTTCGAAAGTCAAGATCCTCCGCAGCTTGTCCGCCTGCATCATCGCTATCTAGCGATTCGCCCATTTGACTGAACTGCTATCCAGCCCAGCAAAAGAAATCCTTCCGCCTCATACACTTGTCCTTTCCATTGCCATCGAACCGCCAGGCCGCCAACATGGCCGAAATGGATCACCGCATGGGCATTGTCAAGCCCAGACTGCGATACAACACAATCGGAGGTATCAATGGACCTCTGGTCATCCTGGATAATGTACGTTTTCGATGCTCTTCAAGCTCCAGGAGGATCGGTAGATGGCAACTAACTGTTCGAGTACTAGGTCAAATTCCCCAGATACAACGAGATTGTCAGCTTGACACTGCCTGATGGGTCGGAACGGTCTGGTCAAGTCCTGGAGGCAAGAGGTGCGTCATACCAGTGAGCAGCAGCTACAATACGGGCGGAGTTGACATGATGGCTGCAGGAAACAGAGCTGTTGTTCAGGTATTTGAGGGAACCTCTGGCATCGATGTGAAGAAGGTATACAACAAACCTTTTGTACCACATGCTTGGATGCTCACAACTAGCAGACGAAGGTCGAATTCACGGGTCACAGTTTGAAGATTGGTGTCTCCGAGGACATGTTGGGTCGTATCTTCGATGGATCTGGAAGAGCAATTGACAAAGGTCCCAAGGTGTTAGCAGAAGACTATCTGGACATCAACGGTAGTCCCATCAACCCATACTCAAGAGTAAGTTGCACACAAAGTCGACATCTGCCACCCATACTGACCTTGAGCAAGGTTTACCCCGAAGAGATGATCTCGACAGGTATATCTGCTATTGATACCATGAACTCGGTGGCCCGAGGACAGAAAATCCCCATCTTCTCCGCCGCCGGTCTTCCTCACAATGAAATCGCTGCTCAGATCTGTCGGCAGGCAGGTTTGGTCAATCAACCTACCAAGGATGTCCACGATGGGCACGAAGAGAACTTCAGTATTGTGTTCGCCGCCATGGGTGTGAACATGGAAACAGCACGCTTCTTCACACGCGACTTCGAAGAGAACGGCTCCATGGAACGAGTGACACTTTTCTTGAACTTGGCCAACGATCCTACCATCGAGCGTATCATCACACCCCGACTAGCCTTGACAACAGCCGAGTACTATGCATATCAACTCGAAAAGCACGTTCTGGTCATCCTAACAGATTTGTCGGCTTACTGCGACGCCCTCCGAGAAGTCTCTGCTGCTCGAGAAGAAGTTCCTGGTCGACGTGGTTATCCTGGTTATATGTACACTGATTTATCTACGATTTACGAACGAGCTGGTCGTGTCGAGGGGCGAAACGGATCGATCACTCAGATTCCCATCCTGACCATGCCCAACGACGACATTACGCATCCTATCCCTGATTTGACCGGGTACATTACGGAAGGACAGATCTTCGTTGACCGACAACTGCACAACAAGGGTGTCTACCCACCCATCAACGTCTTGCCATCACTTTCTCGGCTCATGAAGTCGGCCATTGGTGAGGGCTTGACAAGAAAAGACCACGGCGACGTGTCGAATCAACTGTATGCCAAGTACGCCATTGGACGTGATGCCGCTGCAATGAAAGCTGTCGTTGGTGAAGAGGCATTGAGCTCGGAAGATAAGTTGTCGCTGGAGTTTTTGGAGAAATTTGAGAAGCAGTTCATCTCCCAAAGTCCATATGACAAGCGGTCGATCTTTGACAGTTTGGATCTTGGATGGAACTTGCTCCGCATTTTCCCCAAGGAGCTGCTCAATCGTGTCAACCCGAAGATCCTTGACGAGTTTTATGCCCGAAAGGGCCACAGCAAGAAGGACAAGGGCAACAAAGACACGCGGGATAATGCCGACGGTGTACGTCAAGCCAATGGCGAGCCCAACCTTTTGGATGACTGAAAAGGTGGAGTGTTATTCAAAGAGTCACGACCTATCAGGCTGGTTTCAACGAAAGGGTTGAGTGGTGCTTGATGAGACGCAAGTGGCGTGGCTGCCATGCTATGTGACAGAAAGGATGCCCTGAATATGCACTGCGTGGTGAGAGAGGTCTGTTGGAAGGCGTCGTGGCTTCGCCATTATTGTAAGTGGTTCCAACTGCCAGCAAGCCAATGTCTGGGAGGTTAGCCGTACATAAAGGTTTCAAGCACGTCAATCAAGAGCCCGTCTAGTATCAACGACATGCACCCACCGGCTTTGCAGGTGCAATACATCCAGGTATGCATCGTAGGCTCATACACAAGCTGGATCATAACCTTTATCACCTACACCGGTGCAATAATCACAAAGTTGTGTAATTAGCTAGACGCCGTCCTCCGGTCACTGCACACTGCAGTGCTTCTTCTATGCCATCTCCACTTCCCACTGCGTTCAGTTTTTCGGTTCCTGTCACATCGTATTCGTGGTACACATTATATCGTTTCTCAGTAGCAAAACTGACTCCTGAATTGAAGATACCCACTTGTGTGTACATCATATGATATAGCAATCCTCCAATCCTTCAAAGTACGTATTCCTCCCGTCTGAGGGTCAGGTCGCGTCTCATCTCGTTTCATCTCATCTCAATCGTTGCTTCCTTCATAGACGTATACCACCAATAAGCATACGGGACCCATTACATGGTTTCCACATAGCCTTGAGGGCCGTCCGACTTGCTCGAGTAATACCTTTCTGTCCTGCTTAAAGCGCAAACAATATAACGTCTGCATCGAATTGACAGACTTGGGACAGGTCTGATCGTGTTCTTCATCTGTCGTTTGTCGATTTGTGGCTTCTAGAGCAATATGTCAAGCCGCTGGCACCTGTGCGTTGCCTCCACCATGTTCCAACCATGCGTGCCTCAATGGTGCCGGGCCCCGTTGTAACACCGAGGCCTGTCTTCGGGCGTGCGGCTCGGCTAGAGACCACCTTACTTTCCGGGGGTTCTGCGTCTAGGCTCGTCCAGCGCCTAGTCTTCTGTCGACGTGATAATCGATGTTTTCCAACTTGTCAAGTTTTCGTGGTAACCCATATATACAGAGCGAAGGATATCGCCCTGGCCTGCACATGTGCCCGTCGAACGCTGTTGGGCAAGCGTGTTGGATGTCCCCGGAGAACGCCATCTGTGCCATCAAGGCCGGACCTCAATGTCGAAACAGGCCTCCGTCATTCTACTCCATTCAATCTCACATCATTGCAGGAGAAAGAAGGGCGAATCTGCTACGAGAAAATTCCTGTCAAGTCTTGTTGCACAGTCGGCCGTCCATCGGCCGATAAGTCGTCTCAGAGGGTGCACAGTCCGGCGTCAACCTCACTCGTTAACTCACTCGTTAATCATGAGTCGTGGATTCTGATATGTCCGGTTACTTCCGGAAAATCTTCAAGAAAGCAACGAGCAACACTCCAGTTGCTATAGTCCGAAACGTGTTCGGTGAAGAGAGACGTCAAGACTTTGGAGCCACTCTTGGGATCTTCTTCGATGGCCGCGTCTATACCATATGGCCAATTCACACTCCATCCGGCCCGGATGAGTGGAGTGAGCCAATCTCGGAGGTGGTGTATAACGGCGTCTCGTAACGGAGGACTAATAAACACGTGTCAGCGGTGGGGGCGCGGACTTCACCAGGTTCTGAAAACGTACAGTGGAATGGTCTCGATGGCCCCGATGTGCGGGATCATACACTGGGCCGGTGTTGGTTTCATCATATCAGGAACCCGATGATACGTCTCAGGAGTCTGAGCCAGAAGCCACTATGAAGTCGTCAGCATAGCCTGGGACAGACGTGGCAAAACACGTCGGCCAAGACTCACCCTCATCATGCACGTGAGCATATAGACGCTGGCGAGCCGGACAAATACATCATGGTCATAGCTCCGACTAACCTCACACGCCCAAGAAGCACAATTGTACATGTCGCTGGTTGACCGTGGCCGAAAGAACAAATCCACCACTACCTGATCTAATGGACCAAGGACGTCTGACACAGGTACTCCGGACTCAAGCATTTGCTGGGCGGCTTGCACGTAATGCGTATATGTCCGACTCATATATGAGTCGTCGTCGATGGTTAAAGGAAGCACAAGATGCACGGGTTTTCGAAGCCTCGTCGTTTGGTTTTCCTGCCCCACGCACAAGTCCCGCTGGCTCGTTGCATGGGCGGAGGATGATGCAAAAGCGGATTCAAAATAAAGCGCATTGGGCGAAACAACAGAACTTGAATCCATGGGAATATCGGTGTCGATTGTCGGTCGGCTAAATGCATGGCGATCCGCGGTGAACTGCGAGGACGATTGGGTGGAGGGCGACGTATAGCCCGATTTCGCAGTGACAGGACTTGCATCCGGTGTCTGTTGAGTGGCAGCTCCTGCCTGTAATCCCTGTGTTCGTTGCTTGTCGCGGTCGACTTGTGATCGAGCTTGCAGTGCCGGGTGCCAACCGGAGCGTTCGAACATGCTCGGAGGATGGCTGTGTTGCGAGACCCCATCCGGTTCGCTCAACCCGCTCGGAGCGGTACTAGTAATGAAGTAGACCTTATCGTTGAGTTGCGAGGCCAGAAATTGCAGCAAAAGTTCCTCCCCTTCTGTGGGATCGCTTTCTTTCAGTGCCGCGATTAATTTGGCGATTTCCAAGGACCCTTCCGCGTCCTTATAGTTTCGGGATTGTGGCTCCATAACCCGCACGGGCGACTTCTTCATTTTCGCCGTCTCGAGCTCTTCCGGTGTGATGGCGCACTGGGGCGGATGGTTCTGCTCCTTGGGTTCATTGACGGACCCATGGATCTGTGCTTCTTGTACGCTGTCCTCGAATGTCATATCTTGGTCCAAATCTTGATTTTCAGCATTGTCCCAGCCGTAATGGACGGCACTGGACACATCATCAGCACTCGCTCCCGATCGAATGTATTCAAAGAGGGCACTGAGTCGCGTAGAAGGACCGCCACGTATTCCGTCAAGCAGGCCCTTCAGGGTGTCTTGAAAGCCCTTGGACTCATCGAGGGTTCGCTGAAATGCGGCGCGGCGCCTCATATCTAGAGACAGGTCGATGATACATTCGGTACCTAGGTTATGGCATAACTGGCAAGGTGAAGGACCACCGGTACATTTCGTCTTCCTCTTTTTACATGCTTCACACGCGGCCGAGACTCTCGAACTCACTTGCCGCCTCCGGGGATTGGGTGGTTTAGGGGGCAGACCGTCCTCGACCGGCTTGAACTCGTGGACACTAGATCGCAGAGGCATTGGAGCGTGAGATCTTGAAGTCGTCAGTCAATAAACAAACAGATACGTCTCACAGACAGTACTTGCCTCTGATTTCGCCCCGCCGCGGTCAGATTCAACGTCCACGCCTAGTGGTTTGCCTCCCACTGCGGAAGAAAAGACTGAGGATCGTTAGTTAGTGATGGGAGGCGTGATGGGAGTCGGAGAGGATGGCGTTCGTAGTTACCTTAATTCAATGATGTGGCAAGATCCTCGGCGCCACAAGTCCGGCTATGAGGCAGAGCAGGGAGTGCAGAACTCCAACAATTTGCACCCGCGCAACCACCCCACCCGTAGCGGTACGGTCTAAGCCTTTGCAATCCAATGCCAATGAAAGAGACAAACCCTGAGGTATGCGAGATTTGAATCGCCTGCTCAAATGGCGCGGCCTTCATCGCAATCTTGTGGTCTCGACAGGCCGCGGGGCCATTATCCCATATCTCATGTCTTCGTCCATTGGTGAGATTTCAAAAAAGTCGGACCTTTGCCTTATCAGGATTAGCAAAATCTCTGCCGTCTGTTAGCCTTTTCTCTCGCCGTAGTTGGTTGCAATGCAGGCCTAGTTTACATTAGCGTCCCAAATTATGGAGCTCCTACAACTCCCCAGATGTACCTAAATTGTACCTACTCCAAAGAGTACATACCGTCCATATGTGCACCTAGGTACGGTAGATTATCTTTACCCGGTATCTTGCCAGGTTGCAAGGTAACGAGGTACCTAGCAAACAGAGATCCTCATATGTGAGGTGCCATGCCTTAGGTGCATGCCTAATATACGACGGACAGGGCTGCACTTATGGATAGAAGGGAACTCTCACGCCAGACTGCGGCTGGAAGGAGCCTAGATCTACCTTATTGCTCTCACAACCAATCATGACCCCCCTTATGAAACTGGAGACTGCCATCGACCAGGTTAGCACGGTATGTAGTACCTTGCAGATATCTAGTTTGTACACTCACTCCAAGTTTGAGGCTCATAGATCATTAGAACTGTTATATTCATCTATTTTCACATCTGAATGCCATATCCACATCATGGGACCCGGCAGCCTTGCACTGAACCCGCTAACATAAAGGGAATCTGGAGTTGCTGACAGCATGGCGACTTGACATGCGCGGCTTTATCTGGTATATAAGTTTTACCTTGCCCTTACCTCTGTATGATCTCAGTCTAGTCCCTACGTATTATTCACCATCGTCGTTGACAGCTCGTAGACCTATAGCTGTTCACATATAGTGTTTGATCAATGCATCTAAAGCGGCGCATCAGAATTGTAAGGTGACAACTGTGCACATGTTGCACAGCACTGCTCTTCACTTATTAAGTGTTTTGGCACGATCCTGTCTTCGAGCCTGGTACATATATCTTGCCCTTCTCGTTGTCTCCCCGTTGACACACTCTCTCTTTCTCTTTCTCTTTCTCCTTCTTCTCCTTCTTCTTCTCCTTCTCCTTCTCTCTCACCACACACCAGCTTGCTTCTCAAAGGCCAATCGATCTAGTAGGATCGAAGGTTCATCACTTCTCATCGCTTCACAAGTCAAGGTCAGTGTCGCGCCTCCATAAGAATCCTTCTTCTGACTTTCATCTCAGGTTCAATCTTCAATCTTCAATCATAGTGCTCGCGATGGCCCCAACTGCAGCAGAGTGAGCAAACAAACTTCCTATCGTTTGTGAGATATCTGACTTGTTTCGGACAGGGTCCACGCATCTGAAGCCTACCTGGAGAAGGAATTCAAATCTGCTCAGAAAGCAATGGCAAAGCTTGTCAGGGCTGGCAGAATCCTCAAGCGAGTCAGGTATCAGATCAAAGATCCCAGCATCAACGCGAGTGTCAGTTGGCAAGTTCCATGCCATGACAGCAGCAAGACTGACATATCTGTCCAGGTCATCGTCGCCAACCGAGTCCAGCAGACTAGCACGCTCTTCAATCTTCCTCTGGAAATCGTGCACAAGGTCTGGCAGCATCTCCCGACTGTAGCAGACCGACTGTCACTCGCGCTCACCTGCAAGGATAATGCTGCCATATTCGAAGCCACAAAGGACATCAGAATCCGAAAAAAATACCGCTTCCTATTTCCCAGGCCCCAGCGTACGACCAAAGTCCACCGTCTGCAGGTTCTGGTCCGCTTGCAATCGTGGGTGCCCAGCGATTACCGCCTTTGCTACCGCTGCATTCAATTCATTGATTTGAGACAATCTATCAATTCTGGCGCTTGGGGAGGAACAACGGAGATCGTGAATACCAAACTGGCAACGGAGAAAGCCATCTTGAAAGGACCACGCTGCGCTCTCTGTATGGCGGCAGATCGAGTTGACATGGCCAAACACAAGGAAACTTACAAGCAGTACAAGAAATTGGTGAAATCGGTGAAGAATTTGTGAAGGGGGTGACCAGGCAGACTGGGACGCTGTAGCCTATCCATGCTTTGCGTTGGTAAAGGCCATTCCGAAGCTGGGTGAAGTTGTATGGCAGGCTCAGAACAGGACCGGAGCATGGAGCACAAGGTTGGCCAGAAGGGGCCGGAGTCAAGTTTGATGGTAGACAAGCACAGAATGGGCTGACGAGGGCGAAGCACGGCGAGTTGGAAACGGGCTGGATGTGCACAGCAGACCTGAAGCACTGCATAAACACCATGATGTTCATAGGTAGCTAGGCAACGGTGAAAATTCAGATCCATCCAACTCAAGGCTTTGACTTCGGTCGCTTGTTATACTGCCGATCCATGAAAGGCCGATAGGGAGCTGCAATTGTATGGGGCTGAGGTCGGTCTGAGTTGCCCTGCATCTCTTCGATGTATCCTGGATAATGTTGCTGCACCCTGTGCATCCGATCGAGTGCCTCACCGACGATGTGATACTTGGCCCATTCCACTGGTGGACATCGCATGACATTCTGAGCCGTTGGTAACTTGCCAAACTTGGAGGCCCCTGCACTGCTCGCTTCGTCCTCCTCAGCGCCCATACCGTCTATCTCCAGCCCTTCTCGTGGAGGTCGGGTTAGTTTACCATCCCGAAGGTCTTTGATGAACTGTTCCGGGTCTTCGATGGCGGCCTGTTTCATCTTGTCAAGTTCTCGCATATCGCGCACTGCTTGTTGACGTTGCAGTTGGAGGACAGACAGCGTTGCTCTCAAAGCCATGGCATCCGTATTAGCGTCCAGATCCACGGGCACGGGGTCCGGCTCATCCATAAATTGTGGTGGGGGCAGTTCCATGTGGTCATCGTCGTGGGGCAGGCTGCTGTGAGACAGTGTGGGCGTTACTGGTGAGTAGGAGGGCCGCTGCGGGCTGCCGCTAGACTGGTGCTCTCGTTCATGAACGCCAGCAGCGCTCGAACTTGGGTGGCTGCTCTGCGCCTGGCCTTCGTCGTGGTCGGGCATGACCAGTTTCAGGCGAACAGCGGCTGAGTGCGGTGGAGCATGCGATGTTTGTGTGTCACCCGGCATTAACGGCGAAACGCTGCACTGAGCCTGGCTGCAGGGAATGGTGGCCGTTGGATAACCTGGAGTGATCCGCAGAGGGATCGAGCGAGTTTGCTGATTCGAATGTGGTGCAGAGCTGCGTTGCCTTGCGAGTGCGGCTGTTGGAAAGCACGGATGGGTGGTGGGTGATGGGTGCTGCGGTGCTGGCAAGGCGGTGGCGGCGCTGTCTTATGGGGAAAGATTAGAGGCAAAGAGCACACGAAGCACCGCTGGAGGAAACAACGTTCTGAAATGTCCCTGCAGTTGCTTGCACCGATTCTTTGACCTTGTTGGGGTGATGCTCCTGATGTTGTCGTTGTGAATAATCTATGTTTGTGTCTTGTTTGTTTCCTACGGGTGTTGATGGATTATCCGGGATGCCTGAACTTGCAGGTGCCTTCTTATCTGTTGTTAGTCGCGCCTACCTCCTTGTTGGAACTAGTCTTCCCGCACCTATGCTGGTGCTGGTTGGTCACACTGCACTTTGGTGCACGCTGAGTGGCTTACCCCTCCTGCCGAGCCCATGCCGAGCCCAGAGGCGGGGACAGCCCGTCAGACTAAAAGCTCGGCATTATGCTATGTAGGATGCAAAAATTGCCCACCAAAACCGTTTTTTAATGGTTTGTCAGACAGAATCAATTTTGTCAGTCACGTGCCTCTGCACTGGCCGCCAGCCTAGAATGTACGGCTGATGATTTCGCCTGACAGTGCAGCTTTTCACGTGACTGGGCCTTGATGCCATAATCACTTTGACCCAACTTGGCATCCCTTGAGACTCCCGAGCACTCCTCCTTACCTATGATAACTCCAAGTATGCATCGCCCTGAGGGACACGGAGGACACAGGCTCACGATCGGCTACTCTGAACACATCTGCCCTCAGCCGGGCACCTCGTCCCCTGCCCTCACGCTCCAACGCTCCAATCTCCAATGCAGCGTATAGACTGGTGAACTCTTGGTCTTCCCTTGTGCCTTGTGCCACCCACGGTTGCAACCACCCTCCCCTTGCAGACATGCCGGCATTCTTCGTTGGCTCGAGACAAAGGCATCTGGCATCGCCTGTGCTGTTCTTGGAGAAGAGGCTCTCTGCGGTCTGGGGAACTGACTCAGGTCTGCGGGTTGTGGGTGATCTTGGGTCTTGGTCTTGGGTCTTCAGTCTTGTGTCTTCAGTCTTGTGTCTTCAGTCTTGTGTCTTCAGTCTTGTGTCTTCAGTCTTGGGTCTTGGGTCTTGTGTCTTTGGTCTTGTGTCTTCAGCCTCGGGCTTCTTTATTATGGCGCGGCGCGTTGCCAGCCTCTATCAGCATTGTTGTTTGGGCCGTGCTACAAACCGCCACTGTCAGCCCTGTTGTTTGGGCCGTGCTACATACCGGCCTGAGATCAACTACATTCCCGCGTGAACCAATATCAGCAGCGCCGTGCTGCACTCTTCGCAGCTGACTCTTTGTGCACGTTCACTGGGTTCGCTCATGGCAGCGCTCCAGCGCAAAGCGAATTGGGTTCCCATTTCACGGCCAGTACCATTTGCCCGAAGCATTCTTCGCATTCTTCGCATTCTTCGCCCTACTCTTTTGTGCCCATCACCCAATTCAATTTGCTAAATTCATTCTTCCTCCACCTCCATCTACTATCAACTATATCACAGACTACCTAGGTACAGACGAAGTTTCCGGAGAGACCGGAGGGTCTTCCTTTGCGACATTAGGGGCAATCCCCTCAAGTCCGTGTCTTGAGCGTGCTGAAACAAGTGCCAGCAGAAGTTGTAAACCCGATTGCCCTATGCTCAAGATGCAACTCCCCAACCCGCGGAAGCGTCGATACTCCGACCAGCTTAGCCTTGCGCCGAGTGAAACATCGGTCTTGAAAAGAACAAAGCTACACGGCCATGATATCTTGGACTACTTTCCGCCAGAGTTCTGGGACACTTTATCGAAAAATCCATTTGACACCACTGGCTTTGATAGAGCTCGACCGGAGGAACACAAGAGCTGCTGTGACTTCCCCTCCACCCTCTCAGCGCTTTATCACTCAACCCTCTCTCAGTCAACGGAAGAAGCAGCAACCCAAAACACTCTCGGCTGCCGACTTTCTGCGTCGATGCGGGAGAAGGTCTTTGGAAGACATAAGGAAGTTTGCTAGATCTGGCGGCCCAGATCTATCGGATATAAGAGGCGTACGTACTACTCCCAGCTTCGATTTTGAATTCTAACTTCAGTCAGTTCCCTGGACCTGTCGATCCCGACAATGAAGCGATGAAAACACCACCATCTATATGCCATGGGCAGAAGCGTAGTCATGCATCGGCTGCGGGTGCCGCAAACACCTCATATCCTACTGAGACACTCTCATATCATACTTGGGCCACCGAGAACGCTGCGCCATACGACATGAACTTTCTACAGAAGCTGATTGACGCCGGCGTCTACCCTCCTGATTACACATACCGAGATGGCCAAGAACCTCCGAAGCCAGATAATTGGGAAGAGATATGCCGCCGAACAACCTTACGCCGTCGCTCTTTGTCGCCTTCAGAGTTCACTCAAGAACATTTCGTCGAGTTCCGGAAGAAAGATGCCAGTGCTGTAAAAGAGAGGCAAGTAGCGATATATGTGGTTCCAATAGTCGCAGGAAAGATCAGTGACAGCAGATGCCTCTCAGGCGGGGTTCCGTTCACAAACCTCGATCGTCTAACGGCCTCCTTCCTTGTCCCTGGTAACCCAGACACGTACTATGGAGCGCGCCCGGAGCAACTTGATCGGCGAGTTCGTGACCACCTTACAGGGCATATCATTCCGTCGACACAAGATGATCTTCCAATCGTGCCGAATTTCTTTCTGGAAGTCAAGGGGCCGGACGGGACTCCTTGGGTTGCAGAGCAACAGGTTACCTATTATGGGGCGTTAGGAGCCCGAGCCATGCTTAACCTTCGGTCGTACGGGCACGACGAACCAATCTATGACAACAATGCCTATACTATCACGTCAATTTACCAGCGCGGTCTTCTCAGGCTGTACACCACCCACTGTGTTCATGCACCCGATCATGAAGGTGGCGCCTATTATTTCGCTCACCAGGTCGGCGCGTATGCAATGACACATAGCCGAGAAGCGTTTCAACAAGGAGCCGCGGCTTACAGAAACCTCAGGGATTGGGCAGAGGAGCAGAGGAACGAAGCCATCGCGCGGGCAAATGAGAGGGTTGCTGAGAGGCAAGGCATGGGCGGTCGAGACAAGATTCAGGCCAAGGCTTCTGCAGCTTCACACTTCACCAGTGAGCCGTCATGGGCTGCAACAGTTACGGCAAAAACCGAGAACCTTGCTGGCCGAAATAACCTGAACACCTGTCACCCTAGTTAGAGTTCTTCTAACTCATTTTGTTTATTGTTCGAGACAGCTATGTAAGCATGACAACGAATGATGTGTTTCAAAACGAATCTTTCCCACCAATATTATCAGTCATGGCTACAGAGGATTTCAAACTGCTCCCAGCCTCCGCACGCCTTGCCTGTATCCGATCACCCATGGTGCGCAATCCTCGCCTTTTCGCAGAGGGCTACAATTGCTGAGCGCATACATAACAGCGAAAGTCAAAAGTAAAGGAGCAATATCAACTTTTCAGGCAGAACTTTTGGCCTTGTCCTTGCCAAAGAAAGGAAACGGGCGAGAGAATTTGGTCCGCGGCTTGGTAGCGGGTCGGGAGTCGGTCACAATTGCAGGCACGGGGCTTGAAACAGGAGCGGGCTGCTTCTCCTGGAATTCCCAAGGTGTCACTTCTTCTTTGACAAGCCTGGCTCGAAAACCGTCCGGTTGCTTCCCAGAGTCTTTCCTGCTGTAAGAAGTCATGGACGGAGACCTGCCCGCTCTGGTTTTAACCTCCCTTTTCATCTGTGGCGGCAAGTCCGCTTCGCGAGCGGCAGCCTGGGTCTCAGTTAGACCAGATTCCTGCGCTCCTCCTGCAAGGAAACCAGCACTTGGAGTATTCGGTATCTTCGCATTGACTACTGTCGGTGGCCCTAGAACTCCCACACCGGAGGACGTCAGGAGGACATTGTCCCTTGTATGGGAATGACTTGCATGGGTGTCGACAACCGTATGGGCGGGATGAGAATGCTCTTGCAGGGCGGATAACGGCAAGCCGGATTGTGGTGGTAATGTCTTGATGCTGGGAACGGGCGGTGCCAGGGCGGATTGTGGCTGGCCGATACGGGCACGATCACTGGCGGTGGAATCTGCAACTTCAACCTCTCCGTCGGCGTATCGCTTTGGCGACCTGCTGCGAAGCAGTGCCCTGTTGTCTTCTCGTCGATGTATTGGTATTACCGAGGCAATATCCGCCGAATTGGCGCGAGACCCTCCGGTCGAGGAGGGAGATTGCTGGGACACTGTCCGAGCAAGGCCGGCCCGTCCCTGTGAAGCCAAATCACCCGAGGAGTTGGCGGATGGGGCCCAAGGCCGTGCACGTCCAGAAGCTGTGTGTGATCCGCTGGATCTGCCACGACTAGCGAACGAATCTGTTGTTGAGCTTGATTGTCGACTGTTCAGGCTTCCTCTTTCGCCATCCTTCCGATCACGACTCGCACCTCCATCGCGGCTGGACCCTTTGGCTCGCCCCTTCTCCCTTTCCTTCTCTTTTTTCTGCATCTGTTTGACGCCTTCAGGAATTCCGTCCCATTTCGAATTGACTTTAGGGACAAAGTCCGGCATCTTCTCCATTCGCACATGAGGTACCTTGGTGGCACTTGTTGATCCATGCTGAGCTACAATTTGTTGCGTGACCTGATTCAACGCAATCTGGGTTGGTTCTCGAACCTGAAGAAGCCCGCCCAAAATCGAAGGCTTTTTCTTTGACGGCGGCGCATGAGGTGGCGCAGGAGGTTGGGAGTTCTGTTTTTCCTGAAGCCTGCTTTGTGCTGCTTCTCGGATCTGGCGAATGGTCCGTCGAGGCTTCTCTGACTGGAGCTCGACGTTATCACCACCTTCAGTGTCTTCCTTCGCTGTCCGATAGCCTCTGCGGTCAGTCTGGTCCACATTTGCCACTTCCCGAAGCGGCGTTTGGGACTCTCCCCCCGCTGAAGAGGGCTCTGAAGAAGACGACATTGGCTTGCCGGACGAAGGAGCAGCAGGTAGCAGGGCGGCACTGATGCCATGTTTCTCCATTGCTGCAACAATACCAGCGGATGCGGTGTAGAGAAATTGGGTTATGGCGACATGGCAAAGCGCTGGTAAGGCAGGCACAAAGCTGTTCTGCAACCAGTACACAGCAACCTAGCGCACAAGGGCCATTCGCATAGCACGGTCGAATATGGAGGTTAGTTGCGGATGCGTCGAGCAGGCTGGTACGACAGTGCTGGAGAATGGAGTAATGACCTCGACTGAGAGCCTGCTATCTTGAGTGGAAGCAACCCAAGGCAAAAGATCTAAGACAGTGGTAGCAAACGGAAATAGTGTCGTTTGGGGGAAGAAAGAGGTCGGGCGGGCCAAAGCCAAAGTTATAGAGTCGTAGGGTCATCTGGGGATCACCGAACCATCTAAAGCTAATCTGAGAGGAATGAGAGGGCCTTTTGCCAGTCGCTTCCCTGGGCTGCAAAGTTCTATCATCGTCGATTCAGGTGGTGGCGTCGAAGCAAGGAGGCCCGAAAGAATGCAAAGCAAGACACATCACCAGGTCAGGTACTGGCTGTGCTGGGGTGGTTGGAATGCAGTGTGGTGAAAGGGCCAACGACGGCCATGATGAACATCTGGAAGACAGGGACGCGCAGCCATAATCCTCGTAATGTGAGGGGCACCGGCATTGGCATGCAGTGCGCAGCTGCGGGATTGGCCCAGGACAGGCGGGAGACACGTAAAATGCCACGACAGAAAAACGTGCGCGCCGGGGATGCCAAACTTGAAGCCAACTGCAGCTCCACCTCGTATTGTCACTCCAGCTCAGTGGCTTGATCTAACAGTACTACACAGTAGTGCTGCTGGAGATGCAGTGGCACTCGCTTTCGCTGGCAGGCAGCTGTTGGGGCAAAGGAAGATACACACAGAGAGACGGGAGGGGAGGGAAGGGATCAGAAGGGAAAGGGGGAGTTTGCTGTAAGGACCAGCGCAGGCAATGCATGCCAGGCACTCACTCCCTGCAGCTGGGTGCTCAGCTACCTGAGGTATCAAGCGTACCTTTGCTCACACCCGCAGCAGTTGTTCAGCACAGCAGGGGTTGGTAGTAGTACTAGCGGTTGATGTCAAGGCCGCGGCAGTGTGGACGATGAGTGTGAGTGTGCTGTCGCAGCCCATCAATGCAATGGTGACATTACCTAGCTACGGTATTGACATGATTGTGCGGTGCCGCATCCCCTAGAAGCACCCTGCCCATGCCTGGGCTCTCCATCAATGTACGTTGCGAAACCTGCAATGCGCCCGAATGGGTTCGGTTCCAATGAATTGCTGTCGCAAACATAGCCGTTGATGCAACCATGTCCCAAAATACCAGATTTTGATACAGTAGCAGCGCGCGCGACCTCTTCGCGCTGTGGCGTGACATCTGATACTTGTCGATGACCACATGGCCGTCTCCGAATACATTTTTTTTTCTCCGCAACTCGGCGGCTACAACAATTAATAAACTCTCAGCAGATGCTGCACCTTTCCCCATAGTCCACATCAGAATCGCTCAGATCACACTGTCCTCTGGACCGATTCAGCATGAAGCGCAAGCTCAATGGAGAGGACAAGTCTCCCGCAAAGAAGCGCAACGTGACTACCAATGGGTCGATTGACCTGAAGTCTACTTTTCGACCCGATCTCTTCGAGAATCAAACAGTCGAAGCCTTCCGCGAGAGCTACAAAGTCGCAGGTCCCTATCCTCACGCAGTGGTACCCTCCTTGATCCAAGAACCTCTTCTACGATCGGTCCGCAGCGAGATCATCAGCCATATTCACTTCACCTTAAAAGAGACGGACATTTATCGAATCCATCAGTCGGGCGATCTCGCGAACCTGTCCAACCTAGATGCCGATTCTCTGAAACAACTTCCAAACTTGGTCCGTCTTCGAGATGCTCTGTACAGCTCCGAGTTCCGAGAATGGGTTTCCACCGTCACTGGAGCGGGAAAGGTGTCGGGCAGAAAGACAGACATGGCGGTCAATGTCTACACGCCGGGCAGCTATCTTCTGTGCCATGATGATGTGATTGGTAGTCGAAGAGTCAGCTACATTCTATACTTGACAGACCCGGACCATCCCTGGCAACCCGAGTGGGGAGGTGGGTTGAGACTGTTTCCCACCGAGATCAAGAAGAACAAAGCGGGTGAAGACATCAAGGTTCCTCTGGCAGAACATAGTCTGACTATCCCCCCGGCGTTTGGGCAGTTGAGTTTCTTCGCCGTGCGCCCCGGCGAGAGCTACCACGACGTCGAAGAAGTCTACTACGGCCCGAATCTTGAAGCGGATGGAGGGCGAATCCGCATGGCTATCAGTGGATGGTTCCATATTCCACAGGAAGGTGAGGACGGTTTCGAGGAAGGGATCGAACAAGCGCAGGCGCAGAGGTCCAGTCTTGCTCAGTTGAAAAGCGCGGCCACCGAATTCGATGAACCGCAGCTGATATTCCGACATTTTGACGAACCGAGAACGGTGATGGATAGTCATGCGTCAAAGAAGGAACTCGACCCAGGCGACGATCAGGATAACGAGGAAGATGAACTCACCGAACAGGATCTGACCTTCCTGCTTCACTACATTTCTCCGAGTTATCTGACACCTGACATGATTGAGGAGTTTTCCGCTTCCTTTGCAGAGATGTCGGTGCTACAACTGGAGCAGTTCTTCAGCTCAAAATTCGCGGCTGAATTGAAAGAATATATCTCCAAGGTTGAAAGCGAAGGCCCTGATGCTGCTGCGTCTTCGCATTCCAAGTCTCATCCTTCGAACTGGGCAGTCGCCCGACCTCCACAGAAGCATCGATTTGCTTATCTTCAAGGTGCTGAGGCGCTGCATCGAGACAAGACGCCCATCTCGCGCATCTTGACAGACCTCCTCCACTCGCACGCATTCAAGAAATGGCTTGCTCTGGTCACGGGATTCAGGACCAAGGGTCTGGTCCGGCAGAACATGATTGCCAGGAGATTCCGCCGTGGGAAGGACTACGCGCTAGCAAATCCTTACCTGGGCCAGCAGCCACAATTGGAATTCACCATCTCGATCACACCAAGTGAGGGATGGGAGCGAGATGTAGATGATGACAACGACAGCGAAGTGGAGGCCGAAAAGGGGGAACGTACAAAGTCATGGGCGGGGCAAAACACACCCCGGTGCGGCCGCGCCATCTGTCTCGGCTCCTGCAAATGGAGATGAAAGTAAAGGGAAAGGGGAAAGGGAAAGCCCCCGAAGTCGAAAAAGTTCAGGTCACCACATCGGAAGAAATCGAGTTCGGCGGTGAAGAGGTCTACATGGCGGGCGAGGACGACGAGGACGACGACAAGGCGTCAGTCCACTCCAAATCTCTGCCTAGTGTGGGCAAAAAGGCCGATCCGGCAATTTACAAGTCCTCGACTGGTGAGGACGAGGATGATGGTATCTTGTTTGCGAATCCTGCGGCGTGGAATCGCTTTAGTGTCGTCTTGAGAGATAAGGGCACTTTACGGTTCGTCAAGTATGTGAGCCAAGCTGCCACGGGCGACAGATGGGACATTAAAGGCGAAGTCGAGGTCGAGGAGGACGCCTGGGATGATGAAGAAGAGGATGGAGACGAGCATGAAGGAGAAACGGGACCGGTTCGCGAGCACGGTGTGGGCGAGGCTGAAATTGAGACCGAGACCGAGACCGAAGATGATGGTGAAGATAGTAGTGAAGAGGAAGATGACGAATGAATGCATGCGTGCATACATGCATGCATGGGTATGTCACAAACGACAGAGCAGCAGCAGCAGCAGCAGCAGGGGTAGATCGATCTTCTTGACATTGTATACTACGATTTACTGCACAGACAGACAAATACTCACTCTTCTTGCCGAAACGGAGCGGAAAGCACTGGCCTAGTCTTGCACAAAAGCCGTCTTCCTCAAGTATGAGTAACAAACGTCACTGGTGAGGTGGTTAAAGGTCCCTTTCCGGGTATCTAGCAAAGGAGCCTGTTCTCCTAGATATCAACTGGCAAGGCACAAAGGGCGAGCGAGGCTGGTGATATCTAGAAACACTCATGTTTAACAGCAACAATATACCGATTAAGCGGCTCGTTGTGTGTACGTCCTCGCCATTACAGTTCTCACAATCAATAGTGTCTCATCATTGTTCCTTTTCTTGTTCTGCGCCGGTGTATATATACGTCTTGCGTAGGTAGCATGAAATTACATATATATTTACGGATTCTGTTACACTTCACATAAGTCCCAGTTCTAAGGTATCAAGACTAAGGTCTTCTTCCATGTCCTAAAATCCAGAACACCTATCTACTCCATATCCGGAGTAATAACGTTACTATTTCCTCCATCAATCAAGACATCGCGCATAGTCTCGGCAGACTTGACGCGGATATCGACAAAGCTCTCAGGACTGTAGAAGGCAGTATGACAGGTCAAGACCATGCGACCGGTCAGCCAGCTCTCCTTGTCCCTATACGCCTTGATCAGGGGATGGATCAGTGAAGGATCCTCGGGGATTGGTTCTTCAGGCAGAACATCCAAGCCTGCACCAGCAATGATACCCTCCTTTAGACATCTCTCGACTGCGTCCAGGTCGACAATCTCGCCTCTCGCCGTATTGACGAAAACGGCGCCGCGCGGCAACAGGCTGAGTAGATCATAGCCGACCATTGCCCTGGTCTCGCGGGTGCAGGGACAGTGCAGGCTCAACGTTGTACTGCGTCTGAAGAGTTCTCGGATGTCCTTGGTGCGTTCGACGCCCAGACTCTTGTCGGTGCCGTTCTTGACGTAGGGGTCGTAGAAGAGGATGTTCCAGCCGAACGCTTTGGCGCGTAAGGCTACGGCCGTGCCGATGCGGCCCATGCCCAGAATCCCGAGGGTCGCGCCTTGCAGTCTGGCTACGAGCGGCGTGTCGATGTACATCCACGGTGCTGGTGGGGTGGCTCGCTGCGTATCGTTGTGTAGAAGTACACCGCGCCGGAGTGTTAGTGCGAGGGCCAGTGCGTGGTCGGCGATCTCGCAGGTTCCGTAGTCTTCAAACAGTCGGAGCACAAACGGTTAGCAGGGTTCGACCTCGGGTGAGACGAGGATCGGGTGACAGGAGTAATCGCCAAATGCGTGTGAAGGCAGTATCATAGAATAAGAGAATGTGCTTGAGATCGTGCACGGCATGGTGCCGTCTCAAGAAACCCTCAAGAGTATATATATAAACGGAAGACGGAGGTAGACAAGAACCGGTCTCCGGGCCTTTTGTTCGAAGGAAGTCAGTCCGCTTTCAGACATACCTGGAACATTGCACACCGTAACGCCTCGCTTTGCCAGCGCAACCCGATCAAGACGGTCATAGCCTACGCCCATACGTACGATGCTGCACGCAAGAAACAATCGGCCATGTTAGCAAGACGGTCGAAGTGGATCAGAAGTACCGGCAGCCAAAGGCGTTGGGGATGAGACCAGAGCATTCAAGGTGTCACGAGGACATTTGTCTTGTCTTCCAATGAAGAAAGGAGTATCAAATTGGGATTCAACATCAACACCTCAAATCGCAACGGTGGCTCTACCCGACGAACGGAGATGCATGCCATGATTTGCATGCATAGTTTCGACTTACACCTTCAACTTCGGGAATAATGCCAGGTCTTCCTCTGTGAAGCTCATCTTGAGGACCATGATGCCGTCGACCCGATCACGTAATGTCTTGTCGATGTCCGACCACGGTTTGCGTGTTGGCACGCCTGTCGGCCAGAGGTCCGTTTGAATATACGTGACATGGTAGTCTTGGGATCGTCTGGGCTTGAAGATTTCTTGCTCGATCGTGTTGTCCTGTAGCGTGCTGTGTGGTGAGTACCAACAAGGGCCGTGAGGTAGTTGTATCAATAAACCGGAGGGGAGGCGTGGGGGGAAAGGTGCAGGGAGCAGTTGGCTGTGATGCGGCTGATCGTGGAGGCCGCGGCGGTACCATCAAGGTGACCTGGTCATACACTGGGGATTGAATGCTTACCGGATACAGTCCATCCGCTTGGATTATAGTATATGTCAGTTTCGAGGAAGGGGAAGAGGAAGAAGCCATGATGAGACACAGGTAGTATGTCCTGGGTTAAGAACGTGGGGTTGAGAGGAGAGAGACCTCGCTTCCCGTGTAATTGAAAATATATAGCAATTGAATGCCAGCGGAACCTGGATTGGAATATAGTGCTCCTTCTTGCCTCTACGACGTTGAGCTGAGAAAAGAAGCCGTTGCCTGTGCGAGGCTGCTTGATATAATCCAGAGCCGCGGTTGTCTGGTCCTTCAGTTGCGTTGTAAGCAGAAGTATGATGGACTCCCGCCTTCGTTGGGGTGGATTGTGATGAATTCTATGGGGGTCAGACATGGGATCCGGTGAAGGCGGCATTCGTTACACCCCCACAACCAAGGTGGCAGGCTCCGTTGGATGGTATACATTATACATATGTTGAAGGCCAGAGTCATGGTCTGTCTTGTCCCAGGCCAGGACTCGCATTGCATGTAGAAAGAAATGCACAGCACCGCCTGTGGCAACGGCGCAAGATATACGGTACAGCCACACCCCTGATATAATTCGAGGCCATTGAGATGCGCGGCAACAGATGTGGCGGCGGTGAGGTGACAACCGTGCCATTATGCTCGAACCTCGATAGTGTCATACACAATGTCGGTGTTTGGTTTCGAGTACACTGCCTGCAAAGATCGTCGGATGTAATCTCCTGAGACCATGGGTACAAATTTGGCAGGCTGTTCGGGGGTTATAAATCGATCTAGAGCTCGGATTTCTGCCTCTGGATTTGCTGTAGTTGGTGAGCGACAATGTCCCCAAAGTCTCAAAGTTTGACACCTACCTCCAAGGAAGAATGGCACTGAATACCGCGCCTTATTCGACGTGTTGCGCACTCGATGCATGGTTGACATGAACAGGCCGTTAGTGAGCATTGACATGGAGTCGGCAATATTGACCACGAATGTTCCAGGTATTGGTTTTGCTTGCATCCATCGACCTGTATTTGACAAGACCTCGAGGGAAGGAGTCTCGTCTTGTAGTAGGATGGTTAACAGCTCAAAGTCGGTATGGGGGCGAATAGACGATGGTTCTTGCGTTCCGGGGAGCTGACCTGGATAGTGGGCCATCTTCAAAATTGAATATGGTCGAGTGGCCAGATGGTCAAAGGCTTGCTCATCTAGGTCCAGACCGAGGGCAAACAAGCGCAGCAGGAGCCGGCTCAATCGTAGCATATGGGACATGTAATGCTTGACGTTGTTTTCGTAACCAGGAAGACGCTCCTCGGAAGGCCACCAGTTGTCACCATTGTTTTCCTGCGTTGTAGCATCGGGATCAGCACAAGGTTCGTAGCCGTAGTTGATGCCTTCGTTCAGCTCTGGCAATGTCAGCGTTGTGCTTCGCAACCCAAACGCCTCGACTCACTTGCACCGGCAGGCTGGTCCGGGTTGAGCTTGATGGGGTAATATCCATAGTAATGCTCATGTTTCTCCGTGTTAAACTCCATTTTCTCATCGAGCGTCAGGTCATGAAAGAAGCGTTTGGTCTCATTGAAGATTGAGGTGACAGCACAATCCGGCACGCCATGATTGCTGATGTAGAAGAAGCCACAAGCGATAGCGGCGTCGCATATGCTCTTAGCCAGCTTCCTTCGTCGATCGATGTCCGGGTGAGTGATATCGCTCAGGTCGATAACGGGCAGAGTGGCTGTCGCCTCGCTGCTTGAGGGAGAGAGGACTCTTCGCCAGCCCAGTCCTGTCCTCACCTCCTGATGACCCTCGGGAGACGTTCTGATGATATCCGCCATCGTCTTACCTGTTCAGCACAGTGTAGTGGTTACCTAGGTACATATCCACCATCCCTCCAGATTGCGTCCGATGATGGCAGAGCGACGAGCGACGAGCGACATATATCATGTCGAGATCGGACAAACCCGTGTTGTAGAGAAGATAACAAGATAGCGAGGCTCGTCGACACTACGAGACTTGTCACCCACGACCGCCAGCCGACCACATTGTGCTCAAGTCCGGCAATGTCCCGCGACCACGGAAAAACCTTCTATGTTGGCTTTTTTGGCTGCGGGTGGCTAGCATTAGGACGTTGGGGCGCTTCAGGTGGTGGAGGAGCTGAAACCAGCGCCGAGGCCGGCCCTTTTGCTGGTCGCGTCGAGGTTGCAACATTCTGGGGAACAATGATACCGGGGGAGAAACGGGGCCAGGGAGCTTTTGGATCTGGCGCCGGCCAGACAGTTTGCCAGTGATCAAAGTCCACGATCTCTTGTCACAGAGAGTAATAATACCTACCTAGGATGGCTGGACGTGGCAGAGTACAGGCATTCAAGTTATGGGTGACACCTACCTGTCCGCCACTACTGCAGTACGCATAGGCGGTAGAGGCTTCTAGGCTGTCTCGCTCGCTTGCCGTGTGAGACTCAAGTTAGCGAGGTGCGAGCCAGGGTTGGGAAATCAGGCAGAGATCCCAGATTCCTGATGGTTGTTGTGGTAAATGAGATGGTTGATTAATCATTACTTGTTAGCCATAAACATACGTAACTCGCCCGCATCTCGAACCTGGAACTTGCATCTGCCAACATTCAGCCACCAGCCGCCCCCAACAACATGCGTTGAACCCGGGCATCCTTCTTTCACCGACCCTTGGTTGTTGTTGTTCCACGTCTATCATTCTGCCTCATTTTGTCACTGCCTCCATCAATTCACCGCCAGCGTCACTCGATCACCGCTTCAATTCATCGGCCTGCGCTGATCGCGACTTAGCTGATCACAAGACTCCAGACGCCTTGGCCGCTTCAACTCACCGGGTGTGATGAAGACCTGACTGACTACTCTCAGCCTTGTCGGAAACAATCCTAGACAGAGTCTTTTGCGTCACCGAATACTAAGCTCTGCACCTTTCCATCGTCGCCATGAAGCCTTCCAACCCCTCTCATCACGATTTCCACGATCCCTCATACCCTTCCTCGTCCACCAACTCTCCCCCCTTCCGTCTTGACGAAGGCTTTTCCGAAGACACTGCTAGCCAGGACGAAAACGGGCGCAGCATGTTTGCTGCCACAGCCGCACAGTTTCAAGAATGGGTCATGGCACAAAACGAAGAAGCTCGAGCAGAGATCGCCTACGAAGTCCTCCGCACGCTTCGAACCTCCAAGATCGCGGCAGTCGTAGATCGACTGACTCCTCTGCTGCACATGGATCCTTTGGAGAAGCTGCCAGCCGAGATCACCTCCCAAATCTTCTCCTACCTAGACGCTTCTACCTTGTTGACAGCCTCCCTGGCATCTCGCTCTTGGCGCGGACGTGTGATGGACTCTATGCTCTGGCAGGAGCTCTACAAAAGTCAAGGTTGGGGTGCCAATAAGTCTGAGATCCAACAGTTTGAAAATGCGCTTGCGGCTGGGGTCCGATCCAAGGGCAAACAGCCACGAGATCAACCTTTTGGCCAGCCTCAACTCAAGAAACGTGCAACATCAGACTGGATGGAGTCAAGGATCCGTAAAGTGTCAGCCGATGTCGCTCACTGGCGTGAACAGCACGGCGTCGTCGAGGCGGACACAGACATGCAGTCCGGGTCGGATGACCAGGAGATGCAGGATGCTCCATCCCCCAGGCAGCAAAATCCTCACTCTCGCCCGAACAAAAGACAAAGTCAAGATTCTGGGGACGAAATGGATTACAGCTCTGTGCAGACGGCAGATAGGAAAAACACGCGGAGAAGGCAGCAACCTCATAATGATGATCATCATTTTCCATCACGGTTGATGACACCAGATCCTCACAGTGATGAGCGTCTCAACTGGATCCATCTGTACAAACAACGCCACAAGCTGGAACAGAATTGGTTGAAGGGTCGATATACCACCTTCCAACTCCCCCACCCCTCGTATCCACACGAGGCTCATACAGAATGTGTGTATACCATCCAGTTTTCTGGCAAGTGGTTGGTGAGCGGCAGCCGTGACAAGACTCTCCGTGTCTGGGATTTAGACAGCCGTCGACTGCGAGGAAAACCTCTTGTGGGTCACTCACAGTCCGTACTGTGTCTGCAATTCGATCCCAGTGAAGACGAAGATGTCATCATGTCGGGTAGTAGTGATGCAAGCGTGATTGTGTGGCGCTTCTCTACCGGACAAAGGCTTCACGAGATCCCATCTGCTCATGAGGAGTCGGTGCTGAATCTGCGATTTGATAAACGATATCTCGTTACTTGCTCCAAGGATCGCCGGATCAAAATCTGGAATCGTCGAATCCTGGCAGCTACGGATCCAGACTATCCTCAGATCAGCCGGGATAGTACAGCGCGTGTGCCTTCCTACATTGTCGACACGAACGACATGGCACCGTCGCTTTTGGAAGCCAGAGTTGCCAATGGTACTATACGGGCGCTCAGGCCGTACATGCTTCTATTGACCTTGGTTGGTCACGGTGCTGCCGTCAATGCTATCCAGATCAGCGGCGATCTTATAGTCTCTGCCTCGGGTGATAGACTGATCAAAGTATGGAGCACAAGAGACGGCAGACTCTTGAGGACAGTACAAGGGCATCAAAAGGGCATTGCCTGCGTGCAGTTCGATAGCAAACGGATTGTTAGTGGAAGTAGCGACAACACCATCAGGATTTTTGACCCTTACACCAGTGTCGAAGTTGCAGCCTTAAAAGGACATACCAACCTTGTCCGCACTATCCAGGCTGGATTCGGCGACATGCCCGGGGCCGAGGAGGAGTACAGTCGGAGAGCCAGAGAAGCTGAGAAGAAATACCTGCAAGATGTCGCCAAAGGTTCGATTGTCGAATCCCGAAAATACAGTCGCGAGATCCGGAATGGTGACCATGGAAGCTCTCGACTTGCGTTAGGTGCGAAACTACCACCCGGTGGCGGTGGCGGCAAATGGGGACGGATTGTGTCCGGCTCTTATGATGAATCCATCATTATCTGGCGAAAGGGCTCCGATGGCGACTGGGTCGTTGGTCAAG
The DNA here is from genome assembly GCA_024611085.1 of Exophiala sp. LBMH1013. Classification (NCBI taxonomy): domain Eukaryota; kingdom Fungi; phylum Ascomycota; class Eurotiomycetes; order Chaetothyriales; family Herpotrichiellaceae; genus Exophiala; species Exophiala sp. LBMH1013. Next base: position 252,306 of record JAMFLB010000006.1, on the reverse strand, counting down.
TTTTGCGCCACGAACCTGTTGCTGGAGGAGGAGCTGGCGGCGCGAGACGACGTCCCAACCAACAAGCTCCTACTCAAAATGTTCACCCTGCAACACCGAATCACCCCGCTGCTGGTCCAGCTCATCCAGCACAAGGTAGTTCCTCCGCCGTCAATCACGGCCCTGGCGTCGGTGCTCACGCCGCTGCTGGTCCAGCTCATCCACCGCAAGGTAATTCCTCCACCGTCAACCACGGCCCTGGCGGCGCTGCTCACCCGGCAGGTGTGTCTGCATCACTCAGTACATCCATCGCCAGTCTTGGTGCCGGCGTCTCCGATGTCATGGGTATCAGCAGAGTTCTCAATGCCGCCGCTGCTGTTTCGCAAGGCGTTTCCAATCGCACAACACAGAGCTCCAATTCAAGTTTGACTGCGAGTGGCGCTAATGGCATGAGCCAAGCTACGCTGGCTCAGGCGCACAGTCTCATCGCTCAGGCTCTGCACTACGCTCTAACACCTGATCCCCCACAGGCTCAAATGCATAGTAATCATCAAGCCGGAGCAGGAGGGCATCGACCCCCAGGAGAACAGCAACAGCACTATCAGTTGACCGCCTCTGCCAATCCCTCAAGCTCCAATCAAAATCATCCTCATCCTGTTCCACCACATCAGCAGAATCCCCCTCCACATCATCCTGCGCATCCCCAACCCCAAGCACCAGGTCCACAGCAGCATCCCCAACCGCAAGCACCAGGTCCACAGCAGCATCACATCCACCACCACCACCATCACCACCACCACCACCAACAAGCAGGCCACGCACAAGGACAACAGGCACAGCACCATAGCTCGGGTTCTCGTATATTCAAGCTTCAGTTCGATGCCAGACGAATCGTCTCATGTTCCCAGGATAGTCGCATTGTTGGCTGGGATTTTGCCAATGGGGACCCCGAGATCATCGAGGCTAGTCGATTCTTCCTTGGACTGTGAGCGTTGCTCTTGGCTGTACAATCTAGCGGCTTTCCCGTCGGACAAGCGAAGGATTGTTTGGGGATATTCGCAGCCTGACTCCATCGGGACCCTGAAACCTGAATCATGGGTGCTGCGCGAATGACTGGGCTCGAGAGCAAGCAGTCTGCAACAGGCCAACATGCCGCAGACGCTTTGGTCCTCGAGATATCCGTCCACACTAGTAGAAGTGTCGGCGATCAAGCTGGGTGGCCGAAGGCTGAGAACACTGGGAAAGGGAGGAGACACCGACGAGTTATGTGCTGTCAAATGGACGTGGATAGGGGAGCCGGTTAGCGCCTTCGTGCTTAGAACGTTGACCGACGAGTGCGAGGAACAGGTTGTGGGCGACTTTCCATTTCAGATGCCACAAGCATGCTCCTTACGTGCCGTCGAACCGATCAAGAACCGCTTTCGCTCGCGGATTTTGAATCGACGTCCTTCAGCGGCTTTATGCTGGGATAGGAGAGGATGGACAAGATCATTCCCCGTACGGAGCGGTGTGCTGGTCATATCACCCCGTATGGACACCAGGGGTTGTACGCTGTTGCCATACGACTCAACAGCGATGTTTTGCTGAAGAGTTCATCAGTAGGATTCGGGAAATGCAGGAGGCGTTACCAAGATACTTGAGATTGTTGTTTTTCGTACCAGGAGGCGAGTGCGGATGGGCTACAATTACGTGATTGCGTTTCTGCTTGAACCTGCGTCTCTCCCTCCTGTTTTTGTTCATTGGGCCATGCATACCTGTGTACCTTGGTAGGTACCTACCTTAGGCAATCATATTGAATGCCAGATCATATTCCAAGGGGCATCGAGCTTCGAGCCACGAGTGTCAGTTTCCACGACACATCGTTTACAATCCGTCTCTCGTACGCATTACTGCTGTCCCGTCCTCACTAGGGTTGATGGTGTAATCGAAGCAAGTTAACCCTCGACAGCAGTCATGGGCCTACAAGCCCCTGGTCAGTACAATCAGCAGTTACCGAGGCCGGTCAGGACGGTCAAGCATATCATGGATATAAACAAGTATTAGTCTGGCCTAAGGGCTGTTGCCGGATGGTACAACCTATGGACAGTGAACGAGTTGGGCGCTTCGGGCAAGAATAAGGAAAGTTTCTAGAGGTCGCCCGGTAGTAACAGGGTGCCTTGGTGTCCTGACGGAGGATATTGAAAGGGAATGGAGAAGAAGAGCCGATTGTGGTAAACTATAAACCTCCAAAGCATATGTTTGAGTTGACTTGGTTCATAGACACGATAGAGAATGGTTGTTGTCTACGAAAATGTAGAACGACTGGTCCCCATCTTCAATCGTCGGTCAGAACGGATCTGCAAGATTTATTAGCAGACCGATCCACCATCACTATACAGAATCGCATTGGGTGGCAGCAGTCAAGATCTAGATCTGCGCACCAAACCGTCGAGGACCGTTTGGATCTCCTGCTGGAAGACCACAACCGTCGGCGCCTCAGTAAAGGGAAAGTCACTGTACCAGCAAAGGGGGCAAATGAGTGCTCTTGTTAACTCAACTTTTCCGCAAAGCCCACGGGAGATAGAGCATGCCGCTGAATTGGACAGGCCAAGTTACATGGGGCTGGAGGTATCAGGATGTGGGTATACAATGCGCTCGACTAAATATGTGCCGAGACACTCGACTTGGGAGCTTGGGTGGTTTGAACCGTACGTCGAGTGGTAGCGAGGGTGTGAAGTTGGACGGTGATCAGGCCGTACATGGTCAGGGGAATACTCAGAGAAACGCACAGCTACAAACGGCAAGCTGAAGACTCTGGAGAAACAGAACGTCGTGACTTCGGGCAGGCAAACAGCAGACCAGGTCCCCGTCCAGAGTGTGCACAGTACTAGGTATGTATCTGATGGAAACCTGAGCGTCCTTCAACAGTAGACGGCTTTGTTATGTGCTGTTCTGTGCCCAATTTGACCTGAGCGACATTCCTGTGGAGCATAATCACAATTATGACAGTATAATTATAGACAGCCTCGAGAAATGGACGATCTTATTGGCCGCCAGACCGCCGCTCATTGTGTGATTCGTTCACCAAATTGCCGAACGCGTCTCCCATCTCATTTGTGGCTTCGCGCCTACTCACTACTGACTTATGGCCCAATTCCAGGTCTTGCACAGCCCCTGATTCTCGCTTTCGCTTTCGAGAGACCACCATGGGCAGCGATCCTGATATCTCCCATTGAAGCGAGGAGAACATCTTCGCTTCATGCATTTTCTTTGGACTCCATTTTGGTCAAATAGCTTCCACTGCGGTTCCAATGACACGAAACCTTACCACGACCCAAGAACAACAGTTACAACATGCGCCGTCGCCTGATACCTCATCACGACACAGCCTGACGTCTTATACTCGTGACAGCCGGTATTTGGGAGCCATTGGATATTTGTAAAGAGTAGGACAACCCTTGGAAAAGCCCAAGCATCATGCAGCCCTTCAGTTTTGGCATGAGAAAGTCTTCCGCCGACAGCGTCGATGACACGCGCAGTCGCTATGTTCCGAGTTCCATCTATAGCGGCCATGGGCCCATCGACGACTCTCCGGCCATTGGTCCACCCGCTGCCTTCACCATGGCATCCATGCGTGGTGCATTGGGAGAGCAGCAGACTCCTCGTTTTATGCCGGTATGATCCCCGGGAAAGGCACAATTGCGCCGGTACTAATCCTAATCAGCCCAGCCGGAAAACTCGCGAGTCAGACATCCTCAAGACGAACGACCCTGTGGCGATGCATCTATTGGCCGAAACCGCAATCAGCGACAGCCGGGATTTCGAGATCTTATCCCTGGATGAGGTGGAGGAACTGAAAAGGGAGAGGAAACATCTTCGAAACAAAGTCGACACGACGAGGAGGAAACTAGCTCTCGAAAGCAAGTTGCGCGATGCGGCCCAATCCCTCAACCGGCTATATTCAACTCGCGACAAGGCTATTGCGGCGGGCAATTCACCGAAACGGTCGCGGCGAAGTTTGATTGGGAGTAGAACCAGCGCCGGTGAAGAGGTTGTCACCCGTGCTGATGACGAATATGCCGCCAGCAGCAGAAAAGTGGAAGAATTCACCCAAGAGTTATCGGAGCTAGAACGACGGTTGGAATATACAGAAAGACGCATCTTGGAGCACACTGCTGGGATTTTGCAACTGACGCACAAGGGCTTGAAAAAGAACCTCCGGAGAATAGAATTGCCACGAAGTCCGGAAAGTATGACCAGTCAGTCGCATGACCCCAACTCAGGGACCGCGGGGATTGATGACTTTGATGAACGAAGTTTGTACCAGGTCCCCGACTATGTCACGAATTTTGGACAAATACCCCATCCCCTGAACAAGAACAAGGGCCGACACAGCGAGGCCAAGGCCATTGACGATATCGCACGCCGGTTGCAGGAGTTCAACGATCGGCTGCATTTGATGATCACCCAAGTCGGCTCACAGGAGCATTTCGACCCGCCACCTCAACCAACCGACGAGCACATGTTGGGACCCGTTGACGCCCAGATTCGGGTACATTTGGGCTACCTGTCGCAAGGGTTGGGCGTGATGGAGGCTGCACAGGCCCGAGGGTATACCGCCAGTCAAAAATCCGTCTTGGACTCGGAAGATCAGCTGGAGGATCTCAATAATCGACTGCGCGACATGCTTGAGAGCACAAATTCAGTCGGCCAGAGCCCTTCATTGCCGCAGGAGGAACCCATGGGGAAGGATCTAACATCACAACTGGCATTTTCCACGGCGGTTCTAGACCGCCTCAACCACCGAATTGTGACCCTTGTTGAACAGAAAGACATTCTGACCAGGCAAATTCAGCAACAGCGAGAGCTCAACAGCAAATCCGATGCTCAGCGTGACGCTAAAATTCATGAATTGAGTGAGCAGCTGGAAGAAGCCCGACAGGTCCAGACCACGGGTGAAGCAGAGGCTCAACATGCCCGAGATCAGATTCATCTTTTGATGGAGCAGTTGGACCTGGCTAAACAGGAGAATGCTCTCCTTGAACAGCAGCGAAATGTCAACGATTCCAAGGCGCTCGAAATGGATCGCTCAGCTCGTAAGGAGATGGAAGACAGACTGATGACTGATTTGCAGGCCAAACAAGAAGAGCTGGGTCGTCTACATTCAGAGATGAATCAACTGCGACTGGATTCAGAATCCAAAACTCAGCAGCTAGTCCAACAGATCGAGGAGCTGAAAGCGGCAAAAGACGAAGCAGACAAGGAGCTTGAGAGCCACCGAGCGGAATTGGCTCAGATTGGTGCCAAACTCACAGGCCTGCAAGCCGAGCGCGATGAGACCTGCAGTAGTCTTCGTGAGCAGATCGATCGCCTAGAAACAGCCAAAGCCGAGGCAGAAACCGAATTGTCCAAAGCCCGAAACGAGATGCAAGAGCTCGAGTCCGAGGTGGTTCGGGCCCAAACCGAACTCACTATGGTCAAGGCGGAACTGGACGGTGCTTATGGTACACGTGCGCAGCGCGCTGCAGATGTTTCCATGAACCCGGCCATTCAAAAAGTGATTGATGACCTGAATGCACGGAACAAGGATCTCGAAGGCCAGCTCGATTTCCTTCAGACGCAACACGAAACGAAAGGTGTGGGCAGTGCAGAGCTGCAAAACAAAGTCAATGCGTTGCAAAAGGAACTCAAAGAGACCATCGAAGACTATGAAATCATGACTAAGCAGAGTATCGACGACGAGAAAGAGAGGGAACGATTGGAGGAAACTGTCGATGCTCTTCAACAACGATGTGATACATTGGAGTCACAACTGAATGAAGAGAAAGTCAAATGGCTTGGGGCCAAGGTTGGCTCGCCGAATGAAACGACATCCACTATGGTATTGAAGAACGAATTCAAGAAAATGATGCGGGAAACTCGGGCGGAGAACCTCAAAACCCTCAAGGTAAGACGGTATGACCAGAATCAAAGCAATGCATCTGACATGATATTATAGGCCGAGCAAGAAGAACGACGGCGACTGGAAAGCATTATCAAGAGCTTCAGAAAAGACCGGCAACAAGCTCGCTCGTCCAAGGATGTCTCTACACCACGACAAGGTCTTTGATTGTTCACCTGGACATTGTCGTACTTTGAACGGACCTACCAGTCGACCGTTCGTGATATCTCTGCACCCGACTGTGCCTCTTCATCGCTCACAGTGCTCTTCACCACTCTAACCCATGTTACGACTTTCAACAGATTGCCATGATGAACGGCTATTCTCCCCAAAAACACTGCTGCACAACACACGCCACCTTTGGGACCTTGCATCAATACTGGACGAGGCAACGCCTTGCAAGGACGCGTCCTCGAAAAGGTGATTCTTTGCCGGCATCTTATATTGGACCAACAGTGGCACTGATATAGCATCATTGCAAGGACATATAATTGTATTTCACTCGGGACGAAAGATCTGCGCCTGCCTTCTGAACATAGGAGGCTGGGCCTGCCCATCTTTGCTCGCTTCATCGCACTGCTCCTGCCCGCTCATCCAAGCATGTTACTTCCCATTCATCTATTCCTCAACTTGACAAGACACAATTCTCTGTCTTCACCGCATGCTCATTCTTAACTGGCATCACTAATTTATGCGCCATCCATTCATATCACACTCATTGCTTCGGGCCCTGCACCTCCGGTCTTTTTGAATGGACAGGCCTGCTGTTTGGCACGTACGCTCAGGCCCAAACTCACCTTGAATCCCTGGATCCCTAAGACGAAGCGAAACAATCCCTAACCATGTCTGCTACCACATATCTCGAAACCCCTGTTTCATTCTCCCAACATAGGTCCCTGCATGGGACAAGTTCGGTGCACTCGTTCCATCCTGCGATGTCCTCGTCCGAATGCCTGGGGCGGGGAGATGACTCGGTTTACAATGCTGAAGCTGTCCGGTCCAAGGAGAGCGTCGCGGCCAACGGAAAAGACGTGGACAAGTGTACATCTGATGCTTTGCAACCGTTTTCGCTGCCGTCGCCTTCTTTGAGTCCCCTTGGCGATTTGATCGCAGCACACAGTCACCGGCCTCTGCCGGAGCCTGACAGTCCTACTATTCGACCCCTGGGCTCCTTGCCTCGCTTGGCACCCAGTCCAGAGAGAAAATCGCAACTTGTCCACGCTCGGCCATCGATCCGTTCAATACATCCAACATCAACAGTGTCACCATGGCCTCTGAGGAAACAGCCCCCTTCTACATATTTGGATCGCCGCCGTTCCCTCTCATTGAACGACTTGGGCGCGAACGTCGGACCTACCACGGCGAGGCCAAGCCCCGGTCAATCATCATCCTCTGGCAGTGGCATTGATCGTAGCTATTGGTGCCCTGCCCTTCCCAACAGACCACCGCAATCACCACAACTTCGACAACCCACTCCGCCCGGACTACCGACATTTGGGACGCGCGAGGCGAGTGGATATAGACTGGATGGCCAAAACTCGCCCGGCAGATCAATCTGGAATCGCCTTTGGCGGCATTCCCACGGAGGATACTCGAGTGACGAATAGGTTTCGGGAACTCCTCGTATTCTGGGGTCTCCATCGTTGGGCCCTCAAAACCCTCAGCCTGGGCCCTCAGGTGAGCGGCTCAAACAGACCTTGGGGATGGTTGGAATGGCACGAGTGGTCAGCCCTCCGCCACCATCCATTGAGAACGCACGTGTGCCGTTACCCCCTGGCGTGACGACCTCTAACTCCGGGTTGGGAGTATTGGCTCAAGCCGGTGACGGTACCTATGTCAGGGGGAGATTTGGGACTCGGACCAGCGCACATGGCGTTGGTGGGAGAAGCCTCGAGACGCATCCCATTGCTCGAACAGCTGGAACGAATGAGATCGAAGATCAAGTTCGGGAGATTGACAAGGCTTGTGAGAGAGCCGAGTTTCAAGATACGCCCCCTAGGAACGCTTTTGAGGACCATGACCGCGATCTTGAGGCCGACGGTACTTTTCAGCTGGACCCTGATGACAGGGCAGGTATCGAGCCAACGGATCTTCCACCGCTCCCAGACTCATCGGACGATGGATCAGGAAGTCGGGAAATGTATCTCTCGTCCCGCTCAATGTCGATCGAGTCGGGCTTTCAGGACAGTGAGCACGATAGTGATATGTCGATGCATCAAGTACCACCCGACCTCGATTTAACGAGGTTCCGCTCACCACGTATGCTCCTGCGTGAGGGTATGAGATACGGTCCTGGGTACACCCCAGCCACTCTGACATACCTGAGGAACCTGGAGAGCACGTCAGGCCTCTTCAGCGCTTCCGAAGAGGCTGAGCGAACGCGGGTTCGAGAGATGGTATTGGAAGAGCGGAGAAGACAGCAGAGGAAGTTCTGGGCGCGGGTACGGTGTACGGCCGGGGATTGGTATTACGAGGTATGGAATTTCTGCACCTGCTCGATTTTCTGTGGACGCGACGATGATAGTCAACGATCTGGAAGTGAGGCGTAGGCAAGATGGGTCGCAAGGCGTTTTTGGAGGAGGCCGCCATGAATTGGGCGGATGTCAGGGCTCTGCGATGTTGGACGCCTGGTATTTGTATTCAACGGCCGTTGACATTGTGTACCTACATGACTGCACCGAATATTTGTACCCAGAGTTCCAAAGCGGAGGCATGTCAAGCTCAGAACCCGGACTGGAATCAGTGTGCTCGAAGGAAGTGGATGGAGCACACCCATGACCCCCAGGCAGAGGCATCTCAGGCTTGGAAACCCGGACATGAAGATAGGATCCTAAGTATCGGTTGGGAGTGACGTTTATGAGCAAATCCTACAGGTTTTCCTTTCGTTTATTCGACCCTTGGTCATTTATCTATCAATGTCCGCATCATGAAGATCACTTAGGTTGTGTCCTTGTGCTAACGTGGAGACGGGGACGGCCAGCACCAGCAGGATAGTGTCTAAGGTAGCCAGCGGCTCGGTCGAACGTACCTCTGAGTGCTCCGCTCGGCCAGACGAGGGCAAGACCAGGTCCTGACCAAAGGCGACTAACAGACGAGCCTACTGTGCTGGAGGATGCAAGGCATGTTGGGAAATCACTCATAAGTACCATCGACGCACGAGATCGGAGACACGGTAGATACAGAGAGGGACAAGGTATGTTACCTAGGTAGGTATATGTAGGTAGGTATATCGACCAGAGCATGTAAGCCCGTACGTAGGAGGGCTAGTTGCTCCACGGGGGAGAATGGTTTGCGCAAGATCTCGGACAAGGGAGAAGACCATGAGCGTGGCGGCGAACGGGGTTCATGACATTTCATTTCGCAAGAGTCAGTCGGGTGAATTGTGAATGCAGTGGTTCAAAGTTGCCCAAGTGGTATCGAGCCACTGGCGCTGTTCATCATGGATCAATTGAGCCTGGATTGCTGCTTTGAAGCCACGCCACGACGACGAGGGCGGTGGAACATGTCGTCCAAGAGAGTTCCTGAGGCACCGCATAGAGCATTGGGTGAATCCGGCGACATCAATAACATGCATCGTATCTACTGTTACTGTAGTTCCACCAACTCATCCTTGCCCAACAGCCTGGCCATGGGATCGTCAGCCGCCACGCGATTCCGCTTGTATGACTCCAGCTCTTCCTCCGTGACACCCGACTGCAGTTCTTGCAGCGTGCGCTTCTTCGCCTGTCCTGTTGTTGTCGACTTGTCATCAGTCGTCTTCGTGTCCTTGTCTTCCAGCTTGTCGGTGTCTTCGTTCCCAGTCAGCAGTGCTTGGCCCGTCCTCATCCCTTGCGCTTCTTCAAACGCGGCCCGCCCAGCCTCGCCCGTACAATAACTGTTCTTGACTGTCGAATGGCAACATGCATATCCCCAGGTGAAGTCGCGCCACCAGCTGCCCCAGACCGAAGTGTGGTTATTGATCAACACATCCTCCACGTACTTGGAGCGGGCGACCTTGCGCTCTTCACCCTTGATGCGCCCGGACTCGTCGTACTCGACGTACCGTTCATTCTCGACGACGTGACGTGCCTTCTTCATCGGATCCTCTTTCAAATACTCGTCGCCGCCATATTTCTCCAGGATCGTCCTGCGAAGAGCTTCCTTCTTCTCGGCGACCTGTTGCTCCAACTTCTTGCGCAGAATCTCCCCCTCGGTCGGGTTCGCTTGGAGATGCAGTTTCTTGGTGCCGGGGTTCGCTGCCTCTTGGGTCTCCCATGCATATCGCTGTGCGCGTTCAAACTCCGCCGCCTCGTCGGATGGGCGGATGAAGCCTTCCTCCGCGTCCGTTTCGCCCGCTGTCTTCAAGGCCGACGTGTCCATCGTGCGCGTCTTCGGGTTGTACTTGGCCGAGTCGAGGTCCAGATTGCGGAGGTAGTTAGCTGTGTCTTCTCTCAACCGTAGTTGTCGGGTTGAAGTGGGTTGCGACCGGCCCATGTCGGTCTCTTCGCCGTACCGAGCGTCGGAATCGGCGCCCCCTTCACCTTCGCCTTCGTCGTTCCCGGCCTCCCCTGTCGACCCGGCCGCGGCACGTTTCAATCGTTCCATTTCCTCCCACTCCTTGATCACGGTGGTGTATTCGCGCGGATCGTACCCGTTCCAGCGATCGCGTTTCGCATCCCAGCCTAGTTGTACATCCTCCACCACTTCGTCGGCTTGGATGTCTTTTCCCGTCCAGCGCGCCCCCAGCTTCCGCGGCCGGCTGAGGCATTCTTTCGTCTTGTGCGTCATGGCGCCGCAGTTTTCGCACGCGCCCTTCCGAAACTTGGTCGCTGCCGGCCCGGCTTTCTTGCCCCGCTCGTACCATTTGGCTTTGTCAAGTGTGTCGTTGGACGTGGTCTGGAGACGTTGATGCTCGAGGTAATCGGCATCCGAGGTCGTTTCGGCCCAGAACGGTCGTTTCGAGATAAATGATGGGATGTATTCGTTGCGCGACTGGTCCGCGCCGGGCGGTTTGTTTTGCGCCATCGTTGCAAAGGAGATGGAGATGGGCGAGGATGGTTGTAGGATCGTGGCAAAGTAGATATGGCGGGGAGGGTTGTAGGATCGTGGCAAAGTAGATATGGCGGGGATGGTTGTAGGGCGTTCAATGGAGTATATAGTAATGGGGAGGCAATGTTCGTGCGAGATGCCTAGAGAGTGATTCACAGTATATAAGGTAGTAATTAGGGAGGCAATATTCGTGTGAGATGCCTCGAGAGCGAATGCTCAATTTGAGATTGGTAGTCAATATTCGTAGCAAAGGCACCTAGGTGGGTGGGAGTGTCCAAGTGGAGGAAGTGCTCGTCGGGTTGAAGAGGGAACTCTCAAACTGAGATTCGTGGTCAATATTTGTAGAAGCGCGACCGTTGAGTCCGGTTCAAGACCAGATGCTGTATCTGGGAGTGGTATGCAACACTCGCAAAAGCGGGAGCGGGAGTCCTAGTCCGTTTCAATAGGAAATACTGGATCCAAGGTTGGTACTCAATATCGAGACAAGATGAGCGTGCTGATCCGATAGTTTAGTTGTCCATGTCGTAGTGTAGGACTGTTGGTCGGTTTGAAGCGGTGGGTTTGAAGGCCGGAGTATTGATTTTGAGACTGGCACCTAACTAACTGGTGGTCGATCTTTCGTGGATGAGCGTGCGGAACTGGGCCCCTAGAGTCGTTTGCGCAGAGAGATCCAGCGGCCAGATCGCGGTTGGTACGAAGAAAGGGCGCCGGCGTCAAAGTAGAGATCTAGATGTAAGGTTCAAGAAAAGAAGATGCGACAAGTTCGTAGTTGGCGACTTGAAAGAGACAGGAGAACAGAGAACATGATGCATGACTTGATTATCGCAATGGAATAATAATAGTTATCGAGCGTCGTACGGTAGAGCACGACGCCTATAGACGAGGCCTCTTCGCCCACTCATAGTCACTCATTCATAGTCACAACTCACTGATCACAGTCACAGCGCAACAGGGGGCGTGCCACGTGTTCGGCACATTGCGCGAATGTCATGACGCCGCAGGTTGGAACGCGATTTACAGTCATCGAGTTGACTTGTTATTTACAGTCTGCGCAACAACATTTGTTTTGTTCAACTTTCAACTTTCAACATCAGCCGCCCTTCCACACAATCTTATCTTCTGGAGCCGTATTCGGCCCTGGTATACTTAACGCTGGCTTTATCGTCATCCCTCCAAACTCAATGCGAGCCGTAATGCGCCGCAAACATGTTAGAGACGCGTCAACAAACTCCCCCCGTTGATTCCCATGGATCCTTTTCGAGTGCGCCTCAACTGTATCGACCACTACCAAGCCATTCCCAATGATGAGTTTGACCCGCCGGTCCCTCAAGGCCTCGCGCACCAAAATGCCAAAGATAGACCCCGGCTTTCAGTCATCCGCGTCTTCGGCGCCACCGAGACCGGCCAGAAGGTATTGATGCATATTCATGGCGCACTTCAATATACATATATCGAATACAGTGGTAGCCTGCTCCCCGAAGATGTCGAGGTCGCCATACGCACCCTCCAGCTCTCAATCGATCATGCCCTCGCCGTGAGCTATCGCAAGAACATCTACGAGGGCAAACATCGATATGTCGCACACATCTCTTTGGTCAAGGGAGTTCCCTTCTACGGCTTCCATGTCGGATATCGCTTCTACCTCAAGATCTACCTGTGCAATCCCCTACACATGACGAGGCTGGCCGATCTCCTGCGCGAAGGTGCCGTCATGAAGCGGGTTTTGCAGCCATACGAGAGTCATCTGCAATACCTGGCTCAATGGATGTGTGACTACAATCTTTACGGCTGCGGCTACATTGAATGCGAAAAGGTCAAGTTTCGAGGGCCTGTCCCGAAGTACTTGGAACTCACGAATCCCATGCATCAGTGGCATGACCACTCCATTCCGCCAGATTCTGTCTCCGACGAGGCCGCGCTGCCCAAGTTGAGTCAATGCGCTCTGGAGGTCGATGTTCATGTCGGCGATATCATGAATCGCCGAGATGTCAATGCTCGCAATCTTCATCATGATTTCATCGAACGAAAACATCCCATACCGGCCGATGCGAAACTCGTGCAATCCATGGCCGGCCTGTGGAAGGATGAGACGAGACGGAGAAAGATCAGGATGGGTCTCAAAGACAACAACAGTAGTCCTTTTCCTCCCGAGGTCTTGGTTTCCATGTCCGCCGATCCACGCGACACTTCGGCTGGTGGTTGGATCCATGAAGACGAGTTCCGCGAAAAGGTCCAACAGATCGCTGCTGAAGAGTCTGCCAAAGCCGACAGTGCCAACGTCACTTTCGACACCTTTGTCAAGACTGTCTCAATGGAATCGACCATTAAGACTGCTTTGGAGAGTGTCGAGGATCTGTATCCGCAAAACATGGGCCACCCTGGGCTTGCCGGCGGGACCGGCGGATCATCCACAGCCGCTCTCGCAGGACCGCAAGAAACTCTCATTGACGAAGGGCAAACAGAGAACGATTCATCCATAACAGCTCTCGCAGGACCACCAGAAACTCTCATTGACGAAGGGCAAGCAGAGAACGCTTCATCCACAGCTGCTTTCGCAGGACCACCAGAGACTCTCATTGACGAAGGGCAAGCAGAGAACGATACATCCATAGCAGCTCTCGCAGGACCACCAGAAACTCTCATGGACGAAGGACAGGCAGAGAACGATTCATCCATAGCAGCTCTCGCAGGACCACGAGAAACTCTCATTGACAAAGGGCAGGCAGAGAACGATTCATCCATAGCAGCCCTCGCAGGACCACCAGAAACCCTCATTGACGAAGTGCAAGCAGAGAACATGGCCAATAGTTTGGAGCGCAACTCAGACGACACTTCAATCTCGGATGACGCGAGTTTCGGAAAAGCGAAGAACAGTCACCCATCCACCGAGACGATAACCCACGCCAATGGTCACATCTCAACGCCTATCAGTTCCTCGGAATATGAAAAGTATGGCATCAGACCGGCGGGAGACACCAAACATTCGAGTCAAGATGACTTCGAGATACCCGAAGAATATCTGGATCGAGAGTCGGCGGCTTCTAACAAAGCCAAGCGGGCAAGGTTTGCTGTTGCGCCAACTTTCAAACCAAGAAAGAAACGCAAGCAGCTGGTCGACGATGAGAACGTCCTGCCTGATATCAACTTCTCCGGTTCTGGAGACGACCCGGATTACGCTTCGGACTATGGGATGGAGCTTGCTGCAGAGCCGACTGCTGAGGAAATGCGCAGCGTTCGTTTGCCGGGGAACAACCGTCACATGCCACCATCCAGCACCCAGGCGAGACCAAAAGACACAAGGGAAGAGGGTGCCAATCCTCCTGACCTATCGCAACAGTCGAGATCAAAAGACACAAGGGAAGAGGGTGCCAATCCTCCTGAGCTATCGCACCAGTCGAGACCAAAAGACACATGGGAAGAGGGAGCCAATCCTGCAAATCTATCACAGCAGTCGACTTTGTCCTTCCAAGCAGTCAAGAATCCGCACGATCCTGCTACGATCCTTCGGTTGAGTCAGAAGAGCGGTGCTTCGCGACCATCATCACAGGCGTCTAACTTGAAGCCTCCAACTTCTCCGGTCACCCCCAAAACCGTGGCGAAGGGTCTGCTGACATCTTCACAGCCCACGCTGATACCATCGTTGCATGGGAATGGTGAATTGAGGAAACCGGTGGCTTTGAGAGTCAAAGGTCTTCCCCGACCACGGTCAGGGTCCTGTTGGCATACCTATCAGGCGTCTCCACCCAAGTTTCACGAGGTGGAAACGACTCTGTCGCAGCACGGTTTACCCGATGTCATCTACCAGGAAGCATATTATAGCAACGAAGACGATGTGCCTGCACAAGCCCGACAGTATGCCGGCCGTGAGTTCAAACTCGAAAGCAACACCGTACCTTTTCTGCCTGATTTCGATCCGACAGGTACATCGCCGGCGACTTTTGGTCGAAAACCTCCAGCGCTGATTGACTCTGCCGCCGAAAGCATCCGCGACAATCAGAGGCGGAAGCGTTGCACGGTTTCTCAATGGGTCGTTTCCGAACCACCTCCGCGCAAAGCTGAAGTCGTCGCCTGGCTCATGGCGGACCATCCGATGGACGACCACGTCTCAACAAAGCAAGGGCCGCGACGGCAGCTTTCGCAAATCGACGGCCCAACGCAGAAGAACAAATACGGCTTCAAGTACTCGCAAAAGCAGGCGAGCACCAGCGTCCAGCACGAAACGCAATACATGAGCATCATGAGCCTAGAAGTGCACGTCAACACCCGTGGCTCTCTGGCGCCAAATCCGGAGGAAGACGCAGTCGCATGTGTCTTCTGGTGTATTCAGACCGACGACGAAGACATCGAGACGAATGGAACCAAGGACGGCATGCATGTAGGCATTCTCACTGTCGCGGATGAACCACATATGGCCAAAAGGATAGGCCGGACCGTGCCCTACGACGTGGAAGAAGAAGCAACGGAACTCGACCTCCTCACCAGACTGGTTGATATCGTGCGCCACTACGATCCCGACATTCTGACAGGCTATGAAGTCCACAACAGTTCATGGGGCTACTTGATAGAACGGGCCCGAGTCAAATACGATCTCAACTACTGCGACGAACTTTCACGCATGAAATCGCAATCTCATGGCCGCTTCGGCAAAGAAGACGACCGGTGGGGGTTCAATCACACATCGACAATCCGCGTGACGGGCCGACACACAATCAACATCTGGAGAGCGATGCGCGGAGAACTGAATTTGCTCCAGTACACCATGGAGAATGTGGTGTATCATCTCCTGCACCAACGGATTCCGCATTACGCATTTTCAGATCTCACGCGGTGGTACCAGAGCAAGAACCCGCGTGACTTGGCGAAGACGGTCGAATATTTCGCATCCCGGGTGCAAATGGACATTGAGATTCTCGACGCCAACGAGCTCGTGCCCCGAACAAGTGAACAAGCTCGCTTACTCGGCGTGGACTGGTTTTCGGTGATATCGCGTGGGTCACAGTTCAAAGTTGAATCTTTGATGTTCAGGATCGCAAAGCCCGAGAATTTCATGCTCGTCTCACCCAGTCGACGACAAGTAGGCGGCCAGAATGCGCTGGAATGTTTGCCGCTGGTCATGGAACCGAGGAGCGACTTCTACACCAGCCCCTTGTTGGTTCTGGATTTCCAATCTCTCTATCCCAGTGTCATGATCGCGTACAACTACTGCTATTCGACGTTTCTCGGCCGGGTCGTCAGCTGGCGCGGCACCAACAAAATGGGCTTCACCGACTACCGCCGCGACCCGCGCTTGTTGGGCTTGCTGAAAGACGATATCAACATCGCGCCCAACGGCATCATGTACGCGAAACCGCATATCCGCAAATCGCTACTTGCCAAAATGCTCGGCGAAATCCTCGAAACCCGCGTCATGGTGAAGAGCGGCATGAAAGTGGACAAAGACGACAAGACCCTCCAGCGACTCCTCAACAATCGACAACTGGCCTTGAAGCTGATCGCGAACGTGACTTACGGATATACCTCCGCGTCTTTCTCGGGACGGATGCCCTGCTCCGAAATCGCCGACAGTATCGTGCAAACGGGACGGGAGACCTTGGAGAAGGCGATTGCATTGATCCACTCAGTCGAGCGCTGGGGAGCGGAAGTCGTCTACGGGGACACGGATAGTCTATTTGTGTACCTCCGAGGCAGGACACGCGATCAGGCGTTCGACATTGGTGAAGAAATCGCCGAGGCGGTCACGAACATGAACCCCCGCCCCGTGAAGCTCAAGTTTGAAAAGGTGTACCATCCATGCGTCTTACTCGCGAAGAAACGGTACGTGGGATTCAAATACGAAAGTCGGACTCAGACCGTGCCGGAATTCGACGCCAAAGGGATCGAAACCGTGCGACGCGACGGCACGCCGGCCGAGCAGAAGATTGAAGAAACGGCGTTGAAACTGCTGTTTCGCACGGCCGACCTCAGCCAAGTGAAGCGCTTCTTCCAGGCGCAATGTGCGAAGATCATGCGCGGCAACGTCTCGATCCAGGATTTCTGTTTCGCCCGAGAAGTCAAGCTGGGCACGTATAGTGACCGAGGCCCGCCGCCGCCCGGGGCATTGATCAGTGCGCGGCGAATGATGCAGGATCCCAGACTGGAGCCACAGTACGGCGAACGGGTGCCGTATGTCGTGGTCACGGGTGGACCGGGGGCCAGGCTCATCGATCGCTGCGTCGCGCCCGAGGTGTTGCTGAATGACCCTCATGCCGAGTTGGACGGCGAGTATTATATTTCGAAAAACCTCATTCCGCCACTCGAACGTATCTTCAATCTCGTCGGGGCAAACGTCAGACAGTGGTACAATGAAATGCCGAAATACCAGCGCATCCGAAGGGTTGAAGGAGCCGATTCCAGGAAAGGCAAAGCCACGCTGGAATCGTATATGAAGAGTTCCTTGTGTTTGGTTTGTCGGGGCGTGTTGGACGACGATCCAAAGACGACTAGGACGCGTCCGAGCCTGGCGAGGACAAGTGCGAGTGCGAGTGCGAGAGCGGCTGTGGGTGTGGGTGCGAGTACGACGTCACCCTCTGCCGAACAAAGGTCGGCATTGAAAGCCTTGGGCTTATGCTCCCGGTGTTTGAGGGATCAGGCACACAGCTTGCTCACCATCAGACAGAGACTAGGCAGTGCCGAGACCAAGGTCAATCAGTTGGCGAAAGTGTGTCGGTCGTGTTCCGGCCTGGCTTGGAATGACGAGGTCAAGTGCGACAGTAAGGATTGTCCTGTTTTCTACTCCCGCACGCGGTATAGGGTTGCGTTGGCGAATGAGCAGGCGCAGTTGGGCCCTGTTCTGGAGAAACTGGAATTGCATGATCCGGAGGGAGGTTTGGAATGGTAACGATGACACACACAGGTAGGATGGTCCTTTGTTGAGTCGGTTCTACCTACTTACTCTAGCCTGCCGACTGCGCTTCAACCGCTCGAATAAATCAATCAACACGACGTTGACACTGAATGTGACTTTGGGCAAGAAGAATAGATACGTAGGGACGTAGTTGATGGGCCACGAATCAGACAGGGCACAGATACTTTGGTGGGACGTCCGGGGAATATGGGGAACAAGTGGACACCGATCGGTTGAGTGGGTAATACTAGGTACCTAGTACCTGGGTAAATCATGCCTGTCCACAGCAGAGGTAGCAACCTACCCAGATACGGAGAGATCACTGGCACCTAAGGTACTAAGGTTCCTAAGGTAAGGTACCTTGCCTGAAACCATGGCGTTCAAAAGGCATGGTGTTTCATCAAAGCAAACAAAGGTAGTGAAGTGCATCATTCCTTGGGCGCCATTGAATGTCTGGCCCGACGAGCAAACACTTTCGCACATTCTTCACATGAGATCCACCACACCACACCACACCCCCTTTGCTCGGCGGCCGCAACAACAACAACACCAACATGTCGTGTTTGTCCTCCTTTGTCCTCCTTTGCCATTTCTTTACCCGGTTTCATTCTCCTGCACCGCCTTGTCTCGGACGGTCTTGGTCTTGCATTTTCATTCCGCAACAATGGCCTCCGCAACAACGGCCAAAAGAAAGAGGCATGGCCACAGTGACTCTGATGGTAGGTCTCCTGACTGAAGAAAGGATAAACCATTGACTTTCCGCCAGCCCAAGGCGCCCACTCTGCTTCAAAGCAGGTGCACCTGCATCCAAGTCCAGTACGGAAAAGCGCTCGTTTGCAGGAGCTTGAGCTTGCACGAGAGAATCAACAGAACCATCAACTGCTCCCGCTCCCGCCTTCTGCGAAACCGGAGCCTCAGCCTCCATCTTCTTCATCTAGCGCACTAGACGAGTGTCACATAGAAGAGCCTAAAGCTCAACAGCCAGAAGAGAGCAACGCTCTGCAAACGAATCCGGAAGGGTCAGACGCCGAGCCGTACAATCCGATACGCCACTGGGCCACCACCACATATTGGCCCAAAGATCTGTGGCAGCGAGGGTTCGGTTTGCCGGACGCACCTTCCAACAAAATGCAGAGTAGCTCTACTACCGATCGTTTTCAAGTCGTGGCACGCATGGCCCGCCAAGGCGTGTCTATGGATATCAACAACTTCGTACGACGGGAGACTGCAGACCTCTATGATGAATATCGAAGGGAGAGTCGCAGTGTTGTCAAATCGTCCATCTTCAACCCGGAGGAATTTGCCAGCGTCCTCAACCGGGTCCGCCATCTGAATGAGGCGCGCCTCCAGCGCGATATCACCCCTTGGGTTGTACCATCTGCCGAAACCCTCTTCATTCGGGGCGAGCTCGATCACGCCTGGATAGGGGAGGAACTCAACGCAGAATGGATTCGGTGTGCGTCCATGGGGAGCACAACACCAAAGCCGACTTATACAGCCGGACTCCTACGCTCCAGCTTCTCTGAGGACGAGGAGAGAAAGCTGGCAAACTACGCCACTCCCAACCGGCCATTCTGTTTCACGCCCGAGCTCTGTTTCCCTTTCCTCATATGTGAAGCCAAGACAGCCGACAGAGACTTTACTGTAGCCGAAAGAAACTTTGTTGCAAACCGTCAGAACATCCACAGTGCAAGCATCGCAGTGAGAGCCATCATCTTGCTCTATCAGGAGGCCTTTGGAGCCACCGAGCCTCACCGCGTCGAGGAATTGTACGGCCAGGTACTCGTATTCACCGTCTCACATAACAATGAGCAAGCGGTCCTGCACGGACATTATGCAGTGGCCGATTCCAAATTTCCAGATGGGCTCAAGTTCCACCATCATCTGATCGCTTCGTACCATTTAACCCTGTACGACGGCGCGGACAGTCTCAAGGCGTACAATTTCGTGTTCAACGTGTACGAAAAATTCGCACCAGATCATCGGAAAAGAATCCAGGATGCTGTGGCTCAGCTGCCCTCACCTGCGCCGTTGCCGGACATGTCTCCCGAAGAACTCGCTCTTGTCATGGAATCCTTCGAGTCACAGCGAAACAGTCCAGCCGGGTCATCCCAAGGCGATGATGTTTTCAAAAAGCCAGCTCTACCTTTGAGCGTTACGCAACAGTTGGAGATTGAAAAATTGCGCAAAGATCTGGATCAGCAAGCAGTGCAGAGCAGGGAACAGGTAAATGACTTAATCAAGCAGATGCATCAAGAGAAATTGGAGTGGGAGCAAGAACGTGCGCAAATGGAGCAAGAACGGGCCCAAAGGGCGGAACAACGTGCGCAAAGGGCGGAACAACGTGCGCAAATGGAGCAAGTACGTGCGCGAATGGATCAAAAACTCGACGATCTCATAGCGCTCGTCAGAGAGAGAGGTACATAGAAGGCAGAAGGCAGGAGGCCAGCCGGCCCCGAGTGCGATTGCAAAACATGGCAGGACGAAGGTGTCAAGTCCATTGCAAGGACCAGGCTCGGGCTGGCACGATCATCATGTATGGTCTCCTATTCATTGTATGGTGGGTGACTCTGACAGATCTAGGTACCTTAGGTATGATAGAACCATCAGGTTAGGTACGTGGGCACCGCGAAACACAACACAACACAACGCCCACGTGGGATTTCTCAATGCCGAGTTCAACTTCCAAATGAGATGCTCCCTGACCGTCAGGAGAAGCGCCGCTGTTCAAGACGACGGGACGGAATCGGATCAAGGAACGTGATGAACTTGAATATCATGATTGTCGTGCCAGCCCTGGGCGTGCTGACTCAGGAACGAGCCACGAGGGACGCTGGCGAGGGAGACTAGTGAGACTAAGGAGACTAAATGTTGTCACACATTCTTCATAATCCAACATCACACGTTCCAGAATCCACCAGCTTTCTCAGCACCTTCTGCCTGTCGTTTGTTGATTAAGTATTGCATCAGACAAACCACGGTGATTGAATTCCATGTGAGAACAATCTCGACGCGCCCCGCGGGCCAACCTGACCGCGCAAACAATCAGTCCATCAGACTTCGCAACCCGTCAATGCCCGCTCAATGTCGGACTCTTCCATGCCATCGATCATCGCCAACTACCTGTATCTGGACGGGACGATTGTGACAGAAGAGATCATCGGCGTGGGTGGAACAGGCATTGTCGTCAATCGAGGAGGCTTCGCTTTCAAGATCCCTCGCATATCCAAGATAGTCTCCATCGACGGAGTGCCTTTCCAGGACGGCCTATTGACTCCCACTGAAGGCGGCTACGATGAGCGCGCCGCTGCCATCAGGGCTTTCCACGACGAAAAAGCCATCTACAAAAGGCTAGGCGACCATCCTGGCATTATACGCTGTCACAACCTTTCCTCCGACGATCCTTCGATCCAGATGCCCTTGATGAATGGCGACCTAAGACACCTTCTGGCTGAGGTTCGGCCGGGAAGGCGGACACAACTCTCCTGGTTGACTCAGTTGGCGCATACTATCGTCTATATTCATTCTCGACGGGTTATCATCGGCGACCTCCGTCTTGACAACATCCTGTATGACGATGAAATGAGGATTTAACTCGTCGATTTCTCCGAGTCTACTTTGATGCCGCTCGACTGGGACCTGAATGGCTGTGACGACGCCGGCTTCTCGACTTTATCTGATATCGGGCAATTCGGGGCGGTCATGTTCGAGCTCACGACGGGTCAGCACTGTACTTTTGATATCTATCAAGATTGGAAGGATGTCGGCGATCCTACTACCTGGCCTCGCCGTGATTCACTTCCGTCAACCAGCGGGCTATGGCTGGGTTCCATCATCGAGAAGTGCTGGACCAAGAGGTTTGGGTCGGCCCAGGATCTGGTAGCGGAGCTGGAGAAGGAGAATGTCCAGCCTGCGCACGTACGAGTCTAGGTGGTCTCTTCTCCTACAGCGTTATCCCCGGGATTAACAGCCTTTGGCAAATGCTGCGCACGTACGAGTCTAGATGATTCCTCTCCCACAGCGTTATCCCCATGACCATCAGCCTCTGGCAAATGCTGCG
Source organism: Exophiala sp. LBMH1013 (assembly GCA_024611085.1). NCBI lineage: Eukaryota > Fungi > Ascomycota > Eurotiomycetes > Chaetothyriales > Herpotrichiellaceae > Exophiala > Exophiala sp. LBMH1013. The sequence goes on along the minus strand of JAMFLB010000006.1, from coordinate 230,436 downwards.
CACGTCCGAGTCTAGATGGTTCCTCTCCCACAGCGTTATCCCCAGACTAACAGCCCGGGGCAAATGCTGCGTTTTTCGGTCAGTGACCCACGGCAGCGGTGTGTGTTGTCCAACGTGTGGGGTAGCCCTTCACGAGGCGTCTCTGCCGTCACATTGTGTCTGCCTTGCATCCAGGTTCTCTCCCCAGAAGCTTCAGGCTGCCCGGAAATGCTGATCTTGAGAGTCAGAATCTGGCTGCTTTGTTTGTGTCTCAGGTGGGCCTAGTCTAGTATCTTGGTCGTGGTGATCAACCGCACACTTCTGTGCGTTGCAACTCGCTTTCGCCACCCAGGCTATCAGTACCGGACGCAGCCAGCAAGACGATGCATGATGCATAACCAACTGAACTCCCTGGAAGGCGTGGGGAGACCCTTTCCCTGTCTCTGTCAGTCAAACGAATCCTACACAACAAAGCTAGCTTGCGCCAGAAAGGCAACAATCCACGGGACCTGTGGTCTCTGCGGTCGAGTTGTAGAAAGGTAGGACAACGTCTGTCTCCAGCAGAGGTGGTTGAGTGAGATGCAACATTCACCCTTGTCTGTGTTTGACGTTGCCTTGCCTGGCTTCACTGCTGGAGGAATTCCTGCCGGTCGAAGCAGCCAGCTGAGACTGACATTATCAGTTCATCCTTGCTGGCTTCACTGCTGGAGGAATCCCTGCCGGCCGAAGCAGCCAGCTGAGACTGACATTATCAGTTCACCCTTGCTGGCTTTCTGGCAGAGAGATCCTTCACCGACCCTGCTTCCTACAACAACCCCTTTGATCCAAATCGACGATCCATGCTGTATGCATCCCATGTTCAGCTCGCTGGGCTTGTGACGTCCGGGTGGTTCAACGCCGCAGCGACTTCTCACTCGAACGCGTTTAGTGGCAGCCTCCATGCATACATCGCTTCATGCATCAGAGATGCGTGCTATGAGTTACGCTCCAGCATGGGTGAGGCCAACCCAGCTTGCGTCGGTTGAGAGCTGAAATCACTCACTCCTGGCAAGACCACGTAGCCACTCCTACCAGGCCCTGAAGGCGGAGAATTGCCAAACAAGCTTGCGTCGAGAGCTGGAATCACTCACTCCCGGCAAGACCACGTAGCCGCTCCTACCAGGCCCTGAAGGCGGAGAATTGCCAATCCCTTCGGCACCGTGCCAGATACGCTACTACAGGCGAGGTGATTCTCGATGAGTGATACAACTGATCTGGGGGATCGGCGACTAGCCAACACCCGCAGCACTGCTGTGTGAGCATGGATGGATCAATTTCTAGCAAGTCTGGCCCGCACTGCTGCGTGAACATGGATGGATCAACTTCTAGCAAGTATGGCCCACACTGCTTTGTGAGCATGGATGGATCAAACTCCGGCCAACATTTGTAGCAGGAGACGCTCCACCCGTCAACACTGTGCCAGAGACACCCACTGCAGCTGGAATCCCAAGACTGTCTGAGATTCTACAAGCAAATGGCCATCTTGAGGGGTAGATGACAGGTTACATTTCCCAGGAATGTCGGTGGGGCTTGATCACTGGCCCCTGCAGCTATAGCGCTGTGCAGGTGTGCCTGGTATCTCGTCCAACCCCAAAGCGAGGATCCTGTCGGCGTGTCTTTCCCAACAACCAAGCGAACGAGGAGAGTGCCGGCGGCCAAAGATTTCAGAACCAAGTTGCGTCTTTTATTGTTCGAACAAGGGTGCGCCGTGTGACAGGAATGCATGAGCAATGCATGAGCAAGAAAGCGGCACGTCAAACAGCGAGTCCATCAAATCCTTGAGCTGCATTTATGTCAAAGCGAGGAGCTGGACGGCATCTGACCAGGACAGACATATGCTTATCAGCCGAAGTAGCTCTCGGATCTTGGCCCGGACGAACACGACATTCTAGTGCTCCAAGCCAATCCTTTGCCTTTGTTTGACGGCTTACATACGATCCTACGGCTTACAAACGAACCTGGGATGCGATCGGCCAGAGGGACTGCATCGTAAAGTAGGATGAAAGTCACAAGAAGCCTCCCCTGAGTCGAAGGTTTAACTGGTGCGCCCGGACCGTGCCCAAACACCCACCTCCTCCACCATAAGTGAACTGAATTCAATTGACAGCTCGGTCAGTCAGGGGGAAGACACCGGCCGGTCACTTGAAGTTGAGTTTGTTATTGGTCGAATCGGGGGGACGAGGAAAGGAAATGGAGTAGAATGGGGGACGAGGAAAGAAAATGGAGTAGAATGGGGGGGATGTGGTGGATGGACCGACGGACCGCGCCTTTGACTGGCACAAAGCGGGAGGGAGATGAGATGTCTTGGGGAAACTTTCGCTTGACCGCAACTTTCTGGGCGCCTTTGCATTTGCATTTGCTTTTGCTTCTGGAGCTGATCGTACTCCATTGTCCCGCTGTGCTTCTGTATCCTCGCATGCGGCAGCGGCATAGAAAGCACCCTGTCGTGGCCTGTCGTATCCTGTCCTGCTTTTACGAGCGACGCACTGCACTGCACTTCTGGCAGCTCAACAGCAACCCGAACGGGAAAGCGATCGCCAAACGGGCTGGCAAAGCAGGCAGAAGCATTTCCAAGTGTTGGAACGAATGGAACGGACAAAAGTCAATGACGCAGCTGAGCGGCAACCACGATCTGGCATTGGGTTCCCTTGCGTCGGGATGATGGATTACTGGACCATCCGTCCGGCCTGAGTGCTAAAGACGGGACGAAAATGTCTCAGAAAGACGCACAGAGAAGGGCAAGGGATAGGAGAGACGGAGGGGCAAGGAAGAGGAGAGACGGGAGGGCAATCGGTTGTGGAGGTGTGAAGGAAGAGGCAACCGGAGTAGCTAGCTGGAGAGCCAGAAAAAAGGACCACCACCACGATCAGGACCCGGCATTACACAGCTCGTCGTCCGTACCGCATACCTTATCCCATCGTTACACAGCATATCTCACTCCCTACCTGGACGAATGCCATCCCGTGGTTGGGGTTGGGGTTGGGCTTGCTTTTGCTTTTGCTTTTGCGTTTGCATTTGCTTAAGCCTAGGAGGGGGACTAATGGCGGGGAAATAGGAAAGAGTGTCGCTGTGCATCTCGATCAAGGATCTCCCGTGCCGTGTGCCGTGTGGTGTGTCGTGTGTCGGTTGGTGGTTGGTTGATTGAAGCCAGTCTATCGTGAGCGGTTAGGGGTTCGAAGCCTTACTACGTACAGGATTTTCCACATTTTTGCCAACCCTCCATGCGCCTCGGTGTCGACTATCGACCATGTACGTAAAACGAGGCAACGCACGACGCACACGCACACAAGCTCACTGACACCTCAGGTATGTGTCTATCTTATCGTTGGTAGCTGACTTCATAACCAGGTAATGGTACCTAAGGCAGGTAGGTATGTAATCACAGCGCTACTAAACAAATGGTTGGATCTTGACTACCCTTGATTGGATATCTAGGTATCACTAACCCATCACATTGTCACATTGTCCGCATTATCACATTCCAGATCCCTGGAGTTTGGAGTTTGAGTTCCTATCACATGCGGCGGTGAAGTGACTTGGTTTCCCACTACCTGCACTTGCGTTCCGGGACTAGTTGTGCTAGTCGAGGTCTCTGGCTGACCTGGACCTGGATAAGGTAGATGATGGCTAGAGTGTGCCGCGCCGATCGATGTGCTGTGCTGTGCTGTGTGCTGTGCTTTTGAAGCGAGCGAGAAGAGTAGGCGAGCGAGCGAGACCAGCGGGACCAGCAAGACCAGTGAGTCCAGCGAGTCCAGCGAGTCCAGTCAGACCCAGATAAGCTAAGGAATAGCATGGGATGAGATACCAGGTATGTCGAGATGCTGTGGGCCGGATGGAACAAAACGAGATGCCGCGGGGGTTAGTCGCCGGGGTCCAGTCAGGTCGGTCAGGCCAATGAGTCCGCGATTTGGTTGACTCTTGATACACCAGACCGTTCGGCGCATGCGGAAGCATTTAAACGAGATGCTCTGCTCGCTCGCCTGTTCTCTGGAGGCCGTGAGCTGAACTTCACACTCGATTCAAATGATATGGTTCTCAACCGCAGATTCCACGTCCAAGAATCCAAGTCCAAGTCCAAGTCTAACTCCAACTTCAACTCCAAAGTCCAGATCAAGGTTCGAGACTGAAGAGTCCAGATCAGAGCAAGAATTTCCAGACTGATTGATTTGTACCAGGTCGAAAGTCAATGCTCCGGGTTCGAACTCGAAAGCGATTGCTCCATCGATACCCACATCACCATGGAATTCGGGTATATTGCCAGCACGATCGATCGGGACCTCAAAGACTCCAACAAGACACTGCTGAAGATGCTGGGAGTCTATCATGACCAATTGGACCAGCTGGACCGCAGCATCGATCTCGAACCTGATGGCGAGCCGGACGAGATTCCTCGGCCCTCTCCTCCCATTCACCCTCCTATGGTGTGGTCATCGGCAGAGTCAGAGGCAGGGCCAGCGGCACCAAGGTCGACGCCTGAAGCTGTCGCTGACGCTGAAGCTGAAGCTCAAGGCCGTGCACAAGGAAGCCCAAGCAGCGCCACTGTCACCGAGGGAGAGGGAGAGGGAGATGCGCCGCCTCCCTATACCTGGCGGGTCCGATTCCCCATGCGCGGCTACCGCAAATCCAAACTCATCTGTCAGCTGGTGAGCATTAGTGAAAATCAGTACAACCTATTCGGAGGTATCGCTCGCATGATCCATCACCGCTTCAGGCGGGCAGCGCACTCCGCACCCTACGTGGCCGACACCCGTCTCGACTGGGACGCGTTGCCGGGCTGGCTCCGGTACAGCATGGTCCGCTCTGTCATTTCAGAGTGCCGCGTTGCTGGTGTGTTTCGCCCTGTGGTGCCGATGCAGATGCTGGAGATGGTCGTCGATCATCGTCTGCATCGGATTCGTCGGGGATGGCTGATCAATCAGAAGTCCAAACTGGATCTGGCGCATCGAATGGCTGATCCTCCGCGTGGGCCTCGTCGAGAAAGCCGTCTTTGAGGAGACGATGGAGTTCAATGTCGAGGCGAGCGAAGGTGAGCGTTTGATTGCTTTTGCTTTTGCCCGTCCTGTCAAGCACGTTCGGATATCCTCCATCAACTCCCTTCCTTGCACCTCGTTAACCTCCATGTTGAAAGCCTTAACTAACGCACTCCATGCGGCTTAGGGACAAACGGACCGATGACTCCCTCACTCACTGGTGGTCCCACCCTGGGCTCGGCCGGACAAGAGCAAGCAAAGACACACTGGATGAAAAGGCGTATGGACAAGAATACGCAAGGATACGGAATGGATATGGATGAGATGGTATGGTATGATACGACACGACACGAGATGAGATGACACAAAAGACCCGACGGTCAAAGCAAACGGTTCAACCGATCCGGTAACCAGAAAAAAGGGGGTTTCCTTTCTATGGCGCTTGGGGTTTCCTTACCACGCCCGCCACGCACACAGACACACTCGTTATCTTTCCTTTGTCTTCTTCGCTTCTCTGCAGACCACGAGCGCTGATGTCGGGTTCGGGTATTGTTAGGATCATGGTCGGTGGCAGGATACCGGTGTGGTTTCATAGTCTCATAGGTCGTCAAACCCTCAAGTCGGAATTCAATCATTCATTACCTCCGCACCAATGTACACCTCCCTACCTTGTGTCTCTAAGTATAAGTCTATCATCGTCGAGGGACATTGCTACCTCCCTGTAAACCATCTACCCAAATCGTACACCTGGGTTGAGCGCCCATGGCGTTGACGTTGAGTGACTTGTCGCTTGCCGCTTGCCGCCTACCGTTGCCGAAGCATTGCATGAGTTGCCCTGCTGTCAACGCTTCGTCCAATTGTCGTGATGCTGCGCGACGCCTAGAGTAGGCTCTTGGATGTGAATGACCGAGCAAAACGAAAAGTGACAATAGTATGGCTGAAGCGGTGGCCGGTGGAAAGACAAGGCAGGCTGAATATTCAATCTGGACTCATCCCCAGTTTCGCGGATTTATAGATTCATACTCAATATCATAAGAGAATCGGATCGCAATATCCAAATACATCAAAGAACATGACCATATGCAAAATACACAAGGTTGAAGTTTATGTTGGTGGAATCCGTCGACGTGGTGCACGAGAAACAGGATGCAAATGTTGATGAACGAGACACAAGACGCAAATGTAGATGAACAGCAAAAAGTAAACAGAAATGCACCGATTATTGCAAAAAGTGTCATTTTCAATCGTGTTTTGCGCAAATCCGACAACAATTGTCCTGAAATGGTGGAATTCATGGCGGATCATTGGCCAGTGAAGAACGAGATGGACAGGGATTAAAGGGATCGGCGGGAATTCTGCTGCATTGGGCAGAAAAGTGAGAAAATGGCAGCGAGAAAAGGAAAAAGTTGAAGGGACAAAAAGTTGTAGGGACAATTAATAGGTGCCAGGAGGTGCTCAAGGGGCCTGGGGAGACACCTACAGGAGACCTACAGTTAACTGTCCACGGGGGTACATAGGGGTACACAGGCTCCTAACAGGTGTACCTAGGTAGCTAGGTAGGTAGGTACCTAAGGTAACCAGGCGCGTGGCAGAGTTAGGAGTGCCTATAGTGTCCCTAGGCGCCAAGGTACTCGAGGTAGGCAACTGTAAAGCGGCGTGTACACCTCCCACGTGATATCAGGTCACCACCCTAAACAAACTTCATCTTACACACGCGGCCAGCTCGGCATCCAGTTCAACTTACCCACCCGTGGGTCTCGAAATCCGTCTGCCTATTATGTCAGTCGTCTATAACTAGACCAACTGTCAATCTGGCGTTCTTCGTGCCAGCTCCCTACAACGTCGCGGAGAGGAGGAAGTCGGCCAGACCAGGTGCGCTGTATGAAGGCTTTGGCCGCACCCAAGTTGCCGACGATCACATCATGTCTTCCTATCCGTCCCTCGCCAGCGGGACTGGCCGCAACATCGATCTCACAAAGTCCGAATCCGAGCTGGCCGTCAACATCCGCAAAGCCACCAGTATCGAAGAAACCGCCCCGAAGCGCAAACACGTCCGGAGCTGTATCGTCTACACATGGGACCACAAGTCCTCCCTCTCCTTCTGGGCCGGCATGAAGGTGCAGCCCGTCATGGCCGACGAGGTCCAGACCTTCAAAGCCCTCATCACCATCCACAAGGTCTTGCAAGAGGGTCATCCCGTCACGGTCAAAGAGGCGCAACAAAATGTCAATTGGATCGAGAGTCTGGCGAGAGGCGTCACGGGCGAGGGCCTGCGAGGATACGGACCGCTCATTCGAGAATATGTCTTCTTCCTTCTGGCCAAGCTCGCCTTCCATCGAAACCATCCCGAGTTTAATGGGCTGTTTGAATATGAAGAGTACATCAGCCTAAAGTCCATCAACGATCCTAATGAAGGCTACGAGACAATCTCCGATCTCATGACCTTGCAGGATCAGATCGACACGTTCCAAAAACTCATCTTTTCGCATTTCCGCGGCGGAGCAAACAACGAATGTCGAATCGCGGCTTTGGTGCCGTTGGTGCAGGAAAGCTACGGCATTTACAAGTTCATCACCAGCATGTTGCGCGCCATGCACACCACCACCGGCGACGACGAAGCTCTGGAACCATTGCGCACGCGATACAATGGCCAACATTACCGGCTGATCAAGTTTTACTACGAGTGTTCGAATCTGCGCTATCTCACCTCCTTGATCACCGTCCCGAAACTGCCGCAGGATCCCCCCCCAACCTGTTGGCCGAAGAAGAGGAGCGCCCGGCCTTGCCCAAACGTCCGACCAAGGAAATCGAGAAAGCCCCAACCCCCCGTGGCCAAGAACGGCACTCCGGACCCGCGAGACATGGAAGATTTCTGGTCAAGAGAAGCGCAAAAACAACAGGATGCATACGAGGCGGAACAACGACGGTTGCAACAGGAGTGGGAGCAACAACAGCAGCAGCAGTTGAGGCTACAACAAGATGCACAGCGCGCGTTTGAGGAGCAACAAAGAATGCAAGCCGAACAGCAGCGATTGGCGCAGGAACAACTTCTCCGCGAGCAAATGCAGGCTCAAACCCAAGGTCGACTGGCCGAATTGGAACGCGAGAACCTGGCCGCCCGGGCGCAGTACGAGCGGGACCAGTTGATGCTTCAGCAATACGACCAGAGAATGAAGGCGCTGGAAGAGCAATTGCAGCAACTCAACAACAACTTTCAGATGCAGTCGCAGTCCAAGGATGACCAGATCGCCGCCCTTCAAGAACAAGTCAATACCTGGCGACACAAGTACGAAGCCCTGGCCAAACTGTATTCTCAGCTGCGACAGGAACATTTGGATCTGCTTCAGACAACAAAATCACTCAAGTTGAAGGCCGCATCGGCTCAGGAGGCCATTGATCGGCGCGAACGACTGGAACGTGAGATGAAGACCAAAAATCTCGAGCTGGCCGACATGATTCGAGAACGTGATCGAGCTCTGCATGAGAAAGATCGTGTTCAAGGCAGTCATCGTGAGGAAGTTGAAAAGCTGAAACGCGAGTTGAGGTTTGCCATCGAGCGCGCCGAGGCGGCCGAGAAAGCCAAGGGAGCCGAACTGTCTTCGATGCTCTCCAAATACAACCGGGAAATGGCCGACCTAGAAGAAGCGTTGCGGAACAAGACGCGACAGTTGGAGGAGATTCGGTCCAAACATGGCGATCGCGATGTCGACCACGAACAAGCTCTCCGGGAAAAGGACGAGGAGATCGAAATCTACAAGTCGGGAATGGAGCAAGCCCTCGAAGAATTGGAAGAGCTCAAGTTGGGCAGCAACGAAACCGATGGCGCGCTGGACGGGGCCATTGACGAAGTGATCAAGGCCAATATCAACAAGATCAACGATATCATTGACTCGGTTCTGCAGAGCGGTGTACAGAGGGTGGATGATGCCATGTACGAACTGGACTCTCCCATGCAAGCCGGCAACCAGAATGCCACCGCTCCTTATGTGCTGTCACAGATTGAGAAGGCGTCTGCCAGCGCGACCGAGTTTTCGACCGCATTCAACAATTTCGTCGCCGATGGACCCAACAGTGACCACGCCGACATCATCAAGACCGTGTCAGTGTTCGCTGCGTCGATTGCCGATGTCCTGTCCAACACAAAGGGTCTGACACGGTTTGCGACCGAAGAAAAGAAGGGCGACCAGTTGATTGACGCTGCTCGACAAGCCGCTCTGGCCACCATCACTTTCTTCCGAAACCTGCAATCGTTCAGGTTGGAGGGATTGGAGCCGATGCAGAAGAGCGACGTGGTGATCAACAACAACCATGATGTTCTGATGAAACTTCAGAAGTTGTCCAAGTTGGCCGATGCTTTTGCGCCCAAGGGTAGCAAGCTCAGCACGACGGGTGATCTGGGCGATTTGGTGGATTCCGAGCTCACCAAAGCGGCCAATGCCATTGACGCTGCCGCCCAACGACTGGCTAAATTGAAGAACAAGCCCCGAGAAGGATTTAGTACTTATGAGTTGAAGATCAACGATTCCATCCTCGAGGCGGCGGTGGCCGTGACGAATGCCATTGCACAGTTGATCAAGGCCGCGACGGATTCTCAGAATGAGATTGTACGGGAAGGACGGGGTTCCTCGTCACGGACGGCGTTTTACAAGAAGAACAATCGCTGGACGGAAGGCCTGATCTCGGCGGCCAAAGCGGTAGCTACATCGACCAACACGCTGATCGAAACGGCCGATGGCGTGATCAACGGGCGCAACAGTCCGGAACAGCTCATTGTCGCATCCAATGACGTCGCCGCCAGCACGGCGCAATTGGTGGCTGCCAGTCGAGTCAAGGCCAGTTTCATGTCCAAGACTCAGGACCGTCTCGAGCAGGCCTCGCGTGCCGTCGGTTCGGCTTGTCGTGCCTTGGTCCGACAGGTCCAAGACATCATCAAGCAGAAACAACGAGACGAGGGCGATAATGTCGACTACACCAGTCTCAGCAGTCATGAGTTCAAGGTGCGGGAAATGGAGCAACAGGTATGTCATGTTCGAGTCGTTCGAGTCGTTCGACTCGTTTGCATGGTTCGCGTCGGGGTCAGTGGTGTGTGGGTGCTAATGGTGTTGTGTCACAGGTTGAAATCCTTCAATTGAGAAATGCCCTCGACGCGGCGCAAGCCCGGCTGAGTGAGATGCGCAAGATCTCTTACCGAGAAGAGTAGAGGTTGGGCCGCGGATAGAGTCCGAGCTTGGGGGTCCCGGGCATGTATGCAGCGACGGTAAAGTATGGGTACGGATGGAGCTGCCAGTACGTGGGATGGGAAGTGAGTTCCGGAAGTGTGGATGCATGATATGGAATCCACGTGGGTTAGATGGAGTCCGGGAGACGAGAGTTTGTGTCAAGTCGAGTCAGTCCAGCATCAAGTCCAGCATCGAGTCAGACGCCGTGCTAAACGTCGAGTCAAGCGTCCGTGCAATTGTCGAGTCAAGCATCCATACAATTGTCGAGTCAAGCATCCATACAATTGTCGAGTCAAGCGTCCAGGCAAGCGGCAGGTCAAACATCGAGTCGAGGTCACCGTGTCAATGTGACGGTGTCAGCGATGCCACGAAGATGGACTGACTCGGTCACTGACTCAGGCATACCTAGATACCTTACAACATGACTGAAGTGCGAGACGGCATAATATCATCATTACCTTCCATTGATGGATCCTTTGGCCTTTCTTTCACCGTTTCACCATTCTCCCGGTCTCGCGCTTGTGATACTGACTCGTTGCTCAGCTGGCAGTGTGGAAGTCCATGTTGCCCAGAACCCGTACGTAATGATGCCAGCCATGATCCAAACCGAAATGAACTGGTCACTGGCTATTCTCGTGTCGTGTCGTGTCGTGTCGCGTCATGTCTGAAATGAAAGAGGAGTAATGGTAGTTGTTGGTACTCCAGCCTCGTCCAAAGTTCTTTGATGCTTAATTGTAGTCCGTGTAGCATTTGCATTGTAGACACTTACATCGCTGCTTTCATTTACCTGGTAAATAATATTTCCCAGTTAGGCAGGCAGGTAGGTAGGAAAGCGATATTATATATCGCTACAGAATCGTGTACAGTCGATTTAATCCTACTCCGGTACCTTTTCTCAGCACCGCGCAGACCGCAGTGTCAACGATGCTAGACTCTCAAGAAGCAGCACTCCTCAATTCTGTGATTGACCCGTCCATCTTCGACACTGTCGTGGCGTTCGGCGCCACCGTGGGCACAACAGAGGCACCCAACTACGGCGGCGAAATAGCAGCACGGGGCTTTGGAGTGTCTCCTTAGCCGGCATCTCCTTCTATCTGCCTCAGATACATCTACCATGGCACGTGTCTCCTATGAGGACCCCGGCTCTTTCGGCTCATGCCTTTGTCGACATATGACCACGTAGGCAACACGTTCTGCCGCCAAAGGGCCTTGAAATAACTGTCGAATGATCGTGTAACACGTAGCCTCTCCATTTCCCTGCCCTCCAAGGATTGACGCTAGGTTTACCACTGGAAGAGCAGGACGATGGTTCACCAGGCAGATGCTTACAGATGAAATATGACCTCGCTCACTCATTTTATAGGGGAGGATCCCTAATGATTCCCTCCTTCGCACAGCGAGGATTCAGGTCTGGTCGTTCAAAATCAAGGTCTGTTTGCTATGCCTACTCTGCTCGAATACCTAACATCACCAAATCCAGAAGTCGACCGGACAAGTCTCCAGAGTGGTACGAATACTCTTCCAGTCGGTTCTTACGAAGTTGAGGGTGTCCAACCTTGGAGCGATTTCACTCTTGAGACCATCTTGAATTGCTTCGAAGACGTTCTTCTGCGTGATATTGCAGCCGAGGACCTTTACTATCCGCCACCCATACCTCAGCACCATCTCAAGCTGACAGATGAATTATGTGTGGAGACAATTTTGAAGAAGCATAATCAAGTTATCATCGATTGCGCTCTCCAACTGGCGCAACCTCAACTGGAGGGCCGTGGTCTTCACCTCCCAATCTCCATGTCTTGGGGATCTCTGGCCGATATTCTGGAGGATACCAGACTGCGTCCTGATTGGGCCGGAACCATCCATCTGGGACGGCCGCTGTACGAAAATCGCGTACCAGGGGATACCAAGCAGTCAGCAAAATGGAGATCCGATATGAAAGATTCCACCAAGGCTGGCTATCAGGAGGAATATAAGAAACCGCTTCGGCAGCTGCTCCTTTACTGTGTTCGCGTCAACACAAGATATGGATACATCGTCACGGATGCAGAGGTGTTGGTTTTCCGTCGGACAAAATCACAGGAGCCGCCTGAAGTACTGTCTGCGAACAGGCCACGACGACAACTTGCACCAACGCACATTCGCGCAACATCTCTCGCCTCGGTAATATCAGGAACATCTAGCATTTCGCTTGACACTTCTGGGTCGCCATACACGGATGCGGGAAATCCAGACATAAATGAAGCGCCTCTGGAGATTGCTGTTGTTCCTTGGCGGAATGCTGGTCCGAGGCAGCTTTCGATCAACTTGGCAATTTGGTTCATCCATTTGCTTGCGACCTCTGACATTGCGGTTGAGGAATCGTATCATCCATTGGGAAGCTGGCAAAAAATGAAAGATGCCAGTGGTCGCTGGTGCTACCGCCAGGTGGGCACACAGAGAGTGGTCCGGACACCCCCTGTAGGGGTCCTTGCCGAATCTGCACCATAGGTACCCAGTCACTGTTTTTGTGATAATTGGCGATTTAGTTAGTTTCCATGGAACGCCGCCAGAGGGCTCCTGACACCTGCGCACACCAGCAATTCAGTACAATGGTTGGCATTTGATACTACGCCTGCGTGACAAAACATGGTCGATGATTCAGTAGCCTCCTGGGGCGCAGGCCGAGGCGCAAGGATATCCTTGTGGCTCGGTTGACCTGCCTAACTCATACATAGTCACGTGTGAGGCCTAGCAGGGCTTCGCAAATTATTACTTGTGCACGTGACTGGGGTTCTTAGCCCGCCAGTGCATGAGATCACCGCCCTCAGCCTGCGCTCTTCCTAACAGATTGTCCAGATCATTATCCTGATCGTTGTCCAGACCACTCGACATGGTCGATTACCAATGCCAGTTGAAGACCACACTCAAGTGCCGGTGGCAACCCGCGACTTGGAATCTCTGCTGCTTGAACCTTTCAAGTCGAAAAATGGAAAGATTCGCTTCTTGAACTACGTTGGAAGGGGAACCGCTGGCCATGTTTTCAAGGTCCGCATTGGCGGGCAGCAATATGCCTTGAAGCTGGTGAGTTCCACGAATGAATTGCCTCTCGCGACACGTATTAAATCTGCCTCAAGTTCAAATTCGATCATCCGGAATTAAACCCATCACGCCTAACGGGCACGTACCGAAAATACTTCTTCGACACTTTCTTCATCGAATGCCGGGCGAATGGCTCCCTCATTCAACAGGGTCTCAATGGCCAGATCACTCCCACCTGCTACGGTTGGATCCCTATCTCGACCAGAATAGAGACGTATCTAGCCCAAACGTTCGAAATCCCATTTCTATGGGACAGATCGCCCTCTGTGGACAATCAGAAAGTTCGCGGTATACTATTCGAGTGGGTAGATGGACAGCCGCTCTCCAAGGTCCCCATCAGCTCCGACATTGCAGACCAGGTTCGTGCGAAGCTCAAGGCCCTGCATCGTGCTGGAATCGCGCACGGAGACCTCGCGGCATCCAACATCCTCGTCGAAACACAAACTCAAGGGACGAATCCAAAGGTTCACTTGATCGATTTGAGCGCATCCATTACACTTCCTCACATCAAATTCTCTCCAGAGCAACTGGCGACGATCCAGGAAGAAGAGGTCCACGACCTGGAAATCGGATTCGCGCTGCTCTCGAGGATTCCCATCAATCGCGGTCTTTGCGTTTCCAGGATATCTCCAGACGATGTCGGCCCCGAGGCAAAGTTCATGCAATATCTTTGGGCTCCGCCACAGCCTACCTCCTGGCAACCTCCGGCTATGCAACCGGATTCCGTTGTATGAACACCAAGCGAGGGGCGTACGTAGGTAGGGCACGCACCTATATCGTGTGGCCTTACTCTTACACCTGTCTTCCATTCGGCGTGCTTTGTCGCGACGAAGCGTAAACCTTGAACCTAGAGAGACTCGACGGTCACGAAGACGTACGCTTTTGACAGACGTGGCCACGAAGATGAACGCTTTTGGCAGACGTGGCGGTTCTGTGGGCTTTCTCAACCTGAGCCTGTCACGATGATGATGTAAGAGCAGAAATGTGCTGTTCGCCGTGAAGCTGCCAAACTTTCTCACTGGAAAGGCCGTTCAAAGATGCACGGACATGAGAGACTACCTACCTGACTCGAACGTATCGCGCTACAGGTAACGACACCCCTTCATATTGGCTCAGGTCTGGGGATGCGGTGCGGACTCTATGAGCCATGCTGGAGCAGCTACGTACTAGACCTCACATTGGTTGCATGGGACATTTGACAGACCAGAGACCTCGGCAGGGGGAATACGTCGTTATGTGTGTTGTGTTTCGTTTCGAGTGTTGATGTTTTTGCCCGGATCCCTGACTGGAGGATTAACGCGAGGGATCATGCCAAAATCGAAACCGATTCGCTCAATCCCCTGTCAGGTTACCTAAGGTAGCCATAGAAACGATCGATTTCAGATGAGCAAGACGTCGAGTCAGACATAGGACTTTTGTCGATTCGACAGACATGGAGATGGACGTCGACATCGACGAAGACGAATCAGCAGGTAAGTATCACGCCGAAACCGACATCGACATGGCCGAATCAGTAAAGATTGACACATGTCAACCACTTTATTAGCACCGATCTCGTTTCGAGGCGACAATGCGGCATGGACTCGACGCGAGGCTGACTCTGGTCAACTCCCTATGGTACGCGGTGCCAGCTACCTTACCTTACTTTGGCTACTGTTGTTCACTCACTTGTACCTAAGGCTCTACCGTACGCTGTAAGAGACATGCCAGCCGTTCTCGCCGACGACTCGACGCGGCACACTGACATGTCATGTCATGTCCTCGCGTGGGTGAACCTCGGCTCTCGCGCAACCTCGCGTCGAGGTCAAACAGTCCATAAATCTCAGGTTTAGACTTTGATCACGGACCTAAAAGGAGATGTCAAACCGCTTCGAGGCAAGCCGTGACCTCGTAACGAGGCACTATTTGCACCGCTGGTGCATCAACTTGTCCAGTTGTCCAGATTTGTACATTCGGTTTCCTGATCTGGCGGTGTTCGGGTCATGTTCGTCTCGAGGCATTTTGACGGATCATGGTCGTCTCGTGGCATGCGGATCATGTACGTTTCGTGGCATCTTGGTCTCTGTGTCTGTGGCCGCGACGCGAGGCGATGGATGCACCGCTGTTCGTCTCGGTGTCGGTGTCCTTGTCCTCAGCCCTCGTGGCGACAGTACAGTGCCCTCGAAGCGAGCCATAAGCCACGAGCCGCGAACTATGCACCACGAACCACGAGCCGCGAACCACGAGCCGCGAACCACGAGCCGCGAACCACGAGCCGCGAACACGACTCGACGCGACTCGGTCTCGTGTACCAACGTGACGCATTGACCGACTGTCGTACAGACTGACTCTTACCAACTGACACTCTTACCAACCGACTGACTCGACCACGTTACCTTGAAACCATTGACCGAGTTGCCCGGAGTGCACGGCCAGAGCTTGACCTCACTCATACTGACACAGTCCACCGCTTTCACCTGACTCGACTCTTACGAGCTCATTCAAGTTCGTGAGAGCTACCCTGTCGCACGTGAACTCGGGTAAATCCACGAGCCAGATCAGACAGCACCGCACGCAGCCTACCTTAATCCCCTGCGAGCTAAACTAAGGTATGTATGTATGTATCTGATCTTCTATCGCGTATTACTTTTTCAGATGGCCCATCCATATCCCACGTTGGAGGCCTTCCGCGCCGAAATACCGACGAATCCAGACAATGGACGCGTCTGAACGAGGCAGCGGGCGGTCCTTATGATGCGGTCTATCCATCCGTTGTGCGATTCTTTGAAGGGACTGGACATTACAGATCATCGGCGTTTTTAGTTGATGTCAGGCTCGATGAACCTATTTTGATTGTGTTTCTTCAACAACCAGCAGTGTCTCGCTGAGATACCAGATGAACCTACCTACCTACCTACAAACCACGCTGTTATGTCATGTTTTACAACAGCCAGGCACCCAGCCTCATCGTGGGTGTTGTCCTGCTACAGTACTACTCCTGGACTATTTCGACATGAGATCTACGACATCGCACCCGGTGGACACATGGTAAGACCCTGTCTATATGGACATTGTCCTTCATTTGCATTCGATGTGCCGTTTAATGCCGTCGATGGAAAGGGGCGCGAATCCGCACCCAGCCCTACGACCCATTTCACGGGTCGGCGATGAGTGCCATGTTTCGCCGCCCTCCCGGTGAGTCACTAGGGCCACAGAATCATGCATCTCTCGTTGTGCTATACTGTATAGCCTTTGGCAATGCTCTTTGGCAGATCATGGAAAGCCAGCGACTCAAGACGGTTATGCTCCTCCGAAGTCTGCGCAAGCGCCGTCGTGGGTGCTAGTCGACGTGGAGTTTTCGAAGCTTGCAGGCTGCCGCTTTTTGACACCCGTTTCACTCATCATCGTTCACCTGCTTCAGGAGAGCGGCGAGATCTCCTGCAGATTTGAACCCTTGAGTCCAGCACTTTTCGTTAACGGTCCTCAGCCAGACATTATGGAGGGTTTCCCGTGGTGGCCAAGTCACTTCACCGCTCGCGTCTTCAACGTGGGCCTACAAGGTTTGCCCGTTACAATCTGAAACATAAATAGAATATTCTGCCTAGACAGTACTGTAAATAGCCATCCGTAAGTAGCGCCGCGGTGCATCGGATGGTTTACCTCACACAACTTGCTAACATCTATGGCAGGCTATCTTCACTTCTACTTTGCTTTACTTCTTTGCAACTTCAAGTCCTTCAAGAAAGTCCCTTACTTTGCTTTGCTTGTTCCGCAACTTCAAGTCTCAAGCAAGTCCCTTGCTTTGCTTTCCTTGCAACCCAAGTCCTTCGAGCAAGTCGACACTATGACCTCGTCTCCGATAGACTCGCCCTCAAGCCCAGATCCCGTCTTCTCATCCACTACTAGTCGACGCGCACAGAATTCCAGCTCTGAATTATACACCACCGACGATATTCTTGGACCTCTGAAGAATGGCCGACAACCCTCAACAGCTCCTTTCACCCCACTTGGCCTAGACTTGGAAGAATACCGGGTTGGCGGGCCTTTACTGCCGATGCTACCATTTGACATCAAAATACCTCCGCCTGACATTTTCGCAGCCTTTACCTCCCTCCGGCAGTCACTGTTGCCAGTGCTTCGTCATTACAGGATAGCAGATGACACCTCCCTAATGACGATACAAAGCAGAGCTTATCCCGATGCGCCTGATGAACACTACATCATGGTGCGGAGGACATGGTTTGCAGGTTGCCATGAGACCTGGATCGAAATGGCCGATACTATATCGGCGAGGCTTAAAGACCTCGAATGTGGTTGGGCCAAGGTCATGGTTGCAGATGACCGTGCTATGGTTGCTCCCCGTACTGAAGTGCTCGAAGCAAACGATCCCTTACTAGCAGACTGGCCAACTATGGCCGACCAGATCCTCGACGCCGTCAGCCCCAACGACACTTGGCTCGCACTAGATTTGTTGTGCCGTTACAAAGTCTGGGATCGTGCCTCGGAGGCCAAAAAGGTCAAAGCTGTCCTGCTCATCAGATGGGACAGCACGGAAGACTGGGACGACGCTATCACAAGTGTCAAAGACGTTCTTGCAAGCAACCCCATCTACAAATCACGGGCCGTTGATCTGGAGATAGTGCGAGGACACATATTCGGCGCCATCTCACATATATTTGATGCTGATGTTCCGGCAGCGGAGCACGGGGATGAGCTATGGAGTCAAGTGCCCTACATGGGGGCAAGCATATGCCCCGGCAACTGTGTCGGAGTCGGATCATTCGGCTGCGCAATCACACTGGACAACCTGCCTGGCGTGTACGGACTCACAGCCTGCCATGTGGTGTTTCCCCCGTGCGATGAACAGTCGCCCTACGCTGATCCCAAAGGCCAAAGACACATCGAGAAGTCGCAACTCCATCTGTTGCCAACTGGGGCCACGCTGGGTACCATTCCTGGCAACCCGATCATGAGGATGCCCGCAAGGGCCGATCTTGAAGATGCTAAAAACTTCTATCAGAGTGCGCTTGCAAGGGAACAGGCCCAAAACCCCACCAAATTTAACTATGTTGTGGAGATGCTGGATGCAGGCTTGGAGAGCATGATACCTCGCCGCGACTTGGCTGCATTCCGCAACCGACAAGAGAGGATCTCGAGCTATGAAGCCTCCATCAGCAAAGCAGCAGATTGCCTCGCAGCCGAAGGAGGCTCGCAGATGCTCGGACCAGTTGTCGCGTACTCGGGATTCAGAAAGGACCATACCTCTGGGATGATCCTGGATTGGGCGCTTATCGCACTGCCGGAAGCCAGAACGCCTGAAGAAAATGAACTGCCTAAATCTATCGGCGGCCAATTTCTGGGGGCTCCAGCCTTGGATGGTTTTGCCGATCCTTTGCCCGGAGAAGAGGTCTTCAAGATAGGAAGGACAACCGGACTGACAAAGGCTGTCGTCAGTCCTGCCCTGACACGACTGCAAGATCTGACAATAAGAGCGTGGCCAGAGGAAGAAGATGTAGCTGAGAAGATCCAAATGCCAAGTAGGGCCTGGGCACAGGGGGTCACAAATGGTCCTTCGCCTCGACCAATGTTTGGGGTGCAGGGTGATTCCGGTGCAGCAATCTTCGACATAGACGGCAACATGAATGGTCTGCTTGTAGCCGGCTCCGACTCTCAGGGCATGGTCTACATGATGAACGCCTCTGAAATGACCAGGGATATCAAAGAGAAGACCGGTGCAAGCGAATGTGGGCTACCCTGGAAAGAGGTATGATATCAACACCAGCACGATCAACAGATTCAACACCTTCGAGTTCCACAATCCACAAGCACCCCAGAAACCATGTCGACGACAGGACGAGCTCTAGAACCCGCCACCTCAGTCATTCTGGTTGAAGAGAATAAGGCCGAGCGGATGGATGGATGTACGAGCAACGTGATCTCCTGAGGCCGAACCGCCACGCCATCGTCTCGTTTATCGTAGCTACTATCGCGTTCTTCAACACAGTTGGTCATGAAAGTCAAAGCAACCCTTCTGGACCTGACCTCTAGCAGAACATCCAGGACTATGGATCTCTCTTGTAGGGCACACTTTCTAGACGTGGAGACAGAGGCGAAACGTGTTGCAATTGTCAGATACCTAATGCTTGTATGTCAACCCATTGGCAAGACCACTACTCTACTGCTTTTGGGAATCGATGTTGAATTCTAAAAGCTGTGGTGCGCATCAACACGTCAAATTGTCCTACAGTACTAGGCAAATCACTCTTCAAGTTTGCCATTGCTCCGGATCTGTATCTGCCGTAGCATCGTTGAAATGGTTCTTGTCGAACCAGTCTTCAGCACCAAAGATGACCAGGTCGTATGCGTTGCATAAAACCCGCTCAGGATATCATTCAATTCTGCACGAATAAGGTAGTCAGCGGCATATTGCGAGTAGGCCAAGGGCAATATAAACCGTATAGCTTCATCGGACGCGACGATTGGAGTGAACACTGAAAATAATGAAGGATCTTGATGGAGGGCAAGGAAAGGTGAGGGATGAATGGATCGTCCCCGTAGAGACAGACATGTTAGTATCATCTACGTGTAGCGGGATCGGACAGTATCCATGTACCATTTTTGATCCTAATGAGAATAGGTCTGATAGCCTCGTCCTTCTCGCAGTATTGATCGAAAGCTCATTCTCGATTTCCCGCCACCGAGTATCGACTTCAACTTCGACCAGAATCGAATCACTCAGACAATAAGGACGGCAAGGTCGAAGATCAAGTTCTAGTGTCAGGCGAAGCGATGGCCTGGTGTACCCCAGGGTGTCCCAAGAAGGTTCAAGTCCCAAATCTGAATGGATCACACACAGTTTACTCGTGTCCTTACAGTGCTCCAGGCTTTAATGGACCCCTCAATACCATCTTGACGCGAGAATTGACGAGAAATGTAAGGGACTGTAGCGAACTTCCGCCGGCTCAATGATAAGTGTGTTGCGAATTTGTTCAGCATATTGAGAAAGTTGCATGGAATGTTGTGTTGTCGGAATGGAGATACAGTAGGATTTGTGGAAATAATCCGCAATCAAGACAACGCAAGCAGGGGTTCGGCTTCTTTCGTTCCCCTAACGCCCGTCTGAACAGATACCTACCTAGATATAGGTAGGTACCTGGCTGAGAGGTGAGAATAGCCGATCGTTAGCGGCCAGATTAAGGCCCCGATTTATTTATCACTCAGTGA
The DNA here is from genome assembly GCA_024611085.1 of Exophiala sp. LBMH1013. Lineage (NCBI taxonomy): Eukaryota > Fungi > Ascomycota > Eurotiomycetes > Chaetothyriales > Herpotrichiellaceae > Exophiala > Exophiala sp. LBMH1013. The sequence goes on along the minus strand of JAMFLB010000006.1, from coordinate 209,948 downwards.
GCGCGCTCAGTGATGTTCAGTGTGATGCTCAGCCTACCTGTACGCTCAGTTGAAGCTCAGGTTGAAGTAGCCTTCGCTCACCCTCCAGGCTCAAACCATAAATGGCAATCATGTTTTTCGTTCTCGAGGAATAGACAACATGGCACTACATGGCAGTACAGACCACTCCCGGATTTTTATGACCCGGGGATCCGCGAAAACCGTCAACTTCCAGGTCTGGACCGCTGCCTTCTTGTCCCCTGACCAGATGCACCGTTCAATGGGATTGGACATCTTTATTGTTTGGATGCAGGGATTTGACTCGCTTGGTTATTGTCAGAGTACTCACCAATAATGTCGACAATGCTTTTCACTTTGCCATATCGACAATACTTCCACGAGGACGGCTCAGCAATATCGACAATGCTCAAAGACCTAGCAATCTTGACAATGCTGCCCCCATCAAGCATGTCCCGAGAACTTCTCAGATGTGAGGCCGGAACTACATGTTGTCATCTCTTCCCGGATCCGTGTCCAGGAATTCGAATTTGATCTCTTCGAACGAACAGCCACGAGTATGTTAACCTCTGCCTTGCTCCTCGGCTTGCATCTTACTTGCTGTAAGTCTGCAGAGCCTCATGATTTGGCTCTAGCTGCAAATCACACCTTGAAAGCACAAACCGACAAGGCTGCGATGCCCGACGCCACGTTAGACGCTGGTAAGTGATGCTGTCTCCGTCAGATGGTTCATCGCACAGTCAGAGAATCAACACCACGATCCATCCAACAATGAAAAGACGATGAATCAACTGATAAGCGTCGTAGCACTCATTGAACTCTCAAGTCAACAATTACAAAACTCATTGACTCTCGCCAACATGTCTTGCCACTCCAAACCCGCGCCCGAGCCATCGCTGCTGTTGAATTTACCCGAGGCCTCTCATCTCTTCCAGCATTCGGAACATGATCAACACCCGCTTTCCGAACAAGCAATCCAGTCCCCCACACTTCGCTTCTTCCCCAGACCGGGTCTCCGTGCAGGGGATCCGAGGACTCTGCTGTGCTACACTACAAACTATGTGATGGCCTGGGTCCGCCGGTATATGTGCATTAATATAATACTGATGGTATGCCCTGCATACTCGCGCACCGTTTCATCCTCCCAGACTCCTATCCTTACTTCTTCCTCGTCGCCAAATCTATTCCCACAGCGTTCTGCCCGTCATGACCGACGAAGAGAAGCCCATCTCCGCCACGCTGGGTGAGGTTCAGCACAGCGAAGACAGGGAGCAGGGTCCAGACCCAAAAGATCTTCATCTTGAGCATACTGAGCACCCAGAATGGCGTCTGGACCTCAAGCTGATCTTGGTCTTTGTGGTATGTTGGTGTTTACTCTCTTTCCCTTTGATACCAGTCTATCACGTTTGCTGCTTTGTTCTGGACACCATTTCCGACCTTTGCTGTTTTCCCTCGACTGCATTTGACCACGCTTTGCTGTCTTTCCTCCGGGTAGACAATGACTGACTATTCCACCTCCCATACAGGCCATGATGGTTCAATACAATGCTTCGTTCTTCTCCTTCACCCTCACCGCGCCGATTACCTCGTACATCAATCAAGATCTCGGCCCCAAATCCTATTACTTTTGGATGCCGACCATCTGGCCACTGACGTTTGCGGCGACCATGACCATTTGTGGCCGCTTCGAGGATATCTTCGGCCGCCGCTATGTCATGATCTTCGGCAACGTCCTATGCGTGGTGGCTTCGATCATCGGCGGGACGACAAACTCAATCGGCGTCATCATTCTCGCCAACGGCCTCAACGGTATCGCCGGTGCTATCCAGCAGACGGCCAGCGCTTGCGTTTCGGAATTGGTTCCCCGGAAATACCGTCCACAAGCTGCATCTACCGTTGCTGGTAGTGGGATCATTGGGGGCGCGTTTGGAAGTCCAATCGGTATGAACTTAACAGTTTGACTCTTTCGCTTTCCTTGGTCACTGAAACTCTGACTCTATCACATTAACTCCTCCTCCTCACTCACTCGACTCACTCTCTGGGACGATCGCTGACGATATCCACGTCTCCACAGCCATCCACGTCGCAACCCACCTCTCCTGGCGATGGGTATTCTGGATCACCATAATCAGTGCCGGTTTAGGTGCGGTCGGGCTCGTGTTCTTCTATTTCCCACCGACGTTCGAAGACGTCCACCGTCGAGACCATCGATCCAAATGGGAGGAATTCAAAAAGATCGACTTTATCGGTGTCATCCTGTTTGCCGGTGGTATTACAATCTTACTTGTCGGCATCAGCTGGGGCGGGACCAACTACCCGTGGAAAAGCGTCGGCGTGATCCTACCGATTGTGCTTGGTGGTGTCAGTCTCATCGCTTTTGGGTTCTGGGAGGTCTATGCTCCTCTGTCGGAACCTATCGTGCCCTACAGACTGTTTAAGAACGTCCGCGGCTTTACTATGGTCTTGGTGGCCGAGTTCGTCGGTGGGATGTTGCTCTACTCGCTGGCATCTCTTTATCCGTTGCAGATCCAGGTCGTCTATACCTCCGACCCCGGCAAAGCAGGCTGGGAGTCTTGTACTGTGCTTATGGCCACTTTTGTCGGGCTGATCTTGCTTGGAAACACGATTGGGAAGATCGGGCACGCCAGATGGATCTTTCTCGGTTCCGTGTTTTTCAATACTGTCTTTATTGGATGCATGGCTGCCATGAGTAAGTGTTGGCCCTCCTCTTGCTCCCTGTTCTTGAAATGGTTGGATGCCATTCTTCTGCAACGGCATCGATGTCCTCTTTCGTCGACAGCATTGATACCCGTCTTCTGCATGGCACTGGTGTCAGTGACCATTTGGAAACATTGCCATATCTATCAATCCACCCCCCTAACTATGCTGACACCTCAACCAGCCCTCCATTCAGTCGGCTCAATCCTTGCACTCACCACTCTCACCGGCTTCACCATCGGCTTCATCCAACTCACGGGCATTGTAATGATAATCCTCAATTCTCCCGACGAAGACATCGGCGTGGCCGTCGGTCTCAACGGCACGGCGCGTACAGCAGGCGGATCCATCGCCACGGCGATCTACAGCACTATCCTCTCTAGCCGGGTCAAACATCTCTTGCCCGTCCTCGTCGCCAAAGCTACTTTACCTCTAGGCCTTCCAACGACAAGCCTCGGACCGCTTCTCCTCGCTCTAGCTTCCGGCGACACTGCGGCTATATCGAAGATTCCTGGTGCGACATTGACCATTGTGGCTGCTGCTGCTCAGGCTTACAAGGAGGCCTATGTCAAGGGATTCAGGTGAGTTTGAGGTTTGACTATTTGTATCAGACGGTACTAATCGCTAACACTCCAATAGACTCGTCTATCTAGTCGCCATAGCGTTCGGCGGCATCGCCACCATCTGCGCCCTATTCACCAGGAACATCGACCACCTGCTCACCGACGATGTCGCTGCGAAACTACACACTCCGGAGCTGCCCCTTGGCCATGGCCATAATCATCGCCAGGACGACGATCACCAGGGAGACTCTGTCCGCAATGGAGCTGGGGATACTGCTGCTCATCGGGAGAACGAGAACGAGACCGAGAAGGGAGTAGTGCGTGAGAACATCTAGCTACCAACCTACAGGACAGAGAACAGCACAGGAGACAACAGAATATCGACTCGACGGGACAAACCAATGCAAAGCCCCTTTCCGTTCGGGATGGGAAATTACCCGCCTACCTGCCTACCGGGCTTGTGGGAGAGATGTTGGATGTGTGAATCTGATGGATGGGTCAAGTGTGCGATTTGTTCGGTAACGGGAAATGGTAGTCGGAATCAGATATATCTAAACATGAAGTATCTTTGCCGTTCACCGGATTTGTTCGGATCAACGGATTTGTTCGGAATTATGAGGCTGGTAGAGTCAGTCATCTTCGCCTCGCCGCGCCTCGCCTGATGGTAGACTTGTGGCTGTAGACTTAGGCCTGTGGCTGTCGACCTGTGGCTGTCGACCTGTGGCTGTCGACTGAGTTTCCAATGCGCAAACAAGAAGCACGTGAGCTGGCAACTTCTAAAGACTTGAGAGACGAGATTGGGTATCCTATTCGTCTATACAGGAGCGTTGCTACTGACGTTGAATAGCTTGTCTGGAGCAAGTCGAGGGAAGATCCCATCACGTTGCGGTAATGTCAAGCCTCCTAAAAGCACTCTGCATCGTTGAGTGTTTACTGTGCACGGGGGATGTTCCTCTCAGAATGATGGGTACGCAGGCCAATCTGCATCTTCCTCCAACGCATTTCAAGCCTTGTTCCCGGAAGGGTTGGATTTTCGTGAGCGCCGACCAGCCATAAATCGGGACCCATCAAGGCGAAACAATATGACCACGGAATACAGACGAGAGAATGGGATGCTTGAGTCGTCATTCGGATGGTTTCGTTCCTCCGGGTGTCTGATGAAAGGGTTTAGGGTTCGCTTGGTTGGCCACACAGTATCTAAGACCCTGGAGTCGGGCGAGGGGTGTTTCGACGTTCAGGTGAGTGCCCTTTGTCAAGAGGGAGCAGGACACGCCGTGGTCGCTTCTGCTTGCCGCTTCGACCAAGAGTTCGAGTCGCAAAGAGTATTCGCCCGTTCGCTACGTACCGCGTGATGCTAGGCTGTTCAAATCTGCACTGAAGCACCGAATCGAAGAGCAGATTGAGTCACTTGCGGCGTGGCATGTTCGGCCGCGACCGACCAGAGGCGGCATGTCGAAAGTCCAAGTTGCAGCGGGCGTTGGGCTCAGGAACCTTTGTTGAGCAGCTATTTGGTTAACTCGGAGTCGCGGAGAGAGCAACAATGGGCGGGCTTGGTGCGTTTGTAGATTTGTAGTCTGCAAGGACATCCAGTTCCAGTTGAACAAGAGTTTAGCTTAGGGCCAAGGTGGAAGACTGAGACAAGTGGTTTCAAGTGGCCAGGCTTATTGATTTGATAAGTAGCTGTCGTCGAGAAAGGGTGTGGGAGCACGAGAGACTTGAGACTTGTCTAAGATACGGACGGTACTCACGGCACAGGCACAGTACGGCATGTTGCGGGAATGCGGGCTCTTGTTGACGGGCAGGTAGGACAGATATATAATCTTGAGAGATTTCCACTTTGATCGCAAACATCAGGGTTCGCGATGCCATCGACACACTGCTCTAGATAACGAATGCGTTGTTGCCAGTGCAGTTTTCCAGTGAAAAGTGTTGGAACCATAATATGCCATTCGCTAACCAAGGCCGATCGATGCATATATCGTGTAGGTTAACGTTTGCGAGGATGTCACGCATGAGAAGAGGCCTTTTGAGAAACCGGGCGCAATTCTGCAAGCCTTCAAACCCAAAATCGCATTTGTGCTGCGACAGCGCGCAACAGTCTGCAAGGAAAAGTGATAAATGCTAGAAATGTGAGGTTGTTTGTTGACAAGCGACCAGATTATCGAGTAGATCGACCTCGGGCCGATTCCTTGTCGACTGATTGGTTGATTCGGTCATTCGAACTCAGCTAAACCTGTTATGGCCGTTCTCTCCATCTCGATTGTCATGGAGTTCAAGTTGTGCAGTTTAAAAACCAGGAACCCGTAAGGTACTTTTGCAAACTAATAAATCATTGTCGTGGCACGTCCGGCGTAGGTATACACTCTCACTCTCCATGTTGGACAACCTTTTACCTGCTCGACTTCCACTTCAGCTCCGTGGCACCATGGCCAAGCTCCTCAAAATCAGATAGGCGAGGTCAGCTATCCTCCCCTCCCCTCCCCCTCGCTCTGGCTTGCTTGTAAGCGCTGAGAGGCGGGGTAAAGGGGCTTCATCACCACTCGTCACACATTCCTCCAGCCACCTGGAATCATTGATTGGACATGACCTTCATATCTCCAGCTCCTTTACACCGCCCTTCTACCTATCTTCCTCTCCTTCTATCTCAGCCTCAGCACAACCATTGTGGTTGACCGCAGTCTGCTACTCTTGCTCATATCTTTGCTCACCTGGCATCTCCACGACGTGAGAGCAGCAATGGCACGCTTGCGGTGCTGCAGAACTGGCTGGCGCCACGGACATCCGCCCAACCACAGACATCTGAACCCAGACAGACGTGTCAGAACCTGGATCGTCTTGTTGTTTACCGACCCTCTTGGTTCGATCATAGGCCTCATTGATTACCCATGGGATGCGCCCAACACCCTCCCTGACGCCCTTGATTGCGAAGGCTCACGCACACGCGTCCTTTGCTGCGTGAAGCTGCGGGAGGGCGGCGGCGACGGGAGAGCCGAACTCAAGCATTACCTTGATGAAATCCTGAGTCCACCTGCCAGGGAAACCTCAGAGTCTCCTCCGCCTGGCACCGCAAGAGTTGGCGATATAACTCCGGGCCAGAATGCCTCCCTCCCCACTGTTGCCGATGGCGGGAGCACAAGAAGACACTTGGAAGATGTGCGAAACATGACGGGTGAGGGTATGAGCGACGATGACCTGCAGCGCCTTTACGAAGTGCAGGGATATATCAAGCCAAGGGGCATCGGACGGGACCCACAGCCAGCGTCGTGGACCGCATACGACCCAGACGCGGATGAAGAATGGGATCTGCCGACGATTGAGCAAAGGTTTGAGTCAACGATCCAGCCAACGATCCAGCCAACGGTCCAGCCAACGATTGAGCCAGCTGTTGTACCGACGATTGAGCCAAACACCCAAGCTTCGGCAACGATGACTGGTGATTGGCTGGACGAGAAGGATGATGAGCTAGAGTTCCTTTACTCAGTCTGGAGGAATCCTTTGTACACGCGCACCCAGCAGGTTGGATCCGAGGATGAGCTAAAGAACACCCAAGCTTCGGCAACGATAACTGGTGATGGGCTGGACGAGGACGAGGATGAGCTAGAGTACACCCAAGCTTCGGCAACGATAACTGGTGATGGGCTGGACGAGGACGAGGATGAGCTAGAGTTCCTTTACTCAGTCTGGAAGAATCCTTTGCACAAGCCCACCCAGCAGGTTGGATCCGAGGATGAGCTAGAGTACACCCAAGCTTCGGCAACGATGACTGGTGATGGGCTGGACGAGGACGAGGATGAGCTAGAGTACACCCAAGCTTCGGCAACGATAACTGGTGATGGGCTGGACGAGGACGAGCTAGAGTATCTTTACACAGTCTGGAAGAACCCTTTACACAAGCCCACCAAGCAGGTTGGATCCGAGGATAAGCTAAAACACCTTCACACAGTCCAGAAAAAGCCTTTGAAAAAGCGCACCAAGCAGGTTGGATCTCATGACAAGGCATCGCGGACTAGCCCACGCAAGGCAATTCACTCTAAGCCCCGGAGCAACAACCGACAGAGTCCTGCGTCCAACGCACCTGCCCAGGGCTCCCAGTCGGTCCATGTGCCTCAGCCACCCGGCCTGGACCCGGCCCTTCAGCCTCCAACGCTTGCCATGACTGATGTCCAGGCTACCTCGGGACGCGTCCTGGACCCAGCCCTTCAGCCTCCAACGCTTGCCATGCCTGATGTCCAGGCTACCTCGGAACGCGTCCTGAGCCCAGCCCTTCAGCCTCCAACGCTTGCCACGATTGATGTCCAGGCTACCTCGGGACGCGTCCTGGACCCAGCCCTTCAGTCTCCAACTCTTGCCACGATTGATGTCCAGGCTACCTCGGAACCCGTCGCAGGCAACGCAGCTTTGCCTGCTCACGAGAGTCACGCGAGCACAGCAGGCCAGGATGATGGTGAGAGCCCCGAGCGAGTGGACCCTGCCTCGACCGGAAGGATTCAGCGTTTTCAGGGAGTCTATATCCCCCGGGCTCGCAATCTTGGTGGCAGCCTTCATCCTTCGACGGTTGACATGACTGCCGTCCAAGATGCCTGGGGACGCACTTTCTGGACAAGGCCTGGACATGGCCCTCGCGATTCCCATGCGTTCTACATCACCTGTCCGAGAGATGGATGCTTCTTGATGGGTTTCCGTGGGGTTCACGACGTCACCAAACATCTAAAAGAACACCACTTCATGCCCACATATGGAGAGTCAATGGCCGAAAGCCGGCCAGGCTGGGGCAAGGTCTTCACGTTTCCGGTTCAAGAGGTCAAACGCCATGAATATCGAGGCTTACTGGTCGGCGTCCAGCCTTGGGTCTGTACAAAGTCGACCTGCGACAAACGGTTCAAGCGCTACAGCAGGGTCAGATGGCACTACTCCCGAGTTCATGATTGTCGCGTCGAGCCTCTCCCTAGGTCATTCGGGAATGAGATCCCGGTGGACCTTAACTCCTCAGGTCTTCGCATCTCGATCTCGCAGGAGTAATGGTTTGTTGCAAGCCACCTGCGCGGTGTATGGCCGGACCATATAATGAAGGAATGACTACGGCAAGTCGGGGAGATCTCCTTTTATGTTGGAATGATTGTGGTATGTCGGGGAGGATCTCCTTTTATGTTGGAATGACCTTCTTTCCTATTGTTTGTTGCAGAGGATCTCATTGATGAAGGAATGACTATGGTACGTTGGGAAGGCTCTCCTCTTGTGTTGGAATGACCTTGTTTCCTATTGTTTGTTACGGAGGATCTCATGGATGAATGAATGACTATGGTATGTTGGGAAGGATCTTCTTTCCTATAGTTTGCTGCGGAGGTTCTCCTTTTGTGTTGGATTGACCTTCTGTCCTATTGTTCGTTGCAGAGGATCTCCATTACGAAGGAATGACTTATGGTATGTTGGGACGGATCTCCTTTCTCGTTGTTTGTCGCGGAGGATCTCCTTCTATGTTGTTTTGTTCGGTGAAAAAGATCCGGTCTCCTTTGTGACTATTGATTGCGGAGGATCTCCTTCTGTGATTGCTTGGTGGAACAGTCTCAGGTCTCCTTTGTGATTGTTGGAAAGGGTCGTCGTCTTTTCTTATTCCTACGGTAGCAAGGGACACAGGCAATCAGAAGATCCCAGGTAATTATACAGTCGACAGAATGAATAACGAATTATCCCACTGACTTTGGTATGTCGGAGCACGAGTCCTACTAATTGTTCCCAACCATCCTCCATCCTCCATCCTCGCTGAGTTGCCACAGCGCGCTGCGTAAGGTAGTTTGCTTTGGCGTTGGTCGCAACCACGAGAATGAGCACAGTGACGCACCACCAGCAAAGGCACAGCATTGTAGATGTGGAAATAAGCTTACTGTAAGTTTCTCTTAAGCCGGCTCCATGTGAGTCCACTGCGGGTTTAGAACAATGGGGCTTCGAATGTTGTGGTCCACGCGAACCTGGGGATAAATGACCCCGCGAGAACCACGCAATCTTTCACGCTTGTACACCGAAGACCACAAGATCTTCGATCAGCAACCTTGTCAACTTGCGAATTCTGTTATCTTGACCACCTCGGACGGTATCGAGCCTCGGCCTCGGCCTCAGCCTCCTTGTTTAGACGAAGCATTTCCTTGGGCTTTACCACACGTGTCTTGCCGGCTTGAGAGGAGGTCGATCGACGCCCGCGCTCTCCTCGCGTCTCACCTGGCCGGCGCCGCTTTTCAACACCGCTCACCCCCTCTTACCTGCCCTCACCTTTCACGAGGCTGAGCCAACTCTCTTCGCACCATGGCTGTCCATATCGTGTCCAGCGCTGCATCGCTTCCCTGGACAGACCAGCAGATTCGTGAGCTCTGTCACAAGCACAATTCAACGACACAGCTATCCGAAGGCCCCTATTTCCACGCAGATCAGTATTACATCAAGTGGGGAGCCACGGTGAACGTCGACGAGGCTCTTGTGCAACAGTACGTATGGGAGAACACTCCAGAATCGTCATTCCGAGTACCAAAGGTATACCACTATTTTGAGGATCAAGAGTCTCCACTCACTTACGGCCGCTGTGGTTACTTGGTGATGGACTACATCCCAGATGACAACGATGAGTTCATTGACCCCAATTTGCTTCGCAACGCTCTCCTGGATTTGTGGAAAATCCCAACGCCAGCTTACTGCAAATTCGGCCCTTTCGCAGGAGGACTACCTCGCGGCTACCTGTGGGCGGACAGCGGGTCCCCTGTCAGATTCGCTTCGATTCAAAGAATGGAGGAGTTCGTGGACAAATGTGCTCGCATCAGCTGCTCTCATGAGGCTACATCTGCCACCATCGATCTCGGTCGTTGGCCGTCAGCAATCGTCCATGGCGATCTTGCCCGGCGCAATGTACGCCTCGTCAATGGAACACTCTTCATCCTGGACTGGGGGTTCGCTGGAGTCTATCCTATTGCTGTGGAATCTTTCGCTCTCGATTTTCTAGTCCGCTGTAAAGGCGAGACGTATCTCCGCAAGCTGCAACAGATAATGCCTGCTGAATTCCAGCTGGACGAACAGCTTCTCTCTAAGCTTTACTGCGTCTATAAGACACTCCTGGTGTACAATCTGGTACGTAAGTCAAGTCCTTGCTTGCTGTGTCTCAAAACTGAGGAACCAAGCCTCAGCGGCTTCTTGAGGAGAGTTGAACGAAGGAACGACTATGATTGCAGGGCTGTTGGATGACGATGTGTGATACTATTAATTGAGTTGGCTGATTACAGTCAAAGGAATCCCGCTGCCATGGGAGATCTTGAGAAAGCCGTCTTCTTTGACGGCTTACTCGTATCCACATGCCATGTGGCAGAAATTGCCACCAAGATCTTTGGAGTCTCAATTCAGCGAAGGACCACAGTCTCGACAAGTCAACGCGCGTGATTGAGGAGCAAACTCTCCGATATCTGAGAAATCGGTCATGGTGCGCTGAGTCTTCGAACTGGGGTGTGGAACCCAACGCAACACTTCCTTGAAAAAATCCTAAGGTTGAACTTCGTTTTCTAGCAGTGGTGGCTGACATATGGCTAGCTTTGTCTGATCAGCTCGACCGTATGCTTGGGCCTGTGTCATCATTCTCTATCATTTGCCACAAGGATGATTATTGCTACCCAATTCTGAATGCATACCTCCGTCCCATGGGCTGAAATGGTAGGAGGATGGATAAGCGCTCCACCAGCGCCAGGCAAAGCAGCGAGTCACAGGATCAGCAGCAAAGTCGCTCTCACGCGATATAGGATCTTCCTGTTACAGGCTCACGCCCTCTATTCCCGACAACATATTCGCGTGAAGCCCCGAGCGACCCTCCTCTTGACAGTTCCCTTAACGGGATCGAAAAAGCAAAGCTTCTCAGACGATTTTCAACCCTTTCCTATCTCCACGAATCGCACGAACGGAGGGCAGTGACAGCCGTCCTGGACAAGAGGGTACATTCTCCGTTGGGCAGCAACACCAGCCGACATGGTTCTTCGGATGCCGAGATATCTTGCCGAGTAAGAATCGAGTATTCAGCTGATGACACTGCATAACACTTGCCACGGCCTGATCCCAACGTTTGTCTCCCAATTGCGTCAGGCTAATGGCGGATTGGGGGATAGAAGGACGGGCTCAGCCCCTTTACCCCAGCACAGAGGATAGCCCGTATTGTTGCGCTGTGGTCGATTAATGGTTACACTACTAGTATTTGGACAGGCAACGAACATCAAGACAAAGTATAAATACCTAAAGACTCGGATACCAAACTCGTTCCAGGAATTCTTACTCCATCCTGGAACAGCCTACTTGGTTCCCCCACTGGATATCGAAGAGATAACTCGAAGCAGATACAGTGCTCTCGAGTCGCCTGCCTCTGTTCAACATGTGCACCAAGAGCGTATCCACAAAGATCTACGAGTGTGGCGATCGGGTCGTCGAAGATGTGAAGTTTACGGCTTGCAAAGAAATGAATTCTGCGGGACACAAGGTCACGGTCAACCAGTTAGGCTCGAGCAGAGTCAAGGGGAAAATGCGGCAGAGCGAATTGCAGAAGTCCTTGACTCTCGGCATGATTGTGGTATGATTGTGTCGTAAACAACGTGTCCATCATTCTGACTCTCGGACAAAGGAGACCGCATACTCAGACTCAAGTGGAGGATGTGGGGAGGGGAGACTGTCTATGTACTATAGGCTGGCAGGTATGGCGATCGGTAAACATAGAATCCGATCAGCCATATGCGAACCCATCCCACTTTTGCTGTTACTTGTATCGCAACTTCGTCACACAATGAGAGTGATCGCAGTGAAGGACTACCTTGGCTCGACCTCGGCCTTCTATGAAACCGAAGAGGGATTGATCCTAAAGTCGTTGCACCCAGCCCTAGCCGAAACAAATGGATACAAGGTGATTGTTGAGATGAAGATTCTCGAGAGATTGGGAGACCACCCGAGGATTGTCAAGTATATAACTCTAGTATACCAGAAGTATCCTCTCTAATGATTCCCCAGGTACAAAGGCTATAAAGACGGTTCGGACCTCAAAGGATTGCTATTTGTTGAGGCAAACCACGGTACTTTACAGCATTATATCGACCAAAACAACGACAAGTTGGACGTACTAATACGGCGGAAATGGTGTCGACAAGCGACAGAGGCCATTCAGTTCATCCATAGCAAAGGCATAATACATTCGGATCTTCGACCAGAGAACTATCTAGTTCACGGATCGGCAAAGTCTCTCGATCTCCAACTGTGCGATTTTGGAGGTTCCATGTGTCGAGATCTCGGTCTGGATGGCAAAGGCCTACCAGATCCTCCTTTTTGGGATTTGAGCTGGGAGTCTACAATCGGCACGGATATATTCAGTCTGGGATCCATCTTCTATACCATCATGGCTGGTCGGTGGCCTTACAAATCGAGTCACCTGAACAAAGAGGACGAAGAAGATAAATGGCAATTCGAAGACCGGGTCATTGCCTTACTGGAGAAGGGTATATATCCTGATGTGACAGGGATCACAGGCGGTATGATTATGATGCGATGCTGGAAAAAACTGTACCCCACGGCAGACGATGTCCTAGAGGCTCAAAATGTCTTTCTGAAGAGTTCGTCGTAGCTTTGATTACGACGTCCGGAGAGGCGTTAGAGGCAAGTTTTTCCTGAAGGTAGTCGCGGACAAGAAGAGGCAGAAGTACAAGATGACATCCAGGGGCGTTGGTTGTCGTTACTGGGTGTACGTTGTTTCGAGTCCAGTCTTTTATCGAATATAATATGTTCGTCTCGAAGTTCGAAGTCCAGGAAGACTATCAAAACTCCTCTAGACGCTACGGTGGAGCGTGGAGCGAATAAGGTCGTAACATGACAGCATCTTCCACATGCAATTCAGGACGACCTTTTCGACTGCAGAGACGCAACCTTGGGATCAGCTGCTGGCGCAGGCTGAGCTAAAGATGAAAGCGACCGTTTGGACATGCCTGAAGACTCCCAGGCAGACATTGGACCACAACCCCCCACTGTGAAGGACCAGAAGCAAGTCGCAGCCCGCCTCAATGGCGGGTAAAGATGCTACAACAGAACGACAACCTTCACGAGCACACTCAGTTTCCGTCACCTCCGCTCAACGGACCTTTCCTGTGGTCGCCGAAACCTTCGTAACCGCATGCTGCTCGGAGTCCTTGCGAACAGACGAAATCCCCTCGAACAGTGCCCTTGACGCAAAAAGAAGATCATCAGACAGACTCCCTAGGGAGGATTCTCAAGGGAAGAGAAGAGCGCTCGAGCACATTCAAACCCTTCTCAAGCCGCTTCGATCGTTGCCCAGTGCCTTTCGGGCCTCCCCCGCGACCAGGACTTCGATACTCCTGACTATATGGGTTTACATCCGTCGAAAAGACCGCGGTCGTCATATTCTATGAGTCGTCCCGTGTGGCTATCGGCGACCGACCCTACGGAGTCTACGCTGTCAAGAGATAGGAAATACTCTGCATATCGTGGAATGAACTATCGCGTGGTCCTGGAGATCAAGGGCATTTCATGCGCTCATGGAGCGGCCGGTGTCAGCAGATTTTATGAGTTGTCCCGTGTGGCAATCTGGCGACGCTACGGAGTCTATACTGTCAAGAGATAGGACATCCTCTGCACATCGAGACGTGAACTACCGCTTGGTCCTGGACATCAAGGGCATTTCATGTGCTCATGGAGGGGCCGGGCTGACCGACGATGAGAAGGAACCGCACGGTCGTCTCTCTACAAGCCAACCCAGACCCGACAATTCGTTCTTTGATGAGCGATTCGAAGAATTACACTCGCTGATATCATACCGGTCGGAAGCCCGAGTCCTACCTAGACCTACATCCTCTCCTCGTACCGTCGACCGAAGACCTCTGCATCGCTGCTCAGAAGAATTTCGTGGGCTTAGAGAAGGTCACAACGTCCTTTAGACAAAGAAACACCACTCTATGAGCTGGGGCTACAGGCCGCTTATATTTATGGATTCAATAGTCCTGCTTCACTGAGACACAGCCCCGACGATTGAATGTCGAACCCGCAGAGGATCATACTATATTCCACGAGGAGAAGTCTACTCCCTTTCTTGGCCGGCGAGGTACAGCGTGGCAAACAAGGACTCGATCGGGCCGATGTACAGGACGCACAGAGTGTGGCTATTGCACTTGGCGGTATTGTTGACCGGGCGATTGAAGCCTCTTGCAGGAATTGACTACTGTCAAAGTCTTTCAGGCAGTTACTCCACGGCGCTTCCTTCAATTGCCAGCAACACACATCCCATCAATTGCCCTCAACGCCGCTCGCACATGCGCAAGTATGTTCAACAGGATGGACAAAACTCCAGACGTCGCCCATCCTATTCCATATACCTCGAGACAATGCCCGTTAAGTCACACAATAGCCAGACGGGATGTCCCAGCCACGCCCTGTCCTCACTGGACGATCACCGAACCCCAATCTCGATCTGCTGCCGGCCAAGCGTAAGCTTGTAAGCTTGTCGAAAGGGCAAAGATCAGCGACCTCATAGACAGTGAAGAAAACACTCAAAGCGATGACCAAGAGAATTCCATGCCCCCAGCTGTGCAGCCTGTACCGCCAAGCGATGGGCAGTCAAAGTCTTCCTGTACCGCCTACAACTGATCTTCGAGCAAGTTCCTACGGCATGTTCACCAGGCAATTCGACCTCCTCCTTGCTGCGTTGTCTGTTTGGTTGGTCCACGCGGAGGCAACGGCTCGCAGGTCATGCTGCCACGTCACGCAAGTGGCGGCCGTCGACTTACCAGGCCAATATGCAGAAGAAATCAAGGGCAAAATCGTCAACCGACCGCAAACTCAACTGGGCTGTTGGACAGTATCCGGAGTCAGGACCGACACTAGTAGCTATCTCGCCAAAAGCTAGCGTCGTCAGGAGAGCGGAACATCCCTGGTACCGGAAGGCCAATCGTGGGTTAGACTTTCACAGGAGAATCCTTGGGTTTTCGATCTCCCTGAGGGCAGTGTGATAGGTATCTACGCCTATTACCCGGAAATCTTCGGCGGCAGCACGACTTACCGGCGTCATACCTTGAAGTTGATCAATCTTTTGAGGGGAGCGACAAGGAAATTGGACATGTCACGACTTCACCCTCAATGTCTTTCAGCTTTTTGCCCAGGCTCTACTTGTCGTGTCAAGACTGTGATAGATGAGCTCACCGACCCTACCTACCTCCCTTCCGAACCAGTCAACCTCGATGATTTCAGTGTCCTGGCTCCGCAAGTTGCTGCGAGCGCCTCTGAGTACCGGTACGAGACATTCAAGAAGCCTCGCGGCGATGCCCTCATGCAGAATCTCGCACCATCACTCAGAGTCTGCAACCGCCGCTGGAACAGCAGTGGAAATACTATGCAATCCCGCAACAGCGGTTCCGTGAGTTGGCGAAACAACAGGCGAATGAGCTAGGCAAATGCGAGACACAAACACCTCGCTTCTCTTCACTCGTCCCAATGCTCTCAGGGAGGCTCGTCATGGTATCAGCCAGTGCGCAGGTGGGACCTCAGGGACCGACTTTGCGCCTTTGCTTTGTGCCTTTCCTTCGAACGCTGGTCGCCATCAATTCAAACCCCAGACTGCCACCTGCCGTGTGGGCTAGATGAAACCCGCGCTTTGGTTTACCCGCGAGGCCGGCCTTTCGTCCACCTGATCAGCAACACGCCTTGAGAATCGACGAATTCGTCAAAGTGGTGCCATTATAAGTGACATCGATGAAGTGAACACGAATCCCCCGCCTGATCCTGGGTACAGTTATGGGAAAGATGATGCTGAGTGAACGATAGTGGGCGCCTTGGGCCAATGACCCCTCAAGTAGGACTCATTCATTATACAAGCCGGACTTCCATGTGACGGACGACATGCTCGATTCTACTGCCGAGACAACCAACGATATCATGAAGAGGTGGGCCATTCTCGCCCTGTCCATTGTCACTTCGACAGAACACGGTCTTCGAAATCTGTCATGGAGCACAAACTATATCTACGTGGCCCGAGAATTTGACGAGGACGTCGCATGCCTGGTGCTGTGGAATACTCGCGAGCGTTGTAAGTTGTCTACCTTCCCCTTTTGAAATCTCGCGTTTGCGCGTGGAGCACTCAGACTGCGTCAGCACCTGATCTGCTCGTTGTAATGGATATGACCTGAGTATCTGAAGGCTCGTCATCATTCTCGCAGACTTACGACTACAGTCTTATAGATCTTTCCCCCGGTTGCCCTGAGAGGAGACTGGGCTGCTTTCATGTGCGTATTATTCAATACCTTGCAGTCGCGGTATTCTGTGTCGACGCCGACAGGTCCTGGCCCTCCTAACCCCAAGAAGTGAACCACCAGGCCCTCACTTTCCCCTGCTGTTGACCCTGCTTGCCATGACACAATCTACGGTTTGGATGTTGCATTTCTCTCAATGCCAATCTCTTGGTACAATTGACATGCACTCGAGGTAGGCAGATGATGATATCATGTTGCAAGAGCTATTGCCTCGGCCCTGGCAAACCGAGACGAGACGACTCACCGATTCGGACGGGTGAAAGCAGTTCCATGTCCTTTTCTGGGTAGCCAGGGACGATCTGTACAAACAGCTGCTCCGTCCAGTTCTCATGCTTCAAGACGCCGGATCAAAAACTCGATATGTATCTGGAAGCGCTTCCCACGCTGCGGTGAGGTGGTTGACGCCCTCCGGGGTTGGACGACGAGATGTTTTCAGACGAGGCGTTTCCAGATGCGGCGTTTCCAGATGTTTTCAAACGCACCGAGGATTCCCTCGAAAGATTTGTTCGACCAGTTGACCTACTGGACCAGATCCCGTTGGGGCAGCTGAGCCAGTTGACCGAACGTCACCGTCAAACCGCCTGGGGGCTCTAAATGTACCTGGGTCAGTTGATCCACGGTGCTGGAACCCTCTGTGACCACAGTGATGCGGCGGTACCAGTCTGCCATTCGACTTGGGTACCTCGTCCAGACGCGGCGGGCCCCGGCCCCTGTCCCGCGGCGGTAAGAGATGCGTCCGAGTTGACAGCCCGGGAGTGCAGGTCGGGGGTGCCCTTGGTGCCTTGGTCCCCCTTGTAGATATCTGAGCCAGTTGACCTGTCGACCAGTGGACCAACTGAACCAGTACCCTTACCTCTGTGATGGCCGGTCAGGGTTTCCAAAGGTCAATCGACACCCCGGTCCTGGAACCACAGGGTTGTGTCATTCGCCTCTCATATCTGACAAGTCCGCTGTACCCCGAGCCGACCAGTCGACCTCTGGACAGGATCTTTTCGAATAGAACTGCAAAGGGCCAGTCCACTTTCAGAGACTGGCAGAAGGGCGGTAGGTGACCGATCGATCGGCTGGGACTACGTCGCTCTGGGCTTTACATCCTGGCCGACTGACTGAATGACTGAATGACTGACTGACACATGTTGTTGGGGCCGTCATGACATGAAGCCGTTCTCCGCGCAGTATGCTTGTATGTCTGGAGCCTCAACGGCGCTCATGCGGCTGATCTGAGTTGCCCATAACTCTTGCTTCGGGTGTAAGGGACAGGACACGGCCATGAATGAAGGACGTGCCGATTGAGTTTCTGCGGTGCAAGTCTACTTGTACAGTATCTTGTCTGCAGTGCACAAAACATTGGGGGACCCGTCGGCGGGAGATTTTCACACCAAGTTCGAGAAGCGTCCAATAAACAAGCTCGTGCGATGCATAGGCATCACAGACCACCGCAGCCCTCGGCCATCATCTTGGAGAATCGACACCATTGCCAACATCCTCAGTATCGGCGCTACCCATTCGTGCCCTGCAGTGGTGTCTGGTGCAGATCGAATGTCAATGTCCGCTCGAGGCAAGGCATGCACAAACAGACAACCGTGAGTCCGTCCCGTCCATGAGCCTCAACAGTCAATATTGCCACCTGGCACTGGCAAATTCGGAAACGTCTGCGTTCAAACTTCAAAGCTTGCCATGAATGGACAAACGTGTCATCTACCCAATTGCTCCACATACGTCAAGCGCCGCCTGTTCTTCTTGAAGCAAAGCGCTGCAGCACCAACTCGATTAGGAGAGCAGATCAGCCAGGCCCAAGGTTGAACTACGAGCTTTTTAACGGTAACTGGCGGCTTGCTCAAGTCAATCCATCAGTCGCACAATGGACCGCGGAACAGGAACAGCCAGAATCTACAACTACCTCCCGCGGTTCAATTCGCCGCTCGAATCCCAAGGAGGGTTCACAGTCCACACGGGGTTGAAAACTCATTGTCCTCTATCATAAATAGGGATGGACACCCGAGGAGAGGCCTAGCCTAGCCTTGACTACCTTGACCACAGTTGGCGTACCAGGTAGAATATGCAAACAAGGCTGGGAACTCCCACTCCCGCTCCCATCAATTGCTCAGCTCCATTTCGACCAGCGTTGGACTCGGTCGAACGGCCAAACCAACTCTGCAAAAGGAAATATGGTGTTGATACCATGAAAAGCATCGATTTGGACAGACATTGGGAGGTTGAGTCGAGAGCACAACCGTTTCATATTGTCCGTCAGTGACCAATATCTAACGAGGGTAGGTGGGTGAAGGAACTACGAGTGGGTGAGTACAGTCTTGCACGCGTACTTTGCGGGAAGGAGTATTCGAAGATGCAATAAGTGATGCATGTCACAGTATCAAGTCAAGCCAATTCACAGGTTGACAGGTTCACATGCCAGGTTCACAGCCTCTGTAATGTGTGCTATTTCGACCCAAGAACTCAATGATACATCATACCTCGCTTTGCTGACACTGACGTGGTATTACACCACAAATGAGACGGACGAACTCGGGCTTCTCAGAAGTTTGTCCAAGAACAAACAAGTGCGCAACTTGGTCAGTCAATCCTGAACAGGCTGAAGTACCAAGTATACTGTTTGGTACTACTTTCCCTTCCGACTCGACTCGTACATCCGAGCAGCTAGCAGCCTCCATGGCAGCATAGCGTGGCTTTGGACTGCGTGAGCTGCAGACGGGCTTCCCGGTCAAGGAGAAGGGAAATGACAAGCATGGACATGTCGAGTCCAAGTTGTTGATATCGAGTGAGGTCTGGAATTGGAATCGGTGTACCGTTCTCAACGTGGACCGGAGCCGGTAGGCATTGTACAATCCACATTCCACAAGCCGTGCGCTCGTGCCATGCAAAAGGTCACTTGATCAAGATGAGATGTACCTTGAAGTTTTATCCAACACCAGGTACCATCGGTACCTAGGTAGTAGGGACTACTCGGACCGCGTGACGCGAGACGAGAGACAACATTCACTACACCTCGCCTCCCACTGTGAGCTCTAACTTGTTCATGTATTCGCAGATCAATCCCCTCGAACAAGTCAAGAGAACGATGTCTAGGTTTTAAGTCACACCTGAGCCATTGGCGTTGAGGACGATGCCAATTTCCACCGACAGGTAGGTTCTTCCCCAATGTTCTGCGCACTGCAGGCAAGTTACTACACAAGTCGCGAAGCAGAAGCAGAAGCAGAATCGGCGCACAAGCAGAATCGGGGCAATTCTTTCATTCATGGCTTGTGTCCTATGTCCGTCCCTTATGCCATAGGCAAGACCATGGCCAAATCAGATCAGCTCAGATCATGGTCAGTATGCATGTGAGCCCCCGTTGGGTTACAGATCTACAGGTCTACTGGCATACTCCTCACTCCTTCGTCCTTGGAGAACCATTCGGGTTCAGTCTTTGATATCTTGATGGCAGCGACAAGACTAGTCTGGTGATCTGTCAGTCAGTTCGTTATTCAGTCAATTGTTCAGCCAGTCAGTCAAAAGTCAGTCAGTCAGCCAGCCAGCCAGTCATCCGGTAAGTCAGTCGGTAAGTCAGTCAATCAATCGGTCAATCAGGCCGTCGGTTCTCCCTTCGCTTCAAACCACGATGTAAGGAAAGGCCATAGCAACATCAATAGCCTGGCGCCCACCGCCTAGTTCCAGTCGATCGATGAATAGCTGACTGACACCTGCCGCCTCGTCCTTACCAGTCTCCAAGTAAAGAGGGGATAGGCTGAGGGTTCTGGCTCTGGCTCTGGCTCTGGCTCTCTTCAAGAGGTCCAACGGTATCTGGTTGCGCATGTCTGCAGCCTGCCAGGCCTGGAGAGGAGGATACTGATCGTGGTCCATATGCAGCAGACTAGACTCGACTGTTGGATTGGGCGGCGCTGATACTGGCGCTGATACTGACACTGACTGATACCGATACTGAGGATGTTGACATTGAACAGTGGACAACAGCGTCGATTCTTGAAGACGATGATCGCTATAGCTGAGGGCTGCGGCGGTCTATGGTGGTCTGCGGTGGTCTGGTCTGCCGGGGCGTCATGTATATCATAAGGCATTGCACGAGCGTTATATGTGGGACATTGGGCATTGGACACTGGGTACTGGGTACTGGACACTGGACACTTCTCGGACTGACTCGAAACTGGCGTCGGCGTCGGCGTCGGCGTGAGCTAGACGGATATATTGTCCATGTCCCATCGCTGATTCGGCTGTGGTCGCAAGAAGCATGAACCGTACGGAGAGGTAGGCCAGCTTGGGCGGCTCTGGCGATATCCTCTGACGCCGCATGCGGTGTGTTTCACTTCACGGTGTTTCTGTAGTTCTGTATAGACTGTCTATTAGACCATTTGAGAAAGGACAGGGCTTGGCGATTCTGATATCGGTGTTGATATGGCGCGATGGTGGGAGTCTTGGGTGCTATGAATGCGGGATGGGACGGGATGGCGACGTTGATGATAGCGTTCAGCGGGATACGATAGCAATACTGTTGACATAGCTTGGTGGGAAACCACAGCGACGCTGTTGACATGGCTCGGTGGGAAACGGTAGCAACACTGCTGCCAGCGCTCGACGGTATAGCATCATCCACTCCGCTCAGAGAAGGAGGAAGCGGAAGGATATCGGAGTGTCTTGACGATCATGGCACAGATGCCACAGGTCGCGAAATGGTATGCGTGATATTGAAAGGCCAAGGACCCTCGAAGTGGTCATTCACCTTTCTCTGTGGATTCGTATATAGCAGTATATACCTATGGACAGCATAATTCCTCCATTCATAGCCTGTCGCGCGTGAAAGTGATGTGCTGACCTCAGTGGCTATGCTACCATTGGCACAGTCTCACAGAAGTGCCAGATGGGAATCACCGGTTGTCCCGAAGATGAAGGCGGAGACAAACCCGAACACGAACACGAAAATGCATAGGGACAGGCGCATTGCCTCCGATGTGTTTGTCGCGAACAGGGCAAGACAGGACAGGGGAGATCACTGCCCCCAGCAATGGCGACCAGATCCTATTCGGTGTTTCGCGAGGGACGGTGGTGGTCAGTCCAGACTCCATTTCACAGCCGGCGACGAGGTGGTTACCGGCAGTGGCATGCCCGAACAGTTTTGTAACGTACCTTTCTACAGGGGCGGTGCGGGCGAAGGTGTCGCAATGCTCACGAAGGCGGTCCATGGTAACGTCGCGATGAACATGGTCCGGGCAGAGTGGGCACAGCGACGAGGACGAGGACGAGGATGAGGACGGTCTCTGTCGAAGACCCTGTCTGTCGAGGACATGGTCGTGAACTTGCTGTGGTGCTTCGAGGCCAGGCCAGCGCACCGGTTGCATAGATTCGTTAGTTAAGCCCATGAGTGACGAACGGTTCTTGGACAGGAGTATATGTCGTGGCGGGTTGGTGTGAATGGAGTATACCTGATTGCAACGAGCAGCGAGCAGCGAGCAGCAAGCAAGTTGTGTCCTGGATGCTGGATGCTGGGTGCTGGGTGGCCATACGTATGGAACAAGAGGCGTCGAGCAATCGGCAGACATGTTATGTTGCATTGGAAACCGTGGGTAAAGTATCGCTCTGTGTTGAGCATGCATGGACAGCATTGTAAGTTGCGGCGTCGCAAGAGGAATGCGAGTCGATGGCGTTGCAAGGAAACGAGTGAAATACATGCGGAGCACATGTAAACAAGACAAAACGGAATGCCACGAACAAAATCATGAACGAAATAGAACGGTTAGCTTATTTACATGTTCAAGATTGTAATTTTGAACGAGCGATGGTTGATAGTTGATGGATGAACGAGTGGTTCGGACGAAAACATATTATTTGGACAAGTTTCGTCGCAAAGGTGTTGCAAAGTTGTTGCAAAGTTGTTCAAAGTTTCGTGCACTCGAGAAAACGAGCATTTTGCCGACTTTTCGAGCTGAAAACTGAACATCCGAGGTCTGGTCTTTGACTTAAGACTCTCCTTCTTCAACCATACGCTCTCTTTATATCATCTCAATCAAGCAGCACTAAACTTTCATGCTTCAGACGGCTTCTATTTAACTTTCTGATCCATCAAACCTTCGCGCAGACCCGCACATGGCAAATCCGTCGGTGGGTACAACATACGAAGTAAAATCCAACGTCGCAACCATCGACAACCTCTGAACAATCCCTCCAACGCCAACATGACTGACCTTTTCGACTCCCACCCATCTAATCCGTTTCAATACTTTCCACCATCTCCTCAGTTTCTGGCGGCTTCTGGCCATAATACGTATACCTGGAAATGTCAGAAACATAAACCTCGGAGCCAGGTCATACTCACACCGGAGTGTACGCGTGAATCCGTTTATCAGCCAGCTCGCGCCTCACACCAGCGAGCAACGAGTTCAGTCTCTCCTCGGGCCAGCCCAGAACCTTGCGCAACAGTCGCAACGACAACCCTTCCAAGCCCCGCGAGAGGTTTTCCAGATTATACGCTCCGACTTCTTTGAGTCTCGGATCCCGAGGCCACGTATTGATAGGCACTTTCTGGCGCACCGCTTGGACGCGGACAAATCCCACGTCGAGCATGATATCTCCATACTTCTGCGCCAGGTCCTGATCCCGGTCCAGCGTGCCAATCGCCGTGCACATGCCGTCGATCCAGTAGGCCAACGAGCCATTATACGGGATGGTGGCATCGTCCGACGTCGGCAGACACGAGTCCTCGATTTCAAACCACCCCGACGGCTCCAGGTGGTGGAACGCTTCTCGAATGAACCTCTTCGGATCCGGAAGCGACGCAAACAGGTCTCGCGCGTAGATAAAGTCGAACCTGGTGGTGAACGTCCACGGCGCCAGAATGTCGCATATTTCAAAGCCGCAATTCGGCGCCACCCACTCGGGCTGGATAGGACTGATGTCGATCCCGGTCACCGACGCCTCGGGGTGTAAGTCGGCGTAGTCCATCGCCCAGATGCCAGTTCCGGTGCCGACATCGAGAACACGGCTGGCCGTTTCAGCCGGGCAAAGGTGCAGTTTGCGGCCGGTCAGGTGCTGATACATGTCATGCTTGAAATCGAGGCGCATCTGTTCCTCTTCGTCGTTGGGGAACGGATAGAAGATATCATGGTATGCCGCGTGGTACGTCCGTCCGTACTCGACTGGAAAGTCCCACAGGCTCTCGGCTATCGTCGTCGTCCCGGAGCTGCCAACCTCATCGTTGAGATCATCCACCGCCGAGTCACTGCTGTGGTAGCCTTCCATGTCGGCGTCGACTTCATCTCGGTTCTCGGCATCCATGTTGGCGTCGACTTCATCTCGGTTCTCGGCTTCCATGTTGGCGTCGAGTTCCTCTCGGTTCTCGGCATCCATGACAACGAGGATTGAACAAATGTATCGTGTCGAGGCTCCAGACTACGCTCCGGCCCCAAGGGGTGAACAAATGTGACAGTGTTGATCAAGGCTCAAATACGCTCTGGCAATATGGAGTGGACAAATGTATGGCGTTGATTGACACCTCAAGCTACGCTCTGGCACCCAGGAGTGAACAAATGTATGGCGTTCCGAGGCTCAAAGCAAAAGTACGGCGTTGATCGACGGCTCAAAGCTAGGCTCTGGCATCAAGGAGCGAACAAATGTACGGCGTTGATCGACTGTTCAAAGCGCTCTGGCACCAAGGAGTGAACAGATGAGTATGGCGTTGATCGAGACTCAAAGCAAATGTATGGCGTCGATCGACGGCTCAAAGCGCTCTAGCATCGACAAGTGAACAATATGTACGCTGTTGATCGAGGCTCAAAGCTAGGCTCTGGCATCGAGGAGCGAACAAATGTACGGCGTCGATCGAGGCTCAATGCAAATGTAGGGCTTGGATCGACGGCTCAAAGCCAGGCTCTGGCACCAAGGAGAGAACAAATGTACGACGTCGATCGAGGCTCAATGCAAATGTAGGGCGTGGATCGACGGCTCAAAGCCAGGCTCTGGCACCAAGGAGTGAACAAATTATGGCGTTGATCGACTGTTCAAAGCGCTCTAGCATCAACGAGTGAACAATATGTACACTGTTGACGACCGCTCAAAGCTACGCTCTGGCATCAAGGAGTGAACAAATGTAGGGCGTGGATCGACGGCTCAAGGCTAGGTAGGCTCTGGCATCAAAGAGCGAGCGAAATGGTACAGTCTCGATCGACTCTTCAAAGCGCTCTAGCATCGACGAGCGAACAATATGTACACTGTGGATCGACGATTCAAAGCTAGCTCTGGCATCGACGAGTGAAGAAGTGGCGCACGGTGTTGATCGACACTCAAAGCCAGGCTCTGGTATCAAGACTGAGACTTTCTCATTCCCATCATGACACACGGGTCGGTGAGACGCGAAGGCCTCAGTGAGACCTGACAGATGTGGGCTGGAACGAATCGGAGGTGGAGCATATGGGCCATACTCGACCATCCAGGCGAAATCACGTACATTCCGGGGTTGCATCCCCTCAAAATCGCCCGATAACACCATTCGCATCTCTTGTCCCTGCACGCTCCACTGCCGCCTATTAGAGAACACACAAGCTGAGACACCCCCCTAACTTCTTACCAGGCACACCTCCCAGACACCAGATACACCCCAAGGCCCTCGTAGTGCCTTCGCATATCTCGACTCAACACGCGCCAGTGCCGCCTATTGGAGAACCAACAGCTAAGACATCCCGCCTCACATCCTACCAGGCACCTACCAGGCACCACCCACCCGCCACCTAACAGACTACAGATACACCCCCAAAGCCCTCCTAGTGCCTTCGCATATCTTGAGCCAACACGGTCCACTACCGCCAAACAGATAACAGAGACACCCTAAAGTCCTACTAGTGACGCCCCTAACAGATGCCGTGATCCCCCGAACATCTTACTGCTTGTGCCTTCGCTTATTACGACCTAAAAGAATAGCCTCCTGCTCAGGCGTACAAGGGTGGGAGGGGGAGGGCAGCTGAGGGTGGTCACTGTACCTTCTCCTCAGCTGAAGGCGGTCTACCTTGGCTTCAGAAAAGGAAACATGCTGCGCCGCCAGCCTCACCACTCGCACCACAGGCCTTCCCTCCTCTTTGGCCGATCGGCGAGCTATCTTTCGCATCTCTTTGCCCAAGTCATGATCTCAGACTCTTGCATCTTTGCCAAAGTCATGATCTCACACTTTACATCTCTGCAAACTGCGTGTGCCTGACTCCAGAGTTTCTTATCTGACTGCGGCGACCCGTCGGAATCCATTTTTCTGACTCTACCTACTGTAGGTACGAGCGGACTGCGGAGAAGCCTAGCTTAAGCGGTCCCAGACTCGATCGAAAGCTAACACTATGCCACCTCCACCTACCGCCGACGACATCACACGCGAGGTCGACAAGATGATCGAAACTCTGCAGGAATGCAACAGACACCGACCTGACCAACAGGAGAGCGACGAGAAAGACAAGAACTGTGTCGAATATGTCATTGAGGCGCGTATGGCTGGCACGTTGCCCGACAACCAGCCGAGAGAAGAATTCATGAACAAGAAGCACCGGTACGGTACATACCTTCGCAGTATATTTCCATGGGTAAAAGGACCCGATGCTAACTCCCTTACTCGGATCTAGGTGCGATCACTTCCCCTTACGCCGCCTCTTGATCATGCGACTGCGCTCGGACATCCCTGAGCCCTTCCTGACCACACTCCGCGCCGAACTCACCCTCCAGCTGCACAGCCTTGCGAGGGAATCCTCCGCGCTATTCGCGACGGGCGTTGCATCTCAGACATCGACCACAATCGAGCCGGCGGGCCTGAAGAGGGAAGCCTCCCCTGAATCTACAAGAGACAATGTATCTCACGCATCGACCACGATCGAACCGGCGGGCCTGAAGAGGGAAGCCTCCCCTGAATCTCCAAAGGACAACATATGTCAAGGATCGAGCACGATCGAACCGGCGGACCCGAAATACTATCAACATAACCCCGCCGGTTCGGCTCGTCATGACAGAGAATCGCAGCCGGGAGTGCTGACCGAGGCAGCATATCCCCAGCATATCAATACATTGGAATACCTCGCACACGATCGCCATTTTGGCTCGGGTCTCCTATTCCTCTTCAAGGCTGCCAGTGCTTTCACCGTCGAGAACAGCTCGGATTCATTGACGGTGTGGCGGCCGGTGCTGCAGCGAGGAGAGGTCGGCGAAGTATGGACCACACCCCCCCTCAGTCCTGTGGTTCCGCCATGAGCTTGCGCAGCCGCTCACCGATCCCGAATCCGACCGCCGACTGAGTTTTCGGGATTTGGACACTCTTGGCCTCTTTGGAACGGTGGCCAGTACGGACGACGACGTTTTTATTTCGGCCCCCGTTCACTTCGCCCTTCTCACTGACGCAGAGCCGTTTGATGTTAAGAACCCTCTTAATTCTATCTCTCCCCTTTCTAGAGGGCCGTCGTTCTCTGCTTGTTGATGCGCAGGGTGACGCTGATGAGCGGAGACACATTGATGTCGAGGAACCGCTGGATCCTATCCCTCCCGTTCTAAAGCGCCGTCGTTCTGATGCGCAGGGTGACCGTGCTGGCCGAAGAGCTGGACACTGGTGGCGAAAGACAAGACAGAGACTGATGAGCAACGAGACAGACATTGATGAGCAACGAGATGGAAACTGATAAGCTGTGAGTTGAAGACTGATGAGCAACGAGACAGATATTGATAAGCAGCAGATGACCACTGACGAGGAATGAGAATGAGACGGACATCATGAAGCCCAGCAACACGAGGCTACGATATTGCGTGCAGTGATACGATTCTGCTTTTTGGAGGCCGCCACCCGGGCCTGCGACTGCCATGCCTTACTATCGGTCAAGTACAGTACTTCCCTATGCCCTTATGAGGAGCATACAGTACAGTACCTTAGCTGAATGCAGATCTTACTCCCCCCTGATGGTGACCAAAATCCCCGCGCCGACCCTACCTATTTCCATGAGCTATATCTACACTACGCTACCGATACGTCTGTGACCTATATCTATCTACACTACCGTTACGTCTGTGACCTATATCTATCTACCCTACCGTTACCACCTCTGGACGTCATTCCCCGTTGGAACCAGCCTTTCCCTTCTTCCCTTCCCTACATGCACTGCGCAGAGCAAGAACATTGACCTGCAGTGCATGCAATGCTTTCACCCCCTCCATGCGGCATCCCATTCCATGTCCATGTCCATGTCCCTACGAGTCAGGAGTGAACCTGGACCCCGGTCCTCCAGGCCATGCTCAACGCAGAGCCGAGCAGAGCCTCCCTTGGCTCTAATGCATAACGTATATGGAGCACCGCGCCCGTCTTTTCCTTTGGGCCGGGACCAACGACAACAGAACCTTGCAATCGAGCGAGCTGGCGTTGGGGACAGTGTTGTGTGTTGTGTTGTGTTCGAGCAACGACATCAAGCAACGGTATATGATATATCTCGCCCGTCCACACCAGTATGACCTGGCACTAGGACTACATGATCGAATCCGTGTCAAGCAACGAACGAAAGCAGGCCTCCAGCATAGGTGTTGACCAACGGGTTTCAAGCAACGGTATTGGAGCCCTCAAAGGCATAAGGTAGATATACAGTCCCCAGCCTTGTTCACAACACACAATGGGCATCCATAACTATCGCCTTTTTCGCGCAAGTACTTACATTTCGCAACCTAGACAGCCATCCCGAATTCAAGCAGTAAACCAGCCAAGTTGAACACATCCAACAAACCAACAGAGTTTCCGCGCCTTGCTTTATGCCGTCTCCCGTCTCCCGTCTCCACGCAAAGCATAATTCAACTTTCGGTTTCGGCTCGTGCCATTCCATCAAACTTCCGTCCCACATCTACCTACCTACCTACCTGTGCCGCTCCAAAGAAATCTGAGTGGCATAGGTACTCACAACCGTACGGACATATCACCGAGCCCAAACAATCCCATCAGAGCTTGGGTTGGGACCTCCACTTGCTCGCCGAAGCCCATGGATCGGCCTGCCGACTGTCGACACGGTACTACGCCTACCGCACCTTAACGACCTCCTCCAGACAAAGGAGTAATGAGCATGTCCCCGCTCGATACGACGAAAGCAGCAGCAGCATTCCAAACCTCCAGTGACGTGACTGACGTCGAAGGCATAAACCCATCGACTTGACGCTGAAAGGGTTTCCTACGTGCCTCAATATTCTAGGATACATACATACATACATACAACCCACGTCTCCCTTCCGAAAGTCGACGTATGAATATGAAGCGGGCCTAGAGTTCAGATCGACACCAAGCCCACAGATTAAGATTTCTAATGGCAGGATCTGGTCCACGGGCCGGCCCAAACCTACCTGACTAGACTGGAGACTCGGACATCGAACAGACTACTAGACTGGAGACTCAGACATCGAACGCACTACATACTACATACTTCGCCACCGCTCTGCCGGACTGGATCTGTTGTTCGGATTCATCGGAGTCGGTGCACAAGTACATGAATGAGACCTCCTCCTACGATTTGGTGTATCATATCATGTCAAATGTCACACGGTCAGGAGATATCCAAGTTCGACAGACACTTACCTCCTAGCGCCGTGACGATTGACACCAGGGAAGTACCTTACCTTAGTTCGAAGGATCCTCTGAGTTGCATCACAAGGGGGTCAGTTGACAGGGAAACCGTTCACTACCTTAAGTATAATAGCCACAGCGTATAGGTTACAAGTGCAAGGGAATGGGAGCGGCTTCAAGCGGTCATGACCAACCAGCCCATTGAGCAAGGCCATTGATCACGGCCATTGATCACGGTTCACCATGATTCATGACCTTCTCGAGTATCTACGCATGAACAGTTCCAGTTCCAATTCCAGCTCCCTCAGAGCAGGAGAATGTCTGACTGACTGTGCTGATTCAAGTGAGCTTGGAAGTGATATTTGCCTATAGCCTACAGCCATGCTGGGTATTGTCTTGGTCTACTCGAGAAAGCTACCTACCTACCTAGGTACGTACTATATCGCTGTTCCCGGAAGTAGTGTATAGAGGGTTTGCTAGGTAACTTCTGGACCAGGAGGTTGATTCATAGTGCACACCAAGGTGACGCAGATGTGCAATGAATAGCACTGAACGTTGGTAGGATTACCGCAAAGTATGCGACTTCTCAAGGTGGAAGTGGAGGTATGAGCACCAGTCACCCGGACCCTCGGGATTCGAGTAACATGGAGTCGGGCCTCCCGACATTAAACGGGCTGGAAGCGGTGACTCCTACACCCCCTGGGGCGGTGATGAAGACAACAAAGATAATGACGATGTTGAGCGTGATGGTGAGAGCAGGAACCTGCTGGCGCTGAGGAAGAACATTCAGTGCTCGGACATAGTACTCTTCTGATTGCAGCAGTGGTAAGAACAAGGCTGGTAGTCATGCCACTGCATTGTGGTTTCCTGCTCGTGAACCTTCCACAAGTGGAAGGGGGCTTCGAGGCTCCAGAGATTCTCTCGTTAAACCTTCCTAACTAATCCCCCAATGACTTCCCCCAATGACTTCGCAGTCCAACTCGGGTTCTGAAGTAACAATCTTCAATAATTCCACCTCTGAGAACCGAATGTATGACTGAGGCTGCTGCGTTTGACTACTTTTCGATTGTTTTCACCCTGTACCAGCCCTTCAGCCAGTATTGGCTTGCGTTAACTCGTCGACATGCCGCCGCAGCAAGACGATCAAACCAACGAGACAGAAGAGGGATGCAAATGGGAAAAACCGAGGCATGAGCTCGAGGAAGAAGACGATAATATGCTGATCCGCGTGGAATGGGATCATTTGAGAAAGGAATTCGCCGAGTATCTTGAAAGTGAGATACCTGCCATCGAAGCAATCGTTGCTCAACATCTGAACTTGAGATCACACCAGATGTGCAGAGTTGCCGAAAGATCCCAGTGGCTGGATCAGGGCACATTTAACCTCTGTGTCCCTGTTCTCATCAGTAACTGGCGTGCGCGACGCGTACTGATTAGGTGCCCTTTTCCTCACCGGCTGGGTGGTCTGCACACGACTGCGCTGATGGACGAAAAGCTCCGTTGTGAGGCCGCTTCCTTTGCTCACCTATCTCGGAATCACCCTCGCGTTCCCATTCCACATCTCTGGGGATTTGGACTCCCAGGCGGCCTACATGTGAGTAAGTACTCTTTTCGATTATTGACCAACTCACAGATGATAGTTCTCAGCTCTGGAGCACGCGCCCTGGTACCAGCGAGCGTTAACATCTCTGAAATATTGCTGGTCGTGGATCTTTCGAAACCCATATTTTCGGCCATTCGTTCCCTGTCAAAGTCATTTCTCATTGAAGAGCGGCTATCTGTTGATGGAGTTCTTCGAGGAAGAGCGAGGGCGAATGCTCTCTGCGGTAGAGCGTCCCACCGCCGAACATCGGAGAACACTTTTCCGGAGTTTGCGAGGGATCCTTCTCGACTTGTCGCGGCCGCTATCCAGGATCGGCTCCTTTACCGTTCACGACTCTGGAGAAGTGAGTCTCAGCAATCGACCGTTGACAAGGGGATTAGCTATCCTCGAAAATGAAAGTATCCAGACGCAAATCCCCCGAGACTACTGTTACTCGTCTACCGACTCGTACGTCCTTGATCTCCTAAACTGCCACCATCAGCGGTTAATACATCAACCAAATGCGGCCCGCAGTAAACTCGACTTGGAAGGTCAGATGGCTACCATCGTCGCTCTACAGGCCTTATACCCGAGATTCAGGAATATGCCATTACAGCGAAAGCCGCCTATCTTTCAATTCACGGATTTGCACGAAAGCAATTTCTTTGTTGACAACAAATATAACATCACAGGTATTGTGGACATTGAGTGGAGCTGTGTTTTGCCCAGGGAAATGCAACATCCACCTTTCTGGCTCTCTGGACACGAGCTCGATGATCTTGATGGAGAAGGGACAAGCGAGAATGAACAGGAGTTCGAGAGGGCCTGTGAAGAATTCCTCCAGATCCTCGAAGAAGACAATGAGGGCGAGAAATTCCCCATTCGCCCTCGTGACTATGCTCAAGCAATGAGAGACTCTCTTCAGAGAAAGCAGCACTGGTACTTGACCGCAGTCAAAATCCCGCGGATCGCGTACACCTTGTTCATCAATAAAATACAACCCCTTTTTGCGCCTGCTCACGCCGAAGAGGACGCCGACATATTCCAGGACGTGGTGGCCAGATACTGGAGAGTTGACACTATAGGATTTGTCGAGCAAAAACGCTGTGACTGGAGCGACTATCTCAGCCAGTTACGATCCATGCAAGGCCCATCAATGAGCATACTAGTCTGAGTCCTTTCTCTATTTCTTAGATTCGGCCTCCTTGTTGTGCTCGGCCTCCTTTTTGCGCTCGGCCTTGTTCGCTGCGCGTTTCTTCCTCGCCTCGTCGGATGTTCTGAAAAGAAGTTGTTTTGTCCCAGCTGGCAGGGGCTTGTTTTCAATCACGGCAGCCATCTTGGCGGTCTCGCCTGACCCACTGTGGCCGGAATAAGTCGACGACGTGATGGACTTGCGATCATCTGCCATGTTAAGCAAGATGAGGTGGCTTGGGATGACTGAGGATGGTTTGTAATGGTGGAACTTAGGTGAAGATGGGATGTGGAAATACTTTGTGGACCGGATGGTAAATAAAATCAATGTCAAAAGGAAAACAGCAGAGCGTCTATATAACCCGCGTCTGACTTTGCTGACGCGACTGGGGAATGTATCTGCGAATTGGCGACGTATTTGGTATTTAATGCCGCGAGCCCACGTAATTGTCGCTGTTTGCTGTGCTCGTTGCTAGGACTGGTTGCATGCAACCTGCATGCAAATGCATGGAGCTGCCAACACACCCATTGCTTCGTCTGGACGGCAGGTTATTTTTGCAACAGCACCCCTTCCCGCTACAACATTTTGCTGACCTCTTCCGTGCGAGCTAATTTAAGATCAGGTGCATCTTAGTTCAGCCTTCGCGGGTTGTGGTTAATGCTCATCGCCCTTCTGTTGGCACATATGGAACCATCCCAGAAAGGGCAAAGATGCACATTCTCCCGTCCATGGCACGAACTCGAAATCCTATATTGCACCATATTCAAGGGCAATCGCAAGCTTCCTTGACCATGATATAAATCAATCATACGAGCGACGGCTGGGCGAGGACCATCGCATCGCAGGCTAAATCATTCATACCAGGAGTTGGCATCTGCGCTGCGGATACTAATATACTATTGCATTCGAGTTCGACAATCTTGGGAAATGGGGTTTGACCGCCGCCCACGTTGTGATTCAACATGTGCATGCAACGAATAAAGTATTGATTTATCCGGCAATACTGGGTAGGTACGTAGTATCTGATGTGGCAGTCGACGTTGCTGCACTTTCCAGCTGCTAGTGTCTCGAGTCCATGTGATGCTGGGGACTTGAGAGACCGGGCTGAAAATAAGGGGGGCCTAGTCAGCTGCCCGCTAAGTCCCTTGTTGCTTGTGTTAGGTACAGTGCCGAGCGTTAGTTTGCACCCCCCTGACGCGTTTTTCTTCCACGCGTTTACGCGTCTCAACTTCAACTTCTTTTACAACGTACAATACCGACGCCTCGACGCCCTCTAAGTGAAATAAATAGCAATAGCCAGCGCGGTAAGGAGTTGTTAATCTTCGTCCGCGGTAAAATCATAGGTGCGTACGAGGCTAGTATAGTAAAACGCGCGATAAGTCGACAGTTCGAAATACCTCTATCGATAGTAAAATCAATAATCCGCCGCGTACCTCTTCGAAAAGATACTACTTTATAACCACACTCCGGTAAGCCTACCCAATATACTAAGCGCGACGAGCGGATACTAGTATATCTTACGCGACGCTTTCTAAGATAGTTATACGCGCGCCTTCTCCGCGAGTTAGACGTTAAGTTATCGCGATATACTATTAGACGTATACTTAGTCGATATAATATTAAGAAGTAGATCGCGAAGAAGAGGCCTCTTCTAAATAAATAGAGCGTACGGAAGCGATTAGTGTTAGAGCGCCTAGGATTAGCCGGTCAAGCATAGCAATTCAGCAGTCTATTCTCTAGCTATATAGCTCAAAGATGGATGGTAGTAAGGCGGTCCGTTATAATAGAGATTACTCGAACTATTAAGGAGAAGGAAAACTCCTCGTAGTCGAGTCGTAGGGGATAAGTACGGGGCCGCTAGGCACACTTGGCAACGGAAACCCGTAAAAGGGCTTAACGTGCTATAATAATTATCCCCCCCCCCCTAGAGGACTCGTCCCTAAGTCCTCGTAGGGTACGAGACTATAGCCTTATAGCCGCCTCCTATTCCGAGAGTAACTATTACTGCCCCTTTATTGAAGGGCACGACTCGTAGAGTCGCCGTCGGGTAGCACGCTTCTAGTAATACAATTCCCTTTCTTATCCTAGTTTCCTAGGAATCATATAATGCGATTTGCCGCCGTTTAGAATAGCTTAGGGTAAGGTTAAATCACGTATCCGACCCGTCGTACGGGTCTAGTACGCCACTAGTATACTTAAAGCAACCTACTTCTTTTTAGACTTCAATGTTTCCCAATTAAGTCGTGTTGCCGCGTAGTGAATGTGGTGCGCGCGCCTTGGCGCAATCCAATATATAAGGATCTCTCTTCCTATTACTCTCTCGCACTCTTTCTTCGTATTCAATAAACCGAGTTTAGTAATCGCCTTATAAGTTTAGGCGATAAGTTCGGTATAGATTTCGAAGCAGACTTACTAGTAGGGTATACAAGTAGGCGTTATAGACGACGCGTAACCGCTATACCGCCTAAAGCTATAGGTTCGAAGCCCTCGACGCTAAAGACGTAAGTTAATACTAGCTTACTTAAAGACCGCTAATAGTATATAGTCCGACTATAAACTCTTGCTCCTCCCCGTCTAATATTCCCACTCGATCTACTATAGACTCTTAGCCTATCGAGACGCCTACTCGATCTATTACGAATTCTAAGCCTATCGAGACGTCTACTCGATCTATTATAAACTCTAAGCCTGAATAATCAAGCCGTAACCCTAAGACTACTTACGGTTCGAGTACGAAGACTATGCCGGCGATTAAGCTAGCGGATCGTCCGAGGAGATTATAAGTATCCTTTAACACTATACTTTTCGATTACTAACTACTTATATAGCCCGTATTCCTCTAATTCGAGTACGTACGGAACTTAATTATCCTGTATATTATCGCTATATACGGTTACTTACTCGGCCAAAATAGGTCCTAGTCGACTCGGATATAATTATCTACGACCGATCTGCTAGGAAGTGCGCCTACTATACTAAGTAAGGGTATAAATATAAGTAGATAAGTACTCCCTTACTTCCGGGTTACTATTCGCCTACTAACTATTTAGATCCCGCCAAATTATATCGCCGCGGTTAACCGTATCCTTAAGGTTATATTAATACTTAAAACTTCCGAGATTAGCTATTTAGGTAAGAGGGCCCTTACCTACTAGGAGCTTACTAATAGCTTTAGTGCCCCGTATCCGTACCCTTGCTACTCGGCTAGATAAGATATTCTCGAGGTCGACGAAGGAGATAATCGGACTATTTAGCGGCCTAAATATCCAGTAATCCTTTAAGGATACTTCACCGGATTCCATTATCTCTACGCTCTAGCTCCATACGTTGAGAATATAGGCAGAAGTTACTACGTAAGTAGTAAGTACCTACTCCTAGTATACGGTATCCTTACTAACTAATATAGGCCGGTATTATACTCCCTGCCTAGCCGGAAAACGAGTAGTAGGAATTTAGTTTTCGGGAATAACTAGCCGATATAGTATATGATCCTAACGCCAAGAGAGTACGCAAGCTACTCGCGGACGGCTTGTAGTCTACTAAGTTTTAGGATAATAGCGATTTAAGTCTAGTTTTTAATAGCCCCGAGGACCGCGAGGCCCGTCGGGCACCAAAGACTCCCCGTCGTGGAAAGCGCCCGTTAAGTAAAATAGCGTAAGCGTACGATTATTATACTATAGGTATACTATAGCTTTAGATAATAGTAATGAAATATATTTAGCTAACCTAGCCTCTTAGTATTTCTATCCGTACTAGTAGCCTATTCTTTACTCTTCCGAGTTCCTCGTTTTTAAAGGAACTTATCTAGCTTCTCGCCTACGTATAGCAAGTATTCCGCAGGCTCCTAGGAGTCTTCGGCTTCTAAAAACCCCTTCTATCGCACTAAGAATTAGCGCCTAGTTTTAGTCTCTCGAAGATCTAAAATCTACTTAACTTCCTACTCTTCCTCGTTATTAATCTCGACTAGCTTAGGCGGTTCGTACCCTTCTCGCTAGGTATAAGGTTCTAGTAGCGAGACGTAGAAGGTATTATAGAGTCTCCTATACTTCTTTAGTAACGCTAGAGTATATATATTTTAACCGACTATCTTAAGGACTTTAAAGGGTCCTAAGAAGCGGTTCGTAAGCTTCTTACTTACTTTCTTCGTACGAATATATTACGAGGAGAGTAGGACTAAGTCTCCTAGAGCAAAGGAAATTCCCTTCCTTTTCTTGTTATAGTGCC
The DNA here is from genome assembly GCA_024611085.1 of Exophiala sp. LBMH1013. NCBI lineage: Eukaryota > Fungi > Ascomycota > Eurotiomycetes > Chaetothyriales > Herpotrichiellaceae > Exophiala > Exophiala sp. LBMH1013. Next base: position 173,806 of record JAMFLB010000006.1, on the reverse strand, counting down.
TGGCGATATTACGCTAAGCTTACTCCTAGAGTACTAGAGACTCTTCTCGGGCCTTCTCTAACGCTTTCGCTTTCTTAGCGGCTACTCGATTCTCGCCAGCTTAGGGCTCTCTTGCTATATTCCTGTGTATCGTTGGCTTATATATATATACTAGGGAGAATAGGGAATATTTAATTATTACGTTCTCCGCCTAGTTATAAGTATACTTAGCGCTAGGTAGTAGTATCGCCTAGTCGTCCTGAAAGTAGTTGACGTAGTAGCGGAGGTAGTATTCTAACGTCTAGTTAGTGCGCTTCGTCTACCCGTCGGTTTAAGGATAAAAGGCTATCGAGAATCGCCGCTTTATAGCAAGATAGTAGTATAGGGTTCCCTAGTACTAAGACGTTAGAATAGGACCTCTATCGCTAACTATCGACTCGGGTACGCTAAATCTAGCGAAGATCTTCTCTATAAGAATATCCCCGAGTTCTTCCGCTATAATATCTATATTATAGGGAATATAACGGACTATTTTAGAGAAACGACAAACTACTACTAGGATAGAGTCGTATGCTTTTCTCCTATAAGTAGACGGCGGTAGGCCTATTATAAAGTCTAACGAGATATCTATCTATAGTCCTATAGGCCGAGGTAGTAGCGCTAATATACTATACGGCTTATACCGTAGCGCTTTTATACGCTAGTAGATATTATACGAGTCGACGTATCGTCGTACGTCTCTCGTAAGCTCGGGCTACTAGTAGAACCGCTGGATAACCTTCCGAGTCCTCTCCTATCCGAAATAGCCTCCTTGCTATAGGTTATTATAATTAACCCTAAGGATCTCCGACCTTAGTACTAGATCGTACGGTATATATACAGCGCTAGCTTTTCGTACGAGACTAGTATAGTTAATGCTCTATACCCTCTTCTAACGGCCTTTAGGAACCTAGCCCGCTGGGTAGGCTTTCTAGCCTTACGACTTATACTACTCGTCCATACTTTAGAGAGCGAGCATTTCTACCACCACTGCGTTTAGGATAACGCTAGGTATACGCGGGGTATCCGTAGGGCTTTCGCTACTACTGCTATCCGAATCCGAGGCGTCTACGACGATAGACTCGTCGGATTCTTACTCGCGATTTATATACTTAGAGGGCGCTAGGTGCCTACTCCTACGAGCCGAAGGCTTCTAACTACGCCGGGGTCTTAGGCCTTCCTTAAGAGTATTCTATTATCGGTAAGCTCTATCCTTACGCGCACCCCCTTAGGGTAGGATCTAGAACATACTCTCCGAGGGGTTAGTAGGTCGCTTCTATATCCCTCTCGTAAGAACTCTAAGTACTATAGAGCTCCTACCTAGTATAGGGTCGCTCGGCGATCCCTATACTCCTAGTATACGCGTACGAAGGAGGTCCCGCAGTAGGTTTCCTACCTCCTCGCCTTACGCTATAAAATCCGGACGACGGGATAGGCCGTTAGCGGGATTATCCTTTCCCTTTCGGTATTCGATTACGAAGTCGAAGATACTTAGAGTCTTAGTCTAGCGTACTTACCTCCTACTAAGCTTCTTCGACGTTATAAAATACCTAAGATTCTAGTGGTCCGTAAGGACTAGCGTGCTTATAGTAGGTACCTCGAGGTAGTGCCGCCACTCTCGAAAGCACTCTACTATAGCTAGTATCTCCTAATCTAGGACCCTATAATTCAGCTCGGGGCCTTATATCTTCCTTAAGAAGAAAGTAATAGGTTTCTAGATCGTTCGGCCGCTATTAGTATACGACTTATACGCTTACGATAGGATACTACCTAAAGCCTTACCCGAGGTATTAGGCTCGACCTTATACTGCCGTTAGGGGTTATAGTGGGCTAGAATCCCACTAGCTAAGAAGTAGTTCTTTAGCTCCTAAAACGTATACTCGGCGCTTTCGGTCTACTCGAAAGGCCTCGTCTTCTTACCCTTTACTATTCCTTTTAGGAGGTTACTTATCGGCGCTATTACCTTCGAGTAAAGCGGAATAAAGCCTCTATAGAAGTTAGTAAAGCCTAGGAAGACTTGGATATTATAGTAGAAAGTGGGTCTTAGCTACTCCTAGATAGCTTATACCCTACGAGGGTCTATCTTCACGCCGTCGATACCCACGATAAATCCTAGAAACTCCGCTTTAGTTACTACGAATTTACACTTCGAAAGTTTAGTATAAAGCTTATACTTTCGAAGCCGGTCGAGTACTAAACGTATATAGTCCGTATACTCTTCTTGGGTCTTACTAAAGATAAGGATATTATCTAAATATACTACGCAAATAGTATTAAGTAAGCCGTCTAGTGCCCTATTAATATAGGCCTAAAACGTAGCCGGAGCATTAGTAAGCCTAAATAGCATTATCGTATACTTAAAGTGCCTATATCGCGTACGAAAAGCAGTCTTCTAGATATCTTTCTCGGCGATAGGGATCCGATAGTAGACGTTACGTAAATCCAACTTAGAGTATATCGCGGCCCCACCTAAACGGTCTAATATTTTACTAATTAGTAGGAGTGGGTAACGGTTTTTAATCGTTACCTTATTTAAAGTACGGTAGTTAACGTAGAGTCGTAACGTACCGTCTTTCTTCGGTACGAACAGGATAGGAGCGTCAGCTAGGGATTCGCTCTCCCTAATCTATCCTCGGGCTAAGTACTTGTTAAGGTACTCGCGTAGGACGCGCAGTTCCTTAGCACTTAAAGGGTAGATTAGCCTATATAATACTTCCTTACCTTCCTTAATAGGAATAGTATAGTATACCTTCGTCCCTATAGGTAAGAGTTCAGCCTCCTTTTCCGAGAAGACGTCTTCGTAACCCTTTACCTACGCTAGTAGCTATTCCGCGCCTAAGGGGCTGCTTTCCGTATACTCCTCGCCAGCCGATATCGACCCGTAGGCCCTAATAGAGGCGAGCCTAATTATTCTAAGGCCGTATATCTTTCCGAGACGTAAGATCTTCTCGAGCGATACTATACGTATCTATATACCGCCGGGGGGGCCGATAGAACTACGTACCCTCCTTCTAGTATATCTCTAGGTTAACCGCTTAGAGCTAGGGGTAACCCAAGATAATATTAAAGTCCTTAATATCCGTCGCTAAGAACTTATACTCCTACGGGTAGCTAGTACCTCGTACGTTATTCGTATATACGATAAGATAATAGTCCCTATAAATATAGATCGAATAACCATCTATAGTATATATATATATAGATAACCCTATCTAGGGCAAACCTACTTCTACTATTACCTTTTACGAGATAAAGTTTAGCTCGGCGCCCGAGTCGATTAGTACGCGTAATATATACTTCTTACCTACTAACTTAAACTCTATTATTTAAGTTAGTATATTACGAGAGATATTCGGCGCGCCGGAAGGGGGGTAGACCTAGCGTACTAGCGGCGCTTAATACGCTAGAATCTATTTTTTTGTCCCCTTTCTATACTCCTTACTTTTACCCTGCGTAACGGAGCCGATACCCGTACTAGCCTGCTTTTTAGGGTAGTCCTTTACGAAGTACCCCTTATTATAATAGAAATAATACTCGTCCGGCCTAGCCGGAGTCTTCGGAGTTTTCTTACTCCCTTCGTTAGGCTTATTAGCCTAACTACGACTACTTAGCTTCGTCTACGACGAGCCGGTCGTCGACTTGCCGCTAGTATACTACCCGCTAGCGAAGCCCTTACGGGGGTTTACCCCCGACTTTCCTAAGTTCCTCGTACTGCTACGTAGTACGGAGGACTTGCTCTTTATTGAGGATCTTAGGTAATTATCTTATTACTTCGAGACGAGTATCCTTTTTTTAATACGAGAAGCAGCTCCTAAGTATACCTCTCCTCTTCTATTAATAGCGGAATATCCTATCTAAGACGAGTAAGATCCTCTTATATATCCTGGATAGATTATCCGATCTTCTGCTTATACCGCTATAGCTCCTATAGTGCTATTAATATACGGTTCGCAGGGTCTTGGACGATATTCCTTAGGAAAGCGAGAAAACCTTCCTAAGTCTTTAGCCTTAAATCGTTAGGCTATCTAGCCTAGGCCGATATAGTAACGCCTTCTAGCGTTATAGCTGCGATTACGATACGATCCGTATCCGACGCGAGACGTATTATATTAAACTAGATCTTCTAGCTATTCTTATATTCTTAGAGCTCTCTAAGGGAGTCTTCTTTAAATTTCTTAGGGGGGCTAAGCTTAATTAGCTTAGCCGGGTTATCCGGTTACTTAAGGCTTACTAGGCGCTTACGTAACGGTAACGTTATACCTTTAATCTCTACCGGATTGAGAGGTATCTCGCCCCGTAACTCGGCTTCTATAGCCTTAATCTCTTTCTACTGCCGCTTTGCGGCTATTATACGCTTTAGCTGCGTATACCGTTCGTTCGCGGAGGAGGGGAGGAAAGAGGTATAGGAATCCGCTACTAATAGCGCCGGGGTATTAGCCCGCGAGCTAGGGGTTCTATTTACGTCGGCCGGCCTTTCGGGCGGTCCGACCGGAGGCCTACTTGCCTCCTGCGCGGCGCCTACGGGTTGTGTAGAGGCCGCTCGGGATCCTGGACCCCTTACCGGAGGTTCGTCCTCTAGTATCATATCGAGGGAGGGAGCTATAGGTGGCTCCGCCGAACCGTATAGGCTCCCGTTCTCCTCTAGGGCCCGAGTAGCCGACCGAAGTCGTATCTCCTAGCCCCTACGACGTGCGGCACCACTTATAGTGTTCGCGTGTTAATCGTAATCAAATTGCTGTGCCGTTAGGGTAGTTAACAGTTCGAGTAATATTGTTAGAGCGCCTAGGATTAGCCGGTTAAGCATAGTAATTCAGCAGTCTATTCTCTAGCTATATAGCTTAAAGATAGATAGTAGTAAGGCGGTTCGTTATAATAGAGATTACTCGAACTGTTAAGGAGAAGGAAAACTCCTCGTAGTCGAGTCGTAGGGGATAAGTACGGGGCCGCTAGGCACACTTGGCAACGGAAACCCGTGAAAGGGCTTGGCGTGCTGTAACAATTAGCCTTTACTACTATATATAAGGATTAGACGAGCGACGACTAGAAGAACGTGATTTTTAGCGACGAGTACTCCGTCGAAAGAGGTACTAGAAATAGTAATATCTAGATCTTTCGTACGCTAACGTAGAAGTAGAATCGCGAGATAATTAACCCGCGCCCTAAAGGTAAGGATATCTCTCTTATAGTTTAGGGCGCGATTTAGATAGAAGGAAGATCCGACCTTATAATAATATCGCGAGATAAAGACTCTACGCGTAGTAGCTACTCGGTACGCTTATATCGATAAGTTCTCGACGAGTAACTCTCTATAATCTAGTCTCCCGGGCTTCTCTTTATATAGGATAACGCGCCTATCTATACAGCTAAGTTAATTAAGGATTAGTTCGAGGAATTCGGCGTCGCGACGCTTAAATAGCCGCTATACTCGCCGGATCTTAACCCTATCGAATACGTCTAGGCGCTTCTTAAATAGCGTCTTCTTAAGAACTACCTATACCTTTAAGAGCTCAGTAAGTCGTAAGAGGCTCTCGACGTATTCGTAGAGGCTATCGTATAGGAGTGGTAGGGTCTAGATTAAGAGAAAATCGATAATATAATAAGGTTAATAGATACGAGGATTAATAGCGTAATCGACGCTAACGGCTAGTATACGCGCTTTTGAGTGCGTCGCGTGTAAATTTTGCTACTATATATAGATAGCGCTGCCTACCGACTATTATATACAGCTTACCAGACGACAAACGCTCAGTTGGATAGCCTGTTGTACGCTTTTCTATAAAGAGCGCTGTATTCGAGTTTTGAGAAAATAGTGGGGGGGGGGGTGCAAACTTACGCCTATCACTGTAAGTTAGCGTGGATCAATTCCACCGCCAAGTGACGCAGCCCATCCATACCGTGACCCCTTGAGGTCATCAGATGTCACATGTAAACATGAACCTGTAACCTGGGCGCTTAATGTCCTGCACTTCGCTGGCAACTACATGAATCTGCCCATTCCTTTCTCCCACATTGGAGCAACATGACACAACGAGACAGCACAGCGAAACGCCCTCAGGGTATCAAGAAGGGACAAAATGAAACCCCCCTTCGACGAAGCGCCCGTTTGGACCTCTTGATTGAAGTTGATGAATCTCAACCAAAACCTAGCCACACTCCACCATCTCCAGTCAGCGACTTTAAAAGGTCCAATGTGAGTCGCCTGCGTTATGCCGTGATGATCACTGAACCGATACAGCTTGCGCAACCTCCCATCCTTCCTCCATCGAAGCGGAAACGAGAAACTGAACAGCAATTCAATCCACCCTCTCCAAAACGACCGCGAACTTGTCCGACATCCTCTGTTCAGGACGTTGATCCTGTTACATACTGGACGCAGACCTACCACTGGCCGCGAGGGTACTTCAAAGAGAGTGGCGAAATGAGTCATTTACTGGCGAGAAGCAAATCTACCGCCTCGCTTCGTCGAAAGCGATCGGATAGCGAGTCTGGCGTACGCGTACCTAGCTCGACTACACCGAGTGACCAGACACCTAGGCAGGACAAAAATGCCCCATACCAAAATGCGCGTTATGAGACCGTGCTTGCTACAAAAGACAGTTTTATGGGTAGATATGCACAGGGTATTACGAACGAGAGCAAAGAACTATGCCAGCAGCTCCTTGACGCCCAACCAACAGTACCGCAAGATACGATGTTTTGCGACGAGTACTTCAAAGAGACATGTGAAGCACTACGAAACAAGAATGAAGCGAGAGTGTTTCGAGATATCTCGGTTTTGATTGTACCATCGGCGGAAGTCCTTGCTATACGCGGAAGTCAACAGTGTCGGATCCTGATTGAAAGCGTAAGCGAGGGATGGCATAGTTCTATTCCACTCACCCAACCTCGCCCGCACCCTGATTACTCCGTGGGGTTCCGACGAGAAGCATTCAGCGAGAGTCAACTTCAGAAACTGCAGCCATTCGTTGGCGACTTTACCGACAGCTCCTTCTTCATGGGTACGTGGTATATGTACTTCCCCTTCTTCTCAAGTGAAGTCAAGTGCGGTGCGTCCGCACTCGACGTGGCAGATCGCCAGAACGCACACAGCATGACGCTCGCAGTTCGAGGAGTCGTGGAACTGTTCCGGCTCGTGAAGCGTGAGAAAGAGCTTCATCGAGAGATTCTCGCCTTTTCTATCTCACACGATCACCGATCAGTAAGGATCTATGGCCATTATCCTGTGATCGAGGGCAAGAAGACCACCTTCTACCGTCATCCCATTCATGAATTCAGCTTCACAGCGCTCGAGGGGAAAGAGAAATGGACGGCGTACAAGTTCACCAAAAGTGTCTATGAGTCCTGGATGCCTGTGCATTTCAAAAGGCTTTGCTCGGCGGTCGATGCAATACCACCCAATATACAATTCGATGTCTCGGAATCTGAACTACAATTCTCCTCATCATCTGGACTTTCACAAGGAGTACAAAGCCACCGCCTCTCGGACTCAGATGCAGCAGGTGACAACGAGCTGAGGCTCCTCGATCCTCAGGAAGTGACACCAGAAACTTCTGCTACCCAACCATCAGAAGAGGCGGTGTTCAAGAAACCAAAAAAAGAGATGAGACTGTATTCACGTGGCTAGAGAACTTCTGGAGATGGAAAGGTCGGTTGGGGCAAATCATTTCGACGTTGTTACTGTGGACTCGCTCTTCCACGGATTGATCAGTACTATGACTCACTCTTTCACGGACTGATCGATACTAGGACTCACTGTTCCATGGGTGGACTGATATCAAGCATCTTGTAGATCCGGCATACCTTTCCACCGATGCCGCATCGCGAGGGACTCTACTGCACGACGGTGAGGTCAGGTTGGGAGTATAGTTCGACCGCAATATCTCCCTCAAAGGGCGGACCGGTTAGAATGGGCGGCGAGCGACGAGAAGGCTAATCACTCTGCCGTCACGACAGGACGTCACTGGTGACTGTCCCGAGAGAGACGGCCGTCCTTCTTCTGATATGCCAGACAGCCTAGTACGATGGCAATCCGGAAGCTATTGACCAGCTCTTCATTTGTCACGCCGACTCTCTACACTCGGTCCTGTGCGAATCCCTCATTCCTACCACTCTGAGGATTCCAGATCGTCAACTAGAGCCGTTGTGGCAGCTGCGCATGTTGTTTGAAAGGTCGCTATGGCAAGGGATATGCACGAAGCTCCTGTAGCCGATTACCGTGCAGAGCAGATCGAAAGCGAGCAGGGTAGACTTACGGGCCAGACACCAGACACTACGCCATGGACCGCTCACCGCCGCACCGGGAGTCTAGGACAAATGGACCCGGTCGCAACGGCCAGCGATTGCGGCCAAGGACCACACCATCAGATGCTACAAGGTGGCTCCCAATTCGCAATGCCATACACCCAATACCGAAAACGGAATACTTATCGATGGAGAACCCACACAGCGTGACAGTGAGTGGAGTTGGGACGGGGCGTGCCCACCACGGCTGATCAACAGCTAGCCAAGTAGCCATGAATCTACAATGTCGCTTTACTCTGTATAGTATAGATCTGGTAGGCTTAGGCTTCTTTCTTAGTGTGAACATTGAAAGCATATGTTGAGTTCTGGTCAAAGATGATTTCGACGAATACCTAGGTACTGTTGGACGAGCAAGTGTGTGGCACTGTGGCTTAGAACGGGCGGGAACTATCTATAGTCAGTAACTCGGTCATGATGACTGAAGGTTGAACTGACTTGTTGAGTGTTGTGTTGAGTATTGAATGTGGTCTTTTGACACGGCCGAATGCCACTCACCGAATGCCACTCACTGGAGGATGATGACCTGAGGATGATGACCTGAGGATGACAACATCTGACTAGGTAGGTAGGTACGTAGGTCGGGATGTAGGAATGTAGTAATGTAGCCACGTTCCGGCCAAGCGATGCCTCTCCGATGAGCGAAAACGTACAGTACGCAACACATACCGGGAGCAAAGGTTCAACGAGCAAAGGTCCAACTCTACCGGGATTAGGATTAGGATTAGGACTACAGCAGAAGAGAGCCTACAGATGTGGATGGTATTATGAGCCATGGTATTATGAGCAATGGGCCATGGCAAGATGAGCACTTCAGGATCAGATCAAAAAGACTTCATTATCATCGTTACCCGAGACGAGACGGCGGGAAGCGCCTGGACATCTTCAACTTGATGAGAAAAAGAGACCTTCAAACCCTCAACGCGTCACAGGCTTTCCATCTTCCATCAGTGTGTTGGGACATTATGCTGATGGCCTGGAGGTTGGGGGGGGACATTGGACAATTGAGAGCGCGACCAAGAACAAGAAACATGACCGCGGTAACAAGACCCGAAACCAAAACTCGTACTCCTTCCTACTCATACTCATCCTCCGTCACACTTCACACTTTCAACAGTGGTGAGGCGTTGACCGTTCCCGACTTTTCCATTCCGCCTTGTTTTTTGTTTTGTTTTGGGGGGCCCATGAGCAATGAGGACTCTGAGCATATCTTCCATGACCACGAGCAATGATGGTTGTGTGAGTATATCTTCCACGAGCCATCATGCTGTGAGTATATATCTTCCATGTCCACGAGCAATGAGGGGTGTGTGGGCATATCTTCCACAAGCAATGAGGCTGCGGCATATCTTCCACGAGCAATCATGCCCTGGACACAGTGGGCAGTCTCGGCAGACGGTGGTCAACGAAGTTGAGGAGCCGAAGGTTCCCCTTGTTATCCTGGTCCCAATTGAAGATGGTGGCCGAGTCGAGATTGCTTTCAATGTACCCGTCGCAGGTGTGGAAGCGACAATGAACAGGCAAACTGCAGAGCTTGTCCATGTCGATGCCAGGCACGACAATCCCACAGACAAGCTCGTTCCCCAAGTTCATGAAGACGGTCCGGTTGAACTGCAACATGACGGACAGATTGCACCAGAACTTGAAGCTGCTAACGAGATTGGCCGCACGGTACGCCGTGAGCCGCTTCTGCATGTCCGCGATGTCGGCTAGTTGGCGGTTGCTCAGCATTTGCGCCGCCATGCTCAGATTCGACACCGTCTGCATGGTCATATGGTAGGCGTGGATGAGATGCAGACTTTGCCCGCTGCCATGGTCGGTGGCGACCGGCCAGATACCGGCTGGGGCGTTCTCGAGGACCCAGGATGGCACGCGGCAGCTGTTCTGGCCGCTGGCCACCTCTTGCTGGAGGGCTCGGTGACGACGTTGGTCAGGATCGGTGGACACCGTGAGGGTTGGAGGTGCGTTGGGTGTAGCTGTGCTTGAGCTTGAGCTTGATCCTGCTTGCGTGTTGGATGGCGCTGAGCTTGTGCTTGCTTGCGTGTTGGATGCAGATGAGCTTGAGCCTGCTTGCGTGTTGGATGTAGCTGAGCTTGAGCCTGAGCCTGCTTGAATGTTGGATGCAGCTGAGCTTGGCCCTGCTCGCATGTTGGATGCAGATGAGCTTGGCCCTGCTCGCATGTTTGATGTAGCTGAGCTTGAGCCTGCTTGCATGTTGGATGCAGATGAGCTTGAGTTTGCTTGCATGTTGGCCAAAGATGAGGAAGATCTGGACATTTGCAGTGCTGATGTGACTGAAAGATCAAGAAGGACAACTGTTGCTAATGAAAGAGGATGAAGGCGATCGAAGGGGCACCATCAGGCTGATATTTGACCGTGGGCTCATTCCCTGCGACTTACAGTGTCTGTCTCCCTCACCCCGATAACATGATGCACGGATGGACATGGACATTTGTGGCATACATGGGACGGTGCACCGTGTACTTCCACGGACGTACATACCAGCAAGCCACCAGAGTCGATTCTCAAGGGGTTGAGCGGTTGATTGGGCAGTGTGGAATGCAATGTAATGCGGCACAACCTCTAGATGACCGTTCAACCTTTGGCCCGGTGGGACCTCGCAGCACGGGAGAGGCAATGTCACCAAGTTTTCCTCGCAGCGCGACAGTGAAAAGCGCAAGGCGCAAGGGGTGAGTGTCACTGCTGCGACAACTTGTCAGAATTAGCGCGAGAGAGACTCGGTCATCTTGAGTTTGATATGAACGATACTTCATGTCGTTGGGCGGCCCGCATCCGCGTCTGATGTTGACGTCTTTGACTTTGACAGAACAGTGAAGCCAGTCCGCGCCCCCTTGCGCCTCAGGATTGAGATTGTTGTGTAGCCTGTAGCCTGTAGCCAGGGGATCCTGGGCGCCCGAATTCAGAACTGGCCCAGCAGCTGGAGGCGGTGTGCGACCTTGTCGTATTTGGCCCGTGTGAACCCCACGCTGAGATGCAGGATGGAGGGCAGCGTTGGTGTGCAACCCGTACAGCACTTTCACATGGTTCGCGGTTCATTGTTTGACCTTCCTGTGACTCGACTCGACGCATTGCTATCTCATATCTTTGCGTACCGTTTCATTCCTTTTACTAATACCCCTGACTGCGGCATGCCATTCTACAGCATCACCCGTGTTGCGCAAGCCTCATAATCATGTCAGGGCAAACAGATGGATGGTGAGACGGGGCGAGGGGCGCTAAGGAAGTCTCATTCTGGCTGTAGCCCACAAGAGTAGTAGGCTGGTGTACGCTTGTCCTTAGCTGATCGCGATCTGGGACTCAGATTTAGGGCATATCGAGAAAAGGGTGGGTGGGCGAGGGAAACGACTTGCACCCACACCTACACCTCACCTGAAGTCACTGATGGCTTGGAGAAAGCGAAAGTCCGGTAGAATTGTCGGATCGATTTGCTCGCTAGAAATCACCATCACTCCAACTTGACATCCGAAGTCCACGGCTCCGGAAATGCCAGCAGCAGTCAATCCATCCCTGATTGAACCCAGCCTCGCTTCGAAGGTTTGCTAGGCTGATTTCAAGACATCCGAAGAGCTGAGGCCTATCCGAAGTTTTGACAAAAGACCATGACCCAATTATAGAACTCCGCGTGACTCCGGCGCAGCAAAAGGCAAGAAAAGCAAGTTCAATCGACTGCCAGGATTTCCAAGTACTTTACCGTAGTTTCCTACCTAGTAGTACCTTATACGTACCTTAGTAACAACTGCCCGGCCATCTAGGCGGTGCTCCTGCCCTCGCCGGGGTGAGCGCGCGACACCTACCTCACCTCTTGTACCTATGCAGTTAGGTACCTCCTACCTAGCTGCCTACCTAGGTACAAGGCCTAGGTGGGTGAGTTTGGTATGGCACGCTTTAGTGGCTGTCGCACCTGCACTTTTGCCTCCAAGTTCTCCGCGTTCCAGATACCGCCGAACCACGACATAAGTACCCTGTCTCTTGAAGCTGCCGTGCTGAGACTCCGGCCAGAATGCTATCCACCGTCCATTCTATGCCAAAAGAAGAGAAAGTTCTCCTTCGACCTTGGAGACGCGGCATTACCCACCTACGACGACGTCGGTCACAGCTCTTCGCCGAGGCGCACTTCCCGTATTGTCCAATCCATGGAGGGTCAAAAGAGCAATACCGAACATACCTCTCGAGCGACTAAACGTCGGTGCAAGTCTGGGGTCATGCTGCCGAAACGCCTGGAGACGTATCCCTCAAGCGCCAGAATCATAGACATCCACGAAGGATACGAAGGCTGCACAACGATACCGGGAAGATGAAGAACTGTCCACCGAGATGGGTGCACGAAGCTTCAAGAGTGTTGAGCCATCCACGAAGGATACGTAGGCAACACTATCGTCAGGGAGAGATAGCGAGCTCTTTACGAAAGACACCGGAGCCAAAGCATCTTCCAATGACAACCCGACTGCATCAGGAACCAAGGAATCAAAGCCGAGTCAAGAGACAGGCCAGGCGGTGACTTCAACGGGTTGATACTCAAAGCGCGCCGACGAGCCAACCTTCCCCCAGTGACCCAGACGAGCCGTACGTCGAGGACAAAGCATATCAGCCAGTATCGAAGAGGAAAGCCTCCGTGCGAACAGCGCAAATCTATTCCCGAACGCGTCGACACAATCCGAGAAGTCGCAGTCCTTCATCAGCTCTCAGTCAGACCGCTCAACTGTGGTCAAGCCGACCGACCCAGATTTCGAGAGCCTGCTCAAAGAGCGAGGCATTTACTCCCTTTCCCGCAACGCACCAGAGCCCAAGAACATTACCGAAATAAAAGGCGCTCCAGGCAGCACAAGAAAGAGTCCAGGACCAAGCGATGACACCGCAGAGAGCTTCCCGAGGAGGGTCCGCAAGAGTGGAAATCAAAGTGGTACTACGCAGGCTCTACTACCGAAAGTTCCGCCTATTATAGACCGCTTCTGGGACAGTGAACGCGACGCTCTTCCAGTCAATCAGCAATGGGATCGTCAGACGTTACTGAAGCCGGAACTTCGACCGGCCATCAGTCCTCCTCGACCTGATCAAGCGTTCGGCTTTACTCCTGATACTTTCCCATTTCCACACGCTGCGCTACTAATTAAGCCCTCGATGTCCCCGGCCAAAGACTTGGCGTGGCCGTACTTCACCGTGGAAGCCAAAGGACGTCAAGGCCATATTGATATCGCGCGACTTCAAAACTCCAGTAATGCGGCCGTCATGCTGAACAACATGCTGCAGTTGAAGAAGGCCGTCAACAAGGAGCATGAGATCTATGGATTTATCCGAGTTGTGACGATGGAGCTCACAACAGAGTCAATCTCGCTGTGTGGCCATTACCTGTGTGAAAAAGCTTCAGGAGTTCCGGACTTTCACTCTGTGTGCCTTAGCTGTGCTAGCACGCAGGATCCATCTGGAAGAGCCTACAAAGAAGCCTACCGGGATGCCATGAATGCCGTGGAGTTTACGAGGCGGATGACCCTTGAGTGGGTTACGGCAGACATGTCGCAATTGGAGGAGAGACTCCTCGACTCGTTACGACAAGGACTAAACCAGATGACGCCTCTGCGAGCGACTCCGAACAAAGAGACCCTCGCAGGCGGGCAAGAGCGCGGTCCAGAGGAGGTAGCGGATGATCAGCAGAGCACACAGCAGCGCAAGCAGCAGATCCAGAAGCCGAAGCCACCATCGACCCCAGTCTCCCCTCCAGGAAAGTGTCAACCCTTTCCACCCAGCTTGAGCCTACGCAGGCTATAGCCGACCTCCCCCCAGTGATCATGACCCAGGGCCGTACCTGCACTCCCGCGAGAGGCCACCAGGACCAAGGAGGCAACGAGTCACAGTGACAGTACCATGTTATCCAACGCACCCGCGACTGCGGCCCATATTTCTGAATCCACGATATCGATACGGAACTTGAGAAGGAATTCCGGCGAGTCCAAGTCGGATACCTATATTCCTCGGTACAACGGAAGCAAATCGCGCCCTATTTTATCGTCTTCCTAAGAAAGGGGTGCTCCAATACGCGAAACCATTGTCACCGATCATGGACACCTTTCCTTATCCCGGAGATGCTTCCAGATTGGTCCACACCCATCATCCCAGCCGGTTCACAATCGTGTTGGGCGACCTCAGAATCATCCTATTGATCATGCGGCTTGACTTTCAACGAGCGGGACCAGTATCCGTTGCTAGGATAGCTTGACGGTGCTTTTTGGTCTCGCGCCTTCGCTACCGCCGTCCGCCATACCTGGCAGTCGACTCAGACAGGAACCTAAGGGCGCCCAGCTCCATGCAACGGTATGCCCCTGCTGAAGATTATCAGAGTCACGGGTGTCGATATGGATAGAGACACGGCGGAGGGACAAACGAGCTATGGGAGATAGCCGGCCTCATTCAGTTTGTGGTTTGCCGAACTTGTCGCTTTCAGGCCTTCGAAACTTTTCATCTGCTCGGTCGCAGACCTCCTTCTGACAAGCCCCCATCTGCCTATGAGGCATATCCTGAATACTTCCACAGCATGGTCTAAATCTGTCACTGTCTGTCGGTCGATCGCGGCCAAAGTGGGTGCCTCCACAGAGTATACAACGAGGTACGGGCATGGTCGAAATATATCAAATCTCAAGCTGCTCGCGACATCCTCATAGCCGTATCCTACATGGGTGTGTATCGAACGCTGAAATGAGTGTACTTCAACATCTTCACATGCCAACGGACCGGGCCCTCAGTCGTTCTTCTCTCCAGCCCTTGACCCCCGGGAAATCCTGTCGAAACTGTCGCCTTTGTCACCAGTCATGCGCCGCGTCGATCACGATCCCCTTGGCTTCGATCTCCCGCCCAGGTGACAACCGTCTCTTCTGTTTGTCAACTATTATCTTGGGGATAGTCACCTGGCCAACAATCTCGCACGGTGCTGCTTTTTTCGACATGAGTTCAAATTCGAGGAAAAGCACGTGTGCTTGTTCGGGTGACGGACAGAATGTTCGGAGGATTGCGAGTTCCGGCAAGCAGTACCAGAATGTTGTCCGTCCAGGAGAGGCACCCAAGACTTCTTCCCAACAGAAGAGCTACTTGTCCGAGCTCCGCGTGCCTTGACAAGAACACAAACGATGACAGTGGCCCTCGGATCTGGGAGGAGAAGAACTCATAACTTGGAGCCACTCTGATATAACTGCAGCGACACATTCCGCTCAATCTGCCGCAATACACACTTCATCACGTCGTCACTCTTCCATTGCGACAATCCTCAGTATTCTCAACGCCGACCAGGCGTGGCCTTTTTAAGCTACCTTCCCTGATATAGTCGCCGTCCCCCCTTTCTAACCAGGTGTGGGAACCTCTGGATCAGCTTCACGACCGCACCCTCGAGGACGGCAGTAGGAGCTTGGTTCTTCGGCAGTGCGGAATGAGGCGGCATTTCGAGCCTAATCGTGATCTCTGGACTTTTCCGGAATGTGAAAGCAAAGGCTCGATGACCTCCTGAGAAACGCGCTGTCGAAGCAAGCTTATATGGTCAAAATCTAGAGTACTGGTGCCTTTCGATACGGTCTTTGTCCATGTTGATCGGTTCGCCTTTGCATGTCGCTTTGAGCCAATCTAGGGTCACTCTACTGCATCTTCCGGTCTCGCGCCTTCACTGTTGCCGCCTTCTACGTCTGGGGCCCACTGATCCCACGAACTGAGGATTTCCCAGCCCTTGTGCCTCTGCCGAGATGTCAAATATCCGCCCGAAGCTATTGATTGCAGTTGGAGCTCAGCGTCTCTGATCATCCTGCGGATCTCTCCAGTGGCGTTGACTCTTCGCCAGCTTCTTCACTGCCGACGATCGTCCGGTCTTCCGAGTATTTACAGCACGGACAACGGTTATCGAGGCAAACCTTGCATTTAGGCCAGCTCATGATCTCCATTGTTGTCACATTTGCAGAATCGGCCCCATGCTGATTTCTCTTGTTCGCCTGGCCGATTTACCTATCCGTACGACCGAATTCGCTCCTGTATCGCTTTCGCGCTATCCAGTTCATGGGTGAGGAATTGTTTATCCTCGTCGACAGATATATGCGAGGGTTGCGAGCCCTCGTCTCCAATGGCGGGTGGAGTGGCCGTATTCGAATTCCTACGACGTGCCTCTTTTTCGAAACGTTTTTGTCAATGTCTTCGTCGCTCGGCCTTCTGCAGAGTTATCTTGGCTCGTGCAGTAAGGTATTGATCGGAGCGGATATTCAATCCATCAATTAGGGCTATGCTGATGACTGGAAGGAGAGAGGCAATGGACCAGAGCCAAAGACTTGAACGGTGAGGCTTCTTACTTTATCATGTATGGACTGATCGTGGAAGAAAGGAACGGCATCTAATAATCTACTTTCAGTCAGGCCGAGCACAGCCGCGATGTAAAGTCTGGTTTTGTGCTAAATTCCCCTTCTCTCTAAGCTGGATCATGTGTGGGCGTTGGCAGCTACACTCGGCAACATGATATGCAACGAGCGATACGGGCTTGTGCAGAGAGTCTCAGTCAACTCGGATATTGCGACTTTGTTTCTCTTTTCTTCCGCGGTGGTCACAGTCAGCGGCAAGACGCTGCAGGAACCCAGCCTTGCCAAACGATATATGCAATACGATCTAGGCAACCAGGCTTAAGGATCCCGCCACAGGAGTGGTGATCAACGTGGATGAGACGACGGAGATTGTCAAGAAGCTCAAACTGACGGGGCACCCGTACAAGCTCTTCCGCCTTCGAGTCGTCTCGATCCCCGTGTCTCGTCTTCTACCTGGAGATCACCAGGCTCTCCGGCGACAGAGCGGAATGCTCGTGCAGTTTGATGGAGAATCTCGTCGTGAATGGCTCTCTGGGCCCTGTGCTCCTGTGGTCTGCCATGTAAGAGAACGAAGGTGAGGCTTCCATATCCGGAATCATACCTGGGCTCCTTTTGTTAACCCTAGCTAAACATCTCTTGCTTGGCCACGTTGGAAAGTGGGTTTGAAACCAACCTGGCTGTCCGACCAAGCCAAACAATTTGTCGTCCTCAAGCAGGTCAGTGACCTGGAATTTTATTGTCTTTCTTCCCTCCTTCTTCCTTCAAGGTAAGTCTCCATGTGCCGTCTTCCCTCACTTCCCAAGACCATAAGTCCCCATGCACAACTTTGCCCTCGGCCGCTCAAAACAGAGCTTTCCTCGTTTTGGTCGACCTTGATCCTGAATCCTGATTTTCCCACCGAAATACACGAGTCGATATACCTCGACAAAGTACCTTTTGCCCGTGGGTGTTTTCAGATCAGGTGTATTCACCCAATCCGAGAACTGCGTTTTGAGACAAGATTTCGTTTAAGAGATGGCTTGGTATGGCTTAACAAAAAGCGAAACACTCGATCGCCTCTCCCGATCCCACTGCGAGCGATTTCCTTCTCATTTTGGGTGAGATGAGGCCCACAGAGTGAGATCGATTAAAACACCCGCGGAGCTTTGTTGTCGGTAAGGACCCAACATTGAGCGCGCGGTCAGCTGTAGAGGAAGATCCCCTGATAGACAGACTCTATGCAAAGCATCTCACAAATTTGACAAGCACCAAGTCATATAAGCAGAGCAAGACTATGAGGAAATTACCCATGAGTTGAGGATACACAGCCAGAAATGTGGGAATGGACGCTTCTTCATCTACAATCATACCAGACTATCCAGGCTTTCTCAAGCCAAGGCAGGTTCGGATCGAACCGAGCAGATAATACCAATATACTTAGCGGCGAATCTTGACCTCTCCAAAGTACATTTCCGTTTTTGGACCTGAGCAGCGGTGGATTATGACTAAGCCATTCTGAGCTGAGGCTATGCAAGCCTGAGCAGGATAATACTTGGCTGGTCAAATGGAAATAGGCAGTGATATATCAATGCATCCTGTCAGGGTTCTGGATGTGCTCAACCTTCAGTTCCTGGCGAAGGGTTTTCTCGCCCGGCCGTTGCTGATGACCTACCGTTGACAATCTTCACATGCACCAACCTGTCTCATTGAACGCGTCACATGCGGCCGCCAAGACAAAGAAGGCAAGGGTCCAACACCTCCGAGATGGGGCATAGCCTCACCTCTCAAAACACGGGGGGCTGACTTGAAGCGCAGGATATAGGCGCCTCCGTTGACATCGTATCAGCTTCACGCTCATGCTACAATTACCATATGCCCGCGACTCAACCCTCCAACACGCGCAAACGTCGAAACTCAGAGCAGCTGTCAGCTTCGCTACACGAAACATGTGCACATCACTCCAAAAGAACGAAACGCGGCCGCCGCAATGAACCTCAATTTCCACCGGCCTTTTGGGACAACTTATCAAGGATTGATTTGACAAAACGTGCTTTGGAAGAGCTAGATCGAAGGAATACTCATGTGGCGCTGAATTCCCATCAACCTACCCGAACACTGTATCGTCCTTTCACGAGAAGCGCTTGCGGTCAACTGAAGACAGATCGCACGACTACTTCTGTCACGAAGTCTCTCCGTCATTGCGGGCAAAATGAGTCAAAGGGTCTGAAAAGGTTTGCAAGAGTCGGCGGCCCAGATCTATCAGATATAAGGGGCGTGAGTAGAACCTCTTTCTCTTTAGGTTTAACGCTGACCCTTCTTCAGTTTCCAGAGCCTTTTGACCCTCCAAATCACGCGATGAGCTCAAACCGGTCTCAACCGCGTGGCCGCAAACTTACCTCCCAGTCCGCTTTGACCTCCCAATCCACCTCGAATACAACAACCACGAAAAGCACTGGGCCGTACAACCGCAACTTTCAGCAGAACCTCATCGATGGCGGGGTCTACCCTAGTGGGTATAGGTTCCCAGATGGTCGAGTACCCAAAAAACCAGATAACTGGGAGGATATCAATCGCCGATTGAGATTACCACGACGTTCTCTTTCACCTTCTAAGTTCTCAGAGGAAGACTATGAAAAATTCGTACAGGCGGATGCTGATGCTGTCAAAGAGAAGCAAGTGACAACAACAGTAATTCCAATCATCGAAGGAAAGATCAGCGACAGCAAATGCGTTTCTGGAGGCATCCCATTCTCAAACCTCGAACATCTCACAGACGGAACAATCGTTGCAGGCAATCCAGACATCTACTACGGCGCGCGTCCCGAACAGCTTAATCGACGCGTCCGTGACGAATTGAACAGCTATATCATTCCGTCAACGCAGGATGACCTTCCTATCTCGCCGAATTTCTTCCTTGCAGTGAAAGGCCCGGATGGATCTTTATCAGTTGCAGCCAGGCAGGCTAGCTACGACGGGACTCTAGGGGAGAGAGGTATACTCAGCCTCCTGTCATATGGACAAGAGGAACCGGTGTTTGATAACAACGGCCATACTATTTCGTCTATTTATCACGGTGGAACTCTCAAGATGTACGTCATTCACTGTGTTCCGCCAACTAGTCCTGAAAGTCGGCCGGCATATTTCATGCATCAACTGAGATCATTTGCAATGGCCGACACTGTTGAGACATTCCGGCAAGGAGCCACTGCCTACAGAAACGCTCGAGATTGGGCAAAAGAGCAGAGAGACTTGGCGATTCTACAAGCGAACGGGAGAGCAAGTGACAGTCAGAGCACAGCGCTTGCTGTTGAGGCAAGCTTTGAGCAAGTCTACAGCTTCACAAATGAGCCTGGGTTGGACGAATCTAACATGGCCGAAACTCTGAGCCAGGAGTCTCGAATCTCGGTGGGCTACGATTCCAATACAACTGTTGGTCTCCAAGACTCTGAAGCCTTATCGGATGAGCTCCGTTTCAATAAACGACAAACTGCCAAACGTCTGAACAGACATTCTCAGCAAAATTCTCCACCTCAGAGCAAGCGACAGAATGCTGCACGACCAGATTATGATGATTCTCGGACTTAAAGGAGCAGCCGGCGTTTAGATTGGGTATCATGTGAAGCGATTTGTGAGGGTTTGTTGTCTTTTGAAAATGATTCTGATGGCAAGTTTCCCCGTTGTGGAATTATGAAACGGCGAGGAAAAAACTCCAAGCTGTGAAGCATCCACAGTGCGATATCTGCGTGGGGGATTCAACTTTCTTTCGCTCTTCACCCATACTCGGCTGTTCCGGCGGTGAAGAGAATTGAATGCAAGTTGGACGGAGCATACAGTAGTCAATGCAAGGCAACCTGCAAGGCAACCCGGTGGAAGCTGCCTCATTCATGATCCAAGGGCCTCGGCCACCTCTTCAAACATCGATTCAAGCAGCGTCGGAAGCTGGGAAAGTCCACAATGCCGACTGTGGAATGCACAGAAACCATCGGCCAAGGCTTCTCGTGTTTATGCTGTGTTAGCGAGAGCATGGAAGTCAGGATTGACAACTTCACCGGCACAGACGCAGCTTACATTGCGTGTCTGGAGAGATGCGTGGTACAATGTCAACAAGTTCATACCAGTATCTGCTCGTCGCCTCGAATCTTGACTGAGAGGGATTTGTTCGATGGCTGACCCGGCTTCGCAGGGCAAAGGAGAAGAGTACATGACTCTCCCATGTCCACGAG
Source organism: Exophiala sp. LBMH1013 (assembly GCA_024611085.1). Classification (NCBI taxonomy): domain Eukaryota; kingdom Fungi; phylum Ascomycota; class Eurotiomycetes; order Chaetothyriales; family Herpotrichiellaceae; genus Exophiala; species Exophiala sp. LBMH1013. The sequence goes on along the minus strand of JAMFLB010000006.1, from coordinate 152,949 downwards.
AGCAGGGGAACCAGGAAAGATACCAGCACAGCTAGAAGTCATCTACTGGGATCTCGCTGCACAGAGAACGTCACAACCGAAGTCTTTCTGGCAGCTATGTGCCGAGAAACGGATTGCTCAAAGTCCAAAAGCGAAAGATTGGGTGCGAGTTACTCAAGCATCTGGTCTGCCTCAACAACACGTGCTTGAGCTTCTCATTAATCATACTTCGGACAAGGCGGTGATCGCAACAAAGCCATTCGCTCCGAGCCCTCTACAAAGCCTTGAAGTCTACGCTGGAGCCGCTGATGCTCGGGCTGCGGATGCTTATCTGAACATTATCATCACCCACTTTCAGAATTCTCTGATCATCTCCGCTTGTGTTGTGCTGAGTGAAGAGGGATATCGCACGGAGGACCTTCAGTGTCGTCAAGGTCTGCGTTGGTAAGGACGTCAGCAGCGAGTACTGTGTCCGATTACTGCGTACGAGTCTACTTCTCAACAAACTAATTGACGCTTTAAGCGCGCATGGATGGGAACCGCGCGAGTCTTCTATTTCTACAGTGTAAGCTGGTTCAAGGGTAGAGTCTGTCATCTACAACCAGCATGATGCTATTATCATATTTTCCCCGGACCCCGACTGCCAGGGAATCAAAGTCCCGCAGCATACCGTCCTCTGCTCTCCGCCGGAGACGACAGCATCCAGCACATGAAGGCCAAGTTATGCCGTCCAGAATTCCTAATGAAGCAGAGGACAGACGTGGGCTCTACCCTTTTCATATCGAGCTTGGTCCATGCTATCATGGATCAAAGGGTACAGTAAGCTCACACGGGGGATTGATATTCTCTCAAGTTCTAACGGTCATAGTGTTTCACGAATCGGCTATCACCTCAAGTACTCACACTCTCACCTTCTCTCGGACGAGTTCGTGAGAGCTTTTCCATCAGGAAGACAAAAAGGTGCGGAGCATCTTTGAGCTGCTGACAATCTTATATCTACTCTTCGGCAAGCGTCGTTCTTCCTTAAAGAAACGAGTTTCCATCACACCCAATCTAATGAGAGATAACCATGCTCGTGATAGAGCCGGTTCGGCGATACGCACCTCCTATCTTCGGGGCTCTCACGTTAAGAATTAATCGTCACCTTTATCCGCCTTGATCCCTCTCGATCCAATCTCCACGTCCAACGATGTCTCTTTCATGTTAAGATCAACCAGAGTCGGAAGAGGAGGGACAAACGCGTTCTGTCCTCTTCTGCCTTGCCCCCCTCACCAAAGAACTCGGACCTTTTTCGCAAATCACCAAACTATTTATCAATACCTCCCATGCTTTCTGCTGGCCAGTTCAACGGCCTCAAGACGATCGACGGACAATGTCATGACGTCGACTCCGCAACCCTACAGACAATTGCTGAATTGTTCGTGCGATACGGACACGACGCTGATTTGGGGATTTACCTTATACACCACCACGGGCATCTTCAAGAAGGACATGCTATGGTACATTCTTGCCCAGCTGAAGGGGTCGACAGAGGTCAAATGCAACGAATTATAGGCAGTCGGCTTTATCCTGACGCCTTCCTTCTCGACGGTGATAGAGACGGTGACCACTGATTACTAACCTTTGAATACTCTTCGATACCATACGCGGACCCCGATAAAACGTTTGTTACAGCGCTTATTCAACGGTTGGAGGCACACGGACTTCCCGACATGTTTGGGTTGTGTCGTGCTTCGCCTTTAGAGCCGCCATGGACGGAATATGTTGATGCGGATGGTGAGCGCACCTTCGCAACGCATTCAAAAGATGACAGCTCTTCGTTCGGTCAGAGCGGCGTTATAACACAATGGGGGTTTCTTCGGGAAGGACCAAAGGTTCGGATTAAGGCTCTTTGTATATGCGTTAAACCTGCAGGGAGAGGCCACAAGCAAGGATGATAGTTTCGCGGCAAAGTGTCCCACGCATTAGCCTTTCATCCATTTGGCACTAATAGGTATGTGCTCTTTTATTTGCCTAACGGACGTCGGAATAGGGCCATGTTCACCTTGAAATCACATTTTGTCATTTACTGTTTGAAGTTTTACGGGATGAAGGTCTGGGAATTGGACAGATCGGAATATAAATGCTGAAACGGTCGTTTCTCCCAACGAAATACAACAGTCTCTCACGAATCTCGCAGGCAAGTACGACTCCGACACGCCTAGAAGTGAATACCTCGCTCATCTATTCTTTGTTTCGGAGGGCCGCACGCGTTTCGACAGATCAGGAAAGCGTTCGAAGCCATATATCGTACAAGAGAGAGATTGATTACACCACGATTAGGGGCATCATAAACGAGGCTCAGCGCATTGAGCAACGTGCTGTGCTGACAAGGCAAGGCTGTACGGCGAAAAGGATCGGCAGCACCAGGATGCTAAAAACCACGGTCTTCCTCAGGGGTCGCACTGCCAAATTGATGGCTCTAGCATATCCGGACGTGAGCCTCGAAAGTGCAGAATTTACAGAAAAGAAGGAAAGATCTTCACAGAAACGCAGACCTCGGCCGGGCGAATATCCACATGGGTGAGTCCGACCGTGGACGCTGCTGCAAAGAGACAGAGGTGGACGTCAATCCCGCTGTCGTAGATGTGCCCACTGCCCAGGAGCGGGCGGGCGCGTCCTCGGGGGCTGGCATCGATTTTCAAGTCCGCTGACGGCAGCTTACTCGGTCTAGATGACCTGTTCTTTACATCCCGTGAGGCCTCAGTACCTGAGAGACTCGGCCAACACCATCTCGTGCCCTTACTATCGAACCTGTCGCCGAGTTCAATGCCACCGCTGAGAAACGGCGGCCCTTGTCTCCTTTGGTGGCATAATCTGCTCACTGGCGTTGCATTGATGGTCTTCTCGCCTTACCGGCGGCCTTACGGCGCCTGTTTGCACCAGTGGAAACCTTGAACAGGCCAAGGGTTAGAACCCGGGGAGGCGGTGGAAGACGTAGAACCGCGCTGTTTGAGCGAGATGAGCGTAGAGTGTATTAGGCAGAACTTATTAGGCAACGTTTTTTTGAATGGCAACGGCTCTCTCGGCATAATGTCCTGTTCTAAGTTGTCCTACTGGCTCCCGGAAGTTGATGACCACGACTAGGGGTGTAGACTGTGATGTTTCCTACCTTTTGTTATTCAGGATAGATGGAAGCTTTTCATAGACTTGATCTAAGCCGTAGTCTCCTTTTTGTGTCCAACCTTTCTTCATTTGCTGTCCGAGGAAGCAGAGCTTCGTGACATCCGGGAGGCTATTCGGCCACCAAGCGAGCAAGTCCTGCTCGATCGGCATCGTCATCAGGAGTCAGGACCACTCTCAGAATGTTCGTCAGGAGGGAAGACCAAGTCAGGTAGGTAATTGTGTTCTCCAAGCCATGATAGCATACAAGACCGCATGGAAACACCCTCACGAACTATTGTACAAGGAGTTGATTCAGACGGCAGGATAACCGAGTCTGCAAAGTCGCATGGCGGTCGTATAGTAGTTTCCGGTAAGTGACGGACGCTGTACGCATTTGCTTCTCGGGTCACCAACTAACCACCACCGGCGATACGTATACCGAAATGGCGAAATATATCAATCGCTTCACTGTCGTCCCTAAAGAATTATTCCGGCTCTCGTGCTACATTTGTCAAAGGAGCACACGGTGTGTGTCGCAGCTCATCTGACCGTTTTCGCGGCCTCCTCAACCCTTTCTCGACATCGGCCTTCGTGCCATCCTTCTTCACAAAAGCACTAGCCATCGTAGCGTGGGTGCCACCATGGTTTGCTCTCCACTTTTTGATGGAAGATGGAACCTTCCCAGCACCTGGCTGCATACCTCGTCCGCTTTCTCCTCGCACGCCTCTCACTGTGCCATCGCGTCCATGGCTTCGCGTCGATATTTGAACAGACGTTTGGTGACTTCTGTCCACTGCCACTTGATACCAAGGACCGTGGATAACTTCAAATGATTTAATTGTCTGAAACCAATCAATCAATGAAGGAATCTTCCGACCTCTTCGAGTATACGTCTGGACGATGGCTGTTTGTGCCCCTGGTCTTTGAATCCAACACTGTTCACTAACTTTGTCCTGCAGCTACAATGACGCTCTAAGACGATCCGAAAGGAGACGCATTTTCGATGTAGCCGAATTCAAGCGACTTGCGGCTGCGTCCGTCGGCCAGAGCGCCGAAGACGTCACTCATTTTGACAAGCTTGCTGAAGGTGGCTTCAACCGAACATTTCTTATCACCATGCGCAGTGGCTTGCAGTTTGTTGGTCGCATTCCTTATACGTTTGTCCAACCAAAAGACCTCGTCATAGCCAGTGAAGTCGCAACGATGGACTTTCTTCGCTCACGCGGCATACCGATTCCCAAGATCTACAGTTACTCGACCACGTCAGAAAATGCTGCGGGCACTGAATACATCTTCATGGAGCTCGTTCGTGGGACCAATTTGGGCGACATTTGGTTTACCATGCCGGGGAAAGCCAGGATCACCATCGTCACCAAGCTTGTGGAGCTGGAGTCTCGGCTGTTTAGTCTTCGGTTTCCGGCAAGTGGAAGCCTATACTATACTAAAGATTTACCACCTTCTTTCAACAAGGTTGACGTTCCTAGCTGTGAATCGGCACCTGAGAGGGGCTTCTGCATTGGTCCGGATACAACCCTCGGCCTCTGGTATGGGAAAAGAATCGGTCTCCAGATCGACCGTGGGCCATGTAAGTATTATTCCTATCGATTACCTAACGCATTTCAAGTGCTCTTGACATTTTCGCCCAAGTCAAACATTAACTCCAATATCAGAAACCGAACTAATGTCTAGAAGACGCAGATCCAGCAACCGCACTTGGCGCGGGTGCTAAGAAGGAGATGGCATACTTGAAGAAGTTCGGACGACCACTTCACCCTTTCCAACGTCTGCGCAGAGAGATATACAACTATCAGAAGCAATCGCATTTGGACTATCTGGACAGTCTCGACAAGTATCTACGCATCGCCCCTTACCTGGTACCGGATGACACTCTTCTTACACATCCAATACTGAGGCATCCTGACCTCCAACCAAACAATGTGTTCGTCTCGGATCGCCTTGAGATCACCGGCCTAATCGACTGGCAGAACTGTACAATACTTCCACTTTTTGTGCAATGCGGGATCCCAAACAGCTTGCAGAACTATGGTGACAGTGTCTCTGAATGTTTGAGCCTTCCTGAATTGCCCGGCAATTTCGATGAGCTGGATGAAAGAGAACAGTTTCGACAAGTTGAACTGCTCCGGAGGCGTCAACTGCACTATTACTATGTCAAAACGACCGCGGAGCTGAACTTGGCGCACTACAATGCGCTCACGTACGATTTCAGCATATTGAGGAGCAAACTCTTCCATCATGCCAGTGATCCTTGCGAAGGTGATAATGTGACCCTGAAAGCCGACCTAATTCAGGCGACAATGAACTGGTCGAAGATCGCCAGATCGAAAGTGAGCGTGAATGGCGATGGACCCCCTTCATGCCCGATCGCTTTCCGGGAAGACGAGATAACCGACTGCTTGCGACTGAATTCTGCGCAGATCGAGGCCGACGAGCAATTAGAGGCTTGCAAGGATGTTATTGGTGTCGGATCTGAAGGGTGGGTGCCCTTGGATCAGTATGATGAAGCGGAGCAACGTGAAGACAAATTAAAAGTTGATGCGCTTGGTGCAGCTGAATCTGATGAAGAAAGGGTGGAAATAATCGAACACTGGCCTTTTGCTGATTTCGACGAGGAAGAGTATTCGTGACGACAACGATAGATGGATCGGGGATCATCGGAGTGTACTTCGTCGAACGAGACAAAAAGTTTTTGGAAACGCGCTCGCTTCAGATCGAAGTAGTTCAATCGGAATTGCCTCTCCAACTCGCTTGACACATCGCTGGAATCCGGGTTAGGAATTGAAGACGATCCAGTTAACGGGTTGTAGCTGTGAAGAGGGCGATAATGACGGAGCTTTGGAGCCGCAACTGCTCTTCCTACGCTCTGCGAGCGTGTGATTACTACAGGGGGAGCTCGAACAGAAGGCTGTTCGATCCAGTAGCCACGTCAACGATTTTACAAGCCTCCCCTACCGACTTTCAAAGGTGGTTACCATGGCGGTCGTCGCAAAGCAACAACTGTGACTGGCCTCTCAACCGGTAGGCATTTAAGGACAGTGAGGCACAGACTCTATGGGCTTTGCTCAGTGGGGTGATATGGTAACACCAGCCAGCGATTTGCCTTCGACAATTTCTGCCTCCCTGTCGGTATTGCTTCCTGCGAAATTGGTGGCTCTCGATGATCGATGCCAGCCACCTTCCAGGTTCGCATGAGGCCACCAGCACTCCAGATGCATACGAGGGAGTGATAAGGCGTCATTGGCGCGTCTATGGTGCTCTCATTCCCATGTTCTTTTGACGAGTTTGCCTTAGTCACAACCTAGACTCCCCCACTTGATGGCTTCGTGCTGTTCGCTCCTCGCCTCTCGTCCACATCTTTCGATGTCAGCGGCTCTTGGGCGTCAGGCCGCAGCATCTGGAATTCCCGAATCGTCCAGTCAAATACATTGTCACACTATGATCCCTTCGCATTAGCTCTTCTTCGACGTCTCCTCTTTCGGTCAAGTCTGCCTGCAGGGCCCCGTTGCGTCTTTTGCTCCTCAACGTTAGGACAGGGCACAGGACGTTGCTGATTCATACTTGACTGCCTTTCAAACTCTCGAATCGTCCAATCGAACACATGATCATACTCGAAACCCTTGCGGCGAAAGAGGCGACCGAATAAGCTGCGGAGGTACTTGTAATCCGGCTTATCCTGGTCGTGCAGTCCACGAACGTAGTTCATGTAGGTAGTAAATTCCGCGGGCAGACCTTGGCATAGTTCGGTTACCTTGATCGTCTGCTTCCGCTCGAAAACAAGCCTGTATTTTTCCTGCCGACTATGGGCATGAAGACCTTGCCAGGGAAGGGACCCATGAAGAAAATACAAGGCCATATACCCCAGCGACTCTAGGTCGTCATATCGTGATGGAGCTGCATGAGGCCTAGTTTTAGCCGTCGAATCAACGATGGGAGACATTCCCAGCACTTACCGACGTCCAGATGGCCATTGACACTGGCATAGCGGCAGGTGCCAACCAAGGAAATCTGGGGACTGGCTACAGGCTTGTGACTGATGGCTTGGTCGCGTGAGTCCCTCCGATAGGTGGCGAGTCCAAAATCGGTCATATAGACAATATTGCCGTGCTTACCGATACCCAGTAGAAAGTTTTCAGGCTTGATATCGCGGTGGAGATATCCTGCCGTATGGAGACTTTCAACCCGATAGAGGAGTTGATCCATTAGCATTAATGTTGTCTTGAGAGAGAATCTGTTGTCACAGTATCGAAAGAGATCCTCTAGATTAGGTCCCAGAAGTTCAAACACCACCACCTGGAAGTCACAGTGGTAGCCGTGCCAGAACACTCGAGGGATGCCGGGTTGTCCAATCAATTCCTCATAGATCTCGATCTCTTGGCAGAGGAGTGATGGTGTAATTGAACGGTGCTCGAGTTTGATAGCCACCATATCACCCGTAGAGACATCGCGCCCTACGTGAATCAGTCATAATCAATATTGTATCGTGTCTCCGAGGACTATCGTACCGATGTATACTTTTCCAAACGAGCCTGATCCTATGCGTCGACAAATTTGGTAACGCCCACCCAGGCGTATTTCGAGAAAGTGTTGAATAAATGGGTCGTCCATCGTAGGGTGGGTATCAGAGAAATCACTGTGAGGGCATTCACTTAGCAAAAGGTCGTCGTTGCACCGTACTCGGCTAACCTTCCTTCACCATCGAGCCGAGTATTTGGCCCCATGGCTGCCTGCGCAGACGACAGACGACTTCGCGCAACTTGATACTGCGACCTTCACGGTCCAATCATGCTTGCAACCACTCGACGACATGAGTTCGAATAAAGGCGCTACCGTGGGTGTTGGACGCTCCGACGTCGTCAGCCAATTGATTACTGCTTCGACGCGCCATCTGTCACATTGTCTGAAATGAACAACAACCCCTCAATCCGGCCACCGCGGCCTACATTATTCCTCACCCGGTTTCTCAACCGCTACACTTGACGCACCATGTTTGTCCTCAATGAAGATCTTCCCTCGAAGAAGCGGCGACGAGATACTCTCGAATCACTTCCTCAACACTCCCCGGAGGACTCTCCCTCGCCGAAGAGAAAGAAACGCACATCAGAAGCCGAAACATACCGGTGGCACCGTACTCCAAGCTTCTGGAATCGGCTCTCCAAGGTGCATCTGACTCGAGGAGCGTTGAGAGAGTACGACCGCAGAACTTTGAAGGCTGAACAACCAGTACAACCAGTGTTGACACCCCAATCCAGCATCAACGCTTCAGGGCCAGTGATCAAAAGTGTGAAGCGACTTTCACGACACGGCGGACCCGATTTAACCCATATTCGAGGAGTGAGTTCCATTCGTGTGTCCCTTTCGAGTCCAATACTAATAGAGTGCTCTTGTAGTTTGCCATTCTAGCGGACCAGGACGCCATGAGTCGATCCAATTCAAGCCGAAAGCGCTCATCAACCTCCGGCAAGAGCAAGTCTTCTTATGATCCCAATTTCGGGCAGAACTTGATCGATGGCGGAATATATCCACATAACCGAGGTTCAAATCCAAATAATGTCCAAGATATCAAAGAAGATATGGCCAAGACTCGGGCGTCCTTATCTCCTTCGCGGTTCGGTGACGAGGAATTCAAAGCGTTTGAAGACCTTTGTGACAGAGCAAGCGATGAAGCAACTGTACGAGCCGAAATCATGTCCATTATTGCCGGCGAATCGAGGAAGCAGCATTATTACGCGTCCGACCGCAAATTCAATTACCTGGAACCTCTCGCTGAGGACCTACCCACCCCCCAACCAGACTTGTATGACGGTGCTTATCCCCAACAAATCGATCGGACGGTCCGCCGTGATCTCGGAAAGCACATTGTCCCATCCAACAATACTTCCCTGCCGGCGGCACCGAACTTTTTCCTGGAGGGAAAGAGTGAGGGTGGTCGTGCCGACGTCGCAAAGCGGCAAGCCAGTTATAACGGGGCGGTCGGCGCCCGAGCGATGCACAGTCTGCAGAACTACAAATCGGCAGAACCTATATATGATGGCAACGCCAACAGTTACTCAGCTACTTACCACCAAGGGACGGCAACGCTGCAACTCTATGCTCACCATCTGACGCCGCCCAAAACTCCTGGAGGACCTCCTGAGTGTCATATGACTCAGCTGAAGGGATATCAAATGACCAGCGACAGGGAAACATTTGTGAGCGGGGCTGGTGGTTTCCGCAACAGCCGTGACCGGGCTAAAACCAATCGAGATGACTTCATCGATCACGCAAATCAGATAGCACGACGCGCGCCTGCGGATACTCTGTCGGCCAGCTTCACAAACAGCCGTACGCCTCTATCAATGCTCCAAGAAGACGAATCCAACACTTCGGATGATGAACTCGCTGCCGAACAAATGACCGCCAAGCGCACGCGACATACTGCTTTAGAGAAATCAAGGCACCCTGCTATAACACCCACCGCAGCGCCCTACTCAACCACGCGTCTCAGTTATGAGTCTACGATATCTCGGCAGGCCTTGACAAGTTCACAATATGTGCAATCTAATGCACATTCACGGCACCCCACTGAAGATGGAAAGACTCGAAGGCAAATCAGGCCGACACAGAAGGTCCTGGAGAACACTGATACTGGATTTCGGGATCGGAGACGATAGTGTGGCTAACAAGTTTTTCCAGAATTGTGACCTTAAACTGGAAGACCAGTTAGTGTGCATGTATGGGCCTTCAAGTTGGGACGTCGTATAACTCGTCCCAAATTGTGCGTTACGCTGCCTGAAGATCTCTTGGTCACTACTCTCACCCTCTTTCTGGCTGCGACACTTCCACCTACCCCCATCATCACTCGTTTCATTTTCGACTCTGCATGATCCTGTCGATCGTTGATGAGCAGCCATTCAAGAACTGGGTTCTAATCGCAACAATCCAGTACAGCGTACGTTAGCCTGGTCCCGCCAGCTGTTATTGCCTGGTCAAGCTCCTGCCGACTATGTCGACCCTATCCCCGCTCTAGTTTCAAACTGAATATGCACTGAACTGTAGTGCGAAGACGGACCTAAGTGGACATATACATCATTAATGACAAAGTCAACCTCCTGAGCTGATCTCGTTTTATCTCACGATATCTGGCTTCGACCCTGCCGCGAGGAAAAGGTCTTCGACATGTCGAGTTCTTCAAACATGCCTTTAGGTACCTCGAACCACAGTGAGTTACTTATGGTGGGCATGAGCTCGAGAACATATCGCACGGGCAAAACGGTTCGAAAGCAATGCCATGTGCTTCCTGATGATGCTGGCGTTACAGAGCAGAACATGGACGCATGCAATACTGAGGCCGAAGTTTATCTCATTCTCGGCACTCATCCTCTGGTCGCTCAGTGTTTATTCATTGCTCCCTCCAAAGACTACATTGAGATGGAATATTATGCCAATGACAACTTGGAGAAATACATGAAGAACAAGCAGAATATAACAAGATCAGAAACTGAGCGTTGGGCGCTTCAAATGATCGAAAGTGTGGTATACATCCATTCCAAGGGAGTCCGACATTCTGATCTTAGGCTGGAACAATGGCTAGTGGACGAATATGGAGATGCACGACTCAGTGACTTCAATGCATCTGGATTTGACCCCAAACCAAGTCTGGGTTTGAAAGGGAAATCAGCTCGAGGATTCGAGCGGTCCAGCCACTATTTGCCACGCCCATACGATGTCGACAGTTCGGTGGCATCGGACCTTGTTGCTCTCGGGTCTTCTCTTTACGAACTTGTCACTGGTCAACAACCGTATCACGGCTTCGATGACAATACTATTAAAGAGTTATTTGCCACAGGTAGGTTCCCGATCACCGAAGGGCTGCCCTTCGGGGACGAGATTTCTGGATGCTGGAATCAGAAATTCAATTGTGCCCAAGACCTTTTGGATACGGCAAAGAAATCCGTGGGAACAACGAGCCTAGGAAAAGTGCGTGGAAACTCTGTTCATATATGATTCATTGATCCCTTTCAGCCATTTGCTGCAGCAAGTCCTATGGATGGGCCATGGAATGCTTGCCCCGACTCCAGTCTCAAGTATCAAGAAGTGTAGAACAACATCCTGTGATGATGGTTGTTTGCACGATTCTTCGACTAAGGGTTAAGATGTCACTGTCGTACTCGGCGTGACCGTACCGTTGCTGTGGGCTCTGGAAACTCAAATAGTGATGAAGAGTGACGACGATCAAACACAAGACTACTCAACACGATGATGGGTGGTGACGAGGGGGTAAGGGAAGATCTTGTTGGCAGCAAAGGGAGGCGGGATATAGATCATGCCAACGATCTGATATCGCTTTGCAGGGCGTCGTGGATATTTTCCATTTGACACAGCACTCTATTGCCGCGCCTCTCTCGTGATGGATGTTCTAGGATGCAGGTGAGATGTAGTATAAAGATGACAGGAATATCTCATTCACAGAAGTCTTTCTCAATTCAGAAGTACTTTCGAAGGACCAATATCGCTTCGGCCAGCTACTTATCATCCTCCCGTTCAAGACACGCACACCTAGGGAAAGACTCAAACCCGCCCACCGCCAGTCACTATGTGTCGGATTGAAACACCCACCACTTTTACCTTTGCAGAGTGCAAGCACACTGTCAAGATTCCTCCCGAAAGTCGACTTCACCAATGCACAGAAGCTCAGCAGCGAGGCCATCCGTGCGTTAACAGCAACCCTGGTGAACATGTCGAAACTGTGTACCGTGGATCGTCGCGGCGTAAGGGGAAACGCCCCAAGTGTACTGATGCCGGAACAAGGGACGGCACGAGCCTTGGAAAGACACAAGCGGGACTGGTGGTGGAGCTGAAAGCAATGTGTCCTTCCTTTGGACCGATGGAACAAGATTAGAACAGCGCAGTCACCTACAGTACCGTCGGAGTGGCTTGGTGCTGGAGTACTCTAACTTGGTCCCTCGAAATCCCCCGAATATCCGGCTTTCCAGGACTCTCACAGCCGGCAATCCGATCACACTTGACATATAACGACATGGAAAACGAGAAGAGAGTCTATTAAAAAGGTAATCTCAAGCGGCGTCTTCAATGTCACATTCCATCGAGGACTCGGCAGCTATTCTCAGGCTTCCAGTGTCCATGCCTTGTCGGGGTAATGCTCATCTCTTATACTACGGCACCTTCGAAGAAAGAAGAAAAGAGTACCAATATTTTATGGTGCCTTTACCTTCAGAAGCAGAAGAACTCGAATTATATATCCTTTGATAGCTCCACCTCAGCAGTGGCCATCAGAATACCGAGGGCTTAAACAACCGCTTACAGCACTTTGTGCGCGGGCACTGCCTGCTGGACAACAGATGGGTGTACTCGGGTTTCTCATTTGATGTGCAGACGTTCTCTTCGGTGAAATTTGGAGGATTGCAAACACAGCTTTCCGAGGCTGGCCAGAGTAAAACTCTCTGGTCAAACACTGTTGAGTCTGTGAGGTAGGCATGACTCTCACGCAGCTTGCAGCAAGGAGACTTTAATACGCCTCTGCAATACGTTTGTGCATTTTGAGGTGCTTCTACGTAAGGTAGAGTCTAACACGAGAACGTGAGTATTTATACGAAGCTCGATCTAAAAGTCGCTTCCTCCCGTACGATCCAAGATTTGCTTCCCACACGATGCTCCCTCCACGATCCAAAAGATGCGATTTATCCCCCCGGCTGCCATCCCCCAGGGGCTCTCATCCCCGATCAGCTAGCTTCCAGCCAGCTTCAACAACAGGTCCATCATGAGCAGAGCGAGGACAATCAGCACTGCAGTCGTCACGTCAGCAATGGACAGAGACCACGACATGGTCTGCCTTTGCGAGAAATGAACGTCCACATAGCGAGGAGGACACCAAGGAGGATATCAGCCCTGAGAAAGGAAATGGCAGCCAGAACCACACTGTGGACAACGACGGTAACGACGACCATGTAAATAGGTGCTCACGATAACTTGGCTACATAGTCTCAGAGCTTATCACCTAAAGCAATGTCGGGAGAGCCCTTCCCTTGCTCTGGTGAGCTTCATCGCTTCACGAAGCTGCCAAATTAACTCCTCTGTCCTTGTCGGGGTTAGACGTTGAGCCAAATAACCAAGAAATTGGATTTTACACCAAGTTCGCTCCACGTGGGCCATACATCACGTTCCAATGCCCAGTCCTTGCGTAGTTCCGTTACGCCAGATCGGTTCCATTGTTGGCAACGAGCTCGGAGGCTTCCCTGCTGGCCGGGTATAGACAGCTGTTGAATATATCTGTCTCAAAAAGGCGGTACCCCTTCGGCTGATAGCACGTTTCAAGCCAGCTCTTGAATTCCTCGACGCGGGCTGGGATTCTGACCCACTTGATCTACGGTAGCCTTGTTCATCCCAGAAAGCCTGCTGTTCATCCTTCGGCTCTGGAGTTGTTTGGGAAGCTCTTGTTGCCCTTCCGTCACTCGGTAGTTCGGACTCATCCGATTGCCCGGACGAGCCGAGATTTTGTGATTGTCGCCGAGGTAGAATGGCTGAAATTGATATCCGGATCCGGACACATAATAGGTGTCTATCGGGGTCTTTACTTGTCTTTTCGTGCGACTTCCTACTTGTTCGGTCGCTTTACAAGGTTGCTGAGAGTCGGAAGTGTCACATGAGATCCAATCTCACTGGAGTCCCCTGGAGTCGATGCTTCTTGCCCTTCAAGCGCAGCCAACACATCACTCGTGAGAGATTGCTGTTCACGGACTGAACTCTGGATAGCCAGTGCATCAGCTTCGACTTCATTGTCTGATATCGGACACGAGTCTTGCCGTCGCCTCTTAGACTTTGACTATGTGGGCGAAATTCGATGCTTCTGATAGCGCCTCGCCTTGATTGCTTAGCCACGTCAGTCTGTAAGTCAACAAGGCCATGATGCTGTTGGAAGTGGCTCTGGAGGTCATGGAGATTCTGAAGTCTCGTCTGACATCTAGGACGGGGGCATCGCAAAGCGCCTGAAGTCGAGACGCTTCTCGATTAGGTGCGTACTTGATGCCCTCATATCACTCCAAAGGCGCATTCTTGTGGCATATAGTGAAGATGCATCCTCTAGACACAAAGGACATATAGCAGGGCGAAGAACGAGAAGAGAAGATCTGACTAACCCAGAATCGGGTTCAAGGCCGTCCAAATGCCACTTGCAATGGTGAGCCAACGACTCCTTCGAATCCACTGCAAGCAAAGCGCACAGTAAGTTACTTCCTTGTAAGTTGCTTCACTCGAAACAGAAACTTGAACCGCGTCCCACAGCTCTGAAGTCGCGTCCAAAGAACGGATATAGGAGTGAGAGTGGAAGCGGGATCGAATTACTCAACAAAGGAGAGGACCAACTTAAGGCAAGCAAGATATTGGCATGGGCTACGAAGATGTTCTCGCAAGACCGTCAGAGCGTGAAGTTGTTTGCAAGCCCTCTGACAAGATGTGGCCTCCGTGTCGGGTATGTATGACCCATAGGCTACCTCGAACAAACAATGCTAATTTCTACAGGTCTCTGTATCATGCTGGGAAGAACATTCATGCGTGTAGCAAAGTTGAAGCAGAGGCAAATGAGGAAAAGCTCGTGATTTGTCGGCCGTGAGTACTTGAAAGATAAGGATCAAAGCACCTCTACCCCTATTTTATCAATTTCCGACACTCTTCTGCTTCTCGCCACATTCAAGTCCCCAGATTGCACGTAAAGAAATATCTTCGGTCTGCTCCAAATCTCTACCAGTCGACTTCAGACATCGTCAGAGCCGTTTGGGATCTTTACTACCCGTACGTGGTTTTCAAGACGCCATCACGGTAGCGAACAACGTCGTTTCAGAAAACTCGATCGTGTTCACCCGAAATCGTGGGGATCAAAGCATCGGTCCTTCATCTTACGGCCAAGCACGATTGAACCATTTGCTTGCCCTTCGAGAAGCATTTCCTTGCACTTCGAGACGCTCTTGAGACTGTGGTACGGCAACTTAAGAAGTTCAAAGAAGGTGACTACGACAGCGAATAGACGTCCAATATCATCCATCTACTTTTACGCTTACAAAACCGCGTGAAAGGGTAGCGCGAGAACCAAGAGCCAGCAGAGATCTTGCCTTTCGTTCTCTCCCTTTTCAGCTTCCTTTATCTAGATCTATGAATCTTGTTGGCGTTTCTTCACAATCTACACGCTTCTTCACAATCTACACGCTTCTTCACAATCTACACGTCTCTTCACAATCTACACTTTTCTTCACATCTACACGTTGCTCTCGCAACTCCTAACCATCTTGACGTCGCTCGCTTCCTACTGATTAAGAACGAGTCCTAGAATCACATCCCAACAAAGAAGTGGCCAAGCCGGTAACAACAGATAACAACCGTCTTTGCCCAATCTGAAGTCTCTTCCGTCCACTGACCTCTTCTCCTCGGTCAGGATACAGCAACGCAAACCAGCGAAAGCGACTACTTCATCTCGAGCCCAAGCGAAGCCTCTTTCGACTCAGCAGTTTTCGGCACCAGAGGACTTGAATCCTGAAGCGATGGCTCCCGCGAAAGCCCCCAAGTCATGAACAAAGGGACTCTGTGTGGACACTGTAATTGAGGGCTCAACAGCAACGTCAAGATCAGTTCCGCAAAGTCCCCAAGTCAGCGACAAGGGGATACTCTATGGACAATGTAATTGAAGGCTCAAGTTCAAGGTCAAGACCAGTCCCGCGTCTTCCAGACTCTCCCACATCGAAATTCAAGGTAAAGGCCTCGTAAAAGACAAGTACACGGGAAGAGACGTCAGCGAGGATGCATGATCCACCGAGGATTCAGACTCACACCAGCATACAGCTCCTTCAGGAAGCAAGATCTCAAAAGATAGTAGCAAGGCCTCACAAGCGGGTAGCAAGACTCAAAACACACCAGGCATGAGGCCCCCCCTCGGATCGTCGAGCTTCACATTAGAGATCTCAGCCAGAAAGGTCGGGCCAGTCACGAAATATCGCCTTCTTGCAGAGGAAGCAGCACGAACATACTATAAAATCAACAACCCAACAATCGGCGAACTCCCGAAATTCTGGGAAAGGCGGCCCGGCCCGTCAAAGAAAGGGAAATAGAAGGTTGGTGATGTGCATATGCCGGGGCTTTTCTATCATCGGATCTCGAGCACCGTCGGCCATCGTTGAAAGTCATGGCGATCCTAAGATTTTCAAGAGTGGCCAGGGGAAAGGCCATAAATCTCACATTAACGGAAAAGAATCATATAACCCGAAAGAAACATGCAGATGATGGTCACGAGGATAGCGGTACCAGTAGGGAGAACCGAACCAGCGAAGAGGATAGCAATAATGATAGTCAGGTTCACAACGCCCCAAGCAGCGACACAGGGTCTGAAAACGACACAACAACAAATACCGGCACTGAAAGTGAGCCCGAAAGCGAGACCTCGAGTCAGGCTGAAAGAGAGGACACCGAGGATAAGGATATACCCGGACGTGTCAATTTCACAGCAATGCGAAGCTGGCCTAGATTGATAAAGCCATGGGAAGAAAACGGCGGCAGTGTCGCTACTTACTGAAGGAAAGGTCACCGGGTGGAACTGGAAAGGTGCAAACACTCGTGTTTACGTGGATATCAGGGTTGAACGCACGAACAGGTAGACTGAGGTCTGGTCGTTATTATGATTTCGAAAGACGCCAGACACCAACATCTCAACCCCGATCAGTATTCTGGAGCGGAGGTGGTCACGAAGGGATGCGCACATTATCAAGCCAACTGTTGACCCAGATTCGGTGAGGCTTGGGATCATTTATTGGGATGATAAGGACGGTATTGATCCCCTCTCGACCAGCAAGAGACACCATCCTGTCTCTCTCTTTCTTTCTCCCTTCATGATTGTCAATCTTTCTGCAAATTTACAACGCGATGGGGCCCCTGTCAGTTCTGGATCCGACCAAGATGAAGCAGAGGATGAGGACGGCTGCGATGAGCCCAAATTCTCATCGGAATACGTCGAAGCCAGGTTGCCGGGCATGGCTGGAATCAGAAAAATCCCGCGAAGATTTCTACCTGACATGCTGAGAAGGTCAGAAAAATGGGTCAACAACTACATCTTCGAGACCGCAACCGAACAGTGGACGCTTTCATACGGGCATACAAGCACAGACGGCATATGGCCGTGGATCTTGATATTGGACAGTGAAGAAGACATGATTGAGAGCAGACATTTCAGCAAAAACTGAGGCCACAGAAAGAGCGCTCGATCGAAGATCCGTAGCCCTCCCACGGATAGCGGCTACCAAAGTATGTCAGACCTGTCTTATTTTGAAGCCAATCTGTCTTCCGGTCTGCATGGGAAATCGAGAAATCAATCCTCACTATCCAGGTCTAGATCCAGGCCAAGAGCACGGGGCGTGAGCGGACGCCGAGATACGGATCAGCAAAAGAGAACCGGCAGTCTAAGTCATATTCGAGCACTAGCACGAGATCAGATCTAGTCCCAGATCTCGAAGAAGGCGGGAGGCTCCATGGGATTCCTCAGTGTCCGAAGACGAAGCCCTTGGTGATCATCGTTGGAGGCCTCGCTCGAAATCTAAGGCGCGGTCGATGTCAAAATCGAAAACGACTGGCCCCATAAATTGTGGGGAAAGATCATACTCAGCGAGCGAGGGGAGTCACGGTTTCTACACCACTTCTCGATCCGGATCCAAGTCTAAGTCTGTCTTGCAGCCAAAGTCCAAATCATGGTCAACGAGATCCTGATACGCTCGTCGCAGAGAGGGTCCATCTGGCGACTCGGAGGAAGACAGTGATAATCGGAACACCAGGTCTCGACGTTCTTCCAAGTCATACATCAACTTCCAGGTCTCAGTCTAAAAGTGAAGGCCGCAAAATGACTCCGACATCTGCAATGAAAAAGCCGGGACGCGCTCACAGCCAGAGCTCAGCAGTGGCATTCGACGTCTGAAGGAGTGGCAATCAGTCGAAGATACTACCACTAAAGACGAGTCCATAGTGACATTATCTCGCCGAGGTTGTGTCCGTTGACAGACAGGCTTCGACAGAATATTCGAGCTCTGGGATACGGAATGTACTCAAGGTCCTCAAGTCAAATATAACATGTTGGCAGACCCCTCAACTATGGATCAGCTACATCAGAACCTCGACGTCGACTACAAGACCTTTACGATTCTGAAGCGTCCGAACTCGGATCAGAGCGTATCATCACTTCTTCGAATACTGGTGATGGCCTCGTCCACCCGTCCCATAATTTCTTATCTTTCTCCTTCACACACTCTAGCCGTATGGTAAGCCTCATCGAGTCTCAACGGTCTCATCTCAGCACGGCTTAAGCAAGCTGCCTACTGCAATGACCTACTCGCGACGTGGTCTATCATCGACAGTGAAAGTCCAATACATCCACTACTGCGTGCTGAACGCGATAGTATATCGCTGCAGCATGAAGATGGTCAATACGACAATCGGCCCCTGCTCGAAGATACCCAATGAAAGCAGGAGAATATGAAGATTCTATGGATGAAGGATCTGAAAGCTTTTCTTCGTTGAATGGGCGAGCCCACAGGCGACGATACAGGCCTCGCCCCAGTGTCTCTAGAAGCGACTGGATTCCGACGGGGTACATTCTGGTCTGGCGTTCAGCGACAGACTGGCTACAATGTGGAGCCGTCGGTGAAGACTGCCCTGACGGGCGTTAGAGGATTTTCTACCCGCTTTCACCATCATGGAGTTACTGACTTGCTGTCTAGCTCATAAACGGTCGCCTGAGGGAGGAAGGTCAAGTCAGCTCGAAGACAGTGAGGTAAAAAACAGTGAAGAGGGAGGACATGGCGACCTTGACGTTAACGTTAACCTTATGGGGCGAACCTGATCCTGACCTCGCGCACGAACGTCCTCCTAAGACGCGAGTTCTAGCGACTTCGGGTTTCCACATGGGCTATTGCACCGGGGCCCGTTCTGGTGCGATATTCCCGAGTTGGGCCGACAAAAGAAGCGCGAAACCAAGCCCAAAGACGCCATATCCAGCGTGCGGTCCGTCCAGGCTCCGCTTCTCAGCACGATGCGAACACGGAAGCCGACGAACTACACGGATTGAGATGGAACGTAGGTGGCCCAGCCTGCTCCTGGCCCCGCCTATTGGCCTGTACCAAAACACAATACTTACTACTGGTGTAGGATCTTGCTTCTGACTTCTTGCACGGCGCCTCCGGGAAATCAGAGCTGTTGCTAACCATTGTCCAAAGATGGATTAAGGACAATCGTGATCCGAATCGAGCGAGGGAGGAGACCTTTTTCCGAATGGCATTGTCTAGACTGGCAAACCAAGGGGTAGGCTTAGGACAGCTCTCTCGCTGCGTGACGACCTTTACATCCACTCCATTGCCTGATTTCTGGCACTTGCTTTTGCGGATGAGGATGAGGCCTTTGCGGGATATTCGTCGGTATCTGAGCTCTTCAAGCAGGTGTTCTTGGAGCAGATGCTCCCGAGCACGGTGGGAGCTTACCACTTGGCTGGAGTGGGAAAAAGTAGACTTGCATGTCTTCCGGCAGTCCCTTGGATCACAGGCCACACTTCATCACAAGGCTTTTGGGGATTAGCTGCGAATACAGACTCCACAGGTTGGCTATACGGACCGTGTTGTCTTTCATTAGATACACCAGGGGGTCCTGAATGTGCCGACGTTGCCGGGCTGACGCCTGCTACAGCGGAAGCATCTATCCTTAGCTATAGTAAGTCTGTATTTAAAAGTTTTTATATTCACAGCCTTAGCAATGTCGACGTTCAAGCTTGGAAGACCAAAATCCCGACTACTATAGCAGCTTGACTGGGATGTTGTCCAGTTGCATCAAAGGCTTTTCCAATGAAACCTCTACCTAAGGTTCTGACTGGAGTGTAAGTAGCAGACGAGGAATACCATCAGCTATAGCACGCGAGACCTATGGTGCCACAGGAGGATGGCGAAGAAATTCATGCCGTCCACTCAACCTTACAAAGGCACGGAAACGTGTACAGCGGAGGACTCTGAAACAAGTACCGAGCAGAATGGGTGAACGATGTCTATGCCATATGGCCTCTCAACAGGGGTCAGGAAGAGGAAAAGTTGTACGTCCCTAAGTCTCGATTCGAGGACAAACTAAAGTGCAAACCAAGGAATAGACCATTGTAGCGATGGTGAATATGACTCTTGATAAATAGGACTCTTGATGATAGGACTTGAATACTCATATGAATCTAGACCGTGGGTGATCGACACCTTGACGGATTGGATAGAGAAGACAAGGCCCGGCGGTACCGACCAGACGAGGGGCTCATCGACCGCTGTTGCCCCGTCAAACCCTAGAGCAAGAAACTCACAAAGTAAGTCAAGGCAGAGTAAGTCAAGGCAGAGTAAGTCAAGGCAGAGTAAGTCAAGGCAGAGTATTGGTTCTAGAGGCAGGCAGGTAAAACCGACCTCCTAGGAACGTTTCCGACCAGCGGTTCCAATATGCATAAATGTCGAGGATTGGAGGCGCAAAGATCAAATGAGAAACCTGTTCGCTATTGATATCGTTGTTTTGTGGTTTGCCTTCTACTCTATCGAGCCTGATTGGGATGACCACTGAGCAAGTCACCTTGCCTGCCTAGGTACCTCTGGACTGTGGCGTTGTGACAGTATGACTCTCAGCTACAAGAAACAAGAACGCCTGTCGGTTCTGCGTCCAAGATGGAATCTGGCACTTCTATGCCTGTGGCCAGCGTGGCAGCAATGGTGGAATCTACCGTACCTTTGACCGACCTGACCTGACCTGACCTACTGCGACAACATGTACTCACTAATCATAGTCTACCCGCAGGTATATGGCTATCAGTGTGTCCGCACCCAAGGTGCGCTATATCTACTACGGAAACCTCGGCAAGGAGGGATCAAATGGATGAGATCCATGGCATGGACGGTCTGAAGCAATTGGCGGATATATACGACTTGAATCCATCGATCTCGAAGAAGCGAGACACTATATCTCAGGCTCGAGGACTCTGTCTACGGAACGGGCAAAAACATCCTACGACCTTGACCCTGCCTTGTCGTTTGAAATTGACCCTACCTTATCAACGACACTGAATCCAGCCACTCTGGCTGAGCCGGTCGCGGGTGAACCGATACTGGAATCTTTTGCCGTCTTTCTTGATGAAGAAGGAAATCTTGATCACGAAGAAGACTTGTCTGATGATGCACATTCAGGTCGAGGAATGTAGCTCTCTCTCTCTCTCTCTCTGTAAGAGCATTGCTGTAAGTCAATGGGGATCTCATACCAGTCGGCAGGAAAGTGTGTAGTATTTTCCAGCCAACACGAAAGAACAAGGATTGTCTATAGCTCGAAACGGCGCTTTTGGAATGAAGTTGTCATTGGAGGAGGGCTGGAATTCTAAGAAAGGAATATTGCCCAACTGGCTAGGAAAGTAGAGAATAGAGAATCCAAATGGAGCCCGGCTCGTTACGACTTCAAGTCACATCCCACTGCAGCTGCAGTTGTAGCTACCAAGTACGAAGGAGGACGTTAAAGAAGAATAGATTCTCCAGTACGGAGGAGGATGTTAGGAAGAATAGATTCTCGAGACACTGTGAACAAGTCCAATCGGTGTTCGGTGCCAGTTGGATAAGCGACCATAGATAGGTCGTGAAAAGTACGGCATCTCCATAGGCCCGAGCAATGCATATGATTTTATGTCGACGATATCACAGTGATGCTGGGGGTGAGCCAGAGACCAGGGCGGTTATCAGACTCACCACCGGCACCACTAAAGGGGCAACATCTAGAATCCGATTGCTACTCAGAAGTACAGGACGGCGGTACACTTATGGTACTAACTGGCCGGTATCAAGCTTAAGTGCCGCTAAGCGAACGAGAGTCGCGGTATTCTGATCCTGTGGTCGATGTGAAAGCAACTGTGCATTCACATTCATTACTTCAGTTGCATCCAATGGTGGCTGGCAGAAGAAACCCCTCGGTTGACTACCTTCTACTGTCATGCATGGCCCCTCAATTCCCCAAATCTAGGGAAATTAAGGCTGTCCAACCTGAGGTATTGGTATATATGCCCCTCATCTCAGACTCAGCAACACTCGCTTCTCAGTCTCTGATCTCGGCATCCATTTGGTCTACAGCTTTCGCCGGCAAGGGAGCACATGTTTCCCAGCACATCGAGAGAATCCAACAAATGGATCCACACTCCATCAGCTTGATCATCCTCAATCCGTGCGTGTGTGTCTTTGACTTATCTCATTCCCCGCTCGTCCTCTATTCTCATCACACTCTTAGTAGGTGGCCTTAAACTTTATACCGTTTCCATCACACTCTCGACAAGCATCTTCCCGTGTCTGCTACGTTTCTCTTCACCCTTATGCTCAGCACAGGTCAATTAAGGTTTCCATTTGTGCTCACCACACTTCAGACATCAACAAGTCTGCGTCGTGATTCACTATACGCTCAGCAAACATCTCCGGTTTACGTATATTCACCTTGTGCTCAGCAAATATCACGTAAAGTCGACATGCATCCCAAGCCATCAAACCTTCGGCATGCATCCATCTGCTTTGAGTTCAAGGCCACCCATCCACCACCGGGATGACCATCCCGTCTGCTGCCACAAGGCCGGTATGAGCCGCGCCGCGCTTTCTGCTCCAGCAGCCAATCCTGCCGTCACTATGGCCCTGGGATTGGCGACGGCTCGGTAGCTGGCTCGTCACGCAACATGACTACGGCATTAGATGTCTCTCCCCACCGAGCCAAATCTTCACCGGATACCGGGACAGTTGTTCCCCAGAACTCTAACTATCCACCAAGCATCAAGGATTCGACTCAAGGAGGTGTCTCTTTTATCGCCTCGACTCTCAGTAGGAGGCGGCTCCCGCCAACCCTGGCATCATGCAGATACTGAATCATTGCATACTACGAACAGTAGCTCAGCTGTTGATTGCGCCGATGGCCTGTGAAAGTGAGTGTTTTGAGTTCAGATAAGCGAGACTGAAGCGGACTCCTGCCTATCCGGGACATGACCAGAGTCTCGTGAGAGTCAGGCCTGTCGTATCGTTTGCTGTTTCAATCCCAGCTGGAATCTACACCATTGAGGTTGCTCCTCCTGCTAGGTTCTATGGCAAAGTGTGATGACGGTCAGGCCTCCCATATCATTTCCTTTTTCAATCCCAGCTGGAATTTGCAGCATTGGGGTTACTCGACATGCTAGGTTCTATGGCAAAATCATCCTGGCTCTCGCCTGGCTCACCCCAACATCAGTATCAACCGACGAAACTACAGGTCCTCGACCCCTACCTACCTACGCCTCCCTACCTACGCACATTCGATACGGCCCTTCAGTCTCTGTTGCCGGACAAGGATATACATACACATGTGCAGTCCGTCGTTCCTCTCTCTTATCCACGGAACAGTTTGGGTATATTAGGCGGTCAAGCCCCCTTTGCCATCCTGCGCAAGCCGTGTCTCCTACCATGTCGGTCATGTGATACTTACGTTTGATAAGCCCGACTTGTTTGCCGGAATCCTGACTTCTGTGAAAGAGGGCTGTTGGCACCTTGAAACCAACGCATTGCCGAGAGCTCCGTTGGCGACAGCTACTCACTTTCTTGCCAGTAACCCATCAAAGGAGAGAAGCGGCCTCTCGAGTCTTTCATTCGAGACCAGGCACTTTGCTATCACCGCTTGCCTTGTTTCCACCAAATCAGGTTCTCAAATCTACATCATGGCCCGAGCAGTCGGTATTCCTGATCTTCTAAATCAGCCCGAATGTGTGCCTTCTTCTCGAAGCATGAGCGTGGGCAGTCTCTTGAATCCGGCACCAGCACCAGCGGCGGCACCTACTGCAAAAGAGGCCCAACAGCCACCAGAGCCATGGCATCGACCCACACCTCCTTCAAGCGCAGCAAAACAGCCGTGTCCGTCTCCCCAAGATCTCAACCACAACGTTCAGGCTCCTATCGAGTCTACCAGTCCCAAAGCGGTTCTAGCCAGGTCGACCCAGGACAGCCTTGTGGCCGACGCGAGCGATTGCGATTTCCCACCAAATCACCCAACCTTCTACAACTGGCGGGAGACCCTCAATAATTGGAAATGGCCCTCGCCAGGAGATGACGACCACAATGATGAACCGCCCTCTCCCTTTGATCAACCTCTTCCACTGACGATTCAACCCACGCGCAAACCTGAACCCAGACAGCCAGGGAAACGACGAAAGGTCGGCTCAGACCCGGAGCGCAAATATCAACTGGTCATGCCTGCGGTTGGGGGCAATCTCCTTCTCCCTGTTCAGATGCAGACCGTGACTAAATCACCTTCCGGGGTCAGACAGCGCAACGCCCAGGCATCGGCACGATATCGAGCCAGGAAAAGATTGAAAGCAGCGGAAGACGCTGAACAGGCTCAAGCTACTGGTGTCACGAGTGACAGAGACTTGAGCGAGATCGAAGTCGACAGTAAATCCAGCAGCCACGGCGACAGTGGCAATGACGGTGGTGACCTGAGCGAGACCAACTCGGATGCCATCAACTCGAAAGATAACAACTCAGAGAACACCGACTCGAACCACATGAACCTCAACGACAGCAGCAGCGACGGTGGCCTCAACGACATCAGCTCGCACAACACCAATCCGGCCAACGACAGCTTGAAGAACAGCTGCCCAAAAGATGCCTGCCAGATTGACAGCATCCTCACCGATAGTCCCCGATCCGACAGCGACTCTCAATCTGAAGACTGAAAGAACACGAGCGACAATCTCAAGATGGAATTGAGACAGCACACGAGAACGAGAGTCAGGCAGAACATGGCAGAGAATGGGATACAGAATGCCAAACCATGATAGCAAACTTGTGCTGTAGGATTTGCTCTTCATCACCATGCCCAGAGCCTCTAGGAGAGATTATGAATAATGACACAGAATATATTCTTACCCTCGACATTTCCGGTGCGAGTTTCCTCTTGTGCTGCTGCTGCTGCTGCTGCTGCTATTCCCAGCAACCCATAGGAAAGGAAAGAGACCATTGACAAAGCTAACCACTCCTTTTACATTCTGACTATAGCGCAGTCTGCCTTAAGGCGAGTAGACATGAACTAAATCACCCGAGATGAAACGACAACCATTCTTCGTGGTGCTGTGTCCTTTACAAGTGTATCCCTATCGTCAGCAGTGATTCTCTAGTCTCTTTCAATGATCTCTTGTGGTCAAGAGGCTCGCTCGCCCAGCAAAAGCCATCCATACCTTTCTTCCCCAGGCCGCCTGTCGAAGTCCAAACGATTCCTGACGCTCTCTCCATCTGTATTCCCGGTGGCCGGCAATTCTCCTCTCTCCTTGCTGCTTCATTGATCTTTCGTCTCCAAAAGGCTCAATCAGCAAAGTCCATCAACGCCTTTCTCCCCCAGTCCGTCTTCCATCAACGCCTTTCTCCCCCAGTCCGTCTTCCATCAACGCCTCTATCGCCCAGCCCGTCCGTCCGTCGAAGCCCAAACGAACTGAACTGAAAGTTGATACTGTTGACAACTCCCTGGTAATCTTAGCTCAGCTCAGCCCAGCTCATCCTCTCTTCCCTTCTCTCGTCTCCTCCCCCATAACCACGATACATCCAAGGCTGACAGATAAGCACGAGGCAGATCGAACTACATCTCGAGACGGGGCTAAGGAACCTGGTAGGTGAGTACGTATGGTATGGTAGATACCACAAACAGCAACAGCAACAGCAACAGCAACAGCAACAGCAACAGCAACAGCAACAGCAACAGCAACAGCAACAGCAACAGCAACAGCAACAGCAACAGCAACAGCAACAGCAACAGCAACAGCAACAGCAACAGCAACAGCATCCCCTGCGCCAACCTTCCTCCTCTCTCCAGTCGCCTTGCCTGCGATGAAACAGTCTCCTTATTCACAACCATCTGAGCGACCCGGCGTAAAGTCGCCGTCAAGGTTCGCAATCAAGCTCCCTGTGGCTTGCTGTACGAAATCCTGCCTCCATGCCTCAGTGGCATCTCGGTCACGGATCTTCGCGGCATCTCATCTCGGTGACATAGAGATGAATCTGGATCGGGGAATCTGGCATCGATCAATCTCGGTTGAGGAATCTCGGTTCAGGAATCTCGGTTGAGGAATCTCGGATCTTTCAATCTCGGATCGATGAAATCTGGGATCGATCGATCTCGGATCACAGTGATCTCCGATAGGCGAGGATTAGCGAGATCTCGGCAATCTGATCTGGGATCTCGTGGTTCCGGCCGATCCAGTGCATGAGATAAGCGACGATTAGCGAACCTCGGCAATCTGATCTCGGATCTCGAGATCTCCGACAGATCCGGCCGATCAGATACACGATGATTAGCGAGAATATGCGAGATGCAGATCCGATAGGCGAGATCGGCAATCTGATCGACGATCTCAGATCTCCGGCAGATCCAGAAGATCCGATAAGCGAGATCGGTAAACAGATCTCGAATCTGCCGATCTCCGTTAGATCCGGCAGATCAGATAAGCGACGATAAGCGAGATCTCGCTAATCTGATCTCGGAGAGGTCCGACCCGGTCGATCCGAACTTAATCTCCGAGAAAAAAAAATTGGAAAAAAAGTTGACAAAAAAGAGGGAAGCAAGCAAAAGCCAGGCTTTGAGGTCACGTACTGCTGCTCACTGGCACTGCAATGGGTGCGTCTGCCTTCTCCATGTCCGCTGTCCAGTCGACGTCGCTCGCTACTCGATCTTCTGTAGTCTGTAGATCATCGATCGCCTGCCAGTGGGCGGTGTATGCTTGCACGCACTGCACTATGGGCGTGGACTTTTGGACTGGCTTCTGTGGTGTAGTGTTGAAACGCCCCATGGTGGGTTGTCGCTGCAATGTAGGTCCGATGGAGATGAAACTTTGGTGTTGATGTACACTTTTGGTAGACAGCCGGATCGGATCGTAAGAAAGTTCCCACTCCTTTGCAGCGGCGAGCCGATGGATCCAGGTGGCATTGAACTTACTCATCCACATCGCAGGATGGATCTTGCCTGTGGGTTGCAATGCTACTCCATGGGTAGGAAAATAACGTATCCACTAAGAGTCAAAGAGACATCCAATTTATCAGTGGGTATGAAGTCAATCTGGACATCATCAAACGAGGATGCACTGTAGCTCTTTTGTTTTGTTGGTGGAATTCATTGTCTAAAGCCCGCTTTGCGCCCTTGTAAACTGCTTCAATGCCTTTCTCAAGGGCCTGTCCAGCCTAAGCCGACTCTCCACTTTGATACCCTCACATAGTGCCCACGCTTTGAGTGCATCTCGCGTGTTGTCGCTTCTTCATTCATCCTCCCAACCACTAGCTGAGCCATCTTCCGTGGAATCCTGCACCCCTTCACCCTCAGTCGAGTCACTGCCAGTGGACGATCCTTCGCTGGTTGCACTCCCATCGCATTCATCACCAACCTCATCCGAGTCCGATTCGGTCTCATCTGCATCGGTCTCCTCAGATTCGGTCTCCTCAGATTCGGTCACCTCAGATTCGGTCTCCTCCTGAGCTGCAGCACGTCGTCGGTTTCTCTCGGCCCTGCGCTGTTGCCGGATGAAGTACCCACACGGGTCGGGGATTAGGCGAGTGGGCTGGCCGGTGGGAGCATTGTTGGGACTGTTCGCATCGATGATGTGCCCGCTATACCTATTTCCAGCGTCGTCTTGTGCCACCCAGGTCAATGAAACTGAGGGCTTGGCCTTGTATATCTTGAAGCCAACTCTTCCCGTGCCTTGAACCACGTGTCGTTGAAATTCGGACCTGTACCGGCGCTTGTGACCGCAGACATCACATTGGAACAGCCAGCGCTTGTCCCGACGGCCAGTCAGATCGCCACGCTCAGGGCGCGGATGCGGAACCTGCGGGATATGCTGTGTAGATCCTGTTCCTGATGCCATCTTCCTTGCCTTTATGCTGCACAGTAATCGCGGTTGTGATTGTGGTTATGTTTGTGATTGTGATTGCGACTGTGATTGCGACTGTGACTGTGCTTGAGAGGCGTTTAGGTACTCGGGTTTATGTTTGCGCTCGATTGTCCTTTCGCGACAAGAAATCTTTCACTGCTATAAGGGTTTGTTAGATTGGTGTCCATCAACAATATCTGCCAGTTCGTACCGCTCATGAAATACTGGTATGACAGCTGAACGTCTCTGATCGTGGTGGCAGTAAACAGTAGTGGGTGACGATAATGTTGGCGGTAATATGAGACTTTTCTGAGAACAAGTTATTATCAGAGATCGTGGTAAAAGGAAGTGAATGACGCAGTCCTGAGCAGTGACTGTGCCTACCGTAGCAATTCACTACTCACGTGAATCAAATCAACCATATTGCAGTTTGAAGTCAAGGAGGCCCTTGTCATTTATCACATCAACTTCGTCTGAAGTGATGAGAGCACGGGTGGTCACCATAGTCATGCACCGCTATTTCGTCACAACAGACACCTATACTGTCACTTTCTCGAGGCCTAGAATTGCTCAGGTTGCCTCCCGCTGCAGCAACTCTATGCTCTAGAGTTATCGTCGGTTCTTGCTGGAACCTGTTTCCCCGGAGTCCATGCCGTACATGTCCAGTACTAGCACAGCAAGGACGAGTACGAGGTGGTGTGGCTTACGAGTATTGCGTCGTCCAGTATGCATCTGGGGCAAGACCCTTCTCCAGCTGACCGGCCAGTATACTTCTTGACGATGTCGTGCTCCTGACTAGACCGCTTGTTTACGTATCGCAGTAAGTAGTGTCTCCTTGTCAAGGGCGAGTGGTTGACAAGGAGGGATCCAGGATTATGCTGCAGAGGTGGCAACGTATGGTGGACAAATATATGAGGGCACCGTAAAATGAGACGAGGAAAGGAAATAATGCAGTTATTCTACGGGCTCAATTTGGATGTCGAACCAAAATACTGGAGCTTTTGCCTCGGCTCGCACTGCAGAGACAATGTCCCGGCAACAGTGCAACCAAGAGATTGGATCATTCCCCAAATTCAAAATATCGCAAGGGATAGCTGTGGTCAAATTACACCACTGGATGGTATGAAGCCCTGAAAGCTGGACGGAAAGACATGGTAAGGTGGGACATACAATTTTGACCATGCCGCTGATGCTGTTCCGACTCGTGGATGTTGAGCGAATCCGCGATGCTGTGACCCTTGGAGTTTGGCGCAGCCTTCGCTAACTCATGAGATTAATATTCTTCTGCTTTGGCCAGATACGAAGGTGGTAGTAGTACAGTTGTTTGCAGTCTAATCCCCAGCTCACAATGTTCGGTGAGCAATCAATTGGAGGGAGCTGACAGGTGTCTAAGGGATAAAGAAGAAGGGATATGTGCATTTGCAGCTTTGATCTTATTGTCTATTCTAATATCATTGAAGCCTCTTCTGATGTGCAGATGCGCTGCGCAAGGCCTTTGGAGCTTCTGCAAAATCCATGAGCCATAGCTCTCTGGCTTCAATCCCTTCCATGCACCTTCTCCCCTCTCTGCTCGATTCTCCAACCTTCTGCCGGCCATGTTGACTGTTCTAGCTGAAGTAGTTCCGCCACAATAGGGTGTGGTGTGGATCACAGTACTGCCTGCTGGGTGAAACTGCTATTGTTCCTCTTTTGGGAATCACCCTGGTCCTTGGAGCCGTCTTTGCGAAGAGTAGGAGCACAAGCAAGCTGCAGAGTGGTGTTGACTTGACAGGACATGTGTGGCGTTCATGCCGCTGAAGACTGACCGGTGTATCGAGCTGTAAAAGGCAATGCAAGGAATGTTTTCTGTGTTCGCTCATTTTCCGCTTTTTTTGGTGGTGTGGCCTGACTTTGTACTTCAATCCGTAGCACTCATGCTTCTCGAGTGGTGTACGGAGTCCCGTCAGGTCCATTTTCTCAATGTCTCCTGCTCGCCCACATCTTGCACCTGATGATTCCATGCATGCCTATGGCATCTTCGTGATCCCGTCCTGCCAATGATGGCCGTAGACTCCGAGCGGCTGGAGTGTTCATAGCGTCTCGGATGCTTCTTCCCAGTCAACAAGGCCGCTAAGGTCCAAGTCGAATGGATCAAAGTCGTCCTGGATGATGCGAGGATCGAAGCCAAGGATAGGTGGTTGAATAGAAGGATGGAAATGAAGGGCAAGAGCATTGGTTTCGAATGCAGCTTGCTGGTCTGCGGTGACATGCTGGATGGACAAATATGCAGGGGTCCGAAGGACGTCCTCAGTAGTGAGCTCACCGCGTTCTTCTTCCCCAATCTCTCCGGCCTCAGAGCCTGATTCAACCTCAGATCCAGCGGCACTACCTGTGATGGACGCAGTCGTAGCTGTAGTTGGGGTAGTCGCGGCAATTGTTGACTGGACCAGGAGTAATAGTTAGCAATCTATAGGTCATTTGTATGTAAACTGGGGGTAAAACAGCCGCACAGAAGCATAGAGAGGGAGGTTTCATCGCACAAGCGACACCACAATGCTGTACAGTTTAGTGATTGACTTACTGGTTGAGGGGCAACAGCGAGGACCAAGGAACCACCGCAGGATGGAGGAGGAGCATTAGCAGGTGCAGTATTGGTTCCAACTTGAGTCTGGGTAGGGTGGACGGGTCGAAGTCGTGGGGAAGCGCGGCGACTTTCTCTCCTCAACAAGCGCTCCTTATAGCAGTGGTTGACGATGTCGGGGATAGAGAGTTTGGTGCGTTCTGGATAATCTGCATAGACTTTGTCCGCTGCAAAGGAAGTGTCTCGTTTAAGCAGTATCCCTCCTGCAGCGTTCTTTGCAAGCTCCCAGCCCATCTTAGTCAGGTACTGATCAGCCGGAACGATTGGGAGCAGCGGAACAGTGGCAGCAAGAAATTTGTCGACAGCCAGCGCTTCTTCATGGTGATCTCTGAGGTCTGAGTATGCATAACCAAGGAGTGTCCACATTGGCTTCTTCAGATCAGCACCCCACATCTCACGCAAGAGGCCAGACTTGTCCTTCTGGGTAAGTCCTTTGAAGATGGGGCTGTAGTAGGCTGACAACTAGTTAGCAACAGTATTTTGTCCATGTAGATCACCTACTTCGAAATGTCATGAAGCCATTGAGAGGTTTCTTCCTCAAGGCTTGGTTGCGACGTCCAGGACTTGAGATGCTGCCGACAGCTGGAATGGGTGGATTTGTTGCCTGCGGAGTATTGCCACCTGCGACCATAGCTCCAACTGCAACGCCGTGTGGGTTAGCAGCGCCTGCTGCAGCAACCGACGTAGTCAAGGAATTCAACTGAGCCGGAGTCAAGGAGGCGATCGCAGATGCAAGGGCAGCCTGAGCTGAATAGTTGTTGTTTGCAGACATTTCTTTCGCCCTAAACGGCTTGGTTTGGAGGACGCGACTCAAACCGAGCGCTCGGACCTGTTAACAAAGGGATTGGTATGCAAGGTGAGACAGCGGACTAGGAGTAGTTTTCGCAATGACGAGAGCTGATTGAAGAGGCTGATGATGTGATGAAATAAAGTAAGAGGGTGTGAGAAGGTCGAAGGTAAGAGTTGGAAATTGAAATGCGTTGTGGGCTGGAGTCCTAACTTCACTGTTGATGTGTTAGAATTCACTCCAACCTCACTTGCATTCTGCCTCACCCCACCGTTGGTATTGTTCTTTAGTTGCCAAGCATGGTAGTATTGTCTGCCCACAGTAGAACTTATTTGTACGTTCTCCAGGCAAGGAGAACTCTTCCGAAATCCATTCCAGACCTTGCATTCGATGATCCTCTCTCGCATATCCATTGCAACGCCGCAGTTTCACACAGCACCTCAGTCAAGCGTTTACAACTTCATCCGTTCTCCCTACGAGCTGGTCATTACCACATGCAGCGATGAATGAGCCAGGTGGCCAGACGAAAGGCACAGAAGCCGAACAGCTGAGCACGGAATACATAGAACGAGGAGTGATCACAGGTAAATTCGACCTACCTCTCTGAAGCTATCATCTAACCGGCCCCTAGCAGATGGAGAGGTCATCAGCGTCTGCAGCCAAGCATATCTCACCACTGTCGTGCTCGAATTCCTTCGCGCCAAAGCTTTTCCACTCGTAAAGCTAGGCAGGCGCCATGATTGGCAAGGTCAAAACCGCCGTATCAAGTTCCTTGAGTCAGAAGTCCCAAGACTGCTTCAAAATCCAGGCTTGTTTCCCTCGGCTTCTGCAAGAGCAAGGTTTGCTGCAATGATAGCGCTGGATGTGAGCTTGCAGTTCATCCAAGCAGTCAAAGACCTTCTCTTCCGCGCAGCTGTTGGCGAGATAGCAGAGTTCTCTCGTATCAGATACACACGGCCGACCTATGTGAAAGGAAGCAAAGGCTGGGAGAATTTCCTTCTAAATACTGCTCCTGGAGCACCAGAGTTCAAGAAGCGTATGACGACCGATCCGAAGTCCAGCTACCAGATCATTCCCCCAGTAGGAATGAGGGTCATGTCAGATAACCGGGATGAGGAGCGGATGCTCAGTCGTTGGATATTGGAAGTGAGTGGCCAGTTGGAAATCTTTTGCGCAACCGGATCTGACAGGGATAGACTCCAACCCCAGTTGATGTGCAACAAGCGTCAACCACCAAGCTAATTGACCTGGTGAGTTCATGTTCTTTACTGTACTATCGTGAAGCTAACACAATCTCAGGATCTAGAGGATGAAGATGAGCCAAACGCCAAAATGGGTATAAGACAAAACGCTCAAACTGTGAGATCAAGATTAATAGACGCTTCCAATGCTAACCATGCCAGACCGTTGCGACCCCAAATCCGTTCCGCGAGGTATGTACTTCTACGGATAGTGGGCCTTTTGGTGCTAACACTTCACAGAGACTGAGAATCCGCCTAGATCTCCCAATCCAGGAGCCAGAGCCGCTAGAAGACTATACTCCTTTCCTGGGTTGGTTATTCCTCATTTGCCATTTCTGGTGCTGACACCGTCATAGGGCGCCTGGACACTGCTCCTCCAAACCAAAACCTTCCTGTCGTGACATTGACTGGTCCGACCATGTTTCCTATGGTAGGAGTTCGCTCTTGGCACAAACCGACACACGGCTGGGAGTTACGCTACCGGCCCTTACATCCAGGGACTGGCGGCTCTGCAGCAGATAACATTGAATGAAAGTCAGTTTATGTGCCAAATTGGGACTTACCCAGTGGAGTGCATTGGCCACCTTCCCCCAACATGTACAACCACGATACCCCAGCTGGCTTTTGCTCACCAGCGCCACGAGGTCGCAGCCCAGCTACCCGAGCACAAAGCTCCCCTGGAGGTAAAATCTCGAGCACATACAAGTCCGACATGAAGGGTAGCACACACGGAACAGACAAGCACGGCATGATGGAGTGGATAACCAGTGGGACACAGACATGGTCAAAATCCGAGCCCGCGGTATCAAAGGATGGAAATCTTACAACATGGCCTGAACACTGGTGAATGTTCGACCTCCAACCAAGTGCTCGTTGCCTCAACTCATGGACCAGCATAAGCCTGCTTCTATTGGGCTTGCAAATCAAATTGCTGGCCGCCAATAGCATAGATGAGCTCAGTTTAGTATTTTAGCATAGACGAAAATGAAAAAAAGGATGAAATCCCTGCGAAGGGATGAATCCACCAAAAAAACTTATCGTAATATCCGAGCGGGATCCTCTAGACTTTTCCCGACATCTCCCTCCCTACTGCTCCGTCCTTCTTGCTGCTCAAGGTATAACTGTTGGGTGACTCGTTGCCATGACGGATTAAGATCAAGGTCTAGAGATTGTGTAAGTGGCAGTGCATGCATTGGTTGCCATGGGACAGCCGCACTCAAAGATGCTAACCCGTAGCAACCGCCTTATAACCACGATACTGAAGAAGCTCAGCTTTTGGCTATGTATGCGCATTCGCCCGCTCCGACTACAGGTACTCTACAAAAGGCACTTAGCAAGCGTCGGCAACATTCAAGGAAGCCGCAAGAAGCTTTCAATTTTTCCAGCACGGTCGGTGGCAAAACCTTCTCGGTTAGTTCCGCACATCATGACGATCTGGTATGCCGGAGATGTCGGGAACTGACCAGAAAAATGTCAAAGCTTTGAGATCATTTTTGCACCGCTGGTGCATGAAGTTTGCAAAAATCGTCCAGAAGAGGTAAGAGATTTCCCGAATGAGCCTAGCGTGTCGGCTTTTTCCACACAAGCGTCATTTGACAGCTGAGAGATCGGCGGGCACGTGCGCTGTTCCTTGCTGGAGATCATTGCTCGCAGGGTCAGTCAAACGGTTCAGCTGGCAGTGGAGTCAAGAGCTGAGGAGGAACAGGGCACAACCAAGAATGTCAAGGATCATGGCATAAGGTAAAATCCCCTGCGCTACCTGCATGTAACTACCCGAATCCGAGTCCCTGCGCTGTGCGACGAGTCTGTCTGGTACGTACCTACCTGACTAATGCACTGCAGTGCATAATCTGGATCGATCGCGATTTCATCCGCAGCATGCATGCTAAGCGAGACGTGCTACGCTGCTTGCGCCATCATTACTGGCCGGGTTCGTCGGAATGCCTCGGTCTAGGCACATGTTCACTACCATCAGCGAGGATTGCAAAAGAGAAACAAGCGATGGGCTGGGGCGACGAGTCTTCGGGATAATGTGGGAATGCACGGATACGGCGGAAGAAGACTGAAATATAATGGGTTCTGCGCATGCCGATTGATGATAGGTACCATGCCTCATACCTACGCTGGCGTAACTACAAATGTACCTAGGTACGTATGGACCACGGACCTGGATAGGGCTTGTGAAATTGGTATAAGCATTCATTATCTCATAAGGTTCCATCGAGCTGAAGAAGAAGCAAGTGGTTAAGGCCCCGCATCATGCTGAGAGGGAAATCTCGCCCGTACAAGATCTTGATCCCGTGGCGGTCGTGGAGGATGAGGGTGCATGCAATGTGAGACTCGGAGCCATTAACCGGATTGCCCGGAGGCTTCAAAGTCCATCCTAGCTTTGCGTGGGCGTATGGGTATCCCAGTCGCTGGCCCATATGAACGTGTTGCACCTCCACTGAGTGGCCTTCTCCTGCTTCCCACTCGGTCCCAGTGGCCGATTGCACATCCAGAATGACCGACCGCAGTTTACACCAGCCTTTCTGGTCACCATGATCCTGCAAGGCTCGTCATGCTCACACTTTGGAGCCACAGGCCTTGAGAACAGCTTTCCCCAACTTTGTTTCGTTTTGGCCGGCGATGTGGTTTCAGACACAGTGAGAGTGTGCGCTTCATCACTTCCATTATTGGTCGATACTGGCATGGGAGTATCGTCATCGGCTCCTAGGTTGGATTCTGCTGGCTCCGGACTGCGCTTTTCACTCGTGTCTTGCTCCGCAGGCGTCAAACCCGGCGTGGGCTCGGTTTCGTCTGCAGAATCAACCTTCGACATATCCTTGGTGGTGCTAACAGGAGCTTTGGCCAAGAAGAACCCCTTCAAGCTTTGCTGGCCTTTGCTAGCGCTGTTTGTCGTTGCCTGCGACGTCGACTTGCTGCGCTTCGCCGACGGAACTTTCTCCATCGCCTTGGCAGTGCGTTTGCCGTTGACAGACTTCGTGGTGGGTGAAGGGATCGGTACTGAGGTCGACAACGCCTCACGATCGTTCTGCGGTGATAGTGTGCTAGATGTCCTGGATGGGGTTGCAACAAGTGGTGCCGGATCTGATTTGGTTGGCTCCTCATCAATGGTGCTCCTGGACTTAGACAGGGTCGGCCTCCTAGTAAACATATCTCGAATGCTTTGTCTTTTGTCGAATTCCGGAATCAGTTTCCCAGACAATGGGAGCAAGCACCTTGTTGACCACTGCTGTTCGCGAACGCCATCTTTAAACATGCCAGGAGGGTTGAGCAGATCCAGTATATGCTTCTCTGTTCCGCCAACAATGACCTTGTCCTTCAGCACGGCATAGACTGGGCAATGATCCGACCCCAACAGGCCTTCTTGGATGTTGGAATCACTCCACCAATCCTTCATGTCGTGACTGCAAATGATGTAGTCAATCCTTGACCCGTAGTTGCCCGGCCGAGCATTGACTTTCGTTTCCCAGCAAGTATACATGCCTCTGCGACCTTCGTGGAACGCGCGGCATACGTCCCACAAGATTGGTGTCTCTCGCCCCTCATCTCTTTCGCCATAGACCTTTCCACCGACAAGCAATTGATTGAAAAGCCTCCTCGCGGGAGTCGAGATCCATTCCGTTGCATCAATGCCGCGTTTTCTCATGCTTTCCTCAGCTGCGGCGGTATCAATCTCTTCTCGCGATATGTTCATGTCACCAGCCCATACCACCCTCTTGCCCATTCTGACAAGGTTCCGGATTCTCGCATCGAGGACATTGAGGAAGCTGGTGCGGTAGTGGGTGCGAGTCTCGTCACGTTCCGCAGGGCAATACGTGCCAATAAGGACGAACGCAGGGAATTCAAGAATGACGCACCTGCCCTCCGAATCGAGAGTGGCAGGGTCGCAATCAAAGAGCGACATTTGTTCGTAAGTTGGATATCCGCCGATCTGCTGTTCAGTTGGCAGGTCGCGGAAACTTGTGGACGAGTTCGGAGGAGTTAGGACGCCGGTGATGCCCTCTTCCGCCTTGATGGGAGCGCAAGCGGCATTTCGAGTATAGATGACGACGCCAGAGTATCCTGCCACAGTTAGCTAGAATCTTATATGACACTGATCTCGTTTGCACCTTTCTTGTGTTTCGGGAGACTCCAGTAATTGTCCCATCCTGGCACCAGTACCATATCGTCTCGAAGGTCCTTTCTCTGGATTTTCGTTTCTTGGAACACGACAATGTCAGCCTGTAAGGTGTCGAACATGGCCTCGAATGTCCTTTTATCTCTCCATGGCTGATATCCGAAGGGGTTGCGGATGCCGTTGACATTCCAGGTAGTGATTCGGACGCCCATTCCTCTCTAACTCGGGCCGCGCAGCCGCATCGTAGGAAAGGTTGCTAGCTGCTTCATGAGGTCCGGGCGCGGCCGAAGTAAGTAGTGGTAGAGAAGCACAGAGAAAGAGAGCGGCTGTATCACCACTTTGGTTGCTGAATGAGAAGGGTACCTGACTACCTGCGTCGTAAAGTGCTAGGAAATGAAAACATTGGTTCAGACTGCGACCAAACGCGAGTTGAAAGTCGGAAGCTAATTGGCCTACTAGAGAGGAGTGCCTGGCTTACTAAGTACAATCACGTTCAAGGTCAGCTTTCATCACGTGCATAGCCAACTTCTGTCACGTGCATAGCCAGCTTCTATCACGTGTATAAGGTAGTTAGCTTCTGTCACGTGTTATGGCCGGCTTCTATCAAGTGTATATCCAGCTTCTGTCACGTGCATAGCTGGCTCTATCACGTGCTTTGCTAAACCAAGACTGGCTAAAGTGACGTAACCCAAACCAGGCGCAGCACACTTTGACCTCATCCGAGTCTCAATTCCTGGTAATCTCGACGCGTATCAGCCTTCACGATCAGTTGGATCTTTGGGAGCAAGTTGACAGGTTCACGTGCTAGCAGCTCCCTCTGGATCACGATTGGCTTCGCGTTACTGTCGCAGTGCCATAATCCTTGAAAAGAACCACCTCACTTTGACCCCGCCACGCGACGTGGCGGTGCGGCATTGGTCTGGTCCAAGCTTGTGGTGTTCCTTTCCATCATTGTCAACAGCTCATTTCTATGGTGCGACCAAGTTTGACCAACTCCAGCTCCTCCATGTTTGAATTGTTGAGATAGCCTCAAGACCTACCCCAGCCTGGGTAACGGCCGAGACGAGCCAAGATGTTGGAAGGACTAGTGGCCAACCTGCTCAATCGCTTCCTGGGCATGTACGTCAAGAACTTTGACCCGAAGCAATTGAATGTAGGTATCTGGTCTGGCGATGTGAAGCTTCGGAATCTTGAGCTTCGACGAGAAGCTCTTGATCAACTACATTTGCCGATTAACGTGGTGGAAGGTCGGCTGGGGGAGCTGACCCTACAAATTCCTTGGTCAAACCTCCGGGGCAAACCGGTCAAAGTGAACATCGAGGATGTATTCCTTCTGTCAGCACCCAAGCAGGAAGATGATTACGATCCGGAGGAGGAAGAGAGACGTGCGGTCGCCGTCAAGCTGGAGAAACTTGAGAGCGCCGAATTGTTGAAGGAACAAAACACCGAGGCCATGAGCCCTGAAGAGCAGAAGAAGAACCAATCATTCACCCAAAGCTTGGTTACTGCCATAGTCGACAATCTTCAAGTCAGCATCAAAAACGTCCACATCCGATATGAAGACTCGGTAGCCACACCGGGCCATCCTTTTGCTGTTGGGCTCACCTTGAAGGAGATGAGTGCTGTGAGCACCGACTCGGAATGGCGCCCGACTTTCATCCAATCAACCTCCGGAGTCACCCACAAACTTGCGGTGCTGAACTCCCTCGCACTCTACTGGAACAGTGATGCGGACCTCTTTGGAACCGGCAAAGGAGGAGATGTCGGTGCCGATGCACAAGACATCAGCCAGGAGGAGCTGATCCGAAGATTCAAGGAAGGTATAGAAGACACCGGCAATTCGCAATACCTCCTGAAGCCGGTCAGCGGACGTGCTGGAATCGAAATGGATAAGACTGGAAGACTCGACCGACCCAAGATAAAAGCCCGGCTCTTATTCCAAGAGCTAGGCTTCATCCTCGATGAAGACCAATATCGCGATGCTTTGATGCTTGTTGATCTCATGCACTATTTTGTCCGTCATCACGAATTCAAGAAGGACCAGCCTAAGGAAAGTCCCAAGGAGGACCCAAGGGCGTGGCTTAAGTTCGCGGGAACCGCTGTCTTGAACAAGATCCACGACCGAAATCGCAAATGGACCTGGGATTACTTCAAGGAGCGCAGAGACATGAGGCTGAGATATATCGAACTCTTCAAGAAAAAGAAGCGAGACCAAAAGCTGACGGAACAAGAGATGAAAGACTTGAATGATCTTGAGTACAAGCTGAGTTATGAGGATTTGCGGTTCTGGAGGTCTCTAGCTCGAAGTCAACTGAGGAAGGAGAACGTTGGCGTCAAGAAAGAACCCCAGAAGCAAACATGGTCCGCTTGGGTCTGGGGCTCTAAGCCAAAAGACACTCAGCAGGATGATCAGGAAGGAATGACTGAAGAGCAACTCAAAGAGCTGTACAACGCCATCGATTGGGACGAAAAGAAAGCCATCGCCGAAAGCGTGGAC
Source organism: Exophiala sp. LBMH1013 (assembly GCA_024611085.1). Taxonomy (NCBI): domain Eukaryota; kingdom Fungi; phylum Ascomycota; class Eurotiomycetes; order Chaetothyriales; family Herpotrichiellaceae; genus Exophiala; species Exophiala sp. LBMH1013. The sequence continues at coordinate 113,621 of JAMFLB010000006.1, read as the reverse complement.
CTACCCCGAGAGACAATCAAATTACAGTTGGAATCAAGCCTGAGAACCGGCAGCTTTACATTGAAACGAGATCCTCACGGCAAAGGAAATGAAATCCTCCAGCTCGTCTTCGACAACTTCAGCGCAAAGGCTCTTCAACGTCCCGACTCTATGTTGGTCGATTTGGCTCTCGGCGGCCTTCGCATGTACGATGGGACAACCGAAGGCACGTTGTTCCCGCAGATTGTCAAAGTCAAGGGTATGGAGGAGCAGCCTAAAGATGATCCTGCTGAAGATCTGGGCGACGGCGATCTGGAGACCCAAAGTGAGACTGGAGAGGAGCAATCCGAACCACAAGGCGCGGCGAACAGCCTTTTCCACCTTGTCTTTGAGAACAACCCTCTGGATGAAAGCGCGGACACCAAGGTCATGCTGAAAGTGAAGAGTCTTGAATTCATTCACAACCCACAGTTCGTCGTGGAGATTGTCAAATTCTTCAAGCCTCCAGAGCGCCACATGGAGTCAATTGGTGCTCTCATGGAGACTGCAGGCGCAACCGTTGAGGAAATTCGTCAACAAACAAGAGCCAGTCTCGAATTCGCCTTGGAAGAACACAAAACCATCAACGCCAACCTTGACATCCAGGCTCCCATATTCATCATCCCGGAGAGCATTACAGAGGAGAGTACATTATGCATGATCCTGGATGCTGGACACGTCAGCCTCAACAGTGAGCTCGTCGATAAGGAGACAATGCGCGACATCCACTCTAAACAGCGGCAACAATTTACCGAAGAGGATTTCAAACGTCTCGAAGGATTGATGTATGACAAGTTTCATCTCAAGCTTGACTCTACCCAAGTCCTTATTGGACCCGGCATCCAAGCAACAAGGGCGCAGTTGGAGAAACCGGACGAGTCGAAGAACATGCACATTATCGATCGAATTAACATGGCGTTCTTATTGGAGAATTCCATCGTTCCCAAGGCTCCAGATATTACAAGGATTCGGATTTCTGGCTCCATGCCTATTCTCCATGCGTCAATCTCGGATAGAAAGTACAAAAACTTGATGAGGCTCTTGGAGGTTGCTGTTCCGAAGTTCGAGAGCGAGGATACAACGGCTGCTGGCGGTGCTGAGACACACCATGCGCCGAGGTCCGTCGATGATTCCAATTTGAAAAGAAAGTCGGTGCAGCTTCTTACAACCAGAGATACGCCAATTCTGGAGCCCGAGTCTGACTCTGAGGATGCAAAGCCTGAGGAGGTTAGCAAGCCCGAAACACCTGCAAACATTCATCAGCGCAACTTTGAAATCAATTTCACAGTGGAAAAGTTGCAGGCTTCTTTGTACAAGGCTGACCCCGACGGGAAGACACCAGACAAGTTGTTGGTCGAGTTGGTTGCAGAACACTTTTTCTTCAGCTTTTACCTGCGTCCGTACGACATGGCGGCTGAAGTCGTACTCCGAGCTTTGACGGTGGACGATCATATCGAGGAGAATCCGCTTCCGGAGTTCAAGCAGATTATTTCTTCCAAAGGCTTCAAGGCGGAGGAAGGAAAGGACTTGTTCAATGTAAGATTTGTCAAGGTCAAACCCGAGTCTCCAGAGTTTACGTCCACTTACGAGGGCATTGCTACGAACCTTGACGTCTCGGTTTCGACCATCAACGTCATAGTGACAAGAAGGACTCTTCTGACTCTTCTGGATTTCGTTCTTACAACGTTTGCAAGCCCCGACCAACAGCCGCCGGGTCTGGTCCATGAGGAGGGCTCGGAAGCAGAAGCAGAAGATCTGGTTGACTCTTCACAACAAGACACACCGCAGGCGGATAAAATCAGAATCAAGGCTCAACTGACCAGCATCGCACTCGTTCTAAACAATGATGGTGTGCGGCTTGCTACTTTGTCCTTGAATTCTGGCGATGTGGGCGTCTTCCTTGATGCAGGCACGATGCAGGTCAAGGCAAGACTCGGCAGTCTATCCTTGGTTGATGATATCAACCAGGGAGCACCTGAAGATTCGCCTCTCCGTCGACTCATTGCAATCGAGGGGGATGACCTGGCGGACTTCAAGTATCAGACCTTTGATGCTTCTCGGAAAGACTACCCTGGGTATGACTCTGGAATCTACCTCCGTTCAGGTTCGATCAAAGTGAATTTCATGGAAGAACCGTTCCGAAAGATCATGGAATTCGGGGTGAAATTCGGAAAGATGCAAGCTATCTTCAATGCTGCTAGACAAGCTGCTGCGGAACAAGCGACGCAGGTGCAGCAAAGCGCCCAAAAAATGCACTTCGATGTGGTAATCAAGACACCGATCCTCGTCTTCCCTAGGGCAATGGTTGACGACCGGCCTCGCGACCAACTTACGGCTTATCTGGGCGAGATCTATGCAAAGAACAGATTCGTTGGGGTGCAAGGACAAAAGGACGGCCCTCTGGTCAACAAGCTATCGGCCGGCATCAGACACATTCGTCTGACGACGGAATTCCATTATGAAGACGGCAAGTCTCAGGAACTTGAGATGATTGACCAGGTCGACCTTGATTTCAAGATTCGATATCTCGAACACCAACCTGGTCTTGAACGGCCAGACCTCGAAATTGACGGGACAATGTCTCCCATCAATCTGAGGGTTTCTCAGACTCAGTTCAAATTTCTCATGGAACTATCAAAGACGGTTCCCGCCGCATTTGCGATGGAGGACCAGTCTGAGGAAGACATTGCCGACGAACTACCGGCAACCACGACAGAGTCCGCCAAGGCATCCCAACCAGACGATATCCCTTCGAAGGAAGCATCGCATCCATCGTTCCAGGGCCCAGAGGTCGGATCTGGAGATGAGGTGTGGACCAAGCTGAACTTAGTGTTCAAGGCCCCAATGATAGGCATGGAACTCATCATGGCAGAGGAGGATGGACCGGTGGAGAATCTAGACGCTGCCAGCATTTCCAAGTTCTCGTTGAACGAAACCAACGTCAAAGTACGAATGATCAGCGACGGAGCATTGGAGGCCGAGCTCCTCATCCACTCATTCACTATCCGGGATAGTCGCTCCAAGGAGAGCAACAAATTCCGCAAGATAATGTCACTGATCAATACCGATGTTCAACAGCAGTTCATGGCTAGCGTCTCCATGTCTGGGGGGAATGAGAGACATATGATTGTCATGCTTACGATCGATAGTCCGCGCATAATCGTTGCATTGGACTATCTTTTTGCTCTTCAAGCATTTGCAAATACTGCCCTACAGTCTGACGAACCGCCAATCGCAGAAGCGGAAGATCTTACGGAGGGCAGCGAGCAGAGCGTATCTGAAGAAGGCGAGCAGACCTCAAACACACCGCCGACAAATGAACCCACTACCGAGTCTTCCATGAGTGTCTCATTCCGGATCAATGTTATTGACGCCCAGGTTATTCTGATCGCCAACCCAGCCATCTCAAATACTGAAGCCATAGTGCTAGGAACCAAGGAAATACTGGTCTCGCAACAGAACGCCACCACTTTACAGGTGACGAGAGTCGGGATGTTCCTCTGTCGCATGGACAAGTTTGAAACGAGCCGTCTGAGGATTCTGGATGACTTCAACGTTCAGATGTCCATGGATAGGCGCACCATGGACAAAAGCTCCTCACTCACATCCATCCATATCGACGTGGACCCGCTTGTACTGCGGTTGTCTCTGCGCGACATTCTGCTTGCGATGCAGATTGTAAGCAAGGCATCAGCTACCATGCCACAACCCAAAATGCAAGAAGATTCGGAGCCTAGGAAACTGAAGGAGGTCAAAGGTTCTTCTAAAGCACCATCAACAAGACGCAAGTCGATAGCAGGCAAAACCGCTACGACAGCGAGAAAATCGCAGAGATCAAAATCCATTTCGAAACCGGAAACCAAGCAGCCCCCCAAGAGATCTGTCGTTATGAGTAGAGAAGAATTGATTGCTCAATTTGGGGGCATACGGGTCGTCCTGATCGGAGACCTTCATGAACTTCCATTACTGGATTGGAGCGTGAAGAAGTTTGACGTGGATGTTCGTGACTGGTCGGGTGCCATGACCGCTGACGCCAAGTTCGACACATTCGTCAATGTGTACAACTTCTCCAAGTCAGCATGGGAACCTCTCATCGAGCCCTGGAAATCGGGCTTTCATGTGTCCAAGCAGGTACAGCCTGATGTCATGTCGATTGAGTTGTATTCCCACAAAAACATGGAGCTTACGATAACCTCGGCAACGATAGCACTTGCCTCCAAGTCCTTTGACTTTCTCTCTACGGATGAAGACATCCTGTCGAAGCCACGCGTTGCTGATGCGCCATATCGCATCCGTAACTATACTGGCTTCGACCTCAGTGTGTGGGCAGAGGACAAGAATGACAATGCTGCTGCTGCTAAACTGAGGGACGGAGAAGAATATCCGTGGCGATTCGAGGATGCAACGTCTATGCGTGAAAGTCTCTCACCTGAAGGGAATGCTGGCATGGTGGGTGTCAAGCTTGAAGGTAGCGGCTTCGATAGCATCAGCCGTATACCTGTCATCCGTGAGGGCGAGACACTGTACAATCTGAAACCTCGCAAAGAAAGCGTGCAGCATCGGATGCTGGTTGAGGTTAGACTGGGCACCGACAACGTCAAATACATCACCTTCCGCTCGCCTTTGCTTGTTGAAAACAAGACTCAAATCCCGATCGAAGTTGGGGTTTACTCTCCGAAAGAGGGTACGCTCCTCAAAATTGAGAAGATTCCTCCTGGCGATGCTAAACCTGCTCCAGTCGGGGCAGCGTATGTGCACTCGCTTCTGGTCCGTCCAGATCAGGGCTTTGGCTATGGTTGGTCGAATGAGCAGTTGTTTTGGAAAGATCTCCTGAAAAGGTCCACCAGAACCATTACATGCGAGTCCGATGGAAGCGATGGGTCACCACCGTTCTTCTTCCAGATGCACGCATCTTATGACCCAAGAGACCCGATAACGAATAACTACCCCTATATGAGGATTCAAATCTCGGCACCGGTGGAAATACAGAATCTTCTGCCGTATGATTTCAAATATAGAATTTACGACAGGAACACGAAGAAAGACTGGACCAACTTCCTCCGAAAAGGGGGAGTGAGCCCAGTTCACGTGGTGGAGTTGTCTCATTTACTCCTGCTGAGCGTGGAGGTGGAGGACAGTCCTTTCAAGCAGAGCGACTTCGCAATCATCAACAGTGACACTCAAGAAGAGTTTCGCCGCGAGAAGGCAGTACAGCTGCAGGATGCAAATTCAGGGCAGCTTAGGCTCAAACTGCATTACACCAATATCAAAGACAGCGGAGGCGCTTTCAGGGTGTCTGTTTACAGCCCCTATGTGATTCTGAACAAGACAGGTCTGGAGTTGGGTGTGCAAAGCAAGGCATTCTTCGGATCTTCAAGGGCTGTGTCATCTCAAGGTACAAGGACAAGCTCGGGCAAGGGGAAAGCCCTTCCTATGCTATACTCCTATGCAACTGATGACCGCAAGAACCGGTCTCTCCTCAAGATAGGCGATTCCTCTTGGAGTAAGCCGCAGAGTTTTGACGCCATTGGTAGTGCCTACGAGGTGGTCGTCCCCTCTTCAGAGGGAAAGTCAGAACTGCACGCCGGAGTGTCTGTCACAGAGGGCGAGGGCAAGTACAGTTTGACCAAGGTCGTCACCGTGGCGCCCCGGTTCGTGCTGAAGAACAAGATTGGAGAAGACCTGGAGTTGCGCGAACCCGGGTCTTCAGACGTTATGCGGATGAAGAACAACGATCTCCTTCCCATCTACTTCATGCGACAGTCTCCAGAGAAGCAGCTCTGTCTATGTTTCCCTGGCGTGAACAACCAGTGGTCCGCACCTTTCAACCTGTCGAACGTCGGTATGACCCATATCAAGCTTGCCAAACACGGCCAGAGACAGAGGCTTATCAGGGTTGAAATCATCCTTGAAGATGCAACATTGTTCTTACATTTCAGTATCGAGACCAAAAACTGGCCATTCTCTATGCGGAACGAAAGCGACACGGAGTTCTTGTTCTTCCAAGCAAACCCGAATATCGCAGAAGACGAAGAAGAAGACCAGGGTAGTGGATGGAAGCCCATCCGGTACAGACTTCCCCCTAGAAGCATCATGCCTTATGCTTGGGACTATCCGGCGTCCAAGAACAAGGACCTTGTGCTTACCGCTCGAGGAACCGAGAGATATGTCAAATTGGTTGAAATTGGCAATTTGATACCGATAAAATTGCCGCCGGAGCGACCTGGCGGTCCTCCAAAAGTCATTGATGTTAACATTGTTGCGGATGGGCCTACCCAAACACTGGTACTGTCTAACTACAAGCCTTCAAAGTCGTTGTATAAACAGAAGACAGGCCAGAGCACGGCTTCGCAGACGAGCCTCAACCAAGGCTTCGAGGTCAAGCAGATCGAATCGGAGATCAATTTCAAGGCCGAACTTCGCCTAGCTGGTATCGGTGTCTCACTTATCAACAGCAAACTCAGGGAACTCATGTATATCACATTTCGGGAAATTGAGTTCAAGTACGGTGATTCCAGATTGTACCAGACGTTGAACGCGACCATCAAATGGTTCCAGATTGACAACCAACTATATGGTGGCATCTTCCCGATCCTCTTATACCCCAGCGTGGTGCCAAAGACTGGCAAAGAAATGGAGGCACATCCCATCTTCCATACTATGGTCACCCGCGTCAAAGATGACTCCTACGGTGTGCTGTACGTCAAGTACGCGACTCTCCTTCTCCAGCAGATCACGGTTGAGCTGGATGAAGACTTCATCTTTGCCATGCTGGACTTCCTGAAAGTCCCTGGAGCCTCCTGGGCTGAAGAAAAGGAAGGAAAGCTATGTGACGAAGATTTGGATGTGCCAGAGCCTACCAGGGAGCAGCAAGGCCAGGACGTCTATTTCGAACTGCTCCATCTACAACCGATGCAGTTGGATTTGTCTTTTGTCAGAACCGAGCGTGTCAATGCTGCAGAGGACAATTTCGTCAACAGTCCATTGATGTTTTTCGTGAATGTCATGACAATGTCCATTGGCAATGTCAATGATGCACCTATCAAGCTGAACGCGCTGATGCTGGAAAATGCACGGATTTCGGTTCCTGCTCTCATGACGAATATTCAGAATCATTATACCCAGGAGGTGCTTCGGCAAGTTCACATCATTCTCGGGTCCGCAGATTTCTTGGGAAATCCAGTTGGTTTATTCAACAGCGTCAGCTCTGGAGTTGCTGACATATTCTATGAACCATATCAAGGGCTCGTCATGACAGACCGTCCTCAGGAACTGGGTATTGGTATTGCCAAAGGGGCAAGCAGCTTCGTCAAGAAGTCAGTCTTCGGCTTCAGTGACAGCATGGCCAAGTTCACAGGTTCCATGTCTAAGGGTCTTGCGGCGGCAACCATGGACAAAGAGTTCCAGGATCAGAGACGCATGTCAAAGAGCCGCAACCGGCCGAAGCATGCCCTCTATGGCGTCACGTCCGGGGGCAATGCTTTCGCGTCGAGCTTGGCCAGTGGCATTGGTGGCCTCGCAAGGCACCCACTGGAAGGGGCAGAGAAAGAAGGAGCCTTCGGGTTTGTCAAGGGTGTGGGAAAAGGTGTCCTTGGGCTTGCAACAAAGCCGGCAATTGGCGCCTTTGACCTAGCATCCAACGTGGCAGAAGGGGTCCGCAACACGACGACGGTATTTGACGCAGAGGGTCTCGATCGTGTACGTCTGACTCGCTTCATCGGCATGGACGGCATTGTTCGACCATACTCCCAGCGGGAGGCGTTGGGCCAGTTCTGGCTCAAGACCTGTGACGATGGGAAGTACTTCAACGAGGACTACATTGCTCATTTGGAACTGGAGGGACGTGATATGATGATCATGATCACATATAACCGAATCTTGATGATCCGAACCAAGAAACTCCGCATGGAGTGGGATGTGCGGTTGACGGATGTGCAGACAATCAGCAAAGAAAGGACGGGTATCAGCATTGGGCTGAAGGGAGGAGCCAATGGACCATTCATTCCGGTTACGGATGAAGGCAGCAGGAATTGGCTGTACAGACAAATCGCCATTGGTGAGTCTAACGTGGTGTCTATCGAGGCTCAAGTGCAAGTGACTGACAAGGTTCTTAGCTGTCAATGCCTTCAACGACAAGTATAATGCCAAAGGATGAGACGATGAGATCAACATGATTGATGAAGTGTGCAAAGGGAAGGAGGTGCAGTTGCTGTGAAGTGGCTCCGGCAGCATATTGTGCTGTAGGAATGCTTCTCACCACATCTCTGGCCGAAGGTCTCCTGACTCTTGTTGCAGAGAGCAAGGTCTTCTTCGAGACGCAAATGTAGCAAAGCTTCAGACTCCAATGCGGAAATATGTATCAAACATCGGGCAGTCCATAGTGATCTTATTCGGGACACTAACCGCTCTTTCTCTCTTCACTAACCCACAGCGTTGCCGGCAACCATGTCCGCGTATGCAATTCAAATGTGATATATGTCCAGGTATGTCATCTCGAGTCCCCTATTCACTTTGGTATTGCCGTCGATGGAGATCGGGAAGAGGTGGATGTGGAGGGTTTCCAGCCGCAGTAACGGTATCCCTTGACGTTTGTATTGCGGACAGCATGAGCTGAAGGAAGATAAGAACCGACACACCAAGTCGGGAGAGCCTGCTGCAATGGGAGCTCTGTGAAGCCAAGCTGTTACCCGTTGTCAGAATCAGGTGCGTAACAGATTACGAAATCACTAACACTCAACTGGTGACATTGCCCATCATCGCCAAGTGCAACGGCTATGAAGCAAAATGCATGGACGAACAGGTAGATTCAGCCGAGGCGAATTGCTCTTACCAGCATAAAGGAATGAACGATGCGATGTCGGAAGCGGCGTCTGGGTTTGACCATTGCTGGACTGGGAACAGAAGATACGAATGATGCCTGGGCAGCAGGGCCGATGTCGGAAGCAAAGGAAGAGGGGAAGAGCAAGATGTGCAAGCAGGGGGAAGGGGAGAGAGACATCTTGCCTCGGGGGGAAGCAGAAAGAGGGGGAGAGTACCGCAAAGACGCAACCCAGTCTCTGGACCTCTGGGACCAGACGAGACCGAGTAATGCAAGCAGTGGGAAAGTGAGAGAGAGATCTGCTCTGGGGAAAGCAGAGAGAGGAGTAAGGTAATGGAGAGACACAACCCCCTCTCTGAACCACTCGAACGAGACGAGACCGGATATTGTGGCGTATAGCGGTCAAGACTCTTGCCCAGAAGACCTCGTATTCGACGGCCAGGGGCTGCAGCTGGAAATCTCACCGGCAACATTTGCACCACCAAGAGGGTTCTGGTGGCTCCAGGTGAACGCACTCCTATGTGTCGAGCTGGAGATCAGGCTGAGCCACCACTTCGACAACATGGACAGCATCGATGGCTGATTTTCTTTCCTGCGTATGTCAGGTTTCACATACCTTGTTAGACGCTGCAAGCCCACGGGCCTCAATGTCCAAGGACTCTGCTGAGCCTGCATTCCTGACTTTGGCTGGGGCGAGGGCCAGGCGACATTCCACTGCTTCACTAAGCTGCATGTGTCCCGCGCCCCCAACAGCATTATTGAAAACCCCTTGCATCGACATCTTTGTCGCCACTTGCAGTCGGTTACAATTCTCAGGTAGGCTTCGTGATCATCAATTCAGATTGCCGACCCCGTCCTAGCCTCGCCCCAGATGAAGCGAAGTGCGATGCCTGGGACCGGGGTTACTGCAAGACCTTGTGCCAATATATATCTGTCAGACAATCGATTCTGGCAGAACAACGGTGGTGAGACTGCTCTCAACACGAGAATTCTGGATGTCTGACGGGACGGCCCCTGCAAATGCCAGACGCCTCACTTTCGCGGAATCGGAATGTCTGTTGGTGTCAGCCAACCACCCTCTGTTTCTCCGATCTAATTGGCTGTTGTTCGCTCCCTAGTCTACTTCGGTTGCAAGTCGCAGATCCGAAGTATTTGCAAATGTCGGAAGCTCTGAGATGGTCCATTCTCAGCCTGTGCAAGGGCCCTCAGGAAAAGGCAGGAAAAGGCATCCTCGACAAAGGCCCAGTCGACGTTCGCATCGTCCGATCTGTTCTCAATGTGGACGGTTGTCCCTGTAGGGTTTACCAGGATCGAGATAGCGCTTCGATGTGCTCTGATGCGTATGGACGATGGACTCAAAATGTGGTCATAGATTTCGACGACGCCATTTCCAGCCCCGGGGTGTCTGTGAACTTTGTGGATGCATCTGCCGCGACCTGTCCCATTCTTGCCAGTGTCATTGCAATCCTCAAATGGGGGCTGGTGGGAAGTCCCTGGTTCATAGGAAGCTCAACGACGAGCATGCGCATCTCACTCCTCAGACACCTGCACAAGATACACTGCATCGTGTAGTCCTTCCATAAGGCATCATCCGTATTGGTCGCTTTCGACACTGACAGCTCGGGTGCATCAGGCTGAAGGCTGCACCCCTTCTATTTGCAGCACTCAACGCGGTTCTCTGGACAGGGGACTCGGCCAGATTGGGTTCCTTGCGTTGCTGATACCTGCAAGTCATTCTGCCGACAAGGAACAGTCGACTTAATTCGTTTCACAAGCAAGAAAGGCTGCTCATCATTCTGGCAGGCAAAAGGTATAAGTTATAACATCGCCAGCCCTAAGTTTGACGTCTTCAGCTGTCTTTCAAATCTGTCTTTCAAATCTGTCACACTCGGATCTCCCATTGATTTGTTCTGATCGCTTCAAAGTCACCCAGCCACCAGACAGCAACAGGCGCAGGCAGGCAACTCAAGTCGCCAGCCAAAGTGAGCACCTATGCCTCTTCGGGTCTGAATCACAGCTAACTGCGAAGCAATAGAATGATGTCTACACACGATTCGTCCCTGGGACCCCATTTCCTCGCCTTCATCGTCGTTGCCATCTCCCTAGCCTTCGTTCACCTCTGCAGCGATATTCTCCACCTTATCCGAGACCCCAAGACAACCTCTTTGGACTACAATTCGAGCTACCTTGTGTCCATGCGGTTGGTCTCCCTGATTGCCGGCATTGTCCTCCTGGATCAGGGACAAGAAACGCACTGGATCAACTTTTGTGTCCTAGCTTCCATCCTTTTCCTTCTGGCTGACGAGGTGAGGCTCAAGAACCCCTATTGGAGACATAACATCCTGATATCAAGAGAACTAGTCGCTGGGTCGGATTCATATCACTCAGCAGAAGCGCCTCACTAGATACGTTTGTGTCTTGATCAATACTGTTTCCACTACCGGGGTGCGATATTTCAGTGCGGCAGCGAGGTGAGTTATCCGGCCTCAAGATATTGCGCTCAACTGACGTTGGTTAGTCTCGAACTTCACAAGTTTGCCCTCTTCATCTTTGGCTACCTGTTCATTGAGTATGCTTACTCACTCCTGTACGTTTGGTTGAGTGCCTGTCCTCGCAAAAAATGGCCCCGGAGATTCGACCTTCTTCGCCAAGGTCTATGCTGTGCAACCATGTGTGCTGCGCTTATCGTAGCAAGCATCTACCGGAGGTGGTACAGCACCATATTGGTGGTAAGTTAGCATCTGGTCAGGACAATCCACGATCTTGGGGCTGACTCCCTGCCACAGGTATCTGCAATGGCTTGCTCCTTCTTCAGCCTTCCATTCTACCGCTGGATCACAGCATGCGGCAGCCTCTGGCGATCAACGCAGTTCGTTTGCCCGACTGCTGCCGCCGCCGAGGCCGCTACACCAGAACAAGGGAATACTGTGGCCCGCGGGCGTCCTGGCTGGACTCCTTTCACACGCCTGAAAAACTCCAATTCAACTCAGCCGCTACGGACAGCGACATCATTCGGAGATGCTGCTCCAGAGCACACAACCTACTCTGCTTCCCAACATGGACACTCGGGGTATACTTGCACAGAAGCCAATTGCAAGCTGATCCGACCACCCCCAGGGTTCCTTGGTACCATGAATGTGCGGGAGGTCTCGACATCGCCCGAAGCTGAGTCCCTGGAAGCCCTTCCTGTTGTACCGGTGGATCTTCCATCGATCATTTATGTCAATGACGTGGTTTATCCGGACAACAACCGATATGCTGCATCCCAAAGATGGATGTGACGAGCCGGTGGTGATTGCGGAAGACACATCGTGAGTTTCAAGTCCAATGGTCATGCATAACACCTTACTGATTCCAAGCACCAGCCGTATGTCTCTCGGGTTCCTGTTCCCTTTCTGGTGTTCGAGAAAAGGAGTGAGTGGTCAGGAACATTTCGTCTTCATGGTAGGTTCCACACGGTTGTGGTGTTGGGATATGACACGGTTGGATAGGAAGATGGACGGATCTTTCTTGATGCAATGCTGCCTGGCATATGCTCGATGACATGGGATATGGGATACGAATGGTACGAAAAGGAGGCCGGTCTCTACATGATGCTGATGAGGAGTTTGTGGTTGAGTTGTACTTGTACTCGCTTGTCCGAGATGTTTGTTATTGCGCCAAAACACTGCCAGTCATTCATTACCTAGATTGCTTACCTATCAATGATACTTTCGCGGCGGTTATTTCTTTGGTACTCTCTTCTTCAATAATGTCTCGTACTGCCCTGTCTACCTTCGTCCATGGCGTCTTTTTCCCGCTCGTTCTCTTTGGTGTTCTTTTTCTATCCTTTCTACCTCCAGCCAGTCTGCTTCCAGGCTGTCTTTTTGCGACATGCATTTTCTACCCTATCTTCTGCCTTCGTCCAACCCCGCTTCTACGTTCTGCAGTCTCTCTCCCTGGCTTTATTCAACTGACCAAGCTTCCAGGTCAACTGCTTCCAGTCTCTCCTCGTCCAGCTCGTCTGCTGTCATGTTGTACTATCTTACCCGCTTGTCAGTTTTTGTCAAAGCCGTCTCGTCTAAGCTGTCTTGTCCAAGCTACTCTCGTTCAATCCCCGGCATCGACCAACCTACCCTCTTCTAGCCCTCATCCTCTCAGCCTATCTATCCTCCTCCACGTAAGCACCCCCTCAGCTATTCGTCTCCAGGCTGTCTTCTTCCAAGTGATCTTCTTTCAGCCCTTCCTCTCCCAATTCATGTAGTTTCTCCAATACAACCCTTTTACGGCGCTCGCTTTCACTCTGCGTACCTCTAGCCAGTCTGATTCCTAGCTTACTTTGGCCCTTAATAAAAAGTAAACCCCATTTGATCCTCAGGAAGGTTCATCCTCGTCGAGTGCACCCCTCTTCCGGCCTTCCTCATCATCCCATGCAGGGCAGAGCACTCAGGCCATCATATTACGTTAGTCTAGGTCACCCCTGGGCACAAGGAGATAGTATCTAATCATGTTCCCGGTCTCGTTATTCAAGATCTAGACATGTCATGCATGTCATGCCTACTATGTCCTTCCTAAAGCTCATGCCCTCAATGACCCATGCTCGACACCAGCCTTCCTGTAGACTCAGGACTGCTCGAACATTAGCTACTGCTATGATAAATGATAAGCTGGATGGGCGGGTTGGAAGGATCTCTCTCTCCAAATATTATTTCTGCCTGGCAACATACGAAGCCCACGAGAACCAGCAGGCCAAGCTGACCAAGCAAATGATTAACCGCCAGCATGGGACCGGGCGAGTACTACTTTTGTGCACTTAGAAAGCTGCTACTCTAGAATGTTTTACAAAGGCTTAAGTGGATTTCGTGCCATCTTCGTCAAAAATAAGCGCCTAAAAGCCAGTACCAGCCGTGCACTCACCCAAAGAGCAATAGAACTTAGTAGAGGCTCCCCCCCCAAGGCTTTCAGATTTTCTAAGATAGAAAGAAACCCCAAACCCGCGTATCAATCTGAGGGGGTGACCTTTCGTTCGGTAAGAATTACTAGAGGCGTTACCTCACCTCTGTGGGTGGTGCCTCAGAAGCTGTCCAGTGCCAATGTTTGTCTTTCTGCCTAGCAATGCATGCACGGCTGGACGTTCTACTGGCCTCATTCAGCGCTGAGCTATGTGACCTATCTTTCGAACACACAACTGTTCAATCTACCTACCTAGGCTGCGCCCCCTCGTTCTGCAGGTAAAGTAGCTAGCTAACTACCACCATGCATGCATGTGCCGTCCATGCATCCCACGGACGAGCGATGAGCATGTGCCTCTTCGCCCAGGACTTTTGAAGCGAGTTGGCACATACGCCCAACATACCATTGCAACCGTCCAGACGCAAGACGCAAGATGCAAGATGCAAGGGTGGTTGATTGCCCACTGTGACTCTGACTCCAGAAGCAGTGGGCTAGAACAGCGTGTCGGCCTAAGAGAGAAAGAGCGAGAGCGAAGACTGCAGGAGCATGCAACCCATGGCTGGTCTGTCTGTAGAGGTGCGCCCTTCAATGACAGGGTTGCGATGCAAGTTGCGAGTCTTGTTCATCCCAAGGTAAGGTAGGGGAGGGTGTCGTGTGCCTAGGACATAGGTCTGTCCGTAGCTTTGTCCGTAGTCTCATTTCTCAAGTCTGTCCCGTGGTCTCATTTTCTCAAGGCAATGCAAGGATCAGATGCAGTCTCAACAGTTCCATTCCAGCCAGCCAGCGCACTGCCGCCATGGACGGGACATACGGCATTAGTCGCATGGTCAGGCATGGCTGCTACCTCACTGCACACTTGGATGTAGCATGTACGCACGTCGGCAGGTTTCGCCAGCCAGCCAGCCAGCCAGCCAGCCACATGATTGACCGTCCATGTAATGTAACGTACAGTCGTCGTCTCGGTAGTTTCGCTCCCTCTCCAAGTTGGTTCGCGCGGCGCTTAGTGCGGCACGTCCTTTTAGCGTTTGTGACTGGTGACACGACTGGACTTTTCGAGGAGAAAAAAGACAAGGGAGCCTTGTTTAGCCTTGGACCAAGACAGTTGGTATGGCTTCTTCTTGTGCTTGGTTTTTCAAGCTGATCACCGTCACGGAGCGATCGATGCCTCACAACCGCGATCCTCGGACCCCTGCGATCGCAGCGACTCTCAGACTAGAGAAGTGAGACTAGAGAGTGTCGCTGCGATCGCAGACTAGGGAGTAGACAACCCCTTGTCCATCATCTCAGCGCCTACCAGCGACGCCACCAACTGGGCAGAAGGGCGGTTAACAGTTGATTTTCACGTCGTAACGCAAGTCCCAGCCGTCCATTCATTCAAGGGCCACGCACGCGAGCAGATTCTCGGCCAATGGCCGCCAGAGGCCAACTCATTGATTCATACGGTCATCGACCTTGCTGGACGGCAAGTCGGCTCGAGACCAATGACCACGGCAGTCGTGTACGGCCAAGTCATTGCTTCATGCTCTTCTGCCCACCTATGCAGATGCATGTATGCACTTGGTCACTCGTGTGTAGACGCATGTGGGCACTTGGTCACTCGACGGATGAGGCGGCATCGTTGGTCCGTCTAGGCATGCATACATACCTGGTACAGTGTCTTGTCTCAGGATGTATCTGTATGGATCGTATGTAATCGTATGTAACTTGTATGTCCTGGGTCCTGGGTGATCGGTCGTGGTATGGCCGCGCCGTCACAAGCGTCTTTCAAGACAATCCATCGCTGCTGCCGCTGCCGCTATGGGGCGTCCTTTTGATGGGGCGTCCTTTTGCCATCCCGCACTTACGAGAGACGTTCTTGCGTCAGGATCGACTGGACGGGGCGATTTTGTGTCAATCGATGCTCTTCGTAGCGTCTGTCTCAGTGATCGGCTAGAGAGAGACACTCATCCAGCGTGAATACGAGGGACAAAATCGAGTCATCTCCGCCGGACTGCATTGCATTGCGTTGCATTGCATTGCATAGGTGCTATGTGGTCGCATAGAAGGTCGCCAGCTCAGGCTTACTGAGACATGATACGAGGTCGTGGTGTAGAGAAATCAAAGAAATCAATGACTTCATCCGCAGTTTGAACCAGATCCTCGGCTCTCGAGAGCGGTAAGCAGTCGTGATTGGACCAGCCCGCTGATATCGATGATGGCCAGGCTCGAAAGGGATGTTGGTCGCATCTCCGGAGACGTAGACGCCGGCCTAGGCTTGCTGCTTGAGCAGTAGTTTTCCAGGATGGCCTGGACAGATCTTGAGAAGCCTAGAGTTGGAATTGAAGTGGTACCTACCTAGTCATGCATTGTATGGATGATCTTGTACTGCATTAGAAGTAATACCTGGTCATGCATTGTATGGACGATCTTGTACTGCACGGGTTTCGTTCGACCTGTCAGTCAATACCAGGGTAGGTGATACTCCAATCGCTGGTGCAGTGCAAGTGCGTTCATCCAGTCATGTCATAAACGGCGTAGATGGACGAGCAGGATGGCCATTCAGAAACATGTCATGCTGTAAGATGGTATTGGTTCGTAATACTGGCTGAGAGCGTAGGACCGTGTAGACAGCTTGTAGAGGCCATGTAGAGCAAAGCAAAGCCTTATATGCAGAGAATGCCCGGCTGAAGCATCAATTCTTCTTTTTCTTGTTCACCTCTCTTGACTGGAGCAGACCAGAGACTGACCTGGATAGACCTTGGTCTGTCTGATATTCTATCTTGTCTTCTTCAGAGAAGAGTACACGCCTGCTTCAATTTATATACTTAGGTACTTGACATTCAGCCTCGGCTCAACAAATATACCTCTGCAAACGTCCAGAGGCTTCTTCCCGTCCTCAACCCGGCTTCGACCAGGCAATCCATACATCTGAGTGTTCAGCCTCTTGTGCCGAGACCAGATCACTATCCATCTTCGCAAACCCTCTGTGCGGCCTCCCCAACCGCTCTTCTTCTTCATATACCGAAGAACCAGATCTCTTTCTGCGTTCAAGAAACAAGACCCTTCTGCCGTCTCACCAACGGCTCTTCTTCATATACTCAAGAACCAGATCTCTGCCTGCGTTCAAGAGCCTTCTCTTCTATCTATACCCAAGAACCAGATCTCTACCTGCGTTCAGGGCCCCTTTGCCCGGCTCATCAACTGCTCTTCTTGATATACACAAGAACCAGATCTACCTGCGTTCGAGAACCCTTTGCCGGGCCTCATCAACTGCTCTTCTCCCTATACCCAGGAACTGCGTTCAAGAACCTTCTGCCGTTCTCACCAACGGCCCTGCTTCTCCCTATACTATATTCAAGAACCAACCTCTTTCCAGACCAACCTCTTTCAAAACCAAACCACCCCAAATCCATCTACAATGCCACCCATCATCCGTCTCCCCGAAACCATAACCTGGACAGACCACAACCTCAGATGTCTATCCCGCTGCCGTCTCCTCCCAGACGAGTACGACCTCCCACCAGACCGCATGGCCGAACCAGTCCCCGGCACCGGCAGCCAGCCCCCCCGAATGGCTGTGGGACACCGACGCGGCACCACCGCCCGAAATCGAGACCTCGACCAACGACGCCGGCCTGGTGGTTGCCCGCGTCAAAGATCCCCAAGTCCTGACCCACTGGTCATATCGGCCGTGGATGCAGGAGATCCTGCGGGCATATGTCCGTTTCTCCAAGGGGTTGCCGCCGACCGGGCCGCGAGACCGGTACGAGGACGAAATGACCACCACTAGGATGGCGAGGTGGTTGCTTGAACGTGCTCCTTTTGAGGATGAGGATGGACGGGATGGCGGTCCGGTAGCTGGCGCTATGTACAGTTGCGGTTGCTGTTCTCGACGCCGCGTTCCTCGGTCCTTGGGCTCTGCTGCTGCTGCTGCTGCTGCTGCCGGTGGTGCTGATGGTCCACGCGTTTGGCATGGAGCCGATGACAGTGATGACGACGACGATGTCAATGACGACGACGATGTCAATGACTATGGCACTGCTGTTGTTGGTCCTGGTCTTCGCATTGGTCTTTGCTATGGGCATGGTCATGGTCCTGGTCATGGTCATGGAGCCGATGCCGATGTCGATGTCAACGATTATGGCACTGCTGTTGCTGGTCCTTCACGTCTTCGCAGTGACAATGACAACGACAATTCCAATGTCAATGACTATGGCATTGCTGTTGCTGGCCTTTCTGCTCTTCGCAGTGCTCATGGTCATGGTCATGGTCCCGGTGCTGATGTCGGTGGTCCTTCTGCTCTTCGCAGTCGTCTCGGCAGTGGTCTTCGCGCTGCTCTTCGCACTGGTCATGGTCATGGAGCCGATGACAGTGATGACGACGATGACAGTGACAATGACAGTGTCGACAGCTATGACTCCTCTGTTGGTGGTTATTCTCATTTTCGTGCTGATGCCGGTGCCGTCGACTACAGCTCAGCTGTTGCTAGTCATTCTGGTCTTCTCAATACTCTTCGCCATCGTCATGGTCATGGTCATGGACCCTCTGCCGATGCTGACGCCAATCCCGATGCCAATGTCAATGACTACGGCACAGCCGTTACCACCGCCAGCCCCGACGCCGACACTCAACTCCCTGCCTACCGCACCCTCTCACCATACACCCTCGACCCCCGCCCACCATGGTTCGACGTCGTGAACCACATAGCCATCTACCACGACCCAACCACCCCATCAAGAGACTACACAGTCTACATCAGCGCCGAGCTCTCTCCCATGCTGAACACACGGCACGAAGCATGCTCCGCCTCGCTATCACAAGTCATCCACGACTTCGCCCGGTTCCGGTATATCTCCCCCGACCTGTTCGACGAGTACCTGCCCGAATACGAGTACGCGATGCTCAGCATGCGGTCGTACACGGTGGACCTCGAGGCTCGGGCCTTCGAAGGTAACCACTCCGCCCGCGAGCACGCGTATATCTGCACGTTGCTGCTGAACTCGTACACGCCGATACAGATGGATATCTGCGGCCACGCTATGACGGGGATCATCATGCACTGGGAGGACGAGCCTACCTGTACCAGGTTCCCTGTCACGGTGTGGTTCCTCGTCCGGCGGACGGGGTCGGTGTACTTGTTGACTATGAAGGCGCCGTGGGAGAGAGGTGAGATCCCTGTGGCTAGATCGCTGGATGGCACGTTGGCCTTCCATGAGGTCGAGCAGGGCCCGTTTATTGATCAGTTGCTTATGGAGCGGTGGGCGGAGGAGGATGCTGAGGATGCCGCCGGTGATGACTAGGTTTGTTGTCGTCGGGATTGAGTTGGGTGGTCGTTTGCTAAGTTCAACTAGGTTCGTTGTCGTCTGCTATGTTCAACTACCTAAGGTTTGGTTGTCGTTTGGTGTGTTCAACTAGTTTTGTTGTCTGCTATGTTCTCTAGTTTTGTTGTCGGTTGGTATGTTAATCTAGGTTTGTTGTCGTCGGGATTGAGTTTTGTAGGAGCGATTGGGTTTCCTATGTGATGTGAAGTGCTTCTTGTTGATCTTGTGGGACCGGCGAGGTTGGATTACGGTGTCGACGACTAATGTGCTGCGTGGTGTAGGGATGTGGATGGTTCGGGTTGTTTTTTCTCAAAATGTCTGATAGCTAGTTGATATGAATGCTTAACGAAATGATATGTTTTGCAATGAATGCTGAACGAGAGTGATATGTTTGATATCGACGTTGAACGAGAATAAGAATGATACGTTTGATATGAATGCTGAACGAGAATAATACGTTGAATATGAATGCTGAACGAGAATGATACGTCTTGATATTGATATTGACGCTGAACGAGAATGACATGCTTGACATTGAGGCTGAACGAGAATGAGATGTTTGATATGAATGCTGAAAGAGAACAATGTTTGGGAACGATCAAGTCAAGTTGAAACGTCTTGTTTCTATCTAGCTAGGGAAAGCTTGATCCGAAGTACAACGACATCTGGGAAGCCTATTGTTTGACCTTGACGCGAGTGATGAACGTAGACAAGGATTTCTGAGCGACGTTACGATCCGGGTAAGCCTGGGGTGGAAGGCAAAGGATAAGCCGGTGTTGATTGAAGACGAAGAGGAACGTTGAATGTAGGCAAAGGGAAGCCAGCGTTGAAAGTGAAAAGGTAAGCAAGATATTGTGTGAAGCCAAAAGGCAGGCAAGAGATGATCGAACTCAGGGGCAAGGAAAAGGTAAGCAAAATCGAACCCAGGGGCAAAAAGGCCAGGGATGACTAAAGCGACGACGAGGTAGGCGACGACATGGTCGACTTACAGTTCTGTAGTGAAAAGTAGAAGAGAAATGAAAAACCCGGGGATGGCGATTGACCCTGAACTTTCCCCGTGCGGAGGGAATGTTGAAAGGGAGGGGAAGAGACTCACCGACTGTTGTCGCTCTGTTTTTCCTTTTTTTGCGGGGATTTCGTCGCCTAGATTAGCCAAAGAAGCAAGGCGAGTTCTGTGCCGGTTTGCCGTGTTGTGAGTCTCTGTGCCGCGGTGGAGTCTTATGTTTGCTTTTGCTGGGAGTTTGTGACTTGGTTGTGCCGGTGTGATGCGCCCCGAACAACTTCAACATCCCTGTCATGATTCTCAGCTCCAATATCCCTGTCCGTCTGTGTCTCGTCTCGGTCTCGCACCTCGTCGCATCTCACGGCGAAACTCCTGGCGACGACCTGCTGACCACCCAACTTTCACTCGTGTAACGTCAAAATGTAGTTCTGTCCCGCCCGCGTTCCCTGTCGCTCGTAATCTTTTGACACGCATCCTTCGCAAGCCACCAACTCAACTCTCTCATGCAGCATTCCAGTCCATCAATCTTGGCAATGCATGTCTTGAACTTGCATCCGCTAGTCGTATCAAGGCATATCTCCTTGCCCAAACCCCGGCGTTCAAGGACTCCCTGGCCTCGGTTAGAATCAAGAGCCAATGCTCATGCTCATCACGCTCGCAAGAAAAAGCAACTTCCACCAACATGCAAGAAAAAGCAACTTCCAACATGCAACAAAAAGTAACTTCCAACATGCAGCCCCATCCACCACACCGCCAGACCAACATCAAGCAAGGGTCGACGTTCACTCAAGCATCCGCATCCCCGCTAGACGTGGGCGTGTGATGGAGCAACCTACGCCCCGGCCCTAGTCGTCGCTGGTTCTTATCAGTGGATCCCATGCCGCTGTCAGTAGAAGAGGTGTGCAGTTACTCGTCGCCCAAGCGCCACCTACGACAGGACAAACACACAGCTCATCTGCCGCTGCGACAGTGAGTTCAGCTGTGTTGTGTGTCCCGCTGATTTGACTTTTGCAGGATTCTGTCCCGCTGGTTTGACTTTCGTAGGATTCTGCCCCCTCTTTTGACTTCGCGACGAGGATGTCCGGCTCCCCTTTTTTGAGTTCAGTCTTGAGTTCAGCTCGTTGTCCGTCTGTGCGTCGAGTTATGCCAGACTGTTCACAACTTCAGCCGTGCACTGAGTTCAGCGACATCCCGTTCCGTCCGTCGACTCCAACCCACGGTTGTCCAACCCGGCCATTCACACTTGCTCTCTAGCCGCCCGACGAGCCCGCAAAAAGAAAAGTGTCGGCTGAATGATCCGCAATCCAGCTGGCCAACTTTCGAGGGTCGCGGCATGCCCACCATGGTCCGGGACGTCTCTCTACCTAGATGGCAGACTCCGTAGATAGGACCGGTGTCTTCAAGGTAGAATCAACTCGTCGGATGACATGTGAATCTCGCTTTCGCTTTCGCTCTCCCTCTCGCCCTCGCCCTCGCCCTCCTCTTTCTCGCCCTCCTCTTTCTCGCCCTCCTCTTTCTCGCCTCCTCTTTCTCGCCCTTCCCATTCACGTACCGCCCACACACTATCCGACTTCTCGTCCGTTCATCTCCTCTTCTTGATAGTAGACCTTCTCTCTTGCCCGCCTATGTCTGTGACCATGCCTGTGTCTGTGCCAACTTTTGCGCCTTAGCCCACACCTAGTCGTAGCCACCAGCTAGACCTCATACCCTTAGCCATAACAGCCATACCTTGTCCCGGTAGTTCCAGGCGTCGACATGCCGCCCAAAACATGATCTTGCACCCCCTATAGCTGTACACAGTAAGCATCTCACCGTCTAGATGTCGCTCCCTCAGGCTCTCCAAGGCTCTTCCACGCCCCGGCCTCGCAGTGGTGTCCAGTTATGCGCAGCCCTCGCGCTGCCGTGCCTAAACCCCCTAAGCATCGACATTGCTTGCCCGACCCTAAGGCCCGTGGGCTTACCCCTACCTTGAGACCTATAGGCCTGTTTCCCTCGGCCTTCCAACCTCCTAGGCGCCAACTTCCCAGCCCCCAAGCCTTGAGCCTTACCGTTTGGCTTATCGCATCCCCAAGACCTGATAGTACGCTCCTCCTCTTCCACGCGTAGCCCGGGTTCTGAACAGAAGGAGATTCGTGTTTGCTTGTATCCGTAGGCTTCTCCTTCAAGGAGTACACAGGCGAGTGGAGAACGTACTATTCCACAGGGCTCGTAGCCAGGAGTAGCACGTAGGGTAGGATCCAGAGACAAGTCCAAGGCCTGAAGACTGCCCTGGTAGCGCCCGTCTTCGCTCGAGTTTAGGCTTGCTTGGGCCTAGAACATAGGTGTGCCCGGGGCATTCGCAGGGTCCAGGCGGTTCAGGCCTGTTTGGCTAGCCTAAGGCGCTGGTCCAGGCGGTTAGGTTCCAAACTTCAGGCTTGGAGGACGACGCTTAGGCTGCTGCGGTAGGTGCTAGGTGTGTAGACATTGCCCTGGAGCGCCTGTGCCATCCCTCTTGTGACAGCCAGAGACAGAGCCAAAACCAGAGGCAGTGGGTACCGGCTACAGGCGTCCTGAGAGGCTGGCGGACGGCCTGGAACCAGCTCTCAGCAGCTAGGGGGAAAGCGCTATTCCCGCCTCCGTTGGGGCGTGTTGGCCAGGCGACGGGCATATCTCCAACCCAAGTGTTCGTTGGTTCTGGTCGCCCTGTTCGTTAGTTTTGCTGGGCATGCTCATCCCTATCCGTTCCCTAATTCGTCAGCTGTTCCAGGCACGGTCCTCCCTATCACTCACCCCTTCTAGGCACCACGTCTAGGCGCGACTTACCTGCGACAGACGCCCCGACGCAGCGAGTTCGACGGCATCGTCTTGTCGTCTCGTTGTCCCAAATCGTTCGATAACAGTCTCCCGTTCAAACACAGCCCAACTGGCATGTTGGCGACTATCTCTCTTGAATTTGGAGAATCCCGGACGTCTGTGGCTGGAACTGTGGTCGTCGTCGCCGTTTGAGGCCTGCGGTGCTGCGCTGTGCTGGCCACCGTTCGCCAGATTCGAGCGTACTTGACTTGAAGCATGTTGTACGGTGCTCTCCTGAACCTAGCGGTCCTGCTGGAACACTCAAACTTACCGTCGCGTTCAGATTAGGTTTCATGCCGTCGAGACACAGACCCAGACCCATACTTCCTACCTTTCGAGCCCACACCCAAATCCACACAGACGCCGAAGCCAAAGCGGAGCAAGAGGAGAAGGAGAAGGAAACACAAGAGAAAAGGCTAAAGCAAAAGCAAAACACAGACAACCGCAAGTGCAAAGGCGATCGGGGAAAGAGCGAACCAGAAACGACTTCAAAACACAACCTCCCCTCCAATCCACTGCTGAGCGGACACCCAAACCAAACCGACGGCTGTCTGTCCGTCCTCAAGGTTCGAACCGGCCATGTTTTGAATTTGGAGCCGCAGAGCGGTGCGCCGGCTGGAAAAAGATCATCCATCACAGTTTCACAAGGCAAGGCCTCCCGCGCGTCTGCGTCTGCGTTGCGTCTGCGTCAATGCCGTGCGACGTGCACAAAGTGGAGGGATCAGAGAACTCAATGTCAACGCCACCGTGTATAAGGGTGGCGAGAGAGTCGAGAGAACCTTGATTCCCACGAGAATATGGTCGAAAAGGGGGGTGGTATGCTTCATGGAAAGTTGAAACGCCAGAACACAGACTCGCGGTGCAGCTTGCTTCTGTATAGGCCGTATCTGTCTCTGTGTCTGACTGCTTTCCTCGCTCTCTCCGTATCCCTATCTCTCTGGGTGTGTTGTGGGAATATGGTCGAAAAGGAGGTGGTATGCTTCGTGGAAAGTTGAAACGAAACCACGCTGAGTCGTGGTGCGGCTTGCCTCTGTATAGGCCGTATTTATATGTCTCTGTGTCTGTGTGTGTGTGTCTATGTGTGTCTGTGTGCTTTCTTCGCTCTCTCCGTGTCCCTGTGTCTCTGGGTGTGTTGCGAGGATATGATCGCGAAGGGCGTTTGTTGAAACGAAGCAACAGAGAATCGCGTGCGCTGTATATGCGTCTGTTTCTGTGGGTGAATCTCTCTCTGTTCCTGTCTCCCTGTCCATGCGTGTGGCAAGATATATGATCGGGCAGGGCGTTCGTGGACAGGAAGCAACAGCGCATCGCGTGCGCGGTATATGTCTGACTCTGTCTATATCTCTCTCTGTTCCTGCCTCCCTGCCCCTGCGTGTTGGCGAGAGTATGATCGAGCCCGGTACCGTGGCCAGGAAGCAACAAAGCATCGTGTTGGGGGTATATACGTCTGCCTCCGTGGGTGAATCGCTCTCTGTTGAAGTCTCCCTGTCTCCCTGTCCCTGCGTGTGGCAAGAATCTGATCGAGAAGGATGCTCAACGGAAACGAAACAGCGCACTGTCGTTTAGGCAGTATATGTATCTTTCTGCTGGATCTGGGTGTCCTGTGTGTATCATTCTCTCCCGGTGTCTCGCTGTGCCACTGTGAGCCGTTCAGCATGCTTGTTCGCGAGTCTTCGGTTCGACGTAGCCTTCTTTTAGCTGACGATTCGTTCCCTGAGGCCTAGAAAGCGTTAAGGCGCACCAGTCTGTTGTAGCTGTGTTCTGGAGCCTGAGGGAAAGCACTCGGGGTTTCCAGCTTCGTGGGAATGAACCAATGTGTCGTCTCGTGTGCGCCGTGGATACCTCAACGTCAGTCGTCTCGCTGTGTCTCTGCAGCTGTTTGCATGGGCGTACAGTATTCGGGTTCGAATCCTCCTGCTCAGCGTCGCGTCAATGTGCTGAGAGTCCGTCCATAAGGCCAGGCCAGCAGGGAGTAGAAGCGAGTACTTCCATAGGTTGCTCTCGCGTCTCAGAGGTATCAGGGGAAGAACTGTTCTGTGTCCTGCTTCTTGGAAACGACACAATATATCGTCTCGTGTACGGCGTGGATATTTCCCCTGTCCGTGAGGCCAGCAGAGTATAGAGGCGAGTCCATCCGTTGCTGTTGCGTCCCAGGCTCGTCTGGGGAATCATTATTGTCTCCAGCCTCGTGGGAACGAAACAACGAGCATCGTGTGCGCAGCGTAGATATCTCCCCGTCAGTCATCTCTCCGTGTCTCTGCGCTGTCCATAAAGACGTATCGTGTGCGAGATCGAATCCTCGTGCTCCGCGTGGCGTCAATGTGCTGGGAGTCCGTTCATGAGGCCAGGAGAGTGTAGAGGCGAGTCCGTCCGCGGGTTGCTGTTACGTCTCAAGGGCGTCAGGGGGACAACTGTTCTGTCGTCTGCTTCGTGGAAACGACACCATATATCGCCTTGAGCGCGGGTAGGTATTCTGTCCTTGCGTGTGTCTCTGGCTGTGGCCCCGTGTCTGTTCCGAATAGAGGTATCGCCTGCTGGTTTGCATTCCTCCCTTCCTTGCTGGCGTCCGTTTGCTGAGAATGTGGCTCTGTGTCTGGTTTAAATGGAGGCCTTACATGCTCATTCGCAGTCCTCCTGCCCTCTCTGGCGTCTGTCTGCTGAGAATCCGTCCAGCAGGCCATGAAAGCGTAGAGCGTGGAGAGTTGTGAGGCCATCGCAGCTGTGTTCCAAAGGTTGGTGAGAAGTGTTGTCTTTTCTGCTGCTTGTGTGTCTGCTTCTGCTTCTGCTTCTGCTTCTGCTGGATGTGGTCGCAAACGTCGAGGAAGGACCGTTCCGTTACTCTTGCCTTCCAGAAGTAGTCTCATACGCAGAGACCTGTGGCGGTACACGAAAAGGGTTGGGAGTGTGCTATCCTGCTTCGTCCATCTGCTGGGTATTCCGTACGTCCAGGGCTGGATACGTTAGAAGAAAAGGAGAAACGTACAAGGCTTGACGAGAGCTGAGACCTGTGGCGATACATGAAACGCGTCCGGGAGTGTCCTGTTGCTCTTGCTCTTGCTCTTGCTCCGTCCGTCTGTTCGATATTCCATGCGTTCAGGCCTGCATACGTCCGAAGGCAAGGAGAAGCGTACCGGGCGAAACTGTAACCTTCCTTCCGTGAAGATAGGTCCGTTCGATGCGAGATTAGACTCCCGTCCCGCGTCGGGTTGGGCTGTTGCTCCTATATCACGACGACGTCGTTTGCAAGGATCGGCATCGAAAGCGGTAGGCATCGATGTGTATCGTTCCAACAGGGGAACCAGGCGTTACTGGGATCTCGAACGAGGTCGTACATGGCACAGGACGTAGACCACAGCATCGCAGGAAGTGCTGTCACTTTGGTGAAGTACTCTCCAGCCGTAGGGACACGACAGCTTGTACTGGTTGGGGGAGGATCCAGACGTTGAACCGAGAGAGAAGGCAGAGCTCGGAAGTCGATGTAGATGTAGATGTTGACGCGACACTTTGATGCCTCAGACACACGACGCCGAGTCTCGTAAGTGAGCCCTCCTCCCGGTAGATGATTGGCATGACAGCATAGGTCTTGCGTCCTTGTATACTGGACAGAAACCTTCAGAGAACTGCCCACACGTTGTGGTGCCAATGTGGAGGTCCATTTCGACAATAAGACTTCCGGGACTCACTCCTTTGTCATCAGAATCGAGGAGTAGTGTTCGGTATTAAACCGTGTCCCTCAATGCTCCGACGATGCAGATACCATCTGGTGAATGATGAAGGACCAGCTAGACAATTGACAGTTTCTAGACAGTGCTGCGATGCGAAAAGCCAACCTGTCCTGAGCACCGTGGGAGGATTGAATCGAAACGGTAGCTGCGTCCATTCTCAGAATCTGAGAGAGAGCTGTGGGTAAAGTGGACGGCCATGCGCTCCTCTGTCATCAGAAACGAGGAGCAGTGCGCGGTATTGAATCGTAGCCCTCAGTGAGTCGACAACGCCAGGTACCGTCGGTAGGTGATAAACAGCTAGACGATCGACAGTTCCTAGACAGTGACAGTTCATAGACAGTGCTGCGATACGGAAAGCCAACCTCTGCTGCGCACCGTGGGAGGAACAGGTCGGTACGGTAGCTGCGTTATCGGGATTCTTTCTCTGGGTCTGGGAAAGAGCCGTAGGTAAGGTGGATGGCCATGCCTTAGCGATATAAAGCACCCTGGCCGATGGATTTACCGGATAGACACTTGACCGTCTAGGATGCGCTTCAATGCTGGAAGCCAACGTATTTCGTGCCCCATGTGCACGGCGATAGCCTGAATCCAGTCGAGACCTACATTGACGCTCCCGTAACTGGGAATCAGGACGTGGACTGATCTCGACGCAAGACCTTCTCGTGCTCCAGCGATACAAGAGGTCCGGACTCCGTTGTGGCTTCATGAACCGACTGGCTAGACGGTTGACAGATCCTAGATTGTGCTCTGCTTCCCTGCGGAAGGCCGGCTTCTATCGTGCGCGTTGTGCGTAGCGACAGCTTGTACGCGTTCGGTGGAGATCTCGACGTTGACTCTCTTGCTCTCGTGAACGGGGGACGAGGAGATTGGTCGATGTTGAGGCGATAGATGGCCTTCCTGGTCCTAGCGATCCATGAAACCACTAGAGGGTAGTGAATTGACCAGACAGACGCTTGACACTGACGGTCCAGCTATGCTTGAGTCGGCTGCCCCTGTACAAAGTACGTTGCAATGTACCCTCTTGCCTTAGTGGACCGGAGGGAAGCCAGATGGCCAACGTTCAATCGCAGGGGTTCACAGTTTCGTGATGGCGGAACCAGGAAGCGAGTTGGTCATCATGTATCGGCATCATATGGTATGCCTCAATAACAGAGGCTGTCATGGGCGTTGTTAGACATGTTGTAGGGAGTACAGCAATAGCAAACCGTTGAGATTCGTCCTGTATGTGCGTCGCCTTGTAGCTGTCAGATATGCTCTCCGTTGATAGAAGTATCGTAGGCATATCGGGTCAAGACCGCAGGTATGTTGGAGGGAGTACAGCAGCAGTGAACAGTCCACAATCGTCCTGCATATGCGTCGTCCGGTAGCGGTCCGATGTGCTCTCCGTTGATAGAGATACGTAGGCATACGGGGTCAAGACCGCAAGGCTGACAGGCTCTTGCCGTTGTAACGTCGAGCGCCGCGAGACGTGTAGCCTCTCACCAGTGTGGCTATGTGGTGACGGGAACATAGCACGGCCATGTACGCTGAGTAAAAGGAGCTCGTTCATGGAGGTCTCAGCGTCGATGGCCCTGCTGGTGAAATGGGCCTGAAGGTCGAGTATCAGTTCAAGGCCCGCCGGAAAGGAAAGCAGACATTGTATAACCATGTGGCTTCTTGTAATGGTATTGACTCTGGGAGACACATGATTGTGAGTTATGTCTGCGTTGAGGAATAGACATGATTGTAAGCTCTGCGTTGTTCTGTTCGTTTGGATGCTATCATGGCCGTGCTTGTTGATAGACCTCCCGTATCCTTCATTGCCAATGCTCCCGTTGACAACTTGAATGTAAACCTGAGCTGGAGGGAGCGAAAAAGGCACGTCACACGATCAAGCCCATCAATAGGCGTACTCGTTGGCACCAGACCAGCGACCAAAGGTGTCGTGTAAAGTATGCGTCGTCCAACGAGAGGTCCGGTCTGGACTATGATGGAAGAGGTCGAAGTTGAAGTAGGCGTGGACGTCGGTGTCGGTGTTGCTGTCGACGGAGACGGAGACGGAGAAGGCAATGATCCCAGTGAACCCAGCCGGTACCTCTTGATCAAGCCTCTCCACCATGAATTGGACAAAGGTCAACGACATTTCCGGCGCACCTCCCAGCACTAGATGCGACGTGGACGTTCGCCAGCGCCGCCGAAGACTGGTGGATGTTAGGAGAAATGAGAACGCCGTCAATGAAACTCTGCCAGCATCCCTGCTGTTGCTGAAACTGATGGCCATTGCTGAAAGGAGGCCAGAACCGTATATGTGCCAGGACGAGGCAGTGTATTCAAGCTGGGAGGAACCGCGATCCCAGGGTCGTCTTGTACCAACAGTGAGAACATGTAGACCGGAGCTCCAAGGGTGACATGTCGTCAGGACAACCGACGTCTGAGATAGACTCTTGTGATGTGATAGTCACACTGACCACGAGAAAGCCAGAGCGAAGAACTGCATCTAAACAAGCCGGCTGAGTATGCCTGTCCATCCATGCTTCGAGCAAGGAGCTCGGTGGTCAAGAATAATAGCCTCGTTGTTGTGGAAACATATACCCGTGTGATGTGATAGTCACACTGACCGCGAGAAAACCAGGGCAAAAGAACTGCATTCAAACAAGCCGGCTGAGTATGCCTGTCCTCCATGCTTCGATCAAGGAGCTCGGTGGTTAAGAGAGAATAGCCTCGTTCTTGTCAAAGCATATGGCAGTGCATTCGAGCTGGAAGCAGCAGCCGTGACCTGATGGGATAGGCACGACCTTTCTCCCACACGTGGCTCACGGGAGGGAAGTATTCGCCATAAGCACCCTATGCGTATAGCAGACCTAGCGTAGATCCGAAGAGGACGTCGAATAGGTAGTTGTGGCGGCTGTAACACGGGATATAGCGATATATAAGGCTGCAACCGTCGGGATAAGCATCACAGTGCGCCAGACTTCGCCTCGGTGGTCGAGTACGTGTAGTTTCGCGGCAAGGTATAGTGAGGGAAGAATAGACCGGCAAATGAAGATGATGAGTGGCCTGATGGGAAGGGCCGGAAGCCTTGACAGATAACATGCGCGATCTGTCATGTAGTGACAGTAGCAACATGTGGATATGACCTTGACTAGGGCTCTCGTCAACACAACGACGTCCGTGATCGGTCCTGCGATGCTCACGTCTCCTGTGGGGCCGTGGCAATATCGGAAAGAAGGGATAGAGTCCAGCACCAGCAACGATATCGGTCCACAGGTCTTGACTTTGGCCTTCAAGCTTCGCACTCGCAGTCCGCCGCAGTTTCCGCGATGGCTCAGGTGCAGGATCATCATCTCTGGTTCTCTTGCCCAGTTGAGGTAATAGTTGAACTCGATTCCACGCTCCAGTTCCCTGCTCGGCGAGGGGAGTAGTGTCAAACACATCAACGGAGGCTTCAAGTCGAGCCGTTCTTTGATGGAGGACTCGGTGATTGAGCAAGAGGTGACTTGGGCTTCCGGCACAGCGTGAGGAACGCTGGAATCGCAACAGGTTGATTGATCCAAACGCAGGATAGGCGTCAGGCTATTCTGTGATGGCGTCCTTGGTCAATAAGGGAGGATATCAAGGCCAAAAGAGCGTTTAGGGGCCATAGCTGAAGCTGCTTGTCCATCCGTGCTTCGCTGAATCACTTGCGGTGATTGAGAAACTTGTCTTGGACTTCTGGCCATGCGTAAGGAAGTACTTAATCGTCATTGACCAAGAGAGTGTCCTGACCGTTCACCGAACCGGGTCGTGATATCAACACGACGACAGGCATCATCGTGTACTGCGATGGGTAGCTGTGCGACGAATAGTACAGAATTGGAGGACAGGATTGAAACAGACCCACTGACCGTAGCTGTATGCCGACGGAGCAAGGAGGAGTATTGACTTCTGGTTGTTGTATGGAAGTTCTGCGATTTCGATGGACGTTGATCAAGCGGTGTGTTGGACTTGTGAATCGAAAGGGGTATTTATATCCATAACAGGGAGCGCGTAATGGTGTATTCCGACGCCTTATGGTTGAGACATCGTGATGGTGTATTCTGATCACCACCCGGCGTGACAGAGGAAATGGAGGCAAAGAAACACCAAGCCCGCTGAACGACTTCGGAAGCTGGCAAACACTCGAAGTGTGGACTAGCTGTACTTTGTCCAGCTCCAGTCATAGTCATCGTGAGTAGAGTGCTGAGCCGATGGATGATCCATAGAGATATCCTGTTGCGATGAAGACTCTCTTTTGGATTGCTCTGATATATATAACCCTGCTTAGGAAAGACGTGTTATGAAGGAAGTGGGAGTTAGCGTGAATAGAGTGTTCAGCTGATGGATGAATGCATAGAGATCCCCTGTAGCGATGAAGACTCCGTGTTTTGAAGTGCTTAGATATATATATGCTTGCTGGCAAACACTCGAAGTGTGGACCAGCTATACTTAGCCCAGCTCCTGTCATAGTCATCGTGAGTAGAGTGTTCAGCCGATGGTTGACTGCATAGAGATCTCCTGTTGCGATGAAGACTCTGTGCTTTGAATTGCTTTGATATATATTTCCTTGCTTGTCAAGGACGCGATAAGGAGGAGTGGGAGACCGGCGAGTGCCAGAGAAGAGAGGATTGGTGGAGAGGTGAGAGAAGAGAGAGAAGGGAGGGAAGAGAACAGTGAAGAGAGGATACAAGGAAGAGGTAAGAGAAGAGAGAGAAGAGAATATCCAGGGACGAGGAGAGGGAGGAGATAGGGAAGAGAAGAGGGAGGATTGAGGGAAGAGAACAGCGAAGAGAGGGCAGAGGGAAGAGAAAAGAGAAAAGAGAGATCCGAGAGCAGGGAGTATCGCGGTGCAAAGTGTCGAGAGAGGAGAGAATCGAGAGAAACGGCACATGGGTAAGGAGGAGAGACGGGATGATTCGAGAGACAAGAAGAGAGAGTAGAGGGAGGAGAGGGAAAAGAGGAGAGTGAAGAGACGTGAGGGAAGAGGAGAGAAGAGAGAAGAGGACAGGGAAGAGGACAGGGAAGAGGACAGGGAAGAGGATAGGGAAGAAGAGAGAGAAGAGGACAGGGAGTGAAGAGACGTGGTGAAGAAACGAGAGCACGTCCCCTAGAATGGCACCAGCAGGACCCATTGCTGTCCGTAGGTAGCGTCGTCAGCAGTGAACTCAGTCTGCCATGGTTGACGGGAGGAGAGGTGCGTGCGTCTTCGAGAAAGTATATATGAAACCTTGAACAGGCGGCGTGACGCTCCGTCGGAGCCAGTACATATATAGCACGTCGGTATGTCTTGGACCACCATTAGTGAGTTGGACACCGCGTCTTTCCGATGTCGAGACCGCTTTCCGGGGACAGTGGTATGATTCCACGGGTGTTGCCGAGACTGCTTCGTGGTTCCATGGCCGAGTAGTCCATTCAGCTAAAATAGTTACCTGGGGCCAGTGATCCTCGACGCAAATATAGTGTTGGAGCGTATAGTGCGTGGTGAGTGGGACCAGCACAATGTTTGCGTCGAGGCTCACTGGGCGCCGATGAGGCTCAAGCGTGGCCGGATTGATGAGCGTTTAGTCAAGCGAGGTGGAGTTAGAGCTGTTGTAGCGCCAGACAGTAGACCCATTGTAGACACAGTAGGCCCATTGTAGCGTCGGACCGGAGGATACCGGCGTCGAGCTCGGGCGATATGGGTCTTGGGTTTGGCCTAGGACTGTCGACGGACGTTGTTCGAGTCGGGATGCTAGCTTGTGGTGAGGATACCTTCGACGTGTGGGTCTGAATATTCTTCACGACTCATCAGTGGCGCTCGCATGGGCGGAGAATAACTTCGGGTCGGTGGATATGCATGCTTCTCCATTTGGAAACCTTACCGTTTGTGAAGAAACTAGGCAAGGTCAGCAACCGGGCATCCCAGGAAGTAGGCGAGCAAATAAACAAGCAAGTAAGCAACCAACCAAACAAGCAAGCAACAGAGCGAGCTAGCATGCATGCATGCACGACCTGGAGTCAGGTAAGTCAGTGATAGGAGGGAACTGCTTGGAATATCGCCACAGACAAGAGCAGCTGAAGGGAGCGGCAATGTGCTTGTACAGCCGTGTGTATGAGCAGCACAAGGGGCGGTAAGGTGGTTGTACAGCCGTGAACGAACAGCAGTCCAATCACCTGGACGTGGTGTGATGTAAATATATATTTTCTGGTGTGCGTCCATTCCATCGTTGACTAGTATACATGGCTGACTGGCAGCGAGCTTCCGTGTTGCAGTGCGGCCTCACACCTGAATCCAGGATCTCTGGCCGGTAAACAAGAAGGTATCGACGGAGAAAGACCGCTCGGCAACGACGACCAGATACTCAAGCATGTGGAAGGACAAAGTGGCCAACGAAGACGACATGTCAGCCGAAACGTAAAAGGAGCGGGTCTGGACGAAATGTCCGGTGTCCCGCAGCTGGTCGCAGAGCTTATCGGCTTGAGGGTCAAAGGTGGTTTTATGCCCATGCAACATGAAGACAGGAGGGAGACGCAGACGCCGCAAGTCCTCGTCCGACACGTGCAGAAAGTTAGGCGTCCTGTTGCGGACGGTCAACTCGGGCAAGGGTAAGCCGTGGTGGATGGGCTGCTTGGCGAGCGACTGCGCCGGCGAATCTACTGTATCTTCAGCCAGGATGTTGGCCGTGGCGAACTTGAACGGCGCGGGGACGGCAAGGGCTACGCCAGTCGGAAGTGGTTTATTGGCAGAGGCTCTTCGTAGAGCGATGGTGAAAGCGAGCGTCGCACCACTGTGTTTGTCCCACCCAATCGCGTCAGTACAAATAGTATTCAAACTTAAACAGGTCTTAGCATGGGTACTCACGCTCCTGTCCCTCCGAGGATCAAAGCACCGCTTAGACCCAGCCGGGATCGTGAACGGAATATCCAGTCGTAGCTCATACCTGCATCTTCAACCGGATCGGCGTATGGCTCGTCGTGGTATGCAATGTACACGATGGCACACTTGAGTTCTGTTTTACTTGTCAGTGTGGGATCAGGGCGGTTGGGAAAGATGGGGCTGCGGACGGTTGCAGATTCGTTTCAAGGCTTTTTCCTCGGTGGGTATGTTCTCGGGCTTGGAACCGACTAAGAAAGAGGTCAGCCTATGTTGCAGACGGCAGGACAGCAACGGGATGGCAGGATGGCAGGGAGGCTATGCCGCAGGTCATGCAGACAACGCGGTCGATGGCCGAGGAGGACAGTGTCGGGGATGTCGGGAAGGCTATGCCGCAGGTCATGCAAATAACGGGGTGGATGGCCGAGGAGAACAGTGCCGGGGATGTCAGGAAGGCTACGGCGCAGGTCATCAAACAACAGGGCCGACGAGGGAGGAAAACAACAGTGGACCAGAAAAGGATGTAGGACCAAGACATTACCTTCTGAACACCACACCAGAGCAGGCAGCGGTTGATGACAGCCAAAGGGTCGAATGACTCGGATTGGACATGCGCCCGATATCTCCCACTCTTCCCAGTCAAGGTTGTCCGGCGGTGTAGTCACGTCCGCAGTCACGTCCGCAGCCACGCCCGACGATGAGGAGGCGGCTGGGCTCAGGAGGCTGGGGACGTTTTCGTCCTGGAGTGGGTAGAATAGGAGGGAGTTTGCATTCAGTTCGGGGGGATTGTAGGAGTTTGCATTCTGTCCTGCTGGATCGTAGGAGGAGACTGCATTCAGGTCTGCAGAGTTGTATGGGGAGTTTGTGTTCTGTCCTGCTGGATTGTAGGAGGTTGCACTCTCTCCTGTATTGTGTCCTGATGCGTTGTAGGAGGTTGCATACTCTTCTGCTGGGCTGTAGAGGGAGTCTGCATTCTGTCCTGCTGGATTGTAGAAGGAGCTGGCATCCTGTCTTGCGTTTTGTTCTGCTGAATTGTAGGAGGCTGCGTTCTCTTCTGCTGGATTGTAGAATGAGGTTGCATTCTGTCCTGTATTGTGTCCTGATGCATTGTAGGAGGCTGAATTCCCTTCTGCTGGATTGTAGGAGGTTGCATTCTGTCCTGCATTTTGTTCTGCTGGATTGTAGGAGGCTGCATTCTCTTCTGCTGGGTTGTAGAGGGAGTTGGCATCCTGTCCTGTATTGTGCCCTGCTGGATTGTAGAGGAAGTCTGTATTCTGTCCTGCATTCTGTCCTGCGGCATCGTAGGACTTTCCATTGTGTTCTGCAGAATTGTAGAGGGAGCTTGTATATTGTCCTGCTGCATTGTAGGAGTTTGCAGCCTTTTCTGCTGAACTGTAGGAGTTTGCATTCTGTCCTGCTACATTGTAGGAATATGTAGGCTGTCCTACTGCATTGTAGAAGTTTGCAGTCTTTTCTGCCGAACTGTAGGAGGAGTCGGTATTTTGTTCTGAATTATAAGGGAACATGGCTTGAGACCAAACGGTGTCCGACATTGTGGGAAACCAGATTCGGAGGATGCGTGCAACGAGAACGAAAAGGTTGGAGACGGCATCGAGCAAGGCGGACATTCTCGAGGACTTTATCAGCTGGCTTCGGCATCTCCTTGCGTCGATTGACTTTGACTGCGCTGCAGCCACGGTCGATTATGGTTTGTTCGATTGCAATGCGAGCTTCGATGAAGGAGTTGAGTGATGGAGGAGGAGGTGTATGAGTTGAAGAGGATACTGGCCCATCCATATTGTCGGGACATCGATGTTGTAATGTTGAAAGTTTGACAGTTGCAAGTTGAGGTAGGATAGGACGGACCCCTAGGATCGACTAGCCATTGGAGTGACGTTTGATGTACGCGACAAGTACAGTATGCGGCGATCCAGATGGGTCGCGGGCGAGATGTGGAGGTTCATCATGGCAGGTTGTGGACGATCTGAGCAAAAGTCCGCTCCGTGTATACTGGTGAAAGTATGTTGTCGAGAAAGATCCTCTGACCTGGCTGGTGCGCAAACGCAAAGTGGACAGGATACTTTGATCTGGCTGCGGTGTTGACTTGGTTGTGTTTGTTTTCCGTTTCGGGTAAACGGTTCGTGGCCGAGGCAAAACCTTTCGAGTCGACTGGCATGCCACAGAATCAAGTCGGCTCATTCGTCCGCTGCTCTCAGAGTCAATCAGCTCGGCCAGAGTTCAGCTGGACTCGGCGCTATGCTGGCATTGGTAAGTGTCACCGAGGGCAACAGTCATCAAAGTTTGGATTCATGCGTTGTGAGTGGTCAACCAAACTTGCAACAAACTTGCTCGCCCAGAATGTTGACATTCCGGTGTCTCCTCGATGCGGTCAAAGCACGGCTGGCAAGTCAAGTGACACTGGAGGACGGAGCTATGATTTGGAGTTCAAACTTTGTGTAGGGTGTCCATCTGAAAGGGGTAGTGCTCGGGAGGTTTGGACTCCGGTGTCAAAGTTCAGCGCCGTACGTTGAGTCGTTGACTCGGGTGCGACGGCCAAAGTAAGTTCAGACTTGGGTGGTATGGACGTAGGTTCAGCGCAAGGGATGTGCAAGTCAGTGCCCTTCAAATGTCCACCGTGAGTGAAATGATGTCTATGCTCCCGTGCCGTGGACATTTAGACTCGGGTGCCATGGAGGTAAAGTGAGCACGAGACAAAAGTAGAGTCCAGTGCCGAGGATGTCTGAGCTCGAGTTGAGAGTTAAGCCCAGTCCCGAGCCGTCGTTGAACCGGTACGTGCTCTGTCGCGTGATCATGGCAACAAAAGTGCAATGAATGGGTGGGTTTGTGCTCCAGTTTCCAAAGGCCGTCAAACTATAAGCGCTGTGGCATGTTGCGTTCAAAGGCCGTGAAACTATGAGCGCTGTGGCCTGTCGACATTTGCAAAAGCAACAAGTTTGTCACATGCGAGTTTGGTTTTGTGCAAGTTTTATTCAAGTTTGCACAGTTTGCAGTTTACAGTTTGCATAATTTACACAGTTTACATAGTTTGCACAGTTTATAGTTTACACAGTCTATATAGTTTATATAGTTTGCACAGTTTGCACAGTTTGCACAGTTTGCACAGTTTGCACAGTTTGCACAGTTTGCACAGTTTGCACAGTTTGCACAGTTTACACACTTTCCCTCAGCTCGTGCGGGGTTCAACTCCCCCTATAAGCCCCGATAAGCATCACGTGTGAAAGGGCAGCTCCCCCGAAGAGCCCCGATAATCATCACGTGGAAGGCCAGATCCCTGTCAACTGCCCCTCACGGATCCAGTGCGGAGTCAGTTTAGTGCCTTGTGTTGCGTTGGCCGACAACAACTCGAACATGGACTGCGCAAACACACTGCGGCACGACACTCTGCTACGGTGTGTTGTGCGGGAACAAGTGGGTTTCGGCGTGACATCTGCATGCGAGATACGAATACGTTGCTGATGCGCGCTGTTATGTGTTGAAGACAGATAACTATACTATATATATCACGAAACGGATACTCGGTGCAGCGTCGGGCTCAACTTCAAGTGAACGAGTTCTCTGGGGCAGTGTTGGTTGTCATGTCGGCCGAGCGCCAGACAATGCCGGTCAACGCGGAGGACATTCACGACGAAATGAAGATGAGAAGGCTAGTGCAGGAAAAGGTGTGTTGCTCTGCTCATACCTTATGTTCGATAAACTCCGGGTCCAAACCCAAACACCCAGACACGAGTCCATCGCATTCGCGTTATCCCCTATTGACCTTTCGTTGCTTTTTCGTTACCATCGTCATTGACAGTGCGCTTTTCCTTGCCCTTGATTAGCATTAATATTGCCATTGACGTTACATTCCCCATTTGCTCTCTTGCTCGCTGTCTGACACGGGAGAATAGATGAAAATATCCAAAGTCTCCATGGACCCGAGCCCCATGACCAGACAATCGCAGTACCCTTGGCAACGAGTCGATGACAACGTTTGCGCGATCCTGATCGACCTTGGAAGCAAGAGGGGGAGACTCAACGTCTCAGACGTTGGCTACAATCTGCTCTTTGACATTGACACGGGCGTCGGACAGACAGGGTACATTCTTTTCTTCCGCGGGCCCGGACAACGCTGTGTGCTGTGGGGAGGTGCGTGGGCTACATGCTTCCGTCGCTGAAACATGAGATGGCACCGCTGAGCCAGACGGGAAAACATATATTGCCTCATGTCGGCTGACATTCGTTGGAGATATATATGGATAAACCTCATCTCTGCTGACATTGATATGAAATAAATGTGGATAAAAGCAGGGTCATGTCAAGGGTTCCAAGGCGCTGCCCTTCCTGGAAGAAATGGGCTTTATGGGAGAAGACCCCGTCGTCCGTGGACTCAACTATGGCGTGAGTTGCAATTCCTGACAGTAGGATCAGGAATTGTGATGCAGGGAACAATATCATATTGGGGCCTGTCGCTTGTTGGTTGGGAAAACTAGGAGCAGAAGCAGAAGCAGAAGCCATTGGGAAGTTGGAATGGCCAGAACCTGTCTGGAAACCGGGAAAGCCCTGCAGGTTGGACTGGTACATGAGATTAGCGGCTTGGTTTCCAGTATGTAGAGACGGCGCGAATGGCATGTTGAGTTGCGACGATGCTGTCCCTGCTATACCCTCGCTACCGTCAGCTGAGAATGCCATGCTGGCTTGTGAAGATGCCTTTCCTGCTACGTGGTCGTTGGATTGTGGTTGCGGGATTGCCATGTGGACTTGTGAAGATGCCTTTCCTGCTACGTGGTCGTTGGACTGTGGTTGCGGGATTGCCATGTGGACTTGTGACGATGCCTTTTCTGCCGCATCTTGGTTGTTTCCAGGCGGCCTGAACGGAGGGGCGATGCGTGACGATGCTGTACTTGGTCCATTGTTAGACTGAAGGCTGCCTTGTGAATATACATCGGCATATTGAGTTGTGCCGGTGGCCTGGGACTGCTGTTGGACCTGGAGCGAAGACTGGGCCTGTTGCTGGTCGTCGAGTATTGCCCGGGTCCGTTGTTGGATGTCGACCCTCGTCTGGGACTGTTGCTGGTGCTGGATGTCGACCCTCGTCTGGGACTGTTGCTGACCCTCGAACGTAGCCTGAGACCTTTGCTGGCCCTCGAACGTAGACTGACGCCTTTGCTGGACGTCGAGCCTCGTCTGGGACTGTTGCTGGCCCTCGAACGTAGACTGAGGCCTTTGCTGACCCTCGAACGTAGACTGAGGCCTTTGCTGGCCCTCGAACGTAGACTGAGGCCTTTGCTGACCTTCGAACGTAGACTGACGCCTTTGCTGACCTTCGAACGTAGACTGACGCCTTTGCTGACTCGCGGACCTTGCCTGAATTATGAGGTCAATAGGGTCCTCGTCCTCGTCACTGTCTTGTTCTTCTCCAGAAAGGTCGAGATCCAAAAGGTCTGGGCTCTCCGGGCTTGGTGATATCTCCAGTAACGGCGAGTCAGATCCTACCAGCTTCCTTCCCCTGAACCACTCTTTGAACGATTTGGACTGAGTATCCTGAATCCTCGCCGCCAGCTCAAAGACAGCGACAATGTCATGGCGACAATTATGACAGACCGTGGCGCCGAAATCCTTCAACTCGGGATATTTGCCCAAGAGACGTCTGTAATAGGAATTGAACTCTTCCCAGGTCGGCTCACCGAGGCACTCGAGGGCATGCAGGCCCCGCTCGGAGACGACACAGACCAGAATCGTCTTCTCTAGGGCACGAAAGGCCCGGGTGAAGAAGGTGATGATTCTTCGTCTTCGGTATAACGTCGACTTGGAGTGGAAGCCCGTAGACAGGCCGCAGAGGGTGCGGCGGAACTTGCGTCCCACCATCTCGACGCCCGTCTTGCGGCCTTGTCTTAGGCTTGAGACCAGGAACCGCGCGCATTGTGCGGACGATAGCCGTTCGGTAGGAGATTGGATGTCTTGGGCTCGGCGTGGATCTGGATCTGGCTCTGGATCTAGGTTTGGATCTAGGTCGGGAGGATGGGGTCGCTGGGAGCCTGACGATGGTTTGGTAGACCGTTGGATGGGTGGATCTGGAGGATGGGCTTGGAGGGCGCGCGACGACTGAGTTCGCATCCCTCGGAATGGTAGGTCGACTTTGCGGCTTTGCTGCCGACCGTACGGATGGGAAGATAGTCCAGATGCCATTTAGCGGCCTCAGGAATGGAAAACACTTGTTGGACTTGGGCGGTGCTGTTTGGATACAACGAGGGCTAGGAGTTGAAGGATTACTGGGACTTGTGGGAATAGGAGTTGAAGGATTGCTGGGACGGTGTGGGAATGGGACTTGAAGAGTTTCTGGCAGCACATTGGGGATGGAGATGGGGGCAGCCTGGGATGCCTGATATTTCGGTGAGCAGAGAAAGAGGCGAAACTTGCGGCAGTGATGGGTCGTGCCTCATGGCGTGGACCGACCGGTGTGGGAAATGGATGGATGGTTACGAATCACGTCGAGAGAACAGGGAGGTGAGGTTGATGGCGAGGGCCGAGAATGTAGCCGGGGAGACTTACTGGGTAGGGGACATACATGGTTGAATGGTAGAGACGACGACGTGGGATGCATGTTTGTGTTTGTTGTCAGTCTCGCTGTCTCAGTCTCACTGTCTCAGTCTCGCTGGTGCCAGTCTCACTCGTGGCACTGGTGTGGCCAGCGTGAAGATGATTGGGCTAGTATGTTGCTGGCAATGGCACGGTTTATGATTCGATGGCTGGAAGACGAGGTTGACGAGTAGAATTCACGCCTGGGTTGATCACTTGTAAGCCACATGTGCTGGCATGGCCGAGCGCGTGGCTGGAGACATTGCAAGAATTCGGGGTACAAAAAGGTACATCAGAGGACATTCAGCCAGAGAATCCGTACCGTGCAGTGTAGATTTGGGAGCAATGTACTTCAGAACACTTTCGATATATGGCTTCTCACGCTGATCCACAGTCGTACTTCAGTCTTCAGCCTCTGCCTCGTCAAGTATACACCCTTATTCGATACGGTTCTCCCTACTAGTATGCGTACCTAGATAGATATAATCCGTTCTCATGTCCACCAGTACCCCTTGAACCGTGTAAGTCTCCAAGTTCAACCTCTTTGCAAATGTATACATATGTACCTTATGAATCCTACCCACATCATGACAACGCATTGCACTCAGTCCATGTCATTCCCAGCGCAACGCAATGCAAGCCACCCATCCCCGAGGCACCATTCGTTCCCCCATACAAGGTTACCCTGAGCATTAATGTCCTGGCGGTGAGGATGAGCTGCTCTTTTGGCCTGCAGGACTTTCTTTTGGCCCCCCAGCCACACCGCTCTCTTGTTCCCTCTAACTTGGAACGCTGCTACTTGGAACGCCGC
This sequence comes from Exophiala sp. LBMH1013, assembly GCA_024611085.1. Classification (NCBI taxonomy): domain Eukaryota; kingdom Fungi; phylum Ascomycota; class Eurotiomycetes; order Chaetothyriales; family Herpotrichiellaceae; genus Exophiala; species Exophiala sp. LBMH1013. The sequence continues at coordinate 72,759 of JAMFLB010000006.1, read as the reverse complement.
ACGCCATCTTCTGGGACGCTTGGAATGTCGCACGCCGGCACTTGGGACGCTGCTACTTGGAACGCGGCACACCGTCTCCAAGGACACTTGCAACTCCCCACGCCGTTTCTTGGAACGCTTGGGATGCCGCACGCTGGCACTTGGGACGCTGGCACTGGAATGCCGCACACACTCTTCTGGTACACTAGCATCGCCGCACGCCGTCTCCCGGTACGCCCGTCATCTGGACCGTCCTCTGTATGGCCACACCGCCCGAACCGTGGAGGCTTACACCAATAACTCAGTCCCAGCCACCACGTCCCAAAGACAAGGCTGCTGTAGCTTCCGGGGATGCGGGATACAACAACACAACCATGAAGCTGTACGGGGTTGGGATTCAACAGAATCAAGTCAAGTCAAGGGAAGTCAAGGCATGTGGCTAGGTGTATGTGTGTTGGGGGCAGGTAAACAGGGAACCAGGCAAAGCACCAGGCCGACACCAGCCAAAGCACTAGGTAAAGCACTAGGCAGGCAAAGAACCAGCCAAAGCACCAGCAAAGCACCAGGCATGTAAGCATGCAGTACAGGCATGGCATGTTCGCGCCCATCTAAGTACGCATCCATCCATATGTGTATATGCGTACGTATATATGTATGTAGGTGTTGCATGAGTATATACTTGCATGCATGTAGCAGCAACCCTTTTAAACCACAGAGTATCTGCTGGTGTTGTGTTGGTCAGTTTCTAGGATTCCCCTCTTACATCCTCCTCGATCATTTGCTTTGCTTTGCCTCGCCTAGCCTCGCCTTGCGTTAGCTTGTCTTGCGTGCTGGCTTACGTTGCGTTGCATTGCTTGCCTTACCTCCCCTCGCCTCACCTCGCCTCGCTTGGGTGTTTGTTGCGGAGATCCAATTCGCAGTCCGGTGACCTAGTCTGTTGTGTTGGACAGCCCTACGATACCTCACTGTTGTTGGTTGCAAAGTGCTAGTTGCGGTCAGCTCTCGAACAAGGTATGTGTGTGCTCTCTTACCTGTGACTGTTGGTTGCTGTGGTGGGTTTGCATGGTGCCTTGCGTTGGCACGCCTCGCCTCACCTCGCCTCGCCTTGTGGTGAGGTCTTCCGCATGGTGTGTGCCATGGGCGATGTCCTTTGTGGGTGTCCGTTCCTTAGATCTCTTGGGCATCAGACAAGTCTCGAACAAGAACCCAAGGCAAGATCTCTCGGGCATCAGACAAGTCTCGAACAGGAATCAAGGCTGACCGGTTCTCAGATGATGGCCTTCCACCCCCCCAACTACAGCCGAGTTGGTTGTTCTCCCTCGAAGCCCCCCAACTCTTGTCGATCAAGAACGCAACTCAGACGAAACTGGTCCGAGTCAAGGGCTGGAAAGTAGAACAAAAGGTCGTGGTCGACGCCGTCGTTTGCCATACCACTGTGGCGCCCTTCCACAGTCAGTCGCTTCTGGTGACGGAGACTGCGGACCAGGAGCTGCTATGGCCCGAGTTCATCAGGATGGCTGGCTCCAAGACCATGATGGGCCCAGAGTACACCGAGGCTGCAAAGTGGCACCATACTCTTGAAAATCCGGAGCCGGAGCCGGAGCCGTCTATGTGGGATTGTTTCTCGTGGTGCTGGTGGCCTCGATGGCTGCGGTGCGGGAGATCTGACTGAGGGTATGCTGAGCGGCGTTTGGGATCATATAACGCGGGTGGGTGGCTTGAGCGGTGCCCTGGATGATATGGAAGGGCTGGACTATCTTGGAATCTGTGAGCATGATACAATGTGATGATGGGGAAGGAGTTTGGTAGGACAAAAGCAACACGGCGCGGATATGCTGGGGAGTGTAACGCGGCGTGGACACGCTGGGGAAAGGCTACACCTGAGTTCCAGTGACTTTGCTGCTTTTGACCCGTACAATAAGATGGCCGGTCTGTCTGGCCTTGACTGGCATGTTGGAATGAACATTCCCAGTCCTGTTCAGACCTGTGGTATGTAAACAGTGATTGAAGAGCGTGCGGTTCGTGCCGGAGGCTTCAAGCCGGCGAAGAGTGCCTGTGCGCGGTACCTAAGCTTAGAGTGCCGGTAAGGGGCTGTTCCCGGTACCTAAGCTCACGGTGCCGGTAGGGGGCTGTGCCCGGTACCTAAACTCAAGGCGCCGGCTAAGGGGCTGTGTGCGGTACCTAAGCTCACGGGCCCAGCAAGGAGCTCTGTGCGGTACCTAGCCTCAAGGCGCTGAAGAGTGCCTGTGCCCGGTACCTAAGCTTAGAGTGCCGGTAAGGGGCTGTGCCCGGTACCTACCTAGCTCAAAGGCCCGGCAAGAAGCTCTGTGTGGTACCTAGCCTCAAGGCGCCGAAGAGTGCCTGTGCGCTGTACCTAGGCTCAAGGGCCCAGCAAGTAACCTCAAGCCGGCGAAGAGTGGCTGTGTGCGGTACCTAAGCTCAAGGGCCCGGCAAAGGGCTCTGTGCGGTACCTAGGCTCAAGGCGCCGGTAAGGGGCTGTGCCCGGTACCTAAGCTCAAGCCGGCGAAGAGTGCCTGCGCGCGGTCAAGGCCTCGGCAGGGGGCTCTGGGCGGTACAGGGGCGTCAAAGCGGCCATGAGTGCTTCTGTGCCTTACCTGGAGCTGTGGCGGGTGCCTCTGTGGCTTACTTGGAGCTGTGGCGGGAGCCTCTGTGCCTTATCTGGAGCTGCGGCCGCCGTCCTTCACCCCGAGCTTCCACCGCAGCCTGAGCGTCCATGAACCAGTTTACCTGGCGATTCGAGGTAGAGAAACCAGCCCTCGAAGCTGGGGGATGGCTTCCTCCCTGAATTTCGCAGTGTATCGCTGTCCATGGCTCTCTGTGGTCGAACCAGACCTTTGGGCCTCGATGAAGTCAGAGACTGCGAGACTCACCTCGCTTCCGAAGGGCATCCGAAGTTTTTTTGGCGGTGTCGAGCTGAGCGACGGCGAGCTTCAAGCCACTGACTCATCACTTTTGCTATCTCCGTCTTGTAAGCGAGGTAGGACACTGAGACAGGGCAAGATCTACAGCTGAAGTCGAGGCGGGGTGAGGTCTGAGAGAGACACGGGATGAAAAGAGGCCGATCCAGGCACTTTGCTCTCGATCGCAACAACCTGCAGGGTTCGGGGGTCGAGAGTCGAAGCTGTTGTCTTTCAGCTGAGAGATAAGACACCCTGGTCTACACCCTGTCGTGAGGGGGAATGGTGCTTCTCATGCACGCTGCAAGGGAGGAAAAAGGAAATGAGAAAGAGAGAGAGAGAGACTATTGATATGCAATGCAATGCATCTTTAGCGTGGAATTGCCTGCCACAAACAGAGTGGACACCAATGAATGTAAGCAGAGCAGTCTCACGGACTTTAGGGCGTTCTGTAGGTTCGAAGGTCTGTGTGTTTGGTCTTGTGTGATTTTACGTGATGCTCTGGGTTCTGTGGTTGCTGTAGCCGCCGAGCCGCCCCACACTGTATGTGATTGAACTTTCTGGAGCCAGTGACATCGCCCCGTTTTCTTATCACACCCCATCACTCGATTAGAGTTCGATATCACACCGAGTCCGAGTGCCAGTCCGTCCTGTACCAGTGCCGCTCGTCCCAGTTGTCCTGTTTTGTCCTGTTTTCTGTTGTCTGTTGTCTGTTGTCTCTTGTCTGTTGTCCTGTTGTCTCATCGTCTCATCGTCTCATCCATGACACCCAACCCGTCCATCCCATCCAACCCGTCCAACCCGTCCAACCCGTCTATCCCCTCTATCCATCCCATCTCCTCCATCCCCAAGTCAGTGTACCCACCTCTTGACTTTCTCATGTCAGTCCAACCTGTCCATCCCCTCCATCCCCGAGTGCCAGTGTACCCACACTCTTGACTTTCTCATGTCAATCCAACCTTTCCATCCCGTCCCTCCAAGCCACGGCAGGCCCGTAGCGTAGTTCGGATCCCACACCAGCCGCTCCATCTCTCAGCTCGACATGCCGTCCCATCCACCCCTTACTTTCGCACAGGCTTGGCACCTCCTTTTGTCGCTGACCCCGGACTCAGCTCAGGTCCAGCTCCAGTTTCAGCTCCAACCCCTCGCGTACGATTGAACTAGCACCCCCCATCTCGCCTCTGGCTGCAGTGATATCGCCATCCAGATCAGCTTCGGCTATAGTCGAATACCCCAGATCCTTGCCCGAACGGACATGTTGGGCGAAGAGGCTGGCTGAACACTTCCCAACACAGTCCGATGTCCGACCTCTGGGCCTGCGTCCATTGGATCGATTCCCAGCCAGACACTCCAAGGAATCCAGACTAACCGCACTGAGAAGTCAAATATGTCACAACTCAGCAGTTGGATGCCCACCCTCGACAATCGGACACTCCAACACCAATCAATGGAGAGGGGTTGGCGACTCCCATCATTGGCACTAGTCGGACTGATTTGTGTTTGGAAAAAGCCACAATTCCGAGGCCGCGAGAGACTGTGAGCGAGAGAGACTGTGTGTGTGAGCGACACTGCGAAAGAGGGCAGGACTTGCCTGTCCATGCCGCGGGTGCAGTACAGTCGAGATATATGGCGTTCCTCGAGGTATATAGGTCGACGTCGTTCCCCTCGAATCGATGTTTTCTTTCCATCTTGTCTTTCACTCATCTTGACTTGTTGAGACTTGACTCCCCCTTCCCCCTTTTGCACCTTGTCTTGACCTATCATCAACCTGCCCTGACCCATCATCACACTACCTGCCCAACCTTCCCCACTTGTACTACCTCCTTCGTCTCTTCACTTGACCACTTGACTTCTCGGGCCTCCCATCCCCATAGCCAAAGCCAATCTCAAACCCAAACGGGAAGTTTTGTCCCCAAAAGCGTGTTCGCTTGAGAGTTTGGCGCTGCTCGGCACCCCGTCGAGGCTGAGTTTGGACCCGGTGCGGCTCTTATCTCGGCGACCAATATCGTCCCACCCCACTGGCACCAAGAGCCTCTTTGGCTCGCGTGCGTGCTGAAACCTCCTGCTGAAGAAATCAGCAGTCCCACGTGAGTAAGCCCCGACACTGTCCCCACAAGAGCCATGACTGACTCATGGACCAGTCGACGGTGATTCGTTTCACAAGCTTCTGCTTGTTGTGCCGAAATCGTCACACAACCCTTCCCAGCCTACCAGGTGAGTAGCCAGCCCCTCAGGCCACGCCAGCCCTTGGTCCCCACAGAAGGCATGGCTAACACGTGGGCCAGTCGACGTTGCTTCACAGCCGCCCCTCTGCTGTTCCGCATATCGTCACACATCTGCTGCGTGCTGCGTGTCACCAACACCGCTACAGCTGCTACTTGCCTGGGCCGTCCCGCTCTAGCACCAAGTCCAGTCCACCAGGTAAGTCAACACCCCTATCTCTGTCCCCACACAAGCCATGCCTGACTAACGTTAGCCCAGTGAACGCTTGTTCGGCGTCTTCTTGCCTTGCTCGTGCCAGTCAAGCTCGTGCCAGGTCGATCCGAACCAGACATCAAAGTTCTGGTTCAGGGTCCAGCACCATGAAGACAGAGGACCTTGACGAACACGTGCCACCTTCAATGCTGCCAGGCGTTGACTCCGAAGAAGAGTCCTCCATGGTGATTCACAACGAACCTATGCCCCACAAGCAGTACGAGTCCGTGGCGTTTCCCAACGAACCCCTGCTTCTCGACGAACCCATAGAGTTACTCGGCGAACCCTGGGACACCGAGGAGCCCATGGCAGACCAGGACACTGCAGGATCCCCCACACCTGCATCCGCAGGTTGTCGTGCTTCCAGACCCACCTTGTCTCTCCATATCCCCCGTTCCCCCACTCTGACACGGGATGCCGGAAGAGATATCATGGCTGAGATGAAGACTAGCCCAATTCCGGAAGATGTGGCCAGGGCTAACGCTGCCCATGACAAGGACATTGACGACCTGATCGCAATGCTTCCTCGTCCTGACCCGCCGACACCCGGGCCTGGGACACTGTTTTCTGCGAGCCAGGGCGGTGGTCTGGCTGGGGCTGAGCCAGTCATGACCCCAGACTCACACCCAGACAGTCCGTCAGAATTGAGCCCGAGACAGTTGAGCCCGAGACAACGACGCGGTCAACCTCAAGGTCTTGGCTTGACGGCACCTAGTGCACCCGCCTCGGTGACAGTGACCGGTCCAATCTCACCTACTGGTGTTGGCCCTGGAGATGCTGGAGCTCGAGCTGGAGCTGAATCTGGTTCTGAACCCAAACAAACTCCAAAACCAGACCCCGCACCAGCACCAGCACCCCAAGCAGCACCAGACACGGACTCGGACGACGTACCACTCTTTTTGAAGAGACGCAGAGTTCAATTCCAAGCCCAAGCCCAAGCCCAATCGAGGACTCGAGGCACTGACTCTCGAGGCACTGCCCCCACCGGCACAACAGCAGCCCGTCAGCCAAGTCCCCGGGGTCCAAGTGATACCGACCCAGACGAGGACAAAGCCCCAGCCAAACCAATCATGAGGTACCACGACAACGCCCGCAAGCGGAAACGCACACCCAACCGATACTTCGACGACCAGTCGGACGAAGAAGAAGAAGAAGAAGAAGAAGAAGCCGACGACTCGAACAAGAGACCAAAGCGAAGTCCAACTCCTGGTGAGCCGGCCTCACCGACATCCACTTCAGCAAGTTCTAGCCTACCGACGTCGCGTGAACAGAGTGCTAATGCCCCGGCGCCCAGCCCAGCCAGTCCAAGTCCAAGTCAACCCACACGGGCACCACACTCCTACTCGACGCCTGTACAGGGGCGACTATGGGGGTATCGCATAGGCCATCTTTTGCCGACCACGGCAGGGGCTCGTCCACCCTTAGACTGGACTCCGAACAGAATAATCGCTCCATCGCATGACCTGAGTCGCTTTTATTCAGAATGGTCATCACCATCCAGTAGCGAAGGAACAGCATCTCCTTCTCAAAGTCGGCGTGGAGGCTCAGGCAACCGGTCGTCGTCGCCGTCGTCGCATCCGTCGTCGTCGTCGTTGGTGCCGGGACATCGTCCGGTCAGTTCGACCTAGTTGACCTGTTTGTTGATTGTGCGTTGTTGGTTTTGTTAATGCTGAAACGCAGACTTCTACTTCTCCGAAGAAGAACCATTCAACGTCGTCTCGCGATGGCGATGCACCAGACGGCACTGCCGATGCCACCACCATCGATGCACCAGATGGCGCCGCCGATGCACCAGACAGCGCTTCACGTCCGGCACAAAGCCCTGGCCGGGTGTCCAGTGGTCTGCGTGCGTTGCATGCTGCGCTGATGCAGCCGCCGCTGCCGATGCTGCAGGCGAGGGCGTCAATCGGCACAGAACCGGCACCGGCACCGGCACCGGCAACGGCAAAGGCAAAGACTACGGTGCCTCACCCCAGGAGCCCCCGTACACCATCGCCACTGTTGGGGTCGGCGTCGACAGTCCAAGGTGCCCGAGTCCCTGTGACTTCGCCAGCGATGCTGGAGTCAGAGTCAGAGTCGGGCCAATCGCTAAGGTCAAGAGTCCTTCGCTCCCTCGACCGTCCGGTATCGCCGCCGCCGATGGGGTCATGGTCAACGATACCTCACTTCCTGCATCGTCCTGTTTCACCGCTAACGGCCGTGGCAGGGTCCAAGTCGAGGATCCTCCACTCCCGACCCTCTTCGAACACATCAGGTAAAGAGGCCACCCAGACGGACTGTCCACACCATACACCGACCAGGCCTGTCGGCTCATCGCTGCCGATGGATGTCTTGTACCCGGCCAAATCATCAAGTACCGTCACGCACGAACCAAGTCATAGCAGCAGCGATCTCTGCCCGTGGCTCGCCCAAGCCCCGAGTTCTGATCCTGTTGTGGAAACAAACACACGCCACTGTCCGGGCTGGGGAGGTCCTGAAGCACCAAACAAAGGCAAAGGCAAAGCATCGGCGTCGGCATCAGGTCCGGGACACGCATTTCCGGCCTCCTCATCACACGCGTCGGAAGGGGCATCAACTCGGGAATGGACCTCAGCAGCAGCAACAACGCAACCAGCAGCAACGTCGGCACCGTCGGCATCATCCCAAGGATGGTCGTTTGCGACCTTGTCATCACAGCCACAGCCACAGCCACAGGCATCACGTCCAGGACGGACGGTCGGGACCTCCTCGTCACTGTCGCTGGAACGGGCATCACCCCAGGAATGGCCCTCAGCCTCAGCAGCACTGCCACCACCAGCAACGCTGCCACCCTTGAGGCGGGCATGGGAAGTTGGAACCTCGTCATCATATGCGTCGGAAGGGGTATCAGCCTCGACAGCAGCGCCAGCATCCGAGACGCCACCAGTATCAGCCTCAGGATCAGCCTCAGTATCATCCTCAGTCTCAAGCCAGGTGTTTGGGACTTCTTCGGCACCAGCACCGGCATCGGCATCAGCCTTAGCATCAGCCTCAGCCTCTGGACAGACGTTTGGGTCCTCGTCAGCACAGGCACAGGCATCGGCACCAGCATCATGTCCAGGACAGGCGTTTGGGACCTCGTCAACACCGGCACCGGCACCGGCACCGGCACCGCCAGCGAGACCAGTGCCAGTAAGGGAATGGGCACCGATACCACCACCAACGCCGCCAGCATCAGCATCAGTCCCACTCCCGGCACCACTCCCGGCACCACTCCCAGACCCATCCCCAGACCCATCCGAAGACCCATACCCAGAATGGGCACTCAGAAGAGCGTCGTCCCAGGCATCGGAACGGGCACCACTATCAACACCACCGCCACGAGTAGCAAACCGCCCCGGATGGATCTCTGAAACAGCATCGAGATTGCCACGACTGACCATCCCACCACCGCCACCATCGCCACCGCCACCCCCTGCTCCTCTACCTGTGCAACACACACTGCCGCCCATCCCAGCACTCCCTGCCCCTCTACCCGTGCAACACACACCCCCGACCATCCCAGCACCCCCAGCCCCCCAACCAGAGCGACACACACTACCGACCTCCCCACGACTCCCAGCCCCTGCACCAGAGCGACGCAGGTTGCGGAGATACCCAGACAACATCCACTACGGAGCGCGCTTCCTGCAAGTCTTCGGCCCGGCCAAGTACAGACCCGAGCACATCCGGATCCCGCCAGACCTACAGACCTCGTTCCGCCAGCACGGGTACATCTGGACCGAGTACCCAGCGCTGTACCTGCGACTGGACGACGGGCTGACGTATCTGGCCGTATCGACAGTGACGATGGCGACGCTGATGGCCGCCGCCGACATCGCCAGCCTGGTCGAGCCGACCGCCGCCTTCCCTCATGACCGCCAGATCTGGAGTCTGCCACTGGCATGGCACATTCTGGAAACGGCCAATATCAGCCACGGCGCCATCGGGGACGCACGCGAGGCGCTCCAGACCGTGATCGAGGACGAATACGCGCGGGTCTGTGAGGGCGTGGTCACGAGGGGCTACCGGCCCCGGCAGGCGGCGATTATGGTGCTGAATCGCTTTTACGCCGATCTGGGCCGGCAGGTCTATGTCTGCATCAACGGGCTGGGCAATTTGGCGCCGGGCGAGGGGAGGGACTGGGCCAGAACACGCTTGAAGACTGCTTTGGCTGACCTTGAGGAGGAGAGACCGAGGGCGATGACGCCGACGGGGACATTTCCCCCTCCCGTCAAGAACCTTGCGAGCGGCGTTATTGTTGACATGAAACTGGTGCGGCATTACCATCAGTGTGGCATGGACCGGTTTGAGGCCACCGTTTTGTGGAACGTCGATGATGGGACCAGGTGGAATATCAATAAGTTGGAGTTTGTCGATTTTGAGGATCTCGAGCGCTTGGGGGTGTTTTTTGGCCATGACATCGATGACGACGTGGGCTAGTAGATTTTTGTAACAGGACTGGGGAAGCCACAGTGTGGCGTGGTCGAAAGCGTAGGTTGTGGCGGATGGACTTGATTGCAAGTCTTTTTGTAAAGTATTTTGGCGTTTCTGGGTTCGGGGACATGGAATTGGTGGAAAAGTCATGAATTTCGTCTGATGTATGTATATGATTGGTTGAGTTTTGAGTCAGTGGACCAATTAAACAGCCCTGGAGGGTTAAATCAACTGCTCGTTTGTGCATTGACCAATATTCCGAAGCCTGTGAGATGTTGCTGGCCAATAGGAGATGGTCTTCAGATGAGCTGGCCATGGCAGTACGCAGAATAAGATATAGCAGATCCGTCTGAGAATGACAATATCGATGGCTGGAATCCGTGTATCCGGTCACAAACCGGAGCAAGAGCCTTCAACGCCGAGCAGGGGAGACAGTAGCTGGGATCCTGGTTGATCGACCAACGAAGAAAGAGTGTTAAGGCATTCCTCAATTTGAGGAGTGGGTGATGAAATCCCTCTCCGAGCTTCACATCGTATAAGCTGTATTGACCCGGATCCCTTGGACTTCTGGCGTTCCGTCGACATCACCAGCGTGGTGGGCATTGCCCGCAAACGGAGCATCTGCTCGCGTGCTGCTGTCGTATTGCCCACTGACCAGGGAACTTGGGACGTTTCAAACACTCCTAGAAGGTTGCCAGCTGCGGCGAGGCGGGAACGCCAAAGTAGGTATTGGATTTCAACCCTTTCCTCGACATCAACAGCCTGCCCCGTCTTCCCTGCAACCGGAATTGTTCTTTGCTGCTTCGGTTTAGTCCATTGACCAGGGAACTCGGACGTTCCAAACACTTCTGGGATGTTGCCAGAGGCGCTAGACGAAAGCACAAGATACATTGCGTCGTGTATTCCTTCTATAAGGCGCCATCCGTATTGAGTGACGCTTTCGACATTGACATTTCTCGTATCGTAGGGCCGACAGGAGTGTAGAGCTGGACTTGCAACTTAACATCCTCCTCCTCCATGTGGAGCCCGCGGCCCATGTACCGGCCTAGCTGGATCAACAGAGATAGGATCAAGGCATGCCGTGGAGCTTGACTAGACAAGGCCAAATTCATCCCTTTCAGATCCCCGAGCAGCACGACAGCGGAGTCGAAGCTAGGCGTCCGTTGGTAAGAGCCCGGCACCCTGATTTCAAGCCATGCATGATGATGCCGGAGTCGGAGTCGGAGCAGCTTTCTCGAGCGGATCGACAAAATCGAAACTGCTTCGTTGACAATGTGCTATCGGCGCGAACCACTTCGGAAGCAATCGACGCGGGTTTCCGGCCGTATAAACGCCTTATCTGGACAATGCCGATGGTCTGGGTAAAAGCATTCTCGGCTTCCTGTACCTGTATCTGTGCCGCATATCGATCGCAGTATCCCAGCCAGCGTGACCGTGACATCAGACTGCGAAACTTTGGTGGACACGCAAGCTTCGAATCTCGCTAGCTAGTGAACAACGCGGGAACCAGACACAAGAGACTCCAGCTCATAGTTGGCTGAGTGAACGTTGTAGATGGGTCCAGACGTGACCAATGAAGCAGGATGCATCCCTGATACCGTGGTCAGGGCCACCGGTTTCCAGCATCAGGACCGGGATACTCGCATTTCAAGGTTCGCAGGACGAGGCTGTGCTTGGCGCAGGTTGTGAACGGAGCAGTAAAGTGGGAGGCGTGCGTAGATGAGCATTCGAAGGTCGAAGGGCGATTCTCGAGCGACGAAACGCCATAGGGATGTGGCCAAGTCTATCAGAGCTTCGTAGACATTCTCTTGACTCGTCGAGTCGCACAAGTGTGACTCCTGGTGCTCATCAAAGACGAATTGGCCTTCCAACAAACAATGCATCGTTCGCTCCATCCGGTTGATATCCGTTTGAAGGTCTGTATGCTTCCTTCGAGGAATATCTGACTGTTTGGCGCCGTCATCAAACGGCCACACGATCTGAATATTGTGACCGTGTCCGAGCAAACAGCATCGTTGAGTCACAACCTGACCACCAGTTTGGCAACGCCGCTGTGTCAACACCATATATGTGAACGAATGCCCGTTGCCTATCGCTGTAGGTGAGCGGCATGTCCTCTCATCCATCACTCTCCTTGTCATCGCCCATCACCATCCTTGTCATCGCACATCAAACGCTGTAAACAGTCTCCGTTTGAATCCAAGGGCAAAAGGGTATAAATATCTCACCTTTCCTGAGGTCTTTTTTGGAACTTAGGAACATACACATATCATATCCCACCACTGAATCAGACGACAACCCTGATACTTACTCCGTCAGGAACCATTCGACTCTTTGAGACCCAACAAAGTCTACCGATCTAAACCACTTCAACAATGTCTTCCAAGACCACTTCAGGCGACCCGGAACGTCCCTCGACACCGCCCCCCGGAGCCTATCAACCAGACCGCCACCCCCGATACACCTCCCGACAATGGACCTTCTTACCCAGAAGCATCAAACATCGCGTATGACGACGGACCGGAAGATCCAATTCCCACTCCAATACCTGCGAACCCTGAGGAGGAAGCAGAGTGATCAATACAGGGTGGAGCTGGTGATGGCTGGCAAGGAATGGAAGGTGCTTTGAAGGGCCTGGTAGATGATTGAGCTGGGGAGCTTTTCTATGGAGGCAAGCTCCGATGCCTGACGGGGGCGATAGCAGCAGTGGAGGAGCGCGACGCTCGGCAGATGCATCACCCTTACCTGGTGGACTTGTGACTAGGGCGGGACGGCCCAAGCTGATCATTGGTATGAAGCTATACATTAGGGAGCAGCACAATGCAATACATGACTCAAAAACCCGGTCGTTGGCCTTGGACCATCTGGGCAATTGCCTTGGCGAACGCAAGAATATCGAACACTTAGAGAAAGGTCCTGGTACCGTATTGCCAGTCGTTGTGAATTCTGCCAGAAGCCGGGAGGAAGGAAGACACAGGACTGGTACTACTAGTAGTATATCACTTACCAAGCACTCCACCTCTGCTGCAAAATTTGCGGCATCACGTCCGGGCGAGTTTTGTTCGGTCGCGCCAGGTCCACTAACTCGTACGCCGCCCGAGACATGGCCACAAAGACGCCGAAGAGCAGGAACGAGCGGTCGTTGGATAGAAGACGCCCACTCGTTTTTGGTCAGGAGATCAAACAGCGCTCTCACAGGGATGACACGTAAGCAACATCCTTGAGAGCAGAGACATAATGACCGGCGTTGATAGATCTTCACCCGACCCGGCCTGCGCGGAATGGTCAGAAGTAGGTGGTGCCATGGCGCTTCATGCAACTCGGCAGCCAGTCCCGAGCAACCAAGCCGGGACAGCGACGTATGCGAGCTGAGACGTCGCTCTGGCGAAGGAGCTATTGATGAACGCCTCCTTGGTGAAGAAGGAATGCTTCAGGGGCAGCGTTGGACTCGACCAGTACGACGGCGACAAGGCCTGCAAATGAGGGCGCCGTGAATGTGCTCACAAACCGACTCAGTGCTACCATGATGGAAGACGCGGCTGCCCAAGCGGCTGCGGAGACGGCGACGAGAGAGTGTAGTAGAAGGTCGGCCGGCTTCCGAGACGTCCGAGCCGAGAGAAGAGCGTCGTCTCTGCCCCAAAGACTCCATCTCTGGAGAAGAGGCTGATGGTCTATTATTGTTGGGAAGATTGGCAAGATCGGGGGTCTCCTTCTCTGCGTCCGCAGGGAATGGGTCGGCCGTTGCACCTTGCGGCAGCTTTCTTCTGCCCTGTCGGCACGCCTTACATAGCGCGGAAGACATGGAGTAGGCCTGAGTTAAGGGAATAATTCGGGGGTCGCGATCGTTGAAATGTATTGACCGGGAACCCATGGGATTCAGGCATTCCCCCGACATCACCAGCATGGTAGCATTGGGTCGGCTTCTCTGGCTAAGAGCTAGGGTCATCAATGGCCCGCAAGAGACTCTATCGTTCATCGTGATGCCTTGTCAGATATTGGCAACACCACACTTCCATTGTTTCGATTTCGCCTGTAGCCGTCTTGAGCCAGGTTTGCCGGAAGCAGCGTCTTGCTACCTGTCCGGCGAGGTTGAGGTCGATATACCTTGGCGCGAATTGCTCGGATGGTACAGCTCGATCTAGTAGGAGGAGGAGGAGGAGGAGGAGGAGGAGAAATCTTCTGCCGTAGATTACAGACTTGACCGTAACTGCTCGGCACCAAGGCTATCATCACCGACCGGTCTTCAAAGTCTGCTGCTTCAGGTTTTCTGTGAGCGTCGACGGGCGCTAGGAGGAGTAGAACTCGAGGGGTTAGATCTGGTTCTTGGCTTATAATATATAAGAGCCTGACCTTATACTTGTCGGTTCGGATTAGTGAGAAGCTGCCTTTTCTTAACCCCTCTTCGCTAGGCTTATGTGTGCTCTTGATGGTGGGTTGAAGCTGGCATATAGGACCTCCCGCTGCTGCCGGTGTAGAGGCTCGAGCTTGCTGGCGAGGTGATGGAAGTGCACGACCCGTAATTGCGGCACGACGAAGTGCTGGAGGTTCGAGAACGGGCTTTGGGCAGATCCTTCGCTCGGAAACGATCCTTCGCTTGATGTGGAGTGTTTGTACATCCCACCTCCGTATCCACAACCGTTCTTCTAGTTCGGAGAAGACAGTCTCCGTCGTGCTCATTGTGCGCACATTCGGCGGGCCTTTAGAAAGCGAGGCTGGAGACTAGGAGACCGCTCAATGAAGGCCAACAAAGGAATCCCAACTCCGGTGGCACAACGGTCACTCGGCTGCTTCTTGTCAGATATTCGTTGCGTCGTCAAAGAGATTGGTAGACCACATTTCATCTCTGCGAGCCGGTGGAAGGAGTGTCCTGCCTAACACCACTCTCAGCGGAGTGTGTTCTAAGCTAGCGACCGGTCCACCTGTTCACCACATGTTGTTATGGACCCAAGGTATTTGCGTCTGGTTGCCCGGATGGAGCGATAAAAAAGCAGTGTTAGCCCTCTCAGGGCGGTAGACTGTCAGGATCCTTGTGTTGGCCTGGCGAGATCTCGGCTGCCTCTTTGATAACACGCAGGAGCATCGGTCATGATGCAATGGCCTCTGCGTTGGTATTGGTAGCGGTGTGACAGGATCGTAGCGGCAGGATCGCTGATGAACCAATGTACCTACCTGTCAGTTCGAGACCGGTGTATCGTTCATCTTCCTGACCCGTCATCATCTGCCTTCGAGGGAATGGAAATTCCGTATTACAGATAACATGGGAAGACGACGACTTCTCGCAAAGTATATTGGTATAGTCGGCCTAAGACCGTATTCACGGCATAGGAGGTGAGACTGAAGCCAACACTGACAAGGCTTGAGTGTCAACAAGCACAGACGGACAGCAAAGTTTCTAGTATCATTTTCTACTTACTTTGTATGGTACAGCTTGTCTGAAAACATTATGTGTCCGACCGCTCACTTCCCGGGTGAGCGTGCTCGCAACAATGGAATGTGGCAAAGGGGGTATAGTGTTCTCAAAGAGGCCAGTCCTGTGGGGGAGCAGCGTGGTGTGGCGGCGCCTTGCTTCTCGATGGAAATGCGTGCGACAGACAGTAGCCTGAAGGGTTTGCCAGAGCTTATAGATGCCTTTCGTTCCATTAAACTGTAGGCCATATAGACCTCGCACGTGTGGCACATGACCTCGCTGGTCGAGACGTTGTCAACCAGATTCCTGTACTGGCCTGTAGAGTGTTCGAACGGCAATACGGTGAGGGCCGACGAGATAGGCATGACATCGAGCAAAGCAATCTAGATGGTGAATGATAACTTAAAGCCGAGTCTGGTGTCGGGGACTCCACGGCCACTTTCGACGATATCAACGCATAGTCCACAATATCTCTGCGATACTGTTGACCTGCGGGTTGGTCAGTACAAGACATTCACTCGAGCTGCACTGGCGGCATAGGTGCTAAGCAGATGGTACTGTTGAAGGACATCGTAGTGGTGAGAGGTGTGCGTAGATGACTGTAACGCTCCCGCGTGCACCTTCTCGTGAGATTATGGTGTACTCAAGGCCTTCCAGGCCAAGCCAGATATTGATGGCGAAGGGCGGTTGCGTCGACGTCTGAGCGCTTGTGAGTTGTGATGGGAAGAGAAGATGGCTTCCTTGCTGACGGCCCTATGTTAGGATGCTAATACGCGGAGTGTAAAGCATCCGAACATAGAGTGAGCTGTTCTTGCTCTGTACGGCCTGTCTGCTCGTATATCAAGCAGATTAGCGTTGTATTGCCTGTGCTGAACGGCAGGCAACACACGAAAGAGAGGGCCAGTTCCGATCATATATCCGGGTATACGATGGAAGTGTCATGTTGAGAGATCTTATGAGTCTTCAGGAGGGGTTGGTGGTCACCATGAAAAAGGGCGGCACTCCCCTATGACATCGCATGGATAGGTCGGTCCATCTTTGCCGCGGGGGCATGTCCAAGGGAGTCAGGACCTTGTGGCGATGCCCTGTTCAAGGACGCCCCGAGCTTGCCGTCATATCTTCTAGGGTGGCATTACCTGTGATGAACCTGACATGAGCTAAGCACCAAAGGAGATGGGTCGATCACGAATAGCCTGGGCTTGGTGGCTTATTGACTGTGGTCTCGACAAAAGAGTTGAACCCTCAAGTATGAACTGCAACTGTACCGTGTTGAAGAGATAATGGCGCAGGGTCCGGAGGGAGGAAAGGTGCAACATTCTCGCGCACAGAACAGAGCTGTGTAGCATATCGTCTAGTTTCCAGAAACCTTCAAGTGAGCATAATCTCTCCACACTGTATGCATTGCCTTCTTCGGCCCAGGAGGGAGCTTTATCTGAGAGCTATTCAGCGCCTCAGATGTGTTGAACGAGGGTAGCGCCGTGGCAGACCTAATCACTCTGACAGATGTGCCTTTCCGGATGGCCCAACGGATACAGTTGATAGACTAGAAGCATTTGACGGACATGTGTTAATATTGTGGTTGTGCCTCTGACTGTTAATGATAGTAGTATATCCCTGATGTATATATAAAGCTGTGAATGAGCTCCGCCTTCAGCATCAGGTATGGCAGACCACTTCGAGGAAGGCAGTGACGGCGATGAGCTTCCCTGGTCCCTACCAAACCAATAAACGTTCAGCATCTGTCTCGGGAAGCAATCGTCTGCAACGGGCAAAGACTTCCACATATGTTGATGGCTGCGCGTCTGGGAGTTTGTGGCAACCTGGGATCGTTGAAGGTTATGGAATTCCATCCAACCCACGGCAATTGGCAAGCATGATTGCTGCCCTGGTTCGAGCAATAGGCGCAGACTGCATTGGACGCGAGGGATGATGTCCTTCTTGGCCCTGACCAACTAGGAACAACCCACTAGATCCGAATGCTTTGGCCACATTCCCGTAAGCGCTATTCGTGTGTAACTGTGTACATGCCCAAGCCTTTAGATTCGTCGCATGTCTTGGTGTCGCGATCTGCGAATCCTCTGGATTGGGCCACAGATTGTATAAACGACTTTCACACTCTTGCTGGTGGGGTGGCACCCGAGACCATGCAGCAGTGGGCGTGCCTATTCACCACCGTGGTATATTGTCACCACTAGGTGCGAGGGCCGTGTGTGGAAGATATCCTGGTCAAGTCAACAATTGCCCGCGCGACAGGTATAGAGCCCGCCTTGGTCAACGTGACTACAGTCAGAGGATACCGTGAATGCACCGGCGCCAGCTGGTACAAAACACTACCCTGACTGATGCACTTTCAAGTCTGCTTGTGGTTGATCATGCCTCTCTCGAGGACCATGGACCTGCCCGAGCGGCGGTCCATAATCGAGGACGGAACTGTGCATTTGCCGTGGAGCCACCCGTGGCTGGAGGTCACCAACGTGCGATAGATCTCGAGCAACCGTGGCGTCGAACATTCCAAAGTGCATTGTTTGAGCACCCTGGAGCTCCTGTCGCCCTTGGCACGCTGACCTGGCGCCTTTGTCTTCTACCCTTCCTTCTCGCTTTTCTTCAAAAGGCCCTCGGCTGTTTCACCTAATTTCCACGCTCTTTCGATCTTTGGTTTAGTTGTCCAGCCCTTTCTTACATGGTCACGATCCTGAGCCATCGGCAATGTCTGTCCGCACCCACAGCACAGCTTATGGTGAGTCAGGCCGACAGGGCTCTTCTCTGGATTTGTGCTCTTTCCAGGCTATTGTCGGGCCCTCCCCATGGCATGGCGGCGAACACCATCGAGGGAGTCAAGTAAGTAGGCGAGGCAAGCCGATTGTGCCACTTTGCATCAGTCTCTTGCGGTTGTGGCAGCTGGTTCTGAGCTAGGGTTTCTTGTTCTGATGGCGGCGCAAACAAGCAATGATGTGCTTCTGCTCGTCCACGAACTCGCACCATCTCTTGGGACAAGGCCTCCAAGGACCAGGATTCGAACGGCGATGATCCAGCGGGTATTTGGGATGGCGTGGACTTCAAAGCTCCGCACTTCGGCGGTCAGTGTGAGCTTGTCAATGTTGGCACTGTCGCATTGAGAAGACTTGTCAGTATGTACACCCATCAACGTAAAGCCTGGCCGTCCCCTGAGGCCTCTGCTCAGAGTGGCGAATATGCTTTGTATTCGAAACCCTACTTCAACCTGGCTCTTTGCTGAATGTCATAGACCTGTTCTCGGTCTCTTCTGTTGGTAGGACGCTGCCATGTCCATGGCTCCACACAAAACCGGATCAAACGACTGGCCTTGGGCCAAGGGAGGGCCGTAGATATCGCCGATGGGCACTCGATCGATGTCCGAGGTTCGCTTAGAAGCTGGAGAGGTGTCTCAAGGACAGGTGGGGGCTGCGTCCGTCTTTGTTGGCCCGTTGGGAGTGACAGGATAACAAAAAATGGTCAAAGATGGACTTAGACAAAGCCAGAAATGTGAGAAACACCCTTGAGGAGATCATGGATCACGGCAGCAGAAATGGGAAAATGGCTGAAGAAAGTTGAATACCTTGTGCAGCAGAGGCTTCTGATGTCACCTAATTGCCGTTCGCGAGGGTGAAGCGCCGGGATTGTACTGTAGATGGATAAGAGGTAGGCCCTATCAGGTCACCCGACACTCTTCACCAGAAAGACAAACACGATGGTAAGGACGGGAAATCATGACAAAAAGGTTGAACACCTTGTGCAATGGAGGCTTCTGGGTATAGCCAGGGTGCAGTTTCTGGGGATCAAGCCTCCAAATCTTACCTCAGAAAATTAATAGTCAGACCCGCTTAGGCATCCAAGACCCTCCAAGAAAACGACAAGCACCATAGCACGATGGCTAAATCAGCCCAAAAAAGTTGAACAGCCCGTGCAGGGAAGCCCTCTGCTTCAGTGCCGGTGTTAACAGTAGGGATCAGACCTCTAAATCTTACCGCGGAGGGGTAAACATCCGCCATCCAAGACGCCCAATACCCTTCTGAAAGACGGCAGCCACCACGACAGCACAAGGAAATCATAACCAAAAAGTTGAACAGCCTGTGCAGGGAAGCCTTCTGCTTCTGTGGAGGGGCAATTAGTAGGTATCAGACGCCTAAATCTTACCGTGGAGGGGTAACATCCAGG
The DNA here is from genome assembly GCA_024611085.1 of Exophiala sp. LBMH1013. NCBI lineage: Eukaryota > Fungi > Ascomycota > Eurotiomycetes > Chaetothyriales > Herpotrichiellaceae > Exophiala > Exophiala sp. LBMH1013. The sequence goes on along the minus strand of JAMFLB010000006.1, from coordinate 53,373 downwards.
GCCCTGCTGCCGCCCAACACCCTTCAGGAAGACGACAGTCACCGCGACTGGACAAGGGAATCATGACAAAAGAGTTGAACAGCCTGTGCGGAAATGGCTTCCGATTCCATACAGGTGCCAACAGTGGGCGTCCGACCTCTAAATCTTACCGCGGAGGGGTCACATCCAGGGCCCTGCAGGCCTGTATAGGGCCAATTAGGCCATCATCAAAATTTTTGGAATTATGGCCACGACTCAGCTGATACAACCCAGCATGCGTCCAGATCATACTGCTTCGCCTTTTGTCACCATGGTCTTAGTCACAGTGATCCATTGTCCATCATTGTTCTTGTTCCACTTGCCAAACAATAGGGTTAGGGTTAGAACCCCGTCCGTGGTTGTGAGAGATGAATGAAGAAAGGACACAGGAAACGTTATGTACTGTTGCTGAAGCACGCAACCTGCCTGGACACGGGTCCCGATCTCTCTCCGACCAGAACTGGGCATGTCCGATACTTTTGAGATCGTGAAGGGAGTTCCGCGGCGGAAAGTAGAAGTGGAGTAGGACCGGCACGGATAATCAATCTTCCGCAATCCACCACCAACGCTAAAATAAACTGGGGCACTCCACAAGTGGAGCCTCGCGACGGTGCAAAGATGTTCCGGTGCACACCGCCACCGAGGGGATTGCCTCGGCCCAAACCGCAAGTGCCAACAGCAAGCCAGCAGAAAGCAGAGGGGTGCTGCGGTGGGACAAACGATGCACATGTCTTCCAGCCGGTCAATCAAACAGTGCCAACTCATCAAACCTATCAGTGACAGGATCCGTTGACCACTCACATTCCCCAATAATCACTTTGCGGGCACTTCCGGTGCTCTGACAGTTCTTTGACATACAGTAGCCGGCAGCGATGTCGTATCAGCGCGGTTTCAAGTGACGTGTCACCAGTTGCACCATCCAGCTTGTCCGTCAAATGCCCAAATCTTGATCACGCTTGATAACGCAGTTTCATCCCCATGAGTTGACCTAAGCATATGAACCCTGCTCTTTGCCAGGTTCCGTCTTTTCGCTCTTTGATCAATGTCACCCTTGTTTGCTGACATGGCTTTCTTAAGCGATCTCTTTTCTTACACAGGCTCGCCACTTTCCCTCGTGTTGACTTCTTTGCTTTTCTGGATCGTTTATGGAGCCGTGTTGACCATTTACCGGCTGTTTTTCTCACCCATTGCCCATTTCCCCGGCCCAAAACTGGCCGCAGTCACCTTCTGGTAAGGCAGACTCCGTTCTATCAGCGGGCAATCTTGCAAGGCCCAACCGCAAACGCGCACCTGTTCCCTTGATACCTGGTTTGCCTGACGATTGCTTTTCAGGTACGAATTCTACTACGATGTCGTCCTCGGTGGCCAATACACATTTCATATCAAGAAACTCCACGAGAAATACGGTCCAGTTGTGCGCATCAATCCGCAGGAACTACATTTCTACCCGCCCCATTTCTATGAAGAGATCTACGCCGGTCCAACTCGCCGTCGCGACCGATGGGATTACTACACGAAAGGGTTTGGGATGCCAGGAGCGGGAGCCAGTACCAATCCCCATGACCTACACAAAGCCCGGCGAGCAGCATTGAGCCCATACTTCAGCATGCAGAGTGTGCGGAAACTGCAAAGTGTGATTGAGGAGAAGGCGGACTTGTTGATGAGAAGGTTCAAGGCTTTTGGGGAGGCATCCTTGGATGCAAGGAAGCCGGTGGATCTGCAGATTGCGTTCGCTGCCTATGCCTACGGTACCACCGACCAGTCCGTCCATGATCTCCAGGCTGACCATGCACAGACGTCGTAGTGGAATACTCTTTTGCAAGAAGCGACAATCATCTCGAGGCGGAGGACTTTGAGCCATGGATGCATCATGCTGCGATTGGGACAAGCTCCTTGGGCCAGATAGCCAAGAACATGTACTGGTTTTTCTGGCTCATTTTGCATATCCCAGACTGGCTGGCAAGGAGGCTGGATGCGAATGGTGAGTTCAAACACAGGTCTTCTGTTCGAACCGTGGAAAGCTTGTTGACCCGTCATCAGCCAGTCGGTACCTGCAGTTCAAGAGAGTAAGTCGATCATCTTATTCCTCGTGCATTTCAGACCCCTTCAACCCATAAGCCCATCGTGATATCGTATCCTCTGGAGCGAAATATATCCCAGGACCTTTCATATTCTTCTGGCCAGAGGTTATACCTTTAGGTGGAAAGGACGATGACGGCCCCCAGGTCATCCCGTTATCCTCACTCCCGAGAGAACTATATGGAGACTTTCAAACGATCATCACGCTTTGTAGCCACTCGATGGAACGGCACTTCGAATCATCATGTTTCCTGCCACCAACATCATAGCTTTGCTCCCCGTTGCATGCTTGCAGATTACCGAGCATGCTCAGCAGCAGACGGCCTCACGACAAGCGCCGAAAGCTGTGAATATTTTCGCGCGAGCCTCGAGAAGCAACAGGGCAAGCTGACCATCCACTCATACGTCGCCGTGGCAACTTCGATCTTAGGGAGCGGCCTCTAACCTGGGCAATAACATACAAAGCAAAAAGCAGGCAAGCAAGGCCACACACCAGCGCGTACAGAAACTGGCATCGCAAGTTCAAGAGGCGTTGAAGAGTTTGCTCGTCGGCCGGCCCGTAATCCGATCCGCGTACGAACTTCCAGAGTGGATTTCGAGGGATGGAGAGTCATCGGTATCCCTCGTACTATATGAGATGTGAAAAGCTCCCGGCCCATCTGTCGTCCCCGGCAAAGCTATGACCCAATGCCGCACAGTACATTTTGAGCCGTCGAGAATGGTTCAATGGTGAGGTCGACGCGAATGACCAACCAACCCGCGCCAGCGCCCACCCTCCCCCTTTAGCGAGGAAACTATTAGTCCGGTCACTTTCATCTGTGCGAACCTCCGTCGTCACTATTTCCCTGCGGTCTGCTTTCTGAATGGAGGAAGTGTCAACGTGTCCACCTGTTTGCTCCGGTCGGAAGAAGGCGAACAAGGAGAGGAACAACAACCGCCATATGTGATCGACCTGCTTGCGCATTAGGCGCTTGGCCTCCCTTTCGATATGATCCTGGGTATCCTCTGCTTCGAAGCCTGAACTGCTAGGCCAAGTCTTATGTGCGTCAGGTGCTCAAGGTAGGATTTGAATGTTACGGACGAATGGATGCAGGTTTATGACCCTGATCTTGCGCATATATGTGGCTAGCAGACTCACAAACATCGATGTCTCTTGCTGTCTGGAACCACGAAAGTTTGAAGTGCCTGGCCAGTCTGAGGCTGTCTGAACTACGACGTTGACCCGAAGACCCTGGTTTTCGAGATGTTGGTTCATCCATGTCAACCAGACCCGAGTGATACGATGACTGTCAGGCATGGTAATCAAGCACTGTGCCCGCACTCATTATTCAGCGCCCGCTAGTCGCAGCAAACAGCGCATCTGGCTATTTAATATGACAGATTGTGACTCGATCCCATCATGGAGGATGTGCTAGACGTACAGCACAATGAACGCGTTGCCATTCCGGTCTACCGCCCTGGCCAATGCCTGGAAAGCCAGACCACAGATCACAGATCAGGACATAACCACAACCACTCCAGAGACGCAGTTAAACTACATGACGAACGAATAATCAGAAGGCATACGTCCAGCTCTATCTACACCCACAGCCGCCAACCCCCAACTTAGACCCAGGGTGAAGAAGGCGGCAATGCTATTCACCGCAGGAAGCCGGTCACCCCGTGATACTGGAAGTGCAACGAATAAGCCATCTTCCAAGCGACATGGGCAACAGACCGTCTGTTCTACGCGCTGCATGACGAGAATGGTGAAAGTCAACCTCATCCCTGCAAAAGTCATTCGGTCTCCGCGGCGGAACCCACACTAGCCAAACACAGATGGACCATCGAACCCTTGATGATGCGGCGCTTGCGGAACACTTCATTTCTGGCGATAGGATGCTTCCACTGTTGACTTGATGCTCAGCCTGGTCTGCTGGAACGACCGTGCGGCGACACCAACGATTCAATTATATCAAACCCTCCCGGAGTTTGCATGCCACTCATCCTTGCCCTATCCGCTGCTTGGGGTTATACCCGCCGAGTAGGAGGGATTTTCTCAGCAATCTTGAGCAATGTCACTCGGGTTCTGGACGTATCGAGCTTAAGGGTACGAGAGCTCTAGGATACAGTAGAGCTACTGTGGCGGCATCGTTTCGCAGAGCTCAGGTTTCCCACAGCCAAGAGCATCGGTGGAGGTATCCGAATCATGGATCTGGAGACGATTCCCCTATGTCTCATTATCTCTACCCCAACACCGTGGGTTCAACTACCATGGTACAGCATCTGGAGCGACCGAGGCCAAAGCCAACGGGCAAGGCAACAGAGGAGCTGGCACTCAATAGGCAGGTCTTGAAACACCTATCTGACACTCGCTCGCGCCGAGGAAGACAGGTTCATGATCGCCCACGGGACTCAAGGCTGGATCGCCAGACGCCGGTATGATAGCATTGAGAACGTCACTCCGCTCAAGCACGGGCAGCTATACTCTCACCGTTCATGTGGAGTCAAACCTCAACATCGACCACCCTAGGCAGACGACCCGGTGTAATAGAGTTCGCCTATATTGCATCTTTGTCGGCGGCAACCATATCGGCCATCCTCAATAGCCATTCAGAGTGCAACATCTACACAGCCCAGCCACATGCCGACGGTAAACACTGTCCGAAGAGCGAAACCTTCCCAAAGGTGCTGGAGCGACTTAGGACCATATCACCAGTGGGACATCAAACTGGTTGATCATCTTCATGTGCCTCGGTCGCAGCCAGAAGTCAACACAATCCCACACCCTTCCATGCTGCAACCGTGGCTCCTTGGTATTACCGAGGCAAGCAATGATGTCTCGCCAATCCTTGTTGTGCAACAACCATTGGCCTGACGGTTGACACAAGGACAGCTGTGCCGCATAAGATGCACCTGGCCAACCAGGGTTGATTCGCTGAACCAGACAAGAACGTCTGGCACTCCTGCGGCATAATCACATCAAGAACCGCTCTGAATGGCCACCCTGGTGTACTGATCACCACTATCCCCAGAATCGCAATTCGCCTTCCAGAGACAGCGACTTTGGAGGTGTTTGATGCACCAGCAGAGGTTGTGCCGTGTCTTGGCTCTACTTTCTGAACAAACCTGGGGCGAGGATCCATATTGACCCTGTACTCCCCGACAGCCTCATTGACCATTCAACGCTCAGCTCTCAGGCTTGTGGCCTTAGCTCCACGCGAGTGTCAAGGTAGCCGTGTTCAAGACCTGGTAGAGCCCTCGTGGGACACCTGGGACCCCATCATCTGCCTCCGCGCCAAGATGCGTCTTCTTTGGTCTGATATTGGCTTGGGTCTCCAGCCTGATTCCCCTTACAACATCCAGATTACGCCTGTGTGAACGGCGCTTGGGGTTCAGAAGAAGCCGCCCGCATCGAACTACCGCCACTTCCAGTCGATGAGTTGCCTGATCATGGTGATGAAGTATCAACGGCATGCTTTACCACTTTTGATGTCTCCCCCACAGGGTTAGCCTCCTGGGGTCTGGGTTGGCACCATGCGGCCCTCCATGTCACGCCGACGCCAAACCCAGGGATCTCTTCGCGTTGACCGTCTTGTGCCGGCCGTGCCGAATGAGACAATCTTACAGTCATCCCAGGACGCCAGGGCTTCAACCCGAACATTCAAATCTTGGTCATTCTCATGACAAATTCGCAAGGACACCAGAGGACTGCATCACTAAGAGGCGATATGACGGTTCGCTGCTCCCATAGCATCACGCTCGTGCATACGCTTCTCCCCTCCTTACAAGCTCGACATGTGACAACGGAGGCGGATACCAGGACAGAAATCCCAACTACGATTACAACTATGATCAGGCATCAACATTTGCAGATCACATTGCTCTTTCGGAATGAAATTTGCGGACGCTATCGCCTGGTACGACGCTCCTGTGGTATGGATTGACATTTGGGTATGACAGCCTGCTCTCTCGTTCCTTCGACTGTCCCTCCGACCTGGACTAAACACCGAGCCATCTTCAGGCAGTGAAGGGACATGGATACCTGTACCTGAAACCCGATCTCGATCGATCCAGAACATGTTTGTATTTGGCAACGCTGCCTTATACTAGACAACTACGCAGGAACTGCTTACTTAACCTCACCAGTGCGACATTTTATGGCACAACAATCATTTCAACATGATATAGTAAAGAACACCACGGAGCCCTCGGCCTGAAACACCTCATTCTCAGTCCTGTCAGACGCCGAACCAACTTACTCTTCGTCGATCATTCCGCCTCTCGCTTTCCCGGACTCCGCACTACCTACCTCAGAGGACTGCATCATATGTCTTGAACACATTGCCGAGAAAGCGATCGACTTGGTTGCAATGGTGAGAGGTCTCTTCCAAGGTTAGTGCTGCCTTGTGCTGTACGGAGTTCAACAGCCATACTGCTACAGCCACCACGCTGGATAAACAGGTCAATGCAAGACCAGACGGATTCGACCTTAGAGCAGACGTCAGTGGCCTTGTCCATGTCAGAGTCCGCCCTCGCATCTGTCAAAGTGGCAACGGGTCTTCATCCTCCATCAAAAGGGTCGGGGGCAGGCCATAACTATATACACGCCGAAGCTCCATGGTGAAACGACAAGGGTGAAACGGCAAGGCTGGAGAACCCGCAGTTTGACGGATCTTCTACATGCTGAACTGATACAACGGCCCACTCGCACTCGCAGCGCAATCCCACCTTGTTGAGATACTCTATTTCCGACGTGCCCGCCTCCGGTATACCGTCACAGCTAGCCGGTTTTGATGTCTCCGTGATGCGCCACTATACTGTGAAAGCGTCCATATTGATCTCCTTGTTCGCCAGACGTGTTGCCTAGCGGTTCCTGGAGTCCTTGTGTTCTTTACAGTATCGCCCAGCCATGTCTACATTGAAATAAAGCTAACAATCCTTTCAAGGACATCAATGTGCAGATTGAAGATATCCGCTCCGGTCTCAACACATCGCACAAGACGGCCTCGCATCCGACCATCTTTCATGAAATCCTCCATAGTCCTCTGCCTGATGCAGAAAAGCGCACATCGCGCCTCGCCGACGAAGGAGCTACAGTTGTCAGTGCCGGCACTGTTACCACGGCATGGACGCTGCCTGTCACTGTATTCTACTTGCTCTCATCTCCGAAGGTGCTACGGAAGCTGAAGGATGAACTCTACGAAGCAATCCCAGATCCCACCAGATCCACCCCGCTTGCAGAGCTAGAGCGTCTGCCCTACCTTACCGGCGTGATTCAGGAAGGCTTGCGACTAAGCTACGGGATCTGCACACGGCTAGAGCGGATTGCGCCGGACGAGACGCTGACCTTCCGAGACGGCGAGAAGATATGGGAGGTCCCGCCAGGCACGCCAGTCTCTATGACCTCGATACTGATCCACCAGAATCCCGACATCTTCCCGGATCCGTTTGAGTATCGACCTGAACGATGGATCGAAAACCCGCGCCTGGACAAATTCCTCGTCGCTTTCTCCAAGGGCAAGATGCAGTGTTTGGGGATCAACCTGGCCTATGCTGAACTTTACATGATGCTGGCCAAACTATTCCGTGTATATGGCAGCAAGGACGTGCGGTTTGACGGCGACGTTGGCCTATTGGAGTTGTTCGACACGACCTTGAGAGATGTGCAAGTCGCCGAAGACAGGTTCATTCCTTTGCCGCCGCGGGACAGTAAGGGTGTGCGGGTCATGGTGGAATGTTTCTAGACACCGAAGTATGTTCAACGACGGCTGGCTAATTATAGAGGTTGCCAGGAATCAAATATTGCCCTGCGAGTACCGGGCAACAATATACTTGCCATTATGTCCTTTCCTGTCATTCGCTCAGCTGATCATATTGAGACACCCTAGTTTGAACACAACGGCTCCAGACTTCACACCCATAGAGTAGATGAAGGATTCCTAACGAGACCAGCTCCTTTGCTGATCGACGAACAGGTAAGACAGTCGGTGACCCTAGTCTGTATATCAGCAGCGGACTAGCCGGACAATCCTTTGAACCCTCGGAATCCTCCTGGACTCGACAGCGACGAGTGAGAGCCCCGATCAAGGCGAGAAAGCGCCCCAATATGCTGCCATATGCATGTATGTCCCTTGAATTGAAATAGGCAACTACCCTGAACCAGGCTTCCACCCGGGAGGGAGATATCAGGTGTATCTGAAGCCTTGTTCGGGATTGAGATGTTTGATGGACCTCTCTTCTGCTCAACAAGTATTGATATCAAGATACCCAGAATGATATGCCTTGGACATCACGAGGCTCCAGTTGAATTCGAACCTGCTGCTCTGTTCCGTCATCTTCCCGCCATCTTCCAGGCACAAAGTCCCGGGGTCACGTCACCTTCTGATGCAGATTGATGAGCAGCACACTGGAGACACGAGGCTCGCAGTCATAGCAACAACACGCTATGTCGTGGAACTATATCATCCTCTTCTCTCTGACGCTACGTCTGTTCATTGTCCTTTCTCCGCCGTCTTTCTTCGCCATGCACCTGGTATGACTTGTGTTCAATGCCATATGTCCATTGATTGTACTCATTGCCGGTGCTCAAAGCCTTGTGTTCATTGATGGTGCTCGCTGCTGGGGCTCACTGCTGGTGCTTAAAGCCTTATGCCCAGTCCCCGAAGCTGACCTACGCCGAGCACATCAGGTTAAATCGTCCGTTTCCGTCACCCCTGCTATTCAGTCAACCCATTCTCGAGGTGGAAACACCGTCTAACTCCAGCTACTGACCGCTGAAGAGTGCTGCTCCCTGCTCATTCAGTGCCTCTGATGCAGCATACACTTTTGAGCTTCGAAATGGGCCTCCCAGAGCTGTCTATGGTCGAGGACACCCCGAAATACCATAAGATCTTGCCATCGGGAAGCCATATCCTCACCAAGAACATTATACTGCCGCCTGCTGCTGACGATCCACAGTTCGGTTGAAAGAGGGGAGTCGCCAACAGCGTTATGCGTTATGTCCTGTGGCATATGGCATACTCTGAGCAAAGGCTCCCAGTCTAAAGGACGCGGAGCATGTATTTCCTGGGTCTCTCCGTCCGACTGCTTGGAACAGGGATGGCTCAACCACATCCTCGAATGCCGCTTCAGTCTTGCCGCCAGTCTTGTTCAGCTCGGCGGTCAAAATCCGTGCATTGGATATCAGCTAGCCTGCTTATGCGTATGACCTGTCCAGGGAGACCACGCCGCTGCTGCTTCTACAGTGTAACGGGCAGGGAGCAGTTTCTCATCGGAGATCCGATGCAATTTCGATGTAGCTGGCAACCAAGAGATGACATGTGTCCTACCCGCCTTGCAGGACCAGCTGGGTGTTGGATAATGCTGCTGGTTGTTGATACGCGGGCTCCGCCGTGGATGTTCCGCCGTGGATGTTCCGCCGTGGATGTCAACCATTTCCAATTTCATCAAGCGGCCTTACGGGCAAGGAGGGCAATTGGATTGCAGGCGAAATGGTTGGTTCAAGACCTGCATTTTGATTCGACTATGAAAGCCGAGGCGGTGCCAGACAAGCACTGCCGTCAGATAGGGAAGGGATATGATATTCCAGTGCCATCCCATTGAGACCTGGACGAACATACTCCAGCCACGAACAAACTCCAACCACGAACTGAGGAATCAACGTCTGCCGTATGTGGGCTACACAGGCCGGGCAAAGGGACCACTGCTGAACCCTTGTCAGCATTGGACTTTCATCCACCGAACCGAGTTGCTTGGAGTGCGAAAGACAGCCAGCAAAGCTGTGCTCGCCTCGGGGGCGTACGAAATATCCGTGGAGGTTTCGGCTCAGTTCAGTGCGACATGACACCTACGAAGGTGATTGGAAAGCTCCTTGGCTCCTTGCTTGTTATCAGTCTGGTTGGCCTGTTCAAAGCACGCCAAGCATGGCTTACTGCAGCTGAGAGGACGAGTTGGCACATGCCCAAAGACACCGGAGGGCTAGCGCCAGTCTTGTTGTGCCAGCTGAGAGAAGCTGAAGAGAAAGACGGCACGAGCTAGCCCATGCCCAGAGACACGACATGTCTAGCGCCTACCTAGGTATCTTTCTGTCTTGGCTCGTCTCCCAAGCACGGCTGTTTGGTGTTGCAAGCTGTGAAAAGCTGAGAGAAAGGCGGCACGAAATGGCACATGCCAAAGACACCGGCGGGGCTAGCGCCAGTCTTTCTGGCTTGGCCATCTCCCAAGCACGGCTGTTTGGTGTGGCAAGCTGAGAGGAAGGCGGGACGAAATAGCACATGCCAAAGACACCGGCGGGGCTAGCGCCAGTCTGTCTGGCTTGGGCCTCTCCAAAGCACCGTCAAGCACGGCTGTTACTGCAGCTGAGAGGACGAATTATCACATGCCTAAAGACACCAGCAGGGCTAGCGCCTGTCTTTGTGTCTTGGCCATTTCCCAAGCACTGCTGTTTGTTGTGGCAAGCTGAGAGAAGCTGAGGAGAAAGAATGAGATCGGCCGATGCCCAGACACACGACAGGTCTAGCGCAACATCTTATTCGACGAAGATGAGATGATCACTGATGGTCAATGTCACACGGGCGCTTCGCTATCTCTCGAAGGTCGAAAGTGGGGTCATCCCGTTATCTTGGAGTTCACCCACGCACAAAACGGGCTTGTGAATGGCTGGTTGTTCTGGCCGGCATCCACCACGACGGCAAGAGGAGCAGCTTGGAAGTGAGAGATGGCGAGGAGAGTGACCAATCCCAAAGTCTTGCGGTGAGCGGTGTGCGATGAAGGGACGAAAACCTGTTTCTCGCCACGCCTGACATGTGTGTCGGTGGTGCTCACCACGCACAAACGGCCTTGTGAGTGGCTTGTTGTTCTGCCCTGCATCCACCACGACGGCAAGAGGAGGTGAGATGGGGCGAGGAGAGTGACCAACCCCATGGTCTTGCGGTGAGCGGTGAGCGGTCAAGGGACGAAAACCTGTTTCTCGCCATGCCTGACATGTCTGTGGGTGGTGCTGTGGTCGTTGCTATTGACCTGTCCTCCCGTTAGTATTGCTGGTGGTGTTTCTTGGCCCCCCTTAGCCTCACATGTGCTCAGTTGCGGTCAAGTCTACGGCTGTACTGGCCGGACCAATGCAGAGCAGACTCCCAGCAAAGCAGAGCAGTCCAGAACTGCAATCCAAGGGGAAGCAGAGCCAGTTCGAGGCAACGCAGGCCAGAGCACATGCGCAGGCAGGGCAGGGCAAGCAAAAGAAATGCCCCCCGACGGGAAACGAACAGCATGATTGGCTGTGTTCCCACGGTCAGGGATCACAACATCGCTTTCGGCGTGAGCTCGTTCTCAGTGCTGGGGTCTGACCTGTCCCTTAGCAAAGAAACCTGTCTTTGTTCGGAAGACGGTTGAAAGAAATGCCGGGCACGTTAAGTTATTCCCGGGCTTGCGGTACAAGAGTGCCCGAGCACAGAACCGCCACACACTGTATTGTGCGGAAGGTCGGCTATGGGCTGTGGTACACTGTCAGCGCCAATAAGACGTGAAGACATACCGGGTCAACAGCAAGCGAACGCCATCTGGGGAGGCATTGGAAGGTTTCAACAGCCGGCCTTGAATCGCTGGCGAGACGAATCAAAACGATGCGTAACAGCAGGGCTTTGTTGGCGGCCTGTGATGACCACACCAATGCCAACGCCCATGCCAGCTCCAGGCGTTACAGTTGCACCATTATTGGCGATCAGAGCCCGTCTCGGGTGGACTTTGGACATGTATCCACGTTTGACGACACTCCGGATGTCTGAGATCAAGCGGGTGTTTGAGGCAAAGTCTGTCAGAAAGGTGATGCGTAACAGTAGACCCCTGAAAGATATCCTTCTATACTTCAAGAACCATAGCCGAAGCAATGTTGGCCCCGACTTGCTCCTCACCTTGCGAGTGCTTGTTCGGCGCTTCCAGTCTCGGGTAAGCGTATCTTGTGAGATGCAGTATGAAGCTGCCCATCTAGTGCTGTGCGTGGGGAGGACTGGAAGGATGACCTGAAGTATGTGCCGTCCGTACCAGAAGGGGAACAGGAATCAAAAAAGGAACCCCGTCTCGGAGGACGCCCACAAGCGCTCGATGACAACAAAAGCTAAGTATCTCCAAGCGGGGGGTGTCGTTAGCGATACACTGACATGTGGCGGAAGACGAGGGATCGAGACGAGCAATGTATTGGCTCGAACTAGCGTAGCAGTACAAGGCAAATGGTGGCCCTGAGGAGGGACCAAGCAAGCCGGTCGAGCGTTCCAATCGGGCATAGAAGACACAGCTCTATCAGTGTTAGCCTTTCCTGCAATCTGACAAACTCTGAAAGATGATGATAGCGGGATAAATCAACCATGGATGGAGCTCGGCGCTTCCATCATGTTGAAATGAGTACAAATGTGTTCTCCGCCCACTTATGACACTGCCTCCGTTAGGGAATGGTACTGCGAGAACCTATATCCGGTCCGGGATGCAAGCATGTCATCGCGGCCAGGGAAGCAACAACAGTTTCAAGGGTGTTGTGGGTGTTGTGGGTGTTGTGGGTGTTGTGGGTCTTGCGGTTTTTGCTTGTTGGCAGGTCGAAACGACAAGCTCTTCACATGCAGGATCGGAAAAGTTGAAGGACGCAAGGCCACTGCACAGCAAGACGGGTCTTTAGGCTCAGCCTTAGCATGTCGACGGTGAATGTGCGGGTATGTTGTAGACAGGACAGGTTCATATTCCGACAAGTCACCCGGCGCGTTTGTGTGTCGAAAGCGTGTCAATATCGCTAGACGTAGACGCAGGCTTTTGCACGCCAATCCTGGTGTATCTGCAATATATAACAGGCGAGGAACGCATATATTTCGCACATGAGTTTCCTTCAAATAGATGTGTAGGCGTTTCACTTCACGCTCACGGACCACCGGTGGACTAGTCCCAGCTCTGCATATTGATCTTGCTTTCTTCTGCTCTGCCCGCATTTGCCATTCCAATGAGCTAAGCACGTTAGATTCGGAAGCCAGAACTTTCTGCTCTGCTCTTTTCTTGGGGCACAATCCTACCTATAACTTTTGGAGTATCCACAGACACTGACAGCAAATGAACGAGCAGCGGGTCGGAGGCAGTAGCCAGACGAAGAACTCCCCAGACAGGCCATCCTGGCAAAGCATGTGAATTCTCGCCATCGGCGGGCACAAACACCCGGAGAGAAAAAGCCTTCAATGGCCCGGACCGGGGCCAAAATTCATGCTATGGCGGCCAGAGTGATCGTGATCAAACTAAAATTAGTAGCGGTTGCACTCCTCATCACAGGTTGGCTGCTCGGGCCATACCGCCATATTGGGTAAGGATCGTTTATGACCGGTCAATGCTCAAAGGTTGGGCCTTTTGCGAGGTCAGCTGTAATGGAGAGTGGGGCGGTAGCCGTCCATTTGCCTCTCTGGGTATCCAGTTGCCATTGCCGCCGCTGACTGGGGTTGACGCTGGGAATGAAAGGAAGGAAAGAAATGTCCCTCGGAAAGAACCCAGCACACTGCTAGGATTTTGGCTACTGCACGTCTGTCCGCAGTGGCAAGGGAAATGTGGCATAAGATCTTGTCGCTTCCTATTTCGCCCCCATATGCTACGGTATCATTCGAGAGGCGGTGATGATTTCTGCTTTCAAGGGCCTGAGATGGACAGCTGTCGAAGCCGCCGGTAGGTTTGAATCGGCGACTATTCCGGAGAAGCCCTGAGCCAAGGAGGGGTGAACATCTCGTCCAGGGGCCAAGGGTCCAGGTATGTAATGACCGTCTTGCCCGGGGTTGAGTCCGCTTACTGAAAGTATGTCGCACACTTTGCTGAGTGTGAATGGGTTTCCTGGCCGGCCAGGCCTCTCGAGGTGAAAAGCAATGTTTCAACCTAACCCTGCTCGCTTTCTCATCACAGTCGATCTCTTGCATCCGCGTTATTGAACCCCGGGTCCCGATTTGGTATATAAATATGATGTGTGCGAATGCCGCCAAACTCCAATAACCTTGGTTTGATACTTCTGGTATTCCTGCTACACCTGGACTGCAGAACTGAACGACTCGTGGTAGGCTGGTCGGTCTCTGTGGGAGGCCGAAGATGTTCGAAAGAGTTAGGGCTGGCAGGGTCCCAGGGAGTGGCCCAGGGTCGACAGGGAAGAAGCCTGGCATGATCCAGTCGGTTAGCAATTGCTTCCTCTATGAGGATGGGGATGTTAGACGCGATGCAAGTGCTTCTTCAAGGGCTTGTGATGTTGGAAATGGCTGTTGGACGCCAGTTGAAGAGCGAGTCAGGAACCTCGTTGAGGAAAAACAGTCTTGAAAGAAGGGATGGAAGCATGGACTTGCAATCGAAATGCTCCAAGTCATACGCAATCCAGAGGCAGCCGATGGTCGCTCGAACATAGAAAGAAAGCAAGCCATGAGGAACAACAGATCTAGACTGGAGCGTGAAGGATTGTCAAACAAAGCAAGTCACCCACGGGCATGGTCCTATGAGCAATCAAAGCATTGCAAATCCAAATCCGCAAAAGGGAAAAGGTGCCCCAGACAACGAACGCTGTTGAGGATCGGGCAAGAGATTCAAGAGAAGACTGTCCAACATGCGGGAAGGAAAAGCATCGAGATTGTTCCAAGCACACGATGCCTAATTTGATTGCCTTGGCTGCAGACTGATACACGAATCATGTGTCGATCCCGCGGGCACTAAACTATGCAACCACTTTGCCGGCCATAAGGCTCTTACATGGTTTCAATGTCCGCGCCCTGCTGTGAAAGCTTTACAAACTACAAACCAAATCACGCACTTCTCTTCCTTCAAGCTTTGGATACGCATTCAATTGAATATGGCACTTTTTCCTCCTTAGACAATCCCGCCTTGCTCTCCTCACGGAGAACAAAGCGCCCAAGTTTGACCAATCCTTCCAACCAAACGACAAAGCTGAGCACAAACGCAGGACGAACAACACATCTTCGAGGGACTCCATATGCTGTCCTTCAAAGACAAGAAAATCACATCCCTGTTGAAGGGCGCTAGTCAGGACAATCGTGTACAGTCCCAAACCCAAGACTTTTGGCAACTTTTGAGAAATTCACAAACTTTTGACCCTGTTGAAGGGAGCAGCACAACCTGACAACACCACTGGACCTTTGTTGAAAGATACAGCACCTTCCGCTGCCTTCCGGCACAGTCCGGCACGTATTGATCCTTCGCACACCTACTCCGCCCTCACAACCATGTCTCTGGACGACAGTGGAACTGTTCCGGACATGAAGGGAGAAAGACAGAGGGTACAAACAGACTGGCAGAGGCCATGGAAACGTGAATTCACTTGTTCCGGTCAAGGTCACATTCCGCCGCGGGTTAGGGTTAAGACGTTGGTGATCGCTGGCGGGATCCCGCTCAACATCTCCGGACTTGCGGGAACGCGCCCTACCAGTCATCGGGATGGCGGACATGTTTCACCATGGACCTGTTGACACTCCTTACCCTCGGAAGCAGTCCGCAGGTGTGGTGATGTTTTGGTTCTGTATAACGGTTAGCGGCGGGATCCCACATGAGATGGACCGACGTTGAAACTTACCACTAGTGGACAGGATAGAACTTGAAGACCACTTCACAAGCCTTCCCGACCCTCCATTTCCGAGTGTAACACCCTCTTCACATATTGCGCGCATACCTTCCGAAGACCCTTTGGATGACCCAAAAGTGGTTGTCCATCACTCGAGTCTCCGACGCCCTTCAGTCATCCGAGGACAATCACTCCATAAGACACTTCCTTTGCACATAATGCATCAGCTCCAGCGACCCCATCCAGTACCTCATGGCACCATTCCTGAAAAGAGACGTCAACATGATACAACCATAGCAGCACCCAACCCCAACTCCGGCAGCTCCTCTTCATGGGTTCAAACATCATAACTCCACCTGAGAGCAGAGCAAAACAAGGCATCAGGCAGATCAGTGAAGGACAGGCAGATCAACGAAGGAAAGGTTCTCAACAATAGCAACAATACTTCATTGGGACTTCCTCAACATATAACAACTGTGGCAAAATAAGATAGCAAAGCTGACGACCCTATTGAACCCTCCAATACCGCAACACTAGACCACACTTAGAACATACTCCAGAGGGTACCAAGACATCCACATTAGACAACGATACCTAGGCGCTCGGCAACGACTCCAGGAACACAACCATCAAACCAAAACAGAAACAAAAAGCGACATGTTGGCAAACACCATAGCAAGACAGAAGCAGAACGCGGCATGGTTGCAACCATTATACCAAAACAGAAGCAAAACCCCGCATCCTCAAATATCTTACACAAACACCATGTCGTTCAAGCATCCGGCTGAACTTCCCCGTCAGTATCATACCGAACCCCGTTGTCCAGAGAAGCGCCAGTTGAATGGTGGTCACAAACCGGGTCGCTGGGCGAGGCCGGACTCGGGCTGGAGGCGCGGGCCTCATTATCCGAAGACTCTGGCCTCTCCTGTGGAACCTCTGGCTCCTTCAAATGATTTGGATTCTCCTCCCTTTGGGCGGCGATCTGCAGAGCTTGAAAAGCAGCGGCAGCGGACACAATCTCTGGATCCTCCTCCTCCTCCATTGGAGTAGCGACCTGCTGATCATGAAGAGCAACAGTGGGTTCGGAACGTCCTTGCTCCTTCAACAACTCTGTCAGGGCAAGGACCAGCGCACTCAGAAACCCAGGATTGGCGGCCGAAAGCTCCGGCTTCCGCTCAACTGGGGCAAGGATCTGGCGATCTTCAAGAGCAGCAAAGCGGCTATCATGAAGAGTACGACGATATCGAGGCCTGATCAGGCCGGTGGTGGGATCACGACACCAATCCCACATAGGCCAAGTATTCTTGTCGTGAAAGAGGATGCCACCATGTTCCACGGCGTCCATGTCCTTGACGGTGACAGGGAACTCCTTGATGGTGCCATCATCACAGGCCACGACCATGACGCCGCCCCGGCCAGGCTGGTCATCGGACTTGACCCAGTCGCGCAGGTCACCCTTGGTGAGAACCAGCAGCCTCACCATCGGGGTAGCCACTCTTCCCTGGAAATCACGCTCGATCTCGACAGGATGGCCCAGGTGCGAAGTCATATACAGATTGAGAAAGCGGTCGCGCTGGAATGGGTTCAATGCCCAGGGATCGATGGCCCAGTACCGCTCGTCGAACAGAGCGCGGTATTGCTGGATTGCCGCCGTCACCTGATCCGCAAACTGCTGCTGGGGATGATAGAAGCGTAGGCGGGGGTCGGCGTCAACCGGTACCGCGTTCTGCTGACAGTCGTACACCATGCGCCAGAGAATCTGGACAATCACATCGATGTGCACTCCGGTGAAGACGGCCTGGATTGACCGCTTGTCTTCGCGTAGGTCTGCGTTGCTTAGCATCAGCGCTGCCGGATGCAGGTAGCATGTCAAATCTGTTGCTAATGCTTCTCCGGACTCTTGGGCTGATGTGTCGGCGAGCCCGTATGGCGGCGGTGGCGGCAGTTCCGATGCGTCGAGTTGAAAGCTGGAGGTCTGTGTGTGTGGTACACCAGCGAGGTCAATGTGGAGCGCCATTCGATTGGCGTGTCGCCTAGAACATGATCGAGAACCATTTGGTGGACCCTGCCCATTTCTTCGTCGTTGAGGTTCGCCATCGTCTCTCGCAACTTGGCTGGGGGGTTGCTGTGGCTCGAGGACCCACCAATACCATTGCTCCAGCACCCACGCTTGCATCTCCGGTGAGAGCTCCTCGTACAGCTGTGCGTAGTGCGCGTACTTGGGCGGGATCTGCAATGTCCTTGGTGTGCGCATGGTGCTGGTAGATTGGGAAGATGCCACGTCCGGCATGGTGAGATTTGTTGTGTCCATCTTCAGAAAACAATCTCGAGAGGTGGTGATGTCTGAAAGAATATCTGCCGGGGGATGAGAAGTTGGCTTTTATTCTTCCAGGAGACGATGTCAAAGATGATACCCAAGGGCCGGTGTGGTGTGGGAAGATACGTCTTCTCCCCAAGAACAGAAGCTTGAAGACAAGAATTCAATTCAAGTTCGAGCAACCACCCCAAATAGAACCGATCAAGTGCTCCAACCCTGGAAACGGGCGTCTGCTCCCTGTTGAGAAGGCAAGTTGGCTCCCTGGCTGTACGGTTGGGTGCTGCTCCTAGCTGACTCTGCTGTTGGCGCTGGTACCAAAGGCAACCAAGACAACCCTGTTGGACCGGACAGTGACCCTGTGGGGTATGCCTGGTATGTTACAGAAGACGCAGATCCGAGTAGGGTCTGGCTCGCAGTCTGGTTATATGGGTGATTTAGCGGTGTCAGTTGCTGAGACAGAGAAGGCTGAAATGTGGGAACTGGAGGTACCTGCCCTTGATTTTGAAACAGCGAAAGCTGATACGCTGAATGTTGTAACGCCAGCTGTTGGTATTGTCGTTGATGGTACGACAGCTGTTGGAATATCCGTTTCTGGTATTCCTCTTGTGCAGAGGCCGACGGCCGAGGCGCCAGTGTCTGGTATAATGATTGCTGTGGCTGTCGATGTGTCACTTGTGGTTGAGATATTTGTTGAGACGCTTGAGGCTGGATTGTTTGTTGCTGAGGTATTTGCTGAGGTGCTTGGTGAGATGCCTGCTGAGATGCTTGCTGCTGGGATGCTTGCTGCTGGGACGACAATTGCAGAGACTTCTGTTGCAGAGATGCCTGTAGAAGAAAACCCCCTTGCAGGGTAGACTGTTGTGGTAGAAAGGACTGTTCGACAAAAGGTCGTTGGAAAAACACTGACTGCTGAGACAGCTGCTGCTGGGAAACCGGTCGCCTCGTGGAGGCTTCTTGCTCAGCAACCTGTCTGAATTGGGCAAGGAATTTTGGATCAAATGCTTCTTGCTCATCAACGTGTTGTCGAAACTCCTCCTGTGGGATCGCTTGTTGGTCAGAGGCCAGACGCTGCGATGGCCTCTGTTGCAGAGTGTATGGCGTTGAGGTCTGGGACAAACAGCTCTCTTGCTCAACTGGAGGAAGTTGGACCGCACTACCACCCGAACTGGAGGATCCTATACGCGGCTCCGGGAAAGACGAAGACTCAAAGTCTTGCACTGAGGGGCGAGGGGAGTGAGGATAGTGGTTCGACAGTTATGGTCGACTCAGGGGTGACGGCGCGATTGTTTCGCTTGGCTTTTGCCTTTGCCCTCGCCTTGGCTTTTTTTCTTCGCTGACGCAGATTGTTTACCAGTGGCTGAACTTCTCAAGTCAGAAACAGCGGGTTTTCGCCGTTCAGCGGATGCGTCCGGCCTGGGTGGTGGTGCAAATTGAGTCCCTGAAGATTCTTCCCAGGTGCCTTGAACGTTCACTTGGGTCTCTGAAGGTTGTTCCCAGTTGCCTTGAACGTTCACTCCGATGGTGTCTGGCACGTTTGTGTTGAGGTGAGCCGGAGGTACGAATGTCCCTCCAGACGGCACAAGCTCTGAAAGTAGCTCAGAAGATGGTTCTGAAGCACGTTCAGAGTCCACTTGGGGGTTCTGGTGTTGCTCCGGGACCTCTTCCGAGAAGGTCGTCGCCTGGGGCTCCTGATGGGGAGGATATTGCAACTGCGGCTGCACTGGATTGAACGAAGACCAATCGTCTTGAGAGAAAATGAAGGTGTCAGTTGGCGATAGCTCCAAACGACGTTGGAGCAGAGGAGGCGAAGAGTCCCGTGCGCTACCAAGTGACCTGAATGACGTCCTTGATGATAGGGATTGAGGGTGAGTCTCTTCCGGCAATGCGGAAGTCTCTGGTGAGGATTGCCCGAGGCGTTGCAGATAGTCCGCCAGAGTCGATGGAGTTATGGGATCAGGGTTGGAAGGTTCGAAGTCCTCACCGGGCTCTGCTGGCGATTCTTGGGTCTCGTCTTCTGACGAAGAGGCGGTGCCGTCGTCAACGTCAGGCTCAATCTCCGGATCTTCAGACAGCGTGGGAATCCGCAGTCGCCGGTACCGTGCTTCAGCCTCGTCTTCTTCAGACTGATCGGATGCGCCGTCAACGTCAGGCTCAATCTCCGGATCTTCAGAGAGTGTGGGAATCCGCAGTCGTCGGTAGTGTTCTTCACCCTCGTCCTCTTCAGACTGATTGGGTGCTCTGGGAGTGGCTGCTTCACAGTCAGAGCAAAGAGGTTCTTCAGGAGCTGCCGAGACTGGAGCTGCCGAGGCGACAGGAGTTGCCGATCCAGAGTCAAACGTCGTCGGGAATTCACCTGACAAGAGTTCTTGAAAGCTAAATTCAGGCGCACAGGGCGAGCTATTGGCGGGATCGGGCTGATCGGGCTGATCGGGCTGATCGGGCTGATCGATGATGGCCGAACACTTTGAACAGAACACTAGCTGCGACGGTTCAGGGGGTAAGGTGGTACCACCGAAGGGTGTCTGGAGAAAGTGCTTCGAATGGATTCAAACCAAAGTCGGGAATGTCAAACTCGAAGTCAAATGGAAGAGCCCTGGATGCTGGCTCAGGATGGGGTTGTGGGCTGATGTTCTGCTCGTCCTGCTCTCCAGCTGGGGATTGTGCGCTCTGAGGCTTAGCTGTGGAAGAACTTGCCGGCTCTGGAGTATGAAGAGTTGTCTGGAATGGTGATTGCGGCGTCTCTCTCTAGCGTACCGTTCAAGACTGCACCAGCTTGGGAGGTATTCTCCTTCGGGGATTCGCTCAGCTATGGGCCTGAGGTCTTGCTTGGGCAAAGATTCAATCCAGTCGGCGTACTGGGCGGCTCGAGTGGTTGGAGACGCCGAACCCTCTTGGTTGGAGCCCAAGGGTCCCCAGTGACCAAAGCCGACTGCCCAGGCTAGGTTCTCCTGCCAAATGGAAGCGAAGTTGCTGGGATGTTCAGTACGGAAGTTAAACGCCGGATTGTGTCCACATCCTACGTTCCAGCCACGTCGACAAGGACAACGGTCGGAACTGAATATCAGTGCTGGTACTGGGAGTGGCTTTGGTCCAGGTGGAAGACCAAATCCGGCAGAGGATGCAGCGACAGATCCCTGTGCTTGTTGCGATGGGGTTTGGTCCAAGTTTGAAGGATGACAAGTTGAAGTCGGCCCTGGTGCTGCCTGGGGCTCTTCAAGAGGAGGAAGTGGGAGGAATGCCCTTGTGGGGTGTGGTGGGATTGACACTTCTTCTTCAACTGGGATCCTGGGCTTTTTGGGGCCTGGAGGGCGAGATGGCTGGGGTGGCTTAGGTGGTTTGTTACGGTTTCGAAGAAGAGTCCGAAGAGGCCTTTGCCGCGGAGGGCTGGAAGGCTTTGGCAACAGAGGGTTGGGAGGCTTGGGCAACAGAGGTATCATGAAGAAGGTGGCTTAGCCTCGACTGAGCAACTGTGCACACGGTGCAAGGCTGCCTAGGCTATTGAAGGGCAAGGTCGGTTGGTCCTTGGCACAGATATGTACCAAGGCTGTGAAGCCTTCAGACCTCAAGCACGATGGCCGAGACCGAAGACAGAAAGACTTGTGAGGGCGTTAGGAAGAAGGGACTGGGGGACTGGAAAGAAAAGAAAAGAGAAGAGAAAGAGATAGGTTCTAGGAGGAGGGAAGAGGCCTTGATATAGGCCAGACCCTGTTCATCAACTTGGGGGGAACCGTTGTCGGCTCTCTCATCGAGGTTGAAGCCATCGACGTCCACACACCATCCCACGCCCTGGCATATTGAATATCAGTCTATCAGCACGACAGATCGGGCGAGATGTACGCTTCGAGGCAAGGAACGTCAAGCACACCATCGTCGATGCAGGTCTACTGCACGAAACCAGCCAACCAACGCCTTTACAAAGGACGCCCTGGCGTTTGCTAGACGAACTAGTCTTGTGAGCTGCAGGATGAACGCTCGATACGAGGAGCGGCTGAGTAGTGCAATCTGTTATGCAGCTCAGTTACTAGTTGCATTCCTCCTGACCAGCCTCAGCCTGACCGTTGCCACTGGCAGACTCGGACACCTGAAAGATGGGACAAGGACGAGCCAGCGACGATTCATCAAACAGTGGAGCCGTCCAAATGAGGTGCGAGCTTTATTATCGACCATTAGATAATCAACCATCATCACAGCTTATGGAAGAGAATAACATAATGGCAGACTCATGAAGAGAAAAATGTCAGGCACAGACATCAGAAGCAGATAGTCGAAACACCAACACTTCGGAATGCAAGGGGCTTGGGAGCCGTCTGCCGCACCAGCGAGACACCCCACGAAGGAGCTGCGTTCATTGGTGCGATTGTGCCAGCTCACAACACAGGCACTGCGGACTGCTTGGACCAAGGAGTACGGACCCTGCATCACGGATGAGGCAGAAGACACGACTCAGCTAATCATAGCGTTGAGAAGGACTGCCAGCACCCCAAATGACCCACCAGCAACTTGACGACGGCATCTGGTACCGCCGAACGAGAGCAACAAGAGGGCTGGACTACTGTTCAGATAAGGCTAGTTTGAGGGGAACCCTGCACAGTCAAGCAAGGGACGGCCTGGGGCTGAAGGCGTCCTTCCGAAGATCAGATTGATGGACGCCGGCTCTCCTGATGGTGGCCACCATAATCGCTGAACAGAAAGACTGGAGATCGGCAGGTTCTACTAATGAAGCAGTCTAACATGGAGGAGATCGAGTTTGGGCTTGAGATCTGAACTCCTCTATGTCCACACAGCCCGCTGGATCTCCATTTCGTGCGATATCGTCCAACGCACAGACCACATTCCATCCGCAAGAAGCGGCAACGGCAGAACAAAGCATGTGAAAATGAGTCCGCAGGCTGGCTGGCATTACACGCTAATTATCTACGAAGGTTTGAAGAGGGTTCTGTCCAAACATCGGAAAAGATATACAGGGTTCACGGTGGCCAAACTTGTCGAGCCCCACGTCACAATGATTTGAAGCACTTGGAGGGGTTGCCAGCCTCCAGACAACCCAGAGCCATGATGGAAAGCTACGGGAGCCGGGGATGAGTGGGAGCACAGCCGTCTCTCCACTTCACAAGTGGAGCAATCGACAGTAGTCCTGCCAGCAAGCGCCAGACTCAACTCAAGGAAGTGGAATCACAGAAGTACAGACAGAACCTGAAAGTGGAGAGCAGGAGTCCGAACCGGCCATACAGCGACGCAGGCTATGTGATAGTGCTCTCCCTTGCCTCTCCTTGCAGCAATCACCGGACTTGCTACCAGTTTGGGAACGCCAAGCCACCATGAACATGCAAGACGGACGAAAGTCTGGCCGCTGCAAGGATGTGTTCTCAGCTGCGACAGGGGTGGCTGGGTACTCGAAAGGTCGGAGTGAGAATGAGATTTTCAGACTGAGACTTTGACATATGGTGCAATGATGGCTTCGGGCATGTGGGAGTCTGGCAATACCAGACACAAGCCCGGTCCCGTGCCAGTCGTCTCATGCGAGAGGTTGGAGAAGTGATCAGCTCGAGAACTAGGAATGTGGGGCTGGGGGCTGGACTCAGCTACCACCGAGGTCCAGGTTACACAATTGCGGGGACTCGGCTTCTTTGCAACCGTGATGGAAGTGAGGTGGCTGGCTGAACCACCTGAAAGTCGATGCATGTCTCACTAATTGCCAGGGGGGCAAAGTGATGCTGTCTAGGTCGCTCAATCGAGACTGGATCTTCCGACCGCCTACCAGGACACCAAAGGCACAGCAACAACAATTGAGTGCTGGAAAGGAATTATGACGGGGCACAGACGGAGGGGCTCGGAGCGCAACACTAATATCGGCGCTTGCATCGAGAGATATCTGCGTTCCCAAATCAGACTGGCAACAAGACAAGCAGCGTTGATGGGGCGGTCAGCGGTCGACTCCAGCAAACGGGACATCGGGACCTGGTGGGACGCGAATGTGGGTCGAGAGCATGGACCTGGAATCTTGAATGGATGGCTCACACGACTGCCAACACATCGTCCATCTGAGCCCAAAATGCCTCTGGAGCCTTCGCCTCGCTTACACGCGAGAGTGAGTCGAGGAAACGGCGGTGAGGGGAATCGAGAATGCCAAACCGGTGAGCTTCATCCAAGGGCTAGTTATGCACGCATCATAACTACGGACCAGTCAAGAGCAGTTGTTTGACGTAAAGAGACGTGAGGGGTCAGCCCCAGGGTTGGCTTGAGACTTGGCAACAAGGATGTTGACTTGTTTTTGGAGCAAGACTGTCTGCCCCTCGGTCGAGGAACCAGAGGGCACCACACTAGCGATCGGGGAAACAACAGCAGAGATAAGGACTTGCAGACACTGATTGGACAGGTGAGCTGGCCACCGCATAACGAGAAGAGCAATAGGACAGACGACACATCATGACGACACAGAAATCGACTGAAAGGGGGGAAACGGCACAGCTTCACCACAAAGCCCCACACAACTGGACAGACATAGCACTCGACAGGGGCTGATGGTAAGGATCACGACCGAAAAGTGGGCAAAGTTTTGTCGCCAGGCTCATCGACGCTGAGCCCAGAGCCATGTAACAAGGCGGGTCTCTACCATCGAGAGACTTTCGTGTGGTGCTACACTCGGATCGTACTTATGCCAAATAAGGTGTGAGGTCGACAGAAGACACACCAAATACGGGACCAAAGCTGGTGGGTAGGTATGGTTGCGTCGCGTGCCGTGCCAGGAGACTCCAGACCAAAGCTTGGAGATACCTCCCACGACCCTCTTGAAGTTGGCCAGCAGAGCCATGGTGCCGATGTTCCATACAGACCTCGATCTACAGGACGACAGGCATCGGTCAGCTAACAGGGAAAGCAGATAACTAAGGCACAAACAAGCGAGCGACACCGCACTGCCTGACGTGGTTGACCAAGCGTCGAAGTTGGCATTCCAGAGATGAGTGAGTGGGCCTGGGACGGTGAGACTCGATTCGAACCAATGGCACACGCTAACCAAGTAGCTGCAGATCCGGGGTACGAAGACGGGATGTTTGAGAAGACATCCTAGCCAGGCGATTACGTTGGTCTGGTGGTCAGCTGGACGGATCCTGCTGGGTCAATGGAACTCTGGCGCTAATTTCGCAAAGCGTCCATTCACAGGACGATCCACGTTCAGCTGGTTCAGCCACTTACGCTTACATTCCATGACCAATATCTAGGTGCGGCACAACATGGTCATGCCTTATCGTTCTAGATGCTACACCGCATAATCCATCCTCACCAACATACGCACGGTCCCTCGGTTACACAGCGAGAGCAATTTGGAGTTGGGCTGGGCAGGAATGTCCCCGAGCCATCCCCGGGTCATCACAGAACACTACGTGCCGGGTGGGTCACGTGCTACCCTTTGACTGCACGCCATCCCACGCCTATCTGTGATGAAAGTTGCCAGCGCAAGAGGAGCTGTTTGACCGTCACGCCCGTCTCTGGTGCCAGACAGTACAGGTGTGTGTTGCTGTTGTGTTCACTCGAAAGACGCCCCGCTTCTGCCAAGAAACCGCCCAAAGCGGTAATACAGCATCGCAAACCAACTTATGTCGTGCATATCATCAACCATACATCGACGCACGATCACGTGACAGGTACAAATACTGGCATTCAGCCTATTCAACGGCAATGTGTGGGCAACCCCTCGGCAACTTCTTCCAGCTCAGCCTTGCTCTTCAATCATGACCTCAGCCTTGTCATACCACGTCTCTGCCATCTGCCATGGGCTGCATTGACAATCTCACACAGTGGACGTTGGTTTTAGGCTTGTGTCCCCACAAGCCGAACATGCTTTCAAGATCCCCACTAACGACTTGTGCTAGCCCTTGAGATCAAGCCGGTTGCTTAGTTCAGGCCCAAAGCGCCGCTGTCGACTCGGTTTGGCTCCAACACTGGCTCCTCCTGACGATGGGTCCACGCATCCACGCTGTCTACAGATTTTACACTGGCCTATGCACCCTATGTTCCGACGTCGGATTATTCTTATCGTGGAATAGGCTTGTTACAAACACTGCCGTGCAGAACCCGTACATCCGCATCGACTCGCGTACGGCTTTGCTTCGGCGGCTGCCAAAGAAAGGTCTGGTACGCTGGCATGTGCTTCAGTCCTGATCAGGTTGAATTGGTCCCTGGCGCAGGGCGGTGGCCCTGTGGGTGGCCCGAGACTAATCCAACCCCGGCCGTTCAACCTCGTGTTCCGAATCCACTCAATTTTTGCTTGAGACCTTGCCTCTGCATGTGCTTCAACCGCTGATTTCCACGTAGGCCCTGTCCAATGCGGGCATTATGACCAACTCAGCACGTCCAGACGCTTGAAAGCACTGCTGACAGTCGCCGACCCAAGATCCTCAACGTCCCCGCTGCTCAACGCTGATGTCTTGGCTCCGCTCCAACATGTCTTAAGACTTGCAACCCCTTTGCCCTGCCTTTTCCTTCAGCCTCCACTTGGTGTCGATATCACCCTAGACCCCGGCTGCCAAATTCCGGCTCGGGCACCAGGGGAGCTATGCCCCGGGTATTGCCTCTTCACTGTTCAACGCAATGTCTTTGGCTCCCATTCAATATCGCCTGCTGAAGAGCCAATGAGCCATATGCCACGCGTTTTAGCTTTCTTACTCTTCGGCCTCAGATTTGGTTCACATGTCACATGTACTCACGCGATGCTCTTTGGATCTTTCGATCTGACACACTTCGGCCGCTGACCGACTCCGTTTTCACGGTTCAAGCTTAAGTCTTGGCTCGATTTCAACGTTGCCTCAGCCTTGCCACACTTTTCCCTGCCGTTTTTCCGAGTCTCAGCTTGATTCATGTCATATCTACTCGATGGCCTTGGGAGTTTCCGACCTGACAGCCTTCAGTCAGGATCATCTCCACATCCAGTGTTCGGCAGCGTGTCTTTACACCCGCTCAGCATCTCCAAAACATTGCCTCGCCCTTTACCTGCTACTTACCTCGGCTCAAACATGACCTTGTCGCACAAAACATACTCTCTCGAGCCATCTGGACCTGCCAGCCCGAGCAGATGTTTTGCATCCATGTACAGGTCCCACTCAACGTTCACTCCAGCCTTACGCAACCACTCGCCAACCACGCTATCTAACGGTTCCTCGAGGCATCTGTCTCAACCAGAGCACCTTGGGTTATGGCCTGTGCCTGGCCGGAGTCTTGTGGTCCTCGGCTGTGATTACAGATTACAATCAAGCAAGTTCCTCCTCGAGTCACCCCTCATGCCTTCGAAGACCGCCCAATTGTTGCTGCTCGAGATATGGGAGCACCCCCCGCCGAAGAAGGGATTGGCTACCCCAGGACACTGACCGACCGTGTGCAGAGGCACGAGCGCTTATCAAGCAAACCGAAACTAGAAACATGATCACCACTCCCACACAAGCGCAAAGGTTGCCTCTGGACCTAATCCTAGCTTCCCGGCCAATGAAGTCGCCACGCCCCGGACACCGGCTCCACCTTCTCTGTTTTGCTTCACAAGGGAAGATATATTCTCTTCATCCTACTATTGGAATGTCTTCAGTCAAGACCCAGCCCTGTTCAGGCGATCTACGCTGGCCCACGTATACTAAACACACCTGGCCGAAACCACGGTCCTGACGGGGCTGAGGCAGGGGCCATCTGCGTGGACTCAGGCTATCAGGCTTGTTGGGCTGCTTATCAACCTATGTGAAGCCGAAGAAATGACTCAACCCCGGGAGGTGGGTACCCGGCCAATGACTCCAGGGCCATGGGCTCATGAAACGGTCCCTTCAGATCATTTTATCATCGTCGAACCGATTTCCACGGTCCAAAATGCATGACACACTACATCTTGGCCAGGTGGCTCCCTATGACGACGGCAAGTGGCTGTCAAGGGGCGAGGGAAAAGAGATGAGAGGACAGTTACAGAAGAGACCTCGCAGCATCTAACCCACTGGTGCTACCTTGGCCTGTCTGGCCCTCTTCATCCATACCCGTTCAAGGCCGGACTCGACCACTTCGCGAATAATCTGCCACTACGACGGGTGTGCGTGGAGTGGGCCTGCATTTCTCTGTGTACAACAGGTCAGGAGAAGGTATGTTAGGTTGCGAACAGTCAAGGAGCAAGCTCACTATGGTTATCGTGGAATGAAAGGGAAGTCATTGTCCTGAGCACTCCGCTGCAGCTGCTCTCGCTTTTCTTGGCTCTCCTTCCTCAAGTTAGCAGAGTAGAGTCCAAGTTGGATTTTCTCAAGAATTTCCAACCTACCGTGCCACATCAGACATAAGCAACCCCAGCGTCCGTCGCTGTTGATAAGAGAAACACATGCACCGACGTGACTGAGATACTCCGGCGCGGCTCTGCGCTACAGCCCCCGTCTCGAGAACGGAACCAGGACTGCGACTGTTGCTCCCAGATGATGCAAGTCTAAAGTTATACTATCCGAGGCATACCCGTTTCTATGGATGAAGAAATACGCGAGATAGACCGGTGGTGGTCTACTGCAACCTCCGCTATGGAATCTATTTACACCGACGTATCCTTGAGCGGCACAGGCCATCGCCTACCTGGGCAATTGCATTCTTGGCTGGTTCGCACAACGTTGACCACAGTCTATCTATGCTAGGATACGGCCAATGGTCAACCTATTCGTCTAAGACAGGGCAACCAACCGCGAGCCCCCGAAGCGACGATGCTTGCTTGTTCAATATCCATATGTTCACAAGATCCGACAGTCCGGGTGCGCCGGAGTATAGATAGGTACAACCAGTACGCCGCTGCCCTGGATAGACGCCGAGTGGACATAACCAGCTGCCCAAAACCCGTACCTATATCAACAGGCTGATGTCCATCGAGGTGCAGCTGGACTAGGCTCCAGTACGACAAGACCAGTGACCACAAAGGCGACAACTCCAGGCGTGATATTGAACGCGGCACAGTAATCAACAAGAACCAGTAGCATACAATCAAGTCAAACACGACGCCGCACCTCCCCAGTCCAGACCATGCAGCATGCTTGGATCCACGGCGAACCAATCGCCTCATTCACACTACACACAAACGATGTAGGTGCTGAAGCCCACGCAGGTAGGAGGTACTCAGTGCTATCAAGTTCCGCATCTCTGGGAAAGCACAACAAGAAATACGGGCGAGAAGCAGACCGCCACGAACTACGGCCAAAGCCTCAGACCACTCGTATCTAAAGTCCCCCATTGCCGGCTGCGTTACACACCGACGCTTGGTGATCGCGTCTCTGGGAAGCCTGAAACCCAACTGGGATTCAAGTCCAGCATGGATCGTTCTCATCATGTCCGCTATGGGTAGCACAAGGCGCTCTGCGTGGGCATGAGCTCGACAACAAGAGTATGTTCAAGAAAGCACGCATCTCGTTCGACACAATACCTTCACGCCCAGCCAGACTCGCGAATCAATCTGCTTTGTCAATTGTCGGAGGTGAAAGCACCGAGAGGCACACTTCATCATGTGGATATGAGGGTGGCCTGGCACTTGCCATGTCAAACCGAGATATTTCCGAATTTCGAAAGATAACCGCATATACGCCTCGCCGAGCGAATTCGACGGACTGGCATCAGAGATGATTGTATTACATCGATTCCAGCCATTCGCATATGTCTCTCAGTGAAAGTGGTATTGCCTTTGCTCTTGTCAACCTCGTGATGTGGGCTCCGCGGCGGAGCCATCTGATCCCTGCAAATGTCAGTTGGTCTCCGCGGCGGAACTATCTCATCCCTGCAAGGCTCATTCGGTCTCCGCGGCGGAACCATCTCATTCCTGCAACGGTCAGTCGGTCTCCGCGGCGGAACCCACATCTTCATCATCACCACCAGTGTTTGCGAAACCCTGATCATCTTGTGCCTTATACATGTCCTGATGGCCAAATAGGCTCAATACCATCGCGCAGCATGCTCTGGATGTCAAATACGAAAGTTGAAGTTTCGGGTGGGGCAAGACCTATCGGAGCTGGTTTCCGTACAGAGACAACGGCAGCCGCCGGCGCAGACGAATACGGCTAAGGTCTCTCATAGTAACAATGAAATCAGTCTTGCGAGGTACCACGTCCACTGTACGTATGATAGCGCAGTTGACTTGAATCCTGGCAGGGCGACTGACCTCGATCAGATATATCATCCGCTACACGGGGAGGTTTCTACAGATACGACTTTGGCGAACGGTGCAGTTGAGTAGTCCGACCACCCTCCACGTCAACAACAGCATACACACTATCAGATACGCTCATATTCCTGGATCCAAGACAAACCTTGAGCACTGAGGATGGTCCACAGCCTTGGCCAAGGCCAAGGCTGTCAAGAGGCTCCAGGACAAGCCTTGAAACTTGACCATCAAGCCTCCTTAGAAGTCGATTCGCTCGCTTCGTTGAGCGTGCTCCTAGTTTCTTTCAGCCTCCTGTAATTGGACTACGACAGGCGCCAGTGGCATACATTGCAGCTTTCATCATACATCACGATTGACTGCCATGGTTCCTTTGTTTGGGCTGGCCCGGAGCCTTTCATTACTGCAATGGCCCGCATTACCTGTGCTGTGCGACATTCGAAGAAGCGCTAGGGCTGTGAAATATGCAGGTTTGCAGGATAAAGGGCTAGATCTACACATCAGATTCACAGACTAGTGACCATTCGATCCGGGCAGCCTGCGGAACGAGTACAAATCAAAGTCCATGAACGCAACATATGATGCGCCACGGCGCGGACCTTTACACCGAGGGGAACAGTGTTTGCCAACGTCTTCAATATATTACGTCCTTTCAGAACACAAAGCAGACTGATACACCGCTCAGCAGCCATAACAACCCCCTAGGTTCGGCAGTAGTTCCAGGAGTCCGCGTCGAAATCGACGATATATAATGGTAGACGAAAAAGGAAGATACCTCCCTATCTCCGAGCAAGTACACACAGTTGGGTATAAGGCACGATGGACAACGGTGAAGAAACAAGATACAGGATTCGGATATCAGGAACGCCGCCCTCGGTCGGGCATGGTTCAGGTGCCAACGACTTGCCGGCCCAGAGGCTGTCTCTACCCAGATTTCGGAGACGAAATGGATGCACAGTTATCTCATACATCGCCAGTGGCCACGGTACGTTGCAGCGACGCAGCACATGTCAAACAACGATATGGCAGCCATGAAAAGTCTCAGGGGCCTGCACGGGACGGGACGACAAAACCAAGCCAGCAATCCAACAGCCCTAAGTTAGCACCAGCGGTTGGAGGTATCATAAGAGGAACTGTGAATCCGCAACTATCGAAACGCCATTAGGTGGTGGTGTATTGGGCAAACCCCTTCCACGCACCTGTCCATGCACTCAGCTATATACAACAAAGGGGTGAATGGTCTGATCTGTGCTTATAGCATTAAATCGTGATCCTCAACCATCCTTCTCACATTCTTCCTGATCCTCGGCACCCCTTTATGCATTTTTCTCATTGGAAAGCAGACTCCATTCTCAGTTGTTAACGTTGTATCTTCAGTTCCCGAATCATTGTTGTCCATAGGCGTACTCACCTTCATTCTAATCTGTAGGAAGACCCTTGTCCAGATTTACTGACCTTGGCCCGAATTCCCTCGTTCTCAAGCTGCGCAACATCCTGACATCCTGTCGCCGTCGGCAGCCGCAGTAGGGCGAAGAAGCTCGGGTGATGAAGAGCAAGTCGCAACGAGAATGGCCACCATGAAAGCCGGTACCGCATCGAATTGGCTTGTAGCGGCTACTACAACACCAAGATCATGCCTGAGGCTTTGATGAGTGACCAGAAGGCCATTCCGTCCGGACGAGGTATGACTGTTGACATGGACTATGTTAATGCTCATGAATGCAACTCATGGTGGACACCGAGCTAGGGGTTGGAGCATCTCCCATGATGATTGCCAGTGTATCAGGGTTCAGATCCAATGCAGCAGACGGGCTCGGTCCTTAGAAACAGTCAATACGGGCGCCAGGATGACCTGAATAAGCTGAAAGCGAACTATAAGGAGACTGGTGCAACCAAGAGTGTACATCTTGTGCAGACGGTGCTCGGCATGTGAAGTTGGCACTGGCACTCCCGAGTGGCCATGAATTTCGACCAGGACGCCGAACGTCGGTCGACTGAGTGGGCAGTATCATCTTTGCAGACCCCGGAGAGTCAAGGGAGGCTATCCCGCTCCGCTTTTACTTTCTTGGAACAGAATGTCAAAGAGGGTGAGAACCCCGTCTTGGATCGGAAAGAAAAGCCTGCCCCCAATGGCGAAATAATGAATGGCGGTAGTCGTAGCCAAACCGAAGAAGACATCAAAGGATAACGATCGCCTGCCACTGACGGAGGTAGAGGTTGGATAGCCGGTTCGACTTGTGCCAGATTCACGTTGGCTGAGGCGTGACAAATAGCATATCGCCAAGAGCAATATTTCCGTTCTCGCAATCAAAGCAAATCCATTCGTAGCCCGCTTGGGCAGTTGTGTGACAGGTGTGAGCCAGGAAGTATCTGGCCCTCGCCGAAGGAAAGGCCTCGCACGGTTTCTCTTTTCTTCCTTGTTCAAGTAGAACCACAGAGCCACGAACTTGTCACTGGTCTTCAAGCTGGCTGAGACTCTAGAAGGAAAGACTGATGCCAAAGACATGATGAGAGCGCAGCCTGTGCTGAAGGCGTTGCAAATTGAATCACAGCATGTATCCCAACCCACAAAGGTGCTGCGAGGCATTTCGATCTTGCGAAGTCGTGGTTGTATGTAAACAATGCACAACACACGCAGATCCCCACTGCGACTTGGCCAGCGCCGGCATCCATTTCTCCTGCAAGCCCTGAAAGTCAATAGGTGGATATAACGTTTTTCCATGTGTCTCAATCGTGCAGGCCTTTGGTTATGATACCCTGGAGACCCGTAGGCTCTATTCTCTGCAGGTCAGGACCAACAGCCCATACAACGACGGCGTCGCCGCAATCTCGGGCCACGCCGGAAGTCTTGTGCGCCACTTAATAGACCAATGGCAAGTCCTAAGGTTTTGTATATGAAACGCTGGCATGGATTTCTGAGGCTGTGGGATTGTTTATTCCGGACGGAGACACCAAGAAAACTGTCGAAATTCCGGTTGCGGCGAGGAGGTGGCGTTAGAACGGTACGGCAGTCTGCACGAGTCTGACGATGCAGATTAGGTTTTCGAAGGATAACAAGGACTCCACTCGAACTCGGGAGGTGCCACTTGACAGAGGACCGGACGGGTTATACACGTCTCCTTCAAGGGTTGCCCTTTGGAGGTGTACGGCTATGGCGCCAGATATCCCGGCGCGGGACGGTACTGGTGCTGGTGTCCGGATAGATAGTGCTGACGATGAAGCCCGGGCGAGCTGGATTGGGTGATGACTTGCCATGGGCTTTTTCTTAAACCTGGCAGAGTGTGCTAATACGGCACAGGAGCAGATGCTGGACCAAGGCACTGGCGGCAGAGGCCTGGTTGATCGTCCACGACCCTGCACCGCTTGGCTTATGTGCTTGGAATTGACACAGTTAGCTAGCACGTTGTAAAATACCTGCAATTTGATAGTGACAAGGTCTGGAGGGGCAGCGATAACAACAACATCAACGTCTAGGAGGCCAGAATTGGCATGCTTTGTGGGATCCTAGTCGGCAATAAAGGCGGAACCAGGACTGTAATGGATTGTTCAGTTCCTTGCTCTTGCTTGCGACACGTCCGATGGGTAGGAATACAGTGCTCATCAGAGACAGTTCGGTCCAGCTACGTGTGTGGAGGAGGAACCCGAGGTCGTCCGGATGCATGTTACTCCACTTCATTTCGTATTGGACGGTCGTTGAAAACAATGCTGTCCATCCACGCACCATAGGCCCGGGGTGAAATGGGCGGGTATACTTCGCTATGTACGTATGGTAGATGACGGTTACCATTGGGGTGCGCCAAAAATCATGCGTATCCACTCAGTCAAGTAGAGACACTGGACTTGGGGAGGGGAACTTGGGGAGGGGAACTCGTTTCGCTCCAGGACTAAGGATTGGAGTGTTTCCTGGAAATATGGCCTCCATTTTGTCCGACCTGCTGATGACGAAGAGGATGACCAAGAGGATGACCAAAAGCATGACCGAGAGGATGAACAACGGCTGTGCACAGCCCTCAGAACCGAGGAAGTCGTTCAGGTATTGGATGATGGCCGGCCTCTAAGGGACGTTCAGACCAACGCAATGGCTCCAGATATTGGAGAAGCCGTCTCTTGCTTGTATGGATCCGACATCCCGTGATGCGGAGTCTAGCAAGTGACCTGATCTCCAATTCTGATGGGCTCGCAAGAATTGGAGCTGTGTGGTACAGATGGGTCTGCTCCGGTAGCTATGTGGTAGAGATGGAGCTTTTCCGGGATAACGTGTGGTAGAGATGGGTCTTCTCCGTGAGCTGTGTGGTAGGAATGGGTCTTCTCCTGGAACCAAGCGTGGCGTGAGGGGCAAAAGAGCCCCTTCATTTGCCATCTGGCTTGCCGGTCATTGCAGGTTTTCGTTTGTGTTTCTGTCAGTTTGGAGATGGCCATTGGTTTGGCGTCTTTGGGACCTTCGCGGTAGAGGCTTGATTCCCACGGAATATGTTTCGAAGGGGACTGTCTGGGTTGGCTGCTGAGGTGGCTCCTCGGCCAATGATCAGGAGATGGTGGATTTCAGGCGAGTGAGCAGTGGAGGATTTCTCCAAATCAGCGATCTGTTTTGCAATGAACCCACAGTCTTCATCCAAGGATCTGCAGGCTTTGAACGACCCAGGAGAGGTGTCCATCGAGGCAATGCCGCTGTGGCCTCTGCTCCACCAAAGCGTGGCCCTGCTTCTATATCGCCTGCCTTGATCCGTGGTACCAGCAGTCAGTCTATGACTTGCAGGGTCATATATGAACTGTTCGGTCGGGTCTTCGGGCGGTAGGAACTCCGGTTTATATGTGTTTGGCGACTCTACCCCATGTATGGATTTGGATTGTAACGGCGTGAGAACACCCTAATCAGGCTCTGGACTTTTGGTAAATAGATTGCGTTCTGGTGAAGTAAGTGGATCGTATAGCTCTTCCGTCTATTGGAAGGTGAGGGAGAATAGATATACCATGGGTCGATAGGATGACACGTATAGAATCTTAGGTTGGATAACCACCCCAGATCCTTTGACAATCCCGAACTTGTGTGAAGTTAGATTGTCGCCGCCGTGAAGCAGAGATTGATTGAATTGACGGGACAGATGATGGCGTTGTGTAGGAGAGACCGGGAATCGCCTTGATTCCTAGAGTTTTTCCACACGCTTCTGGAAATACCGTCTTCAAATATTCCAGTCTCGCATTGTGAACGGGGTAAGGAGCCACCCTTCCTTCATTTTGTTCCATCACCCGCATATCGGTCCACCGTGAGTTATGGAATGACCATATTTCCATACTTACAGGAGAGTCGTCCGCTGTTTTTGCATCTGCGTTGGAAGATTAGAGCACAGCTCTGCTTCCTTTCAGCGGTTGAAGCACCGATGGTGTTGGCTTTCACGTCGAGAGGTTCATTGACATTGCCAGCGTAGTCTCCGTGCATGGTGCCTTTGCCGAGTATGTGCCTGGAGCTTTACTGCCTCCAGTATCATCGCCCCTTCATGTCTTGCGCGATGTATGTCCTCCATCTGGAAATCAAGTCAGTCGCCTTGCCCGTCACAGCAGTGTGAAATCTGAGGAATCGTTCAGCCAGCCCTTCCCCGCTGGGTACTGAGCTGCCGGTTGATTCAGCACAAGAGTTCGACGTGTACCTTTACGCCCCGATCTAAAAGAAAAGGGGAGAGATCCACAACGTCAAACATAATCTTGACGCTGGCGGCGACTTGGTGACGGTTTCATAGGTGTCCTCTGCATACGTCGAGCCTGTCATATTGCCGGCGAAGCAGGACAAGCGCAGAAATGCAACTTGATTGTCGTGGCGATCATTCAACCGAAGCAATGTGAAGCGAGTATCACAGGCCTTCTCGAGACGGGAGCCTGCTGCGGATCACAGAACGGATTCAAGACCATTGGCGGGAACGCCCCGTTCGGCAGCAAAGACTGCTAGGGACACAGTCATATATACTGCACCGACGACAGTACCACAAGATCTTTAGGGCGCGTGTCGACCCGAAGAGAAAGCCTGAGAACTCGTCCCGGTACAAAGTTGAGAAGATCAAACGTCTCCAAGAACGAGGAACCGACGCAGTCTATCCAGAACTTCAAGCGGCGTAGGTATTAAGCCAACACATGCTAATACCAGTCTTGTTCTTCTCGTGGGAGATATTGCTGGAGACACCAACGTACCTACCGCAGTTGAGGATGCGGTGATGGCTTGGACAGTGCCAGACTGACTGACGAGTGATAAATGAAGAAAGTGCGCAGATGAATAGGATGAGTAATATATTGGCGTCGGCGGAGATGCGATACATCACTGATAGAAAGAAACGCGCCGTAGCTTCAGCAGAATCAAGTGCATGGACATGGACAGGCAGGACACCCTAACGTTGAAGAATACGGACTGTCGCCATCAAGTCCTGGCCAATTCGGCGATCCCTCTGGAACGGATCGAGAAGTACTTGGGACTCTTCGAGGAACCGTCGCATCTCGGCTTGCTGCTTGCGGCCCAGCTGTGGCAACCAAATCTCGAAGAGCTGCAGAGAGATCTCATGGAAAGCCAGTTGGCCTGTGCACCTCCTTGCTGTCCCAATTCCGAATGACCCACCGCAAAAGGGCCCCACACTTGAGACCCACTGTAATCCAGTTTCCGCCGCGGAAACCAGAAACTTCATAGGGGCCCCACTTCAACTCTTTAAAGTTTCTGGTCTCCGCCGCGGAGCCCTGTTCGCATTGTGTTTTCTCGAGCTGTCAATACCACCGTAGAGTAGGTAGTCTTTGGAGGTCTCTTGGGAGTAAGGATGAGGATGTTCATGGAAAAAAGCTTGAAGAACACATCGGGGAGATATTTCTCTTCACATGCTGATTGCTGGGAAGACCGGCAACCTACCTATCGCACCTTTCTTGTCCAAGCCTTCCTCTACCTCCAGACGCAATAGTGGCCCCTCAAGTGTTTCCTCAAATGTTGTCTCAAATGTTGTCTCAAGTGTTGTCTCAAGTCGTTTCCTTGAGCCTCTCCAGGCCAAAGCCAGCCTGTATCGTACTGATCTTGCCTAAATGGCCTTTCTAATGCACGTTTCGTCTTATCTGCAGGCAGGAATAGACCAATCCGACTGCCAGATACCGCGGCGAGTATCGTGTCAGCAAACATGATTGGTCTTCAGCGTGCGAGCTCGGCCAGTAACCAACGCTGGCAGTCCCAGGAGAGGACAATAAGGGCCGACATTGACTGGTTAGAAATTGGTTCGAGTGGATGTCAGAGGCTAAATGTGAATGGGAGTCCTCAAGATGCTGGGGGAAGATATGCCTAGATTCGCCTTTCCCGAAAGTTGCTTGGTCCGTTCCGGTCTTACCTTCTGGTATCCAATGCGGCTTGCTGCGAGTTCAGAGACCACCGTTCTTCGATAGGGAGTGCTTCTGAGCGAAGCAGACCAGGCAGCTGGCCAGCGATATGATCGATCTGTTGTAGCTTGGATGCTCGGAAGTGAGCAGTGGCTCGCATAAAGACTGATGCTCTCCAGTCTCTCTACCACTTGCCGGTCACACTTGAGCATAATGGGGGATCCCCGGTCCCGCCACATAGCGGATAGTGCAAAGAGCTGGGCGGCTTGTCGATTGAATACTCACATTTTTGCCACTTTGCTACCAGATTGACATTGTAGACTGGTATGTCGAAACCTTGATGAGTAGTGGACCCCGGAGCTGGTGGCTAAATTTGTCTGCTTTACGACCAGATATTAGGCCATATGAATATGGGGACTGGAAACGTGATATAACAGGTCTCCTCAGCTTATGGTCTCTGATGCTTCGTCATCCACTGGCGTTTCCAAGATAAGGGTAGTCGAAGGCCTGCTAACCCCGCTGCAAGGCAAGTGTAAGTCTAAAGTCTGTCAATACGCTGCCCGGAAAAGACGTCCAGGGAATTCCAAGACACTCCCGGACTCGTCCACGGAAGACGTGTGAGAAACCTGCGGAAAAGCGGGTGGCAATAGTGCTCAGACTGTCAGCATCAAACTGCCACTGTTCTCGGGGATCTTCCATGTGTATTCATGCCATCTTCGGCGCGGGACAGGCACTGGCACTGCCTACAGGGTACCAGCCCGGTTCTAGACATTGACCTACCATGTTCCGCAGACTCATTCCCTGATCTCCAGCAGTGAATCTCAGAATCCTCTTGACTGCTCGACGTCAACAACCCTGGAAGATGTCCGGGCTACGTCTGACGTCTTCCTCCCCTTGTTAATGTTCAGGTGGCAAACTTCGGGAGCGATTTCTCGACCGCTGGCCCTCATAATATCGGCAGGTCAGCAGGGTATCTGAGGGGGTTAGCCGGCTGTCCTCAGCCTGGGCAGCTTAGTGACCGCGGTTGTCGTTGATGGTTGGTTTGCAGAGAGATTGTCGTCACTCACTCGTTTTGTTGCCTTAACAAACTTCAACACTTCTCGGACTGCCGTTAGGTTAGGCTTTCACTTACATTCTCCCCGTCGATGTATGATCTATAGGCTCGTCGTTGGCTGGACCAGCCTCCTAGCCAGAAGGCCAGATCTCCGCATCTTCCTGGGAACGCTCTCTTCATTTTGTCGAGCATTGTTGCCCGCTGCCGGCATTGGAACAACAAGTGTCTCATAGTCTCGGGTCCTGTCCCGCATGTATACTTATCTCATGCTATTGCGTTGATCCGGGCGAGATATCCATTCAATCGGCATTTCCTTGTTCGTAGCTGCGCAATGAGACGGGCCTTATTTTTTGTTAACGAGTCATGTAGGATTCGAGTATGCTTTCCGGGAATTAGCTTGATCGACTTGTTTGGTAAAGAGGGAATGTTCCGATGGTTTTATCCCTAGTTTGAAAACCTCGTCTCGTGCCCATCACAGCGTCGATGACCTGAGACGGGCAATGTCAGTGACCTGGGGCGCTCCATCGACGGCTGTGGCGTTATGTGCCAGAGAATGAGCTGCTTCGTTGCCTTCAATCCCCGCATGAGCTGATACCCAACTGAACTCGATGCGTATCTAGTGTGCCCAAAGTCAACGAACGGTCTCGAGGATCTTGGTAATGATATGTTGGCCGCTTTGATGTCCTGGTTTGGCTAATGACTTAAGCGCAACTTCACTGTCAGATCGAATAATAATGTGTTTTGAGTGTAGGTCCCCACGTGTGTTTGTGTAAATCTCGATAGCTTATACCACACGCCCAAAATACACATTCAGATCTCGCAAAGTACCGATACAATCGTTACGGCCCCTCTTCCGACACCATATTGCCACTCCGACGATTGCAAGCCAAGCCGTCTGTGTAGAATAATATACTCTCTGTTTGCTCTCGCGTAGCTTCGATAGTTGTGTCCTGTTCTAGAATTGTGATCTCCGCTCTGTCGTACCACGGAGGGACATTATATGGTTGAATGGTTTCAACTCGAATCACGTTCACTTTGCCCCATCGCTGCGCACCTGGAGTGGTGACACGAATCTGGTATTGGTAGTTTCGAGGCGACGCCGGCTATTCTAAACGGGTGTTTAGCGGGCAAAGTGTGCCAATTAATCCAGGTACGGAGTGATTGATGCTCCCATCGGCGTTGCATAGGTTCGATTGCTGCTTCAGCCTCCGCTATTGGAAGAGCGACAGAGCGAAGTGTTTTCACGATCGCCCTGCGCCGCTGTCCGTTGGATCGGTCGAAGAATATTGGTTATAGTACTAATTAGGCGAGTGGACCAGAAGAACGAGGCGTAGTCGATCACCGGTGCCACGGTGGCTGTGAACAGCTGGCGTGCTGCTGAAGTCCGAAGCGACCTCAATCTACTTAGAGCCATAGCTGCGCGGAGGCCGCGTTTGGCTGTTCGCGCGACGTGATGCTTAAACCGTAACTGTTGGTCGAGACCACTCCGAGGATCTTGACCGTCTCTGAGGGCTGAATTACACGGCCGCGGATGACCAGCGCACTAGGTATCGCGTCCACCCTCTTAGAGTTCCGCGTGAAGTGAATGAAAGCTGTCTTCTCCGGCTGAAAGTTCGTTCCGCTGCTCTCCTCCCATGCCTCGGCATGAGGAATCACTCGCTCTTGAATCTTGCACATGTTTTCCTCGACCGTGATACCCGTCACCCAGGCGTTGTAGTCGTCAGCAAAGGCAATCGAGCCTTGATATGTGTTAATAACATTTTGAACGAGGTTCGCATTGAAGAAGAGGAACAAAGCTGGAGAGAGAGGGGACCCTTGGGGTGTCAGAATATATTATGTGCACTCCCAGCCTTACTTAAAGTCTTGGCGAACTTTACACCTTATATTATATATTAGAAGAATATATCTTATTAAGGACTTAAGAAGTTAATTAAATTAAGATAATTATAGTCTTTAGTAGAGCTAGTATTAGAGCGTATTATCACGAAT
Organism: Exophiala sp. LBMH1013; assembly: GCA_024611085.1. Taxonomy (NCBI): domain Eukaryota; kingdom Fungi; phylum Ascomycota; class Eurotiomycetes; order Chaetothyriales; family Herpotrichiellaceae; genus Exophiala; species Exophiala sp. LBMH1013. The sequence continues at coordinate 12,896 of JAMFLB010000006.1, read as the reverse complement.
CGCTCCGTAAGATTACGAGTTCGATTAGGTTTCCTGATAAGTAGAAGTGCTAGAGCGCCTTAGATTAGCTAATTAAGTATAGTAATTTAGTAGTCTATTCTCTAGCTATATAGCTTAAAGATAGATAGTAGTAAGACGATATATTATAATAGAGATTACTTAAACTATTAAGAAGAAGAAAAACTTCTTATAATTAAGTTATAGAGAATAAGTATAATATCGCTAGATATATTTAGTAATAAAAACCCGTAAAAGAGCTTAGTATATTATAATAATTATCTTTCTCTTCTAGAGAACTCGTTCTTAAGTTCTTATAGAGTATAAGACTATAGTCTTATAGCCGTCTTCTATTCTAAGAGTAACTATTACTATCTCTTTATTAAAGAGTATAACTTATAGAGTTATTATTAGATAGTATACTTCTAGTAATATAATTCTCTTTTTTATTCTAGTTTTCTAGAAATTATATAATATAATTTATTATTATCTAGAATAGTCTAAAGTAAGATTAAATTATATATTTAATCTATTATATAGATCTAGTATACTATTAATATACTTAAAGTAATCTACTTCTTTTTAGACTTTAATATTTTCTAATTAAGTTATATTATTATATAATATATATAATATATATACCTTAGTATAACCTAATATATAAGAATCTCTCTTTCTATTACTCTCTTATATTCTTTCTTTATCTTTAATAACTAAATTTAGTAATTATTTTATAAGTTTAGATATTAAGTTTAAAGTAGATTTTAATATAGACTTATAAATAGAGTATAAAGATAGATATTATAGATAATATATATATACTATATTAGTAAAGACTATAGATTTAAAGCCCTTAATACTAAAAATATAAGTTAATACTAGTTTACTTAAAGACTGCTAATAATATATAGTTTAACTATAAATTTCCGTTTCTTACTATCTAATATTTTATTCTAGTCTATTAAAACTTCGACTTAATCTATTAGAAACTCTTAGTCTATATATTTAAGTTTAATCTCTTATAAGTCTAAGACTATACTAGTATCTTATAATTCTAGTACTAGACCTATATTATAATCGACTAAATCTATTCTTACTAGTACTACTTAGACTATACGATCTAAGTCTATAAAATCTACTTAAAAAGTTATCGATACTTAAGCTAGTAGATTAATCTAAATAATTATAAATAATCTTTAATACTATACTTTTCGCTTACTAACTACTTATATAGTTTATATTTCTTTAATTTAAGTTTATACTAAACTCGACTATACTATATATTATTATTATATAAGATTACTTACTTAATCTAAATAGATTTTAGTTAATAAGAATATAATTATTTATAATTAATTAACTAATAAATATATTTATTATACTAAGTAGAGATATAAATATAAATAAATAAGTATTCTTTTATTTCTAAGTTATTATTTATCTACTAACTATTTAGATTTTAATAAACTATATTATTATAATAAATTATATTTTCGAGGTTATATTAGCGCTTAAGACTTTAGAGATTAGTTATTTAGATAAAAGAGCTTCTATCTACTAAAGACTTATTAATAGCTTTAGTACTTTATATTTATTATCTTATAACTCGACTATATAAATAATAAAAGAAATAATAGAGCTATTTAGCGGCCTAAATATCTAGTAATCTTTTAAGAATATATTATCTAACTCTATTATCTTTATACTATAACTCTATATCTTAAGAATATAGACTAAAATTATAGTCTAAGTAATAAATATCTACTTCTAGTATATAATATTTTTATTAACTAGTATAGATTAATATTATATTTTTTATATAACTAGAAAATAAATAGTAGAAGTTTAGTTTTTATAAATAATTAGCTAATATAATATATAATTCTAATATTAAAAGAGTTTATAAACTATATATAAACGACTTATAATTTATTAATTTTTAGAATAATAATAACTTAAGTCTAATTTTTAATAATCCTAAGGATTATAAAGCTTATTAGACTTTAAAGACTTTTTATTATAGAAAGTGTTATAGTACGCTAAGCCCTTTCATAGGTTTCCGTTACTAAGTATACCTAGCGATATTATACTTATTCCCTATAACTCGACTATAAGGAGTTTTTCTTCTTCTTAACGATTTAAGTAATCTCTATTATAACGAACCGTCTTATTATTATCTATCTTTAAGCTATATAGTGTGGAGGTATAGGATAGGGTACACACTTTTTAATGGTATATATAACGAGATATATTGACGGACGTCGAGCGTAGGGATATAAACCTAAGTCGTAGTAAAATAATAAAATAAATAATAAAAGAAAGCGTCGTACTTAATAACGAGTTCTATAATCTTAATAACTCTCTTAATATACTATATATTAACTAATTCGAAGCTTATTTAATTATATAATATCTTATCTATTCGCGCGTAAATACTAACTTATTTACTTCCTTACTCTTTATTATACTCTATACTCCTAAAAAGATAGATATTTCTAACGAAGTTACGTATCTATCGTTACTTACGTACTATTAACTACTAAACCTCGTTATATATCTCCCCTTATCCCTATAGGTCGACCTTAACTAGAAAACTCTATCTAAATTATATAATTTAGTACGCCTTTATTCTTTATTTATTAGTAACTTCTTTCTCCTTAGGCTCTTTAAAACTATATAATATAAAGTTAGTATTATTCTCGTCTATAGCTATACCTTTATAGTTAGAAATAGACGATATAATATTTAAGTCTAAACGATTAAAGAAAGACTTATTCTTAAAGTTATTTCGCTCTACTTTCTTAATTAATTCGAATATCTTATATACTATATTAACTACCTTTTATCTTTAAGTAGTAAGATAAATATTCTTCTTCTTCTTCGTACCTAATAAAAGTAGCTTCTTCTTCTTAATAATAGCGAAGTAACTATACTTAACTCGAGTAACTAAAGAGTTAGAGATATATCTAAGTCCTATAAGTATAGTAGTAGTAGAGAACGTAAATAGAATAACGCTATATCGATTAATAAGTCTAGAGGGCGAGTTATATTTATTAATTAAGTTACGATATATAATAGATAGATCTCGAAAGTACTACTCTTAACGACTTCTAACGTCTCTTTATTCTCTTATAAAGTAATATATTATAGTAGTATTATACGTCGAACTCGTTTAGTAGAACCTTATACTCTATAAGAAAGATATAGTATAGTAATATAGACTTATAACGCCTTATATAGTTATAGAGTCTAGTTAGTTCTAAAGTACTCTATATTATCCTTATTAAAGTATATATCCTTAATATAGTAGATAAAGCTAGCTAAAGTTAGACTATATTATCGAAGAATCGCTTTCTATTTCTTTAAGTACTTATATATACTAGATAAGATTACTATATAATTATTATCTTATTTATTATTAAGAGAAATAGTATCTTAGATTTAACTCGTACTATATTCTTTTAATACTAGATTTATAATATTTAAGTTAATATAACGGAAGAAAGTTATATCTTCTTCGTACTAATACTTAGTATAGTAAGAATATAAAACTAGATTAATATTTCTATTAGGTTAGAGTATATAGTATATTATATAGTACTAAGGGTCTTAATATATTATCTATTAATCTAGATTATAGAATATATTTCGAAGCTATCCGAAATTAGATTATCCGTTAATCTCTTATAAGTAGTATAAGTATATATTAAACTCTTTATTTATAATAGCTTTAATAGTTATTTTACTAATAGCTTTATCTCTATTATACTATAGAGTTAATTACTAATCGAAATAGTTTATAATAATCGAATCGTCTCTATTCTATACTCGCTTATTAATAGTAAGATACCGTTATAGCGCCTCTTACTTAGAAATAGTTAGCTTAAATAACTTCGGGTCTTTAAGCTTTAGCTTATATAGCTCTAGTATATTACTCGTTAGAATAGAATATATAGTAATATAAAACTATTTATATATATTCTTATCTATTTTAAGATCTCTAATTATATCGATCTCGATAGTATAATAGTATTTAGTTAGGCGTTTAATAGCGAGATCTATAATTAAGTTATAAGTTTAAAAATTAATAATCGAGTATAACTCTTTTAAGTAGCGATAATATATCTTCTTATTATCGAGTTTAAACTACTTCTTAATTATCTTCGCTTATTCTAGACTATTAATAGCTTTCTTACTCGAATACTTAGCGATAAAACTACTCTAAATTCAATTATTATAACTATACTTCTTAGTTACTCTATCTTTATCTTTATTCTTAGTATTAATAGTAATATCTTCGTTATTATTATTAGGATTAAATTCGTTATCTTTAGAATTATATCTTAGGCGCTTTACTCTATATAATAGTTAATCTATCGAGCTACCTTAAGTAATTACTTCTTCGTTAACGTTAAAGAGTTCTAAGTCTTCGTTCTTAGAAATAGTAATAGCTATAGTAGATTAGGCTTATAATAGTAAGTTATATATCTTCTTTCTTATCTAAGTCTATAGAGTTATCTAATTAATCTTTACTCTAATTAGTTAGATTAATTATAGCCTCGAACTATAATTATATATCTATAGAACTTTCTATATTATTATTATTAACTTTCTAAATTAAGAGAACCTTTATACTAGTATTAAGCTAATTAATAAATAAGACGTTATATCTAGTAGTAAGATAGTTATTATATATATCTAGCTAGATATTCTAATCTTTAAACGTATTCTTAAAGTCTCTCGTAATAAATAAAAGACTACTAGTTTATCTATAGCTTATATTCTATAGACGCTATAAGATAGCTTCTTATATCTTTACTTTAGCTTCGTTATACTTATAAAACTTTAATACTAATTTATAAAGACTTAACTAAGAAGATACGTCTTTATTAATTAAGTATATAAAATCTCGAAGTATATTATTCTTATTCTAAATACTAAAGATTATCTTAATCGCCTTATTCTTCTTACTTCTTAATTCCTCGATATATTTAGTACTACTTTTTACTTATTTTTAAATATTATTATCGATATCTAGTTATATCTTAGTCTCTATATTCTTTTTAATATATATCTAAAGAAATTACGCTTATATATCGATAAACTCTTATCTATTTATAACTCGTTTAGTAAGTTCTTTATATATAGCGACTCGGTTAATAGTAGTTAAGATATTAAGATAGATAAAGGTTTCGATAGTATTATTAAACTATAATTCGCCGATCTATATTAAAGCGTTTTTATTAACTTAACGCTTACTCTCTATAATAGATAATATAAATAAAACTAGTTCTAAAGGATCTATACTTATAAGTATATAATAGGATAAAGTTACGTAAGTAAAGTAAATAAAATAGACGACGCTTCTATTAAACTAAAAAGATATAGTTATAAAGTTAGTTAAGAAGTAAAAGTTACGCGTTAATAAAGTTAAAGTTTTTATAACTTACGTATACGCGTAATTTACTATTATCTTAACGAGTATTTACTTCTTACGCCTCTTCCTTTTTAGATAGGCGCGCTCCCGTACCCTACTAATACTTATTAAATAATACTAGTATCGACTCTCTCTACTCTCTCTCTCTATACGCCGAACGCCTCCCTATAAAATCTTAGACCGAATAAATAAAAAGAAAAAAAAAATAAGTATATTAAATAAATAAAATAGGTAAATAAATAATAGAAAGAGTATAGTATACTTATTCCTTCTCCTTAATAGACTCCTTCTTCTTATTATTCTTATTAAAAACCTCTTTATTATTAAGAGTCTCTTCTATAATATATATTAGGCTATATCTCCTTATATTCGATAAGTCTATATATACTTAGTTTACTAGATTTTAGTAATATCTTTAATAGTATTATTAGATAGAATATCTTATTCTTTCTCGTCTTCTTTACTCTTCTCTTTATTCTCTTCGTTATTATTCTAGAGTTTATATTCCTTAATATTCGAGTTATATAATATAGAACTAGAAGTTAGATTTATAGCTTTAGCTATTATACTAGAATAAATATAAAAACGCTTTAAATAATTTCCTATAAATATATCTCGTAATTATATACTATCTATTTTAGTAAATATATATATATCTTTAATAGGATTACTATTAAGGATCTTATATAGATCTTATTAACGAAACGTAAGCTTTTATAAGAACGATATATTTATTTCTTATCTAATATTATATACTAAAACTATATCTCTAGTCTAAAAAGTATTAATTCTTAAGTTATAAATATTATTAAAGTACTTCTTTTCTTATTTATATATTCTTCGAAGATAGAGATATATTTTATCTAAATCTTTATCTCTTCTTTCTAATACTCTTATTCTTAAAGTAAGTAAATCTTCGATAGTTTTAACTTTATTCTATACTAAGATATTCTATATCGATATACTTAGCTTAATTAGTAGAATTAGTCTATTTATATACTCTACTTTATACGATATAAGACTAATACTAGCTTAAACTATAGTATAATTTATCTATAAAATAGTATATAAATAGTCTACTTATCGTCTTTCTTCTTTATTTATCTTACTTAATATATTAATAATAGGTTTATATTCTTATTTAACTATACTATTAGCTTATATATAGTAACTAGATATAACTACTCGATAAATACTATATTTATTAGTAAGTCTCTTAGTTAATATCTTATTTTTAGATCCTTTATCTATAATTAATTTATAAAAGATACTATATTTATAAATTATATCTTTCTATAGAAACTTTATAATACTTCTATTATTATTCTTCTTTAATATATATAATTCTAGCTAATCTAAGAAATTATTTCTTACTTAGACGAGATACTCGAATTCTTTATTATTTAATATATAAATAATATTAACTTCTATCTTCTTCTATTTTCTATCGATCTAGATAGAAAATAGCTCTTTCTTCTATTTAAGAGATATATAATATTAATATTTAGTATAGCTTTTAATATATACTTTAACTTAGTTCTATATATTATTCTATATATATTAATCTACTACTTAATAAAAGATATTCTCTCTATCTTTATATCCGCTCTTATTATATAATATATAGATAATCTTAAGTTATTATATAACGTCGTTAATTACTCTTCTTAATAAATAAATCTTATTTAGTCGCTTAAATAGATATTCTTTCTTAACTATAAATATTAAGACTCGATATTTAAATTTCTTAAATATATTTATAGATATTTCTATTAGTTATTATTCGCTAGATAAGAGAAATACTATAATTTACTATAATTCTTCTAAATATTTATTCTCTAAAATACTTAATAACTTTTTCTCTTCTAATTAGTCGAAGTTATCTAATCTAAAGTTATTTAATTTAATTACTATCTCGGGCTATAATTATCTCTCTAATCTAATTAGGTAGATCTTAATAGTATTTAACTATACTTTAATTTACTTATTAATATCTTCTTCTTTCTCTCTTTCTTTAATATTCTCTATTATTATAGAACGTCTTAATAATATATTAATAATAATATTCTTTAATTCTAGTATATATCTTACTTTAAAGTTAAAGAGTCGAATCTATACTAACTATTATATAACTAGAGCTCTCGATAAATTTATTATAGAGCGATTTAACTATACTACTAACGTTATTATATTAGTTTCTATAATAAAGTATACTTTATATAACTAATTCTTAAACTTCTTTAATACTTTTAATAATACTTTATATTCTCTTTTTTCTATATTATATTTAGATTTAGTATTATTCTATAAACTATTCTTAAATCGAATTAGATATTATCTTTTTTCTTCTCTCTTTATCTATATAAGTATAGCTTTCTATTCTTTTAAGCTTATATTAAACGCTAGTATAATTAGTCCTACTCTAGATTAATAATTAATACTAGCTAAAGTAGAAGCTATAGTAATTATAAGCTTTAGTTTATATATTATCTCTTCTTACTTATTACTCTATTTCTACTTACTATCTTTCTTTATTAATTTATATAATAGTAAAGTAAGAAGAATAAATCTATTAATCTATACTTAGTAATATATATATAATCTAAGAAATTCTTTAATCTCTATTACGATCTAATATAATAGCTACTTTATAATCTTCTTAACTTTTACTATATTAGAGTATCTATCTTTTAAATCGTAGATATATCTAATAACTTTTATACTATTTATATAGAACTACGACTTCTCTTCTAAAATTATTATTTCTATTCTCTCTAAATTATATAATACTCTATTAAGATTTTAGATATATTCTAGAATAAATCTTTAAATATTAGATATAACTTCTTCTTAGTTATAATCGCTTCTTAGTTTATTTATAATAATATTATTAATAAATAGATTTACTATCTTATTAATATATTTATATAAGATCTTATTAGTTATTTATATAAATTATCTAATCGAATTTATTACTTCTTATAATAATATTATTTATCGTACTAATTCGAGTAATATCTAGAATATTATTAAATCTTAACTCTTTAGATCTAGTAGTATTTAATTATATCTAGAGTACTAATTAATTAGCGATAGAATCTATATTCTAGCTAGTTCTTTAGAAAACTTATTTATTATCGATAGTAATATTATATCTTAGATTATTATCTTATTAATATTTTACGTAGTATTTAATATATAATATTTCCTATTCTTCTTCTTTATTATAAACTAAGGATTTCGATATAGTCTATAATATAATTCTAATATATCTTTCTTTATTCTTTTATATACTATTTCTTTAATTTCTTCTCTTAACTTCTTCGGAATCGAAAAGCTTAATATTTACTATATATCGTACTTAATTATATAAATCTCTTATAGCGAAGCTATATTATCTTTTACTCTACTAATCTTCTTAAATATCTAATATAATACTTCTTCTCGATTATATAGTATTTTAGTTAATAAGTCTCTCTTCTAAAAAGTTAAAGCTTCTCTAATTTATATTCTTTCTAATCTTTCTAGAATAAGTCGTATACTAATAGTAAATTTAGTAAAACGCGAAGTTAATTAACTATTATATTTACGTCTTAAGATATATAAATCTATATTCTTTTTATATTAAATTATACGCTCTCTCTAATCTAGTAATTCTTCTAGTATATTTCTATTAATTAACGATCTATTAATTAGTCTTATCTTCTAGCCTTATATTTATATAAGATATTTATATATATTTCTAATTATAATTACTTTATTCTAAACGCTATATATATTATTTTTAGTAAATATATATCTATACTATTACTTCTAAATTATTTTATTAAAATCTAATATATTAACGCCTTCTATATAAATAAAGTAATAAATTATCTCTAATTAGTTAATCTAATATTATTTAATAAAATCTTTCTTTTATAATTATAGCTTTAGACTATAATTAATATTAATTTCTAACTTCTTATTCTAAATCTTAACTATATTATTATCTCTCTTTTAATCTTCTTAACTTCTTTAATCTTATATTTATATTAAAGACTATTTAGTTCTATAGAAAATCGTCTTTCTTTATCTAATTTATATAGAAGTTTAAAGTCTACGACTTTCTTATAAGTATTAATATCTTAAATATATAATTATTATCTACTAAATCTACTAATATTATATAAATTATAATCTATTTCTTTATATTCTAATTAAATAATATTACTATATAATTATCTTCTTTATCTTATATAATCTATACTCTAGCGCTAATCTAGTATAGATTTCTAAGAATAAGTTTATACTTAGTATTAATAATCTTTATAATAAATATATAAATTATTATTATAATTCTAAGAATATTAATCTTAAGATCTTTAATATAGCTAATAAATTTATTAGTCTTTTCTAAAAACTCTATATCTTTTATTAATAGAATAGAATTAATAAATAGACTAAGTTTTATTACTATCTTTTATAAGATTATATTAATTTCTACTTTTATATCTAGTAATATATCTAATATTCTAAGATAACTTAAAACTAATAAAACTAGATAAATATTTTATAAGATAACTCTCTTATATTCTATTATTAATTCTAAATCTTTTATTTAAATTAAATATACTTTTATTATTACTATATTATAATCTTTATTATATTTCTATTTCTTCTTATTAAATATTATTCTATTTATATCTTTCGAAATCGATAATATTTCGTTAATAATTATATCTTTTATTTTCTAATTAAGAATCTTCTTAGAGATAATATTTATTATCTAGATCTTTATTAATATATTATTAAGCTTTATCTTTTCTAGCGTTATTATAGATATTTTCTTTTTTTCTAGTTACTTTTTAATAATATTATTTATTACTATATTACTTCTCTATAAGTCCTAAATCTCTAGTTCTCTCTTTATTATTCTAATAACTCTATATATAGTAGGAATCTCGTTACTCTATTTAGCTTTCTTAACTAGTATAATCTACTTTCTAGATCTTATTATTTTTATTATTAATAAGTTTATTTACTTTCTCTACTTATTCTTTAAGATCTTCGTTATATTATATATAGAATATAATATATTAGTCTTCTTAGCTTATCTATAAAGATTCGATCTCGCTACTTTAATATTATAATAGTATATTTACTCTTTATTCTCTTTAACTTCTTCTTTAGCTTCTTTATTAGTATCTTTAGATAAATTATCTCTTATATTTTAGTTTATATCTAAGCGAATAAATAAAACTCTTATAGAATTTAATATTATAAATATTCTTATTCTTAATAATCTATTAATATACTTCTTTCTAAGCTAATATTTCGAAAATAAAATTAGACTTAAGTCTTCTTAATATATACTAAGAAATACTTATTCTTCTATATTTATATATAAGTTACCTTATATAAGATATTTTCTAAATATACTATATCTTATTTATATATATTTATTAAGACTATAAAAGTAATATTTAAACGTTTATCTATTATTATATTATTCTTATTCTTATTTCTACTCTAGAGTTTAAAATCTTTCTTAATTTATATTTATTACTATTTCTTTTAATTTCTTAATCTTATTACTAATCTTAGTTTAAATAGATAATACTAAATTCTATATCTTCTATACTAACTTATCTTTATAATTTAACGAAAGTATAGAACTTATCTTATATATTACTAGCTTTAGTTATATAATCTTAATCTTATTAACTATTATTATAAACTATATTACTTTCTTTATAGATAGTCTTATTTATTTAGTCTTAACTAGTTTACGAATTTTCTCTTAATATTATTTCTTCTTATTAAGAAAGTTTAAGATCTCTCTTTTATTATATAACTTTACCGCTCTATTCTATAACGCTTAAAACTTTATAGATATTAATTTTCTTAAATTAACTTTAGTATTTATAATTATTTTATCTCTCGTTCTATTTAGTAAATCTTCTAAAAACTACTTACTATAAATAAAATTATTAAGCTTTTATTTCTAAATTAAATAACTTATTATCGTCTTAAAGTATTAATAATATTAACGAATATTATTCTTTTTAGTATAAAAAAGATCTCTTAACTATTTAAGAAACTCTATTATTAATATTCTCTATTTACTATTCTAAATATACTACTCTTTTATTATTACTCTCTTTAGTTCTTTCTAATCTTTCTTACGAAACTTAGATATATCTCTTATATATTTACTAATTTACGATATATAATACTATATAACTTAAGTTATTATATACTTTTCTAGAAGCTCTATATCTTTATAAATCTCTTTATATATTCTTAGGAAATCCGTTATATTAAGATCGTAAAATAACGATATACTAATAATATATAAAACTAGTATCTAAAATATAAACGGTATCTCTATCTCTTCTTTATCTTTATATTATTAGTCTTTATCTTAACTATATCTAAATTAAACGTACTAGATAGCGTCTTAGTAATAATCTCTTCTAATATAGTAGATATTTTAGTCTTTAGTTTTTATAATATTTCTTTAATATATAGAAAACGATCTTAATTAATAATAATATATAATTTAAATTCTTAATAATATACTTTAAAAGTAAATTCTAAATATAACTATTTCTAGTATATTTATCTTCCTTATAGTAGATAAGTACTAGTTTTTCTATAAATCTAGTAAATAAAAAGTAATATAATTTATATCTCTTAATCTAATATAAGAACTATAGTCTCTATAAGCTACTTAATAATTATATTTAGATAATCTTATAAGTACTTATAATACTAAATTCTCTTAAAAGATAAGTTCTCTTAAAACTCGAAAAATAGATTAGATACTTTATATATTTCTTCGCTATTCTTTATACTATATATAAATATAGATATTTTCTTATAATTATAGTCTATCTCTTTTCTAGAGACTTCTTTATTATTATCTTATTTTATTAAAAGTATTATAATTATAAATATATTATATTTAGCTAGCTAGCTAAGTCTTTAATTATAATTAGTTAAATATTAACTTTATTAATATCTAGTTCTTTAAAGAAGACTTCTAAGTATCTTAATAAGAGCTAAACTCTCTTATAGATTATCTTTTATTAGAGTTAAATATATTATCTACTCTTCTACTTATTCGTCTTAATCTTAAATCTCTTCTATCGCTTAAAAATCTATTCTTCTTATTATTATTTCTTCTTTCTACGTTATTATCGTTAACTTAATCGTTTCTAGATATCTTTATTTTAAAGAAGAAGCTCTATTATTAGCTCTAATATAGAGATATAGAATAAAGTATATACTTTAATAATATATATAATAAGATATATTAATAGATATTAAGTATAGAGATATAAATCAAAGTTATAGTAAAATAATAAAATAAATAATAAAAGAAAGCGCGGTACTTAGTAATAACTTCTATAACTTTAATAACTCTTATAAAGTACTATATATTAACTAATTTAAAGCTTATTTAATTATATAATAT